>OY998181.1:27829744-29029744 GCA_963921935.1 Galeruca laticollis
ATTTTCGGTAGAACAAAAGCATAAAATTTATTCAAAAATAACAACACACTTGAAGCGCATGAAATGTTTAATAAAAGTAGGGAATGGGGAAAAACAACATGTCATTGATGTTAGTAAAGAACATAAAAAAACTAGTATTAATAGAGTCAACTGGGAAAAACATGAAAGCCGCATTTGATAGTAGATTAAAAACGGGGATTATCATAAACTTGAATCATAAAGATATTAATTCATTATTTACAGACGCTTCTAAAATTTTTAAAAAGAAAATGTCTGTGGCTTTCAATTGGATGTCATTGCAGAATTTTTTGGTAGAATCTCCCCTACATTGGATTGTTACCAAGCAAGTCACAAAAAGTTTCTAAATATAATGAGGTTTTTTAAATAGAATAGTTCAAAAGATCCATCACGCTTTGACAAAGATCTTATTAACTTTATTACTTGCTCACAAGTCATTCCATACAATGTTAGAAATGCAGTACTTGCTACATCTGATTGGAGGAGAGAGGTATTTGAAAATAAACTTGAATATCGCGTAGGGTCTAATTATTATAGAGTTGATGGATATAACATATGTGTTTGATAGCATTAAAACATCATAAAATAATTAAAAAATATTTTTTAGCAATCAATGACCATCATCATAACGTTTACGAATCAGAATCATGATCTTTATCACAATAGACATTTTTTGGTGTCAAAGATGCAATCAAACAGTACTTTTTGAAACAAAATATCAGGAATCTTTTATTTCTGAATTTCATTATGAATCACCTAGAGCTAAAAGATTTATAGGAACGTATGATGCTGATAGCGATATTGATAATTTTGATGAACATTATAGTGATTTTCAATTTAATCTCGTTATTTGTATATTTATTTAATATAGTTATATGCTTTTCGTATTTGTTTATTCTTCAAATTCAACCGTTATATGCTTTTCTTCGTCTTCTCATATTCTATTTTTCCGTATTTTATTTGTAAATTATATGAATAAAACAATATGTATGTTGTAATAAGTTTGTTTATTAAAAAATCATCCTTACAACCCGCATGACTATAGAGGGAAGAGAGGCAAACATTTCAATCAAATCAATTTATTACATTGTTTTCATCCAAACCGTTTACAGCTTTTGACTTATAATAATTCTCTAAGTACAACACTACTACTACAATAACTCAAATTTCAATTATTTTGAACAAAATTCCTGGTTATATCTACAAATTTTTTTTAATATTCACAAAAACTTGGAGATTCTAAATAGGCGAGTCGGTGTGAAATGAGACAATGATTGACTTGTAAAATTTGTTGAACATCTTCTCCACATAAAAGGAAGCTGATGCCGTGTTTTATCACTTCCAACCATTTAACAGAATCAAATATTACTTGTAGAATGGTGTAGTAGTCCCCACATGGCATCGTCTCGGGATCATATTCTTCGTAAAATGCTGGAAGTGATGCACTGACCATCATCATGACGTTTACGAATCAGAATCATAATCTTTATCACAATAGACATTTTTTAGTGTCAAAGATGCAATCAAACAGTACTTTTTGAAACAAAATATCAGGAATCTTTTATTTCTGAATTTCATTATGAATCACCTAGAGCTAAAAGATTTAGAGGAACGTATGATGCTGATAGCGATATTGATAATTTTGATGAACATTATAATGATTTTCAATTTAATCTCGTTATTTGTATATTTATTTAATATAGTTATATGCTTTTCGTATTTGTGTATTCTTTAAATTCAACCGTTATATGCTTTTCTTCGTATTCTCATATTTTAATTTTCCGTATTTTATTTGTAAATTATATGAATGAAACAATATGCATGTTGTAATAAGTTTGTTTATTAAAAAATCATCTTTACAACCCGCATGACTATAGAGGGAAGAGAGAGAAAAATGAAACGCAAACATTTTAATCAAATCAATTTATTACATTGTTTTCATCCAAACCGGTTACAACTTTTGGCTTATAATAATTCTCTAAGTACAACACTGATACTACAATAACTCTAATTTACTCAAATTTCAATTATTTTGAACAAAATTCCTGGTTATATCTACAAATTTTTTCTTAATATTCAAAAAACTTGGAGATTCTAAATAGGCGAGTCGGTGTGAAATGAGACAATGATTGACTTGTAGAATTTGTTGAACATCTCCGCATAAAAGGAAGCTGATGCCATGTTTTATCACTTCCAATCATTTAACAGAATCAAATATTACTTGTAGAATGGTGTAGTAGTCCCCACATGGCATCGTCTCGGGGTCATATTCTTCGTAAAATGCTGGAAGTGATGCACTTATAAATGAATTTTCATTCAAAATATCGGTTAGCGTAGCTCATTCGTATGTGCTGAAGGAGATTTTCGCTGGTTTATCAATGTATGATTTACAGAGAAAATTTTTTAGGTAAGTACATCAGTATTATAAAACTACCTAAATATATTGTTGAGCAAATCCTTATACTGAAGAGATTACAACAAAAAATTTTTGTTTCTACGTATTAATTCACTTTATTTCGAAACTTTAGTTATACAATAATCATTCGTCCAAGTGTTAGAGATCTTCTTCTTGATGTTTTTTCTATTCAATAATGTTTGCTAGAATAAGCTCTTCAATTATTTTATGAAATTCATCATCATTCGGGTGTAGTCGTTTTAATCTGTCTACCAATAAGTTTGGATCTGACCAATTAGAAAGAATATCATATCTTTTTGGTGTGTGAAACCCTCTTGTAATTGGTTCATTGAGTTGTTTTATGGTATTATTCAAATTATTGTTAATGCAAAATTTATGAGAGTAATCGAACTGTTTCCGTTTACGCTTTTTAAAGAGCGGTTTAATTATTTCACTGAATTTAGTGGGACAAGCCTGATGTCTTAGATGTCCTCTTCTATCACGATGGATATCCGTTAATTCCAGTATCTTTTTGTATAATTGTAAATCAATTTGGGTGAAATGTTTGGGATTCTTATAGAATACTAACTGTTTCAAACCGGGCGTACTTTTAAATACTGTGCCACCTACAATTAGTTGTTCATCATTAAATTGTAGTTGTTTGTTTCCAAACATCCATTGTTCACCTTTTAATTACGGTCCGTAAGCATGGTCGAGAATCCATTGTTCAATTCCTAATTCTAGAGTGTAAGCGTAGTCAGATTCTTTTGATACATTCTGATTATTGTCATTAAGTACTTGTATGAGCGAAGAGTCTTCCCGCTCTACCTCATCTTGACTTATTACGGGTGAGATTGGTGCATCTTTCGGAGAATCTCCACCTTGATTTGGACGGCCCAGTGATTCTCATTTGTTTGAGAGGATATGTTGCAGACTTGACATATTCCCCATGACATTTCTCATTAGTCCTTTCAAGCGACTTATATTTTTTACGTAAAGCTTTGAGACATATCAGAGTCACATCAGAGACACCCTAGACACATTAGAACGTATATAGGTGGTGCATGTCTGGTGCCTCTGTGGTGTATGTCTGCTAACCGTCTAATAATATATTGAATCGCGCACCCACACATTTTAATTTCATATAATGTCATACAAACCACAACGGTTGAATTTGAAGAATACACAAATAATAGAAGCATATAACTATATTAAATAAATATACAAATAACGAGATTAAATTGAAAATCACTATAATGTTCATAAAAATTATCAATATCGCTATCAGCATCTACGTTCCTCTAAATCTTTTAGCTCTAGGTGATTCATAATGAAATTCAGAAATAAAAAATTCCTGATATTTTGTTTCAAAAAGTACTGTTTGATTGCATCTTTGACACCAAAAAATGTCTATTGTGATAAAGATCATGATTCTGATTCGTAAACGTCATGATGATGGTCATTGATTGCTAAAAAATATTTTTTAATTATTTTATGATATGTTTTAATGCTATCAAACACATGTTATATCCATTAACTCTATAATAGTTAGACCCTACGCGATATTCAAGTTTATTTTCAAATACCTCTCTCCTCCAATCAGATGTAGCAAGTACTGAATTTCTAAGATTGTATGTAATAAAGTTAATAAGATCTTTTCGTGCAACCGGACGCAAAACAAGCATTTTGCAGCCGCAACAGAGGCAACAAAATAAAATTTTGCGGCCGTTACCCAGAGTGACTGCCGGCAAACTGAACGCCACTACAGCATTTAACATTTCTGAAATATGACAATAACAATGTATTTCGAACCATCTAGTTCAAATGTAGTCAATCGCAAAATGTTAATGTCCAAAGAAAATAATACGTTTTTGTCTAATGTAAATAATGATTGTTCAGAAACAATAGATTTAGTTGCTTCATCTTCAGGGATGAATATCAGTAATAATATAAACAGTACAATCAATGTTAATATATATATATATATATATATCAAAAATAAAGTATGTTTCTGTTGTGAATTTGGAAATAGTTTTTGGTAAGCCGAGATATTTTGCAATCATATTAGGTATTTTTCCAATCGTATGCACTCCAACAACCTGTGCCGAGCACTTTCCATTTTCATATCTCAGAAATAGACGACGAATAGCAGTATGTTTTGGTCGAAGAGTTACATATTTATAGTAAATTCTTATATAATCTTGATTAGTAATGGTAAAAACACGCTTTTGATCAGTTTTAGTATCAGGAACAGTTACTATCAATACAGTTTTGTCTTCCTGAATATCTTCGAGGGTCATTCTCACTAATTCATCTCGTCGCAATGCTCCTGATATTCCCATTATCAAAACTACCTATAATAATAATTATTATGAATAAAACATCATACTTCACTTTTTTTCCATATTTATATACCTTCCACAGTAGATGATTTGCATCACTAGCTTGTTTGAGGAATGAATCAATTTACTCGTGCGTAAAAACTTTTGATTTCTTTGCTCGATAACCAACTGACTTTTTCTTGAGGAACGGTGCCAATTTTAAAAACTTCTTTACGTCAATTCCATCTCGTACGTTAAGCATAGTCTTTAACATAGAATAAATGCTCCATAAAGTTGAACTCTTCACAACTTTTGATCGCTGCATCAAATATCCTAATAATATGTTTTCTGACACCGTCTTGACATTTTGGTTGACACACCAATCTTTGAAGTTGCTGTAACATTTTTCATATTTCCGTTTAGATTTTTCGGGTATCAAATCAGAAAGTGCTGAGTCTATGAGATCTCTCAGCTCAGGAGGAGTGCAAGTAACTGAAATATCACTATCGCTATCGGACATCTTCACGACTTCACGAGAAATGTCAAATTGATTTGTATTGCTAAATATTTCATCTCCATAGAAACATTGTGATATTGACGTGTAATTTTCTCTATTCGCGTTGAAACGCTGACTTTTCTAAAGAGACATAATGTTTATTGAAATTATGTAATTTTCACGGTTGCACGAAAAATATTGTGTATACTATGGCCGCGAAATGTTTTCGCGACCTCGAGATTATCTTGCCTCGGCCGGAGCGGCCTCGGTGATAATCTCTCTCTCGGAACGCGGAAAAAGCATTTTGCGGCCTTAGTATACAAATAACTATTGTCAAAGCGTGATGGATCTTTTGAACTATTCTATTTAAAAAACCTCAGGTAGGGGAGATTCTACCAAAAAATTCTGCATGACATCCAATTGAAAGCCACAGACATTTTCTTTTTAAAAATTTTAGAAGCGTCTGTAAAGAATGAATTAATATCTTTATTATTCAAGTTTATGATAATCCCCGTTTTTAATCTACTATCAAAGGCGGCTTTCATGTTTTTCCCAGTTGACTCTATTAATACTAGACTTTTTTATGTTCTTTACTAACATCAATGACATGTTGTTTCTCCCCATTCCCTACTTTTATTAAACATCTCATGCGCTTCAAGTGTGTTGTTATTTTTGAATTAATTTTATGCTTTTGTTCTACCGAAAAATTTCAAAAATTTCTAAGATGCATATTATCAAGAAAATCTTTATGTTTTGTTGAAAATGTTTGAATTTGTTTAAGGAATTTATAATTTCATCAATTTGTTGCAAAGTTCTATCACTGTGAAGTTACACATTTTGAAATATTAATGCAAAATGTACCCGCTCTGATGTCACGCATATTAAAATTGATTGTCTACATAAACAAGCAACATCTTTATGACTACATCTTGTATATAGAAATGCTAGAAATCTCTTATATCCTAAACACAAACCTAAATCATTTCACATATGTCATCATCTGGTTATAAAACATTTGATCCATGTTAAAAGTATTGTAAGTACTGAAAGCCAAAATATGAAACTTTCCTCCTCCTCCTGCACTGCAAACCGAGTTATGAAACATTAAAGTTGAAATAACAATTAAACGCCCTGTATCTCATTAACGATATGACAGCAGCATTGACTTAGAATCAAATTTCTAATATGATGCTGGTGAAACCAATCACAAAATTTATAATCATCATCTGCTTCTTTCAATGATGAGCGATATTTTAATAATAAATTATGTGGTAAATGAACTTCAGTTATAAAAGTTAGAATTGAATTTATGTTTTTAATGCAATTATCTTGTAGTAGTAGTCATTCCTAAAAATTATTCTATTCCCCACGGAAGTGTATCTAAAGAATTATGAAGTAATTTCCTTTTATCATTGTGAGGACTCAACACGATTTTGGTTTGTTCAACACTATACACATTATGGGCAAAGGAACGTATCGTATTTTGAGTAATTGTCATCTGTTTCCAATTTTTCATACAATCAACATAATCATCAAAAGTTATTTTTTACTACACATTTTTTAATACTCTTTAACGACTTCACCCTCACACTGAACTTTGTAACCGTACATTTTGGACCAACGAAATGGGTGATGATTTGTTCATTAGACTCATCTTTCATTATGCATAATACTTTTTTTCTACTTCCGCTAGTAAAACCGCACTTTGAACACGGGTTTGACATGCACAAAACGACTCTTTAAACACTAGTGTTTAAAATGCGAAAAGTCACATCTCGTTTATCTTTTGTTTTTTAAACGTCAAATCAAGCGTATCTTTTGTATGTTAAATTTCATGGTCCTTGATAATTTTGTTATTCTTCGTCATCTGATTTATCAGTCAGCTGTCAGTCATCGTCCGTCATGTAATGAATATAATTCAAATATAATATAATGTTTTCCTTCCCGCGGGCGAAGAAAAAGTGTAGTAAGCACCTCGTGTTAAAAACGTCTTTAGTCACTCGTTTCACAAGGAACTCGTTCCGCTTCGCTCCACTCGTGCCTAGTAAAACTCGTGACTAAAGTAACCTTTTTGACACTTGGTACTTAATATACTATTATTAACTCTACGTATATTTTATGGATTATTAGTGTAGTAGTCTTATGTATCAAGTTTGTCAATTTTTGCGTCAATTAAATATTTATATGCATCGTTACAAGTAAGTTGGTAAGCAAAACTGTTAGTGTCGGTGTACAATAGCTCACAATTGACTACTCCCATTGTTGGAAGCATAAAATTATAGTGAAAGTCGTACATTCCAGTTTTGGAAATATCGAGAATTGCCATATCCACATACATTGGTTTATTGAAAGTGCTGATTTTTTAATTTTCCTTAGAGTCGGATCATCATTGGAAATTGTTCTATTGCGATAACGCGGACTAGAAATGAGATTTTTAGCACCATAACGACCATCATGGGAAGATACAAATTCTATGTTTGCATATACATTCCTTGCATTTTCAAACACAGCATTGTTCATTCGTAAATATTTTTCAAAGTCGCTCACAGCTAAAGTCCTCAATCGATTGTTTAATTCGATGTATCGTTTTAGACATGTGGATTGTTTAAATTTCAAAACTTTGTGAACTTTTTTCAATACCAACCAATGTTCTAATGTCTGCTTTAAATTCCTATAATGTAAAGTATAACACTCTTTTAACGTAGACATCCCTATCAAAATATTACTAAACTGTGTATTATTAACTTTTATATCTACATATTTCTACAGTCTTAATAATTACAAACACCCCATGTATATATCAATTTTAATCATAACATGCCTCGTATATTTACGTAGATATTCCCCCGCTGAATAATAATAATAATGATGCAAATATCTTTTTAACATCGTGTATTGAAAAAATCTTAGTATACTGTTATGAACCTAATTTTATGTAACACACAGCGGGTGAAATCTTTTTGACCCTCCGAGAATGTCATTGTTATTTTTCAGATAAAATGTTACCTGCCCGTCGACCGTAATTTCTCTCTCTTATACAGACAAATCACAATATTGGAATAACATTTTGTGTGTTCCATTACTAAAATTGTTAGTTTTATAATCATGTTGTGGAAAGTGTTATCACATATCGATATAATAATCACTGGTTTATTAAAAATTAACGTTTCAAATTATACAGATATTTCAGATTAGCTATTTTAACAAAAAGTAATATTCAATAAAACTGTACCTCTAAGTTGTGAAATTATCGCTTCAAGATTTTTCTATTAGCGTAGCATTCTTTTCGAATAGCGGCTTAATTATATTAAGTGATTAAATTATAAATAGCTATAATGTCTATGAAAATTATCAATATCGCCATCAGTATCATACGTCCCTCTAAATATTTGGGGTGATTCATAATGAAATTCGGAAATACAAGATTCCTGATATTTTGTTTCAAAGAGTACTGTTTGATACCAAAAATGTCAAACGTATAACGGTGGTGCATGTCTGGTGCCTCTGTGGTGTATGTGTGCTAACCCCGTGATGTGTGTCTGCTGTCCCTCTGCTTGAGTTGTAAAGTTGTATCTTGTTTCACCGCATCTATAATAAAAATGACATTCAGTGTATGACAAAGTTGTGAAATCATTGCTACAAGATTTTTCTATTAGCGTAGCATTCTTTTTTGAAGAGGAGCTTAATTATATTAATTCAGTTGGGTGCGAGCCTGATGTCTTAGATGTTCTCTTCTATCACGATGGATATCCGTTAATACCAGTATCTGTAAATATGTTGCTCTTTTGTCGGTTTCTTGGAAAATAATTGATATAAAC
Organism: Galeruca laticollis; assembly: GCA_963921935.1. Lineage (NCBI taxonomy): Eukaryota > Metazoa > Arthropoda > Insecta > Coleoptera > Chrysomelidae > Galeruca > Galeruca laticollis. The sequence goes on from OY998181.1 coordinate 27,838,793, forward strand.
CGAGTGTTGCAGTAAATTTGTTAGTACTAGCACTGTCAAACTGATGTGAGTCTGGGGTGTGTTTGTTATCCATTCTGTTACCCCTCTGCTATATGTCTGATAGACTTCTGATGTGTGTTATCCGTCTAATAATATAATGAGTCACAGCATATTTTACTATAATGTAGTCGTACGAGCAACAAATCTCAAAGCATGCAAAAGCTTTGGGTCTCCTTTGTTGTCGAATAAAGTGGATTTGCTGTCGGTGTCGTCGTTATCGTTGTCGCTGTCGTTGGTGTCGTTGTTGTTATCGTTAATGTTGTCGTTGTCGTTCTACTAACATCCTGTATGTGAAAATAATCTACCAATGCAGTTTGTTCGCTGAAAATTTGAGCAATAATAGCAGAGATACATTGTAACGCCCTCATCTTTATATACCCTGTGGCATCTTTTATGAAAAAATACGGTATTTTTATTACTACGACCTGTGTAAAAGAAAATACGGTATCTTTATGACTACACCCTGTATAAAATCGCATCTTTTTATGTCTACGCACTGTATATATGGCTTCTTTTATGACTACACTCTGTATATATGAACATCACATCTTTTTTGATTACACCCTGTATATAAAGAAAAATGGCATCTTCTATGATCACACCCTGTATAAAAAATGCTGTATCTTTATGACTATACCCTGTGTAAAATCACATATTTTATGACTACACCCTGTATATAAAGAAAACGCACAATGGTGCTTTGTATATTATTGAGATAAAAATACACTTTTGATTACACTCGTATGTTGATCGAAGCCATCACTTTTCATTCTGAAATTTAGAAGTCCCAATCAAAATCCTTGAGATTGTTACTAAAAATAATATGCGATTTTTCTATGATTACCTACGAAGGATTCTGATTCAACTGCTTGACACATTGGTTTTGATTCACATGTTCTAGCGACTAAAACGATATTAGTACAAAGGGGTATTGTAGAAAAAAAAAGTGAAAAAAATTACATCGTATGGTGAAATCAGACTCCCTGGTAAATTTCAAAAATGAAATACATTGGAACTCTCATAGCATACATGTAGCGGTGTAGGCTGGGAACGATGAGGTCGTGGGTTCGAATCTCACTCGGGGTAAAAAAATTTTTCGGTTACGTCATGCACAAATTTACCGGATAAAAAATGGACGACACACAGACATCTAAAAAAAATTAAATCTGCAAAAATAATGCGCGCCATCTAGCGAAATCTACTGGATAAAAAATGGACGACAGCGCCAACGACACCAGCGCCACCTTCGCCTAGCGGACGTTTTTCGAAGTAGTGAGTCAGAACCGGCATAAGTACACTACTGTGGCCCAATGCGAGATATTTCCGACGCTGCTTCCGACAAAAAGACCATTAAAAGGAAAGTACGCCCCGCCGGCACTTATTGGTATATAAACATGAAGCATCATTTCCCTATTCAGATTTAAGATTTTTACCACTTTAACGAGTATGATTTTAATAATCATGGAATTTTTTCGCCCCTGGCCAGTTGCCCATTGTGACCTATGGTTAATCCGGCGCTGATTATATTGTCTTCCCGTAATAAGTTTTCCTCTCGTGCTTCTTCTTCTTGAGGATTATGCAGAAGTATATATGAATTATAAAATTACTTTATGATGAAAAAATATATATGTTTTGGTGGGATTCCATAAAGAACGGAGAACCAAAAAGCATGCTTTTTTATGTTTTTATTGCATAACTTCAACTTATTACAAAAACACTTACTTCACTAAATAAAGGTAAATTTTAAATTTTATTAACCCGATTTTATGTTACACCCCAGGTACCAGAGGGTAGGTCTGTTCCATAAGATTACATGTTTTCAACTCTCTTTCTTTCTTAGAATTGTTACTAAAAACTTGTTCAGAATTTCTTCCCCCAGATATATATTTTTAATATTTGTTATCCGAGTTAATCACTTTTATTAAAATTACTTAATAACACTTTAAGACTTTATTATCTTCGATGATTACAGAATCATTTTTACATTACAAGAAAAGCCATAACTCTCAACCTAACCTTACAAGACCAAAAACCAACTATCTAGTTCTTCTTCTCTTTTCTTTTGTGCCAAAAGAACAAGAACCAACAGGGCGTTTTAGCGAACTAACATAACACCCCCCTCGCTAAAAACCTTTAAACCGATAAAAATCCTTAAATCTAGAAAAACCCATTACAGGTAAAGCTTTTGTTAATCCATCAGCCTGTTGTTCCTTAGAACCAATATATCTTAAATCTAAAACATTTTTATCTAAGTATTCAGTAACAAATTGGTATTCCAACTCCATATGCTTCACCCCAGAGAAACTTAGGAACCTTTGAAGCATTCATAATACATCTACCTTTTTCCACCAGAGTACGGTTCATCCTCTCTGCCTTCCCATTTTGTTGAGGTGTGTATGCCACTGTATAATCTAAAAATATGCCATTTTCTTTACAAAACTCTCTATATTCATTTGAAACGTATTCGCTCCCATTGTCACACCTTAATTTAGAAACCTTTGAATTAAATTTTGATTCTACAAAACTTTAAATATTCTTTGAATTTACTGAAAACTTCACTCTTATTTTTTATTAGGAAAACCATAGTGAAATTTGAAAACCCATCTATAAAAGTAACAAAATACTTGTAACCATCAATTGTTTGTGGGCTAATTGGACAGCATACATCGGAATGTATGTATTATTTCCAATATTCTACAACTTTTTTGTCTTGTCGAGAAAGGTAACCTTGAAAATTTTCCCTGTATACATGGTTCACGAAAATTCACCCTGTCAATATTTATATCCTTGTCGATTCCATCAACTAAATTCCCTTTTATTAATTTTTCTAGTGATTTAAAATTTAAGTGAGAAAATCTTTTATGCCATTTTATAAATTCGTTATTTTGATCATTTTGGATAGAGTAACATTTTTGTTGACCTATTTCAAAATTGATTTTATATAAACCATCTCTTTTACCAACTCCTATTAAAAAACTCTCCTTTAATAATTTTACATCCCCATTTTCAAAAATTACGGTTATCTTGGCCATTTCTAATCGTTTTACAGAAAGTAAATTTTTCCTTAATTGTGGTACATAAAAAGCATTTTCTATTTGACATTCTACTTGTCGACCATTTACATTGCTAATAACATTAATGTTTCCGACTTCAACTGCGGATAAATAATTACCATTTTTTGCCAAGGCTATATTTATAGGTTTATCTAGCATTACAAGATCTGTGAACACATTTTTATTAGTTAGTAAGTGATCAGTGCATCCAGAATCAATCACAAATTCTAAAACGTTCAATTTTCCACTGTTATTTTCAATTTTATTTATTTCACTATTGAAACATACCTTTGAAACTTCTTCACTTATCTCAACAACTTCATTTGACTCTTCATGCTGTTGTATAAAGTTGCTCCTATGCATTCCTCCATTTTGAACTGGGTTTCTCGTACCTCTGAAACTGTTACCTCTATATGATCCATTTCCTCTACCACCTGCCTGAAACCCTCTATTACCTGGAAAGTTTGCTCTGTAATTGTTATTTGTAAATTTTCCTGAACCTCTTTGATAACTTGAAGATAATCTCGTCCTGCATTCCCTTTTATAGTGGCCTCGCTTTCCACATCTATAACAGGATGCATCTACACTAAACGCAACTTGTTCAGTGGCAATAGATCGACCTGCTCTTCCTGTCAGGCAGCTCTTTTCTTCTTCACTCAATAATTTTTTCTTAACCTCTTCATATGATATTTTATCGGATGACAAATTCTTGATAACTGTTACTACTGTTTCGTATGATTTTGGCAATGTTAACAACAAATTACATATTATGTCTTGATCTTCAATTTTCACCCCAGTGGCTTTTAACTGTCTCAAGATTTCCTCAAATTCACCAATAAATCGTTCTAGTGACTCACCCTCCTTTAATTTCACTGACAACATCTTTCGTTTTAGGAATAATTGCCCCGGTAGCCCCTTCTTTTCATATTTTTCTTCTAAGCTTTTCCACATATGGTAGGCCTGTTCCTTTTCTCGTAATAGCTCTAACTGTGCATCAGACACACATTGTACTATTATTGACTTTGCTTTATTGTTTATTTTGTGAAAAATTTTCTTGCCGTCTTCCGTTAAAACTGATATGTCTGTTTCGTTTTTTATGTGTTATATTTATGTGACAAGATCCAATATGTCACCTTATTTTATGAGACAATGCCCATTAACAATCATGTGCTTGTGAAGGAATAAAATATTATCATGTTCAAAATATTACAAGTGGTGCATGGATAATTTCGAAAGTAAGCGAGTGGGTCGATCGTTTAGTTACCCTGTTGACACACATATTATTGACTCAATACAGGGTGCGTCATATCATTTTTGATCAAATTATTTTGCGTAATGCAACAATATATTTTTTATGTTACAGAGTTTAAGTCCAGGAGGTGTAAAGACAGATATGATGAATACTGCTTTGGCTGAATTTGGGATACCTGCAGATGCCACTTTATCAATTAATCTACTAGAACCTACTGACATTGCTAATGCTGTCTTGTATGTACTGTCAGCACCACCTACAGTAAATGTAAGTATTACACTACTGGAAATTTGACTATGCTTCATTTATCTTATCAGTAAATAAGTTATTACGAGAAATCACAAACTGCCATGACATTCTGTTAGAAAAAAGCAGGAAAATTTTATGTTGAGCATTTTAAAATCAATATGATAAAAATATTACTACCCCAAAATTTTTGGTCTCAATAATAGTCGAGATGGTATGACTGCATCTTTCCTATTCCATTGTTAGTAAAACTTTCAATCTGCAGGATATATTAATTACAAATCAAAGGGTTAGATTATGTGCATTAATCCCACATTCAATCAACTAATAAATGATCCATCAATTGCTTCCGATTTGGAAGATGTTTTTAACAATTCTTCATAAATGTTTCATGTTGTTGACTGTTTTTTTTTTCAGATAACGGAACTCACCATTCAAGCAACTGGGGAAAAATTGTAATTTTGTACATCAAAGTATTAAATGTACTACTATCAATCAGCGGAAATGCAGATTCGGGTTATATACAATACAAACTTCCATTCTCAAATTGTTAGGAATAAGTTTTAAATGTAATAAAATATATTTATCACAAATTTGGTGTATTTTTCCATGTATAGTCTGTCTAGAAAGTATCCGGCATTCAATCTTTCTCCTAATTTTAACATATTTCTTTTTTGTAACATCCTAATACTGTTACGGGTTGATATTGCAACTCACCCCACAACACTGTAACTATAGTTTTTGTTAATAAATTTAATAATATTTCGAGTTCATAGGTACCTCTTTGTTGACATTATCAATCACATCGGTCTGTACATTTAAGAAACCGAAAGATTCCCCTTAAATTACTTGTTCACTACCTACATTCTCTGCTTTCAGAGTGCATTGATAGATCAATGTAGTTTCAATTGAGTTGTATTTGCTAAACATCAGTTGGACTTGTTCAACATATTATCAAGTAGTCAGGTTGCTGTCAAGGCAGATTGTATGTAAGATTTGTCAAAATCGAATTTGAGTAGAATACGAAGGAATTCATTAAATTTTGGCTAATTTTGTTGGGGAATCAGGCAAGTTGAAATAAATGATTCAAAGCTCTGCGTCGAGCTTGGGTTTTTGTTATTTCAAGTGTGATATTCTCTATCAGGTGTCGAAGGAGAATTGTGGAAGGAGTAAAGTCTCATGTGGATTCGTAGAGTGGAAAAAGAAAGGAGTTTATAGAGAATAGAATATGAACCCTCTAACGGAGGTAATGTAAACGTGATGGATGTGATTGGTAAGTCATTTATAAACATTATAGGGTCAGGGGACACCATCTCTGTTAAGCCAAGAGAATAAGTATAGTCTCTCCGCCTACGTTAGTGGAATTAATTTGAAACCTTATCTTCGAAAACTTATATTAGAGGCGAACAGACCCCTTGGATAGTACCCTAGTTAAATAGTTAAAAATAGGTTTAGGCATTATATTTTCTTTTGTAAGCGTCTCCGTGACGTCACAGTAGCGCATTTAAATTCTGTATATTTCCTTCCGTTTTGGTGAAGAAGTTGTTTGTATATAGTCTCTTTTTTGTGTAAATAGTATTATAGTATTTTCATTACAAGGGTGTTTCTTGTTCTCCCCTATTGTAATACCTAACATCTTATATATTGTCTGCTCCATCCTGACCATCGTGGTGGCCTACTAGTTAGAGCTGCCTCTTTACAATTTAACTGGTGGTGCCCATTTTTAACAACAAAATAATATAGGAATTTTCGCATACCCACCCCCGACCGAACTGAGCTTGGGCATGAGGTTGCGCTTCTGGAGATAGCGAGCAGACAATAATAAATAAAGCGCGTAACAAGACGAAAGTAATGCTTCAAGTAGATTGTGCCGATAGTGGGCCATGGCAAAAATTTCATGACGATACCATCTGTCACATATTGTTGATTGCAAGCAGGCTTAAGTTTTGTGTAATAAAGTCACAACTAGAAAAAAGGAAATTGGTGGAGTATTTGTATAGAAAAGGTGTTTAAAACGTTAAAAAATTAGTGCAAATTACGGATCTCGGAAAAGTGCAGTATATGAGTCAATAAACAGGATTGAAAATGGGAGAGATATGAGACATGGACCAGTTTCAGGAAGACCGCGTAAGATTAACGGAAACAATTTAACGCTTTAGTGGCCTTAGGACGACAAAATTCGCGCCTAGGATTTCGAAAATTGGCTAACTGATTTAAAAATCAACGAAGATTAAACGTGTGTCCAGTTACTGCCCGCAAGTCACCGAAAAAAACAAGGCTGCAAATCACCAACCAAAGAAAGTCCCTTTAGAAAGGCAACGGAGAATAGATTTTTGACAATGTTTCCGAGAAGATAACTTTGGTAAAGTTTTTATATCCAGCGAAAGTTGTTTCCAGCTTGGTGCAAATCACCTAAAAATCTTAACAAGAGAACAAGTTACTGTTCAATTCAAACTACCAAATTTTCCACTAAAATAATGGTTTGGGGAGCAATATCTGTGTGGTGCTACACCTCTTTGTATAGTTGATGGTACTGTTAATAGTGAAAAATATTGTGAAATTCTAAATAGTTTTCTTCTTGAAAAGGCTCATGCTTTATATCCAGAGGGCTGGCGGTTACAGCAGAATAATGCAAGATTCCATACTTCTGCATATACTTCAGCTTGGATGCAAGAACAAAACTTGACAACAATTCCATGGCCAGGAGGTTCACCAGATCTTAGTCCTATTAAAAACATATGGAGAGACCAAAGTGGCACGAGCAACGCCACGAGATAAAGATTTGATTCGGTCAGTTTTACAGGCCTGGACCACCATCACCGAACATTATTCGTTGACCTAGTTTCTAGTTTTCCTGAACGTTTAATTCAGTGTTTAGAGTTAAATGGAGGTTGTATAAGTAAATGAGATGAATAATTTGTTATAATTGTATTAATTTAAGTAATAAAAATATATGCCGAAAAATTATAATTGTGCATTCTATTTTATTTATTTATATACGGACATGCCAATTTCCAAAAAAAAATATTCAAGAGACAATGTTAAGTTACCTTATCAACAAATACAATCATAATCAACTTAAACTAAATTACAAGAAATTCATGTGCCTCATTTGATTTTGGAATAAATTTGTGGACGCGTCGAATAAATCAATTATTTCATAATTTTTATTTGCCAATTTCACTTCCCTTGTAATTGACTCCTTTCGGCCATATTTCGTACTGTGATGAGGAACCATGAACAGTTCTGAAATTATTTTTCATCTGTGATAAACATTCAGTTTAAAGAGTTTAATTAAATTTGGACAACTCATAACTCCATTTACAACTTTGTGCAGAAATCTCAAATCAATCTCATCCCTTCGATGTTCCAAACTTGATAAATTTAAAAAGTCGGAATATTCATAGTTTCTCCTCTGATATCCAAGTTTGAATGCACATAACCTTAAAAATTTATTTTGGACGTCAATTCTATGGATATCCGCCAGATAAAATGGACACCATATCATACAATTTAATTCAATAACTGATCGAAAGAGAGAGCAGTATAACATTTCAGAAGTGCAAAGGGAAAATTTATCTGAAGATCTTGCAATGAATCCCAATCATTTAAATGATTTCGAAACAATGTTATCAATATGTGTTTTGATGTAACTTTGGAATCAAATAATATGCCAAGATCTCGAACACTATCAGCTACTGACAAATTACCATTTTCACTTGGTAAGAGTATTGAATTGGATTCATAATTCTCGAAAATGTGATTTGATAACATTTGTTTACATTAAGAGTATGCATATTTATATCGCACCTACGGGACAAACTGCTCAAATCTATTTACAACAATTCAGCATCCCAGACATTGTCAATGTTATTAGTGTTTTAAATGAATCTCATGGTTTATAGTTAATTCCACAATATAATAAAAATTGTTGAAAATTCTAAAAAATTGACAATTGTTTCGATAAATCAATATCATCGAGACAGTTAATTTCATTGTCAATGATTTTTGAAAGTTTAGTGGAAGCGGATAAAAAATAATAACTAGTTTGACTCTTTTATTTTATTCGCCAAAGTTTCGGTGTAATTCGTAACCTTCTTCAGGGCTATAAAAACAATACCGAACAATAAAAATACAGTTTTAGAATAAATTGGAACATACAGATGACAATTAGAATTCAAAAACAAGGCTACACTGAACAAAAGCTTAACAATAGTAGAGGAAAAACTCACCTAAAAATATGAATCAAACCAGGTCACAAGGTTGTAACAATATATAAAATGCATTGGTAAAATGCTGAAGTAAAACAATAAACAATTAAGAAACAATACACACAGCTAATGGGTTCGACAGCAATTACAAAACTAAAGATAGAATTGATACTTCCGAAAACTGAATACCCGATTATGAGGTGTTGCCAAATTGTGTTGAGAATCAACGAATAAAATTATTAATTAGATGGTTATATATTCGACTTAAATTATCCGTATCTGTTTTTTTGTTAATAGAATTCTTGTCTTTTTGGATGATAACCATCTCACTAATTAGTCTCTTTTTGTAATTCACCTCAAAATCAATAATGCTCAAGTTTTCATAGGATAATTTTCTTTCATAATATCGAAATTTTCAAAATCATCTTCTAAATCAACTATTTCTTCCGTTAAATAATAATCATTGTATAACTAATTCCTCTGATATGAAATTTGATCTTTGATTGTTATTTTGGAAGTAATTATTATTAGTATTTCTAAATCTATGATTATCATTATTATTATTTCTATTTATAAAATTATTATTTCTCCTTGGAGAATCCGTAAAATTTCTCGATATTGTCGACATAGGATCGGGTCTAGGTATACTGTACAGGTATTTGGTGTGGCCTGAAAACATTTCTTTTTGGAACAAATACTTGCGCATTAGTCGGATAATGTCGAGGCTGTTGTGGTTTTATATTAATTGGTTGGCTTGGAAAGTTTTGTCGTTGTTGGAAACATTGATATTGGTTATAGTTATTTCTAAAATAATTTGAATAGTTATTCTGATTTTGATTATTATTATAATTATTATTAGGTGATTTATAACTACTAGGATTTTTGAAGGATCTCGGCTCATTTAAATGACCGTAATATAACCTTTCAAAATCCTCCAATTCTTCGACATAATTAATTGCATCCTCTAAGGAGTGAGGCTTTTTCAAATGCATAGTTTTTAAGGACATCGTACTTTCGGTAAGGACTTTCTAAAACAAAGGTGTTCAGTGCCGTCTTATCACAATGATTTATGTTGCATCCCTTATCATTTTCAGCAAGACTAAAGTCATAACTGATTCTCTGTATAATCTTGCTTTTTAGCAATTGGAGTCTAGCCCCGAAATCGATCAGATTTTCATTTTTAAGAGGCCTTGTTCGTATTAATTCCTGCACGATGCAGTCCAGATCTCTTCGATCTGAGAAACACTGTTTCAATGCTTCTTTATTCCTCTGCCATGTGTTTAGTTCCATTCGGTTTCCCACCATGACTTCAGCTTTTCCTATAAGATTTCTTGTATACAATCCAATATATGCTCCTTTATTTCGACGTCATTATATATCGCGTATGTTTCAATTAATTTCTCACACTTGATTATAAACTTATTTCAAGTATTACTATTACCATCATATGGTTTAATATTTTCTAATTTTAATTTAAATAAATCCCAATTGAGGGTTTTTACAGTAGCAGTAGCCATTTCGATTATATTCACAGATGAAATTGAATTCTCAAAATTATTATTAGATTTATTATTTTCTTTAATATTTAATGTATTTTGAATGTTTTCAATAAATTTTCCAATCCGTTCATAAAATAAATCGGCTGCAAGTATATTTAAAATAAAAAATTATCTCTCCTACTCTTTTAAAAAGGTATGGAAATTGTAAAAAAAAGAAACTTGGCACTTACAATTGCTTTGAGGAGCTCCGGTTTCTTCTTTCTTCGTTGAAGGTAGATTCTGAAATCCGCGCTCGATGTTGAAACACCAAATGGTGAGTTCTTTATATGAACGATTTGACAAAGTTTTTTCACGACTGCACAGATCCTACTGATTGCGTCAATTATATATTTTTAACACAGAAAACTATTTTTAAAAAATTTATTTTCACAATATAATTAAAATTACAATACTTGCTAGGTAACTATTTAACAAAGCTAATGATGACCGACAATGCTAAGAATGAATCAAAAATGTCTCAACGACTAACCAACTATAATAACTATAACTATAACAACGCTATGTCAAACAACATTTCTATATATATTAAAAATGGAGGCTAACTCTGCATTTCTTACCTTATTTACAGTAACATAATATTCTTAATTATTTATAGAAATTTCCAGTTCTATAACTCGCATTTCTTTTTACTGTGAAGGTTTTTGGTAATTACCTTTTTTGCTAGGAACTTCCAGAATAAGTTGTCCCAACCAATGTTATTTATATGATATATTTTAAAATTGTAATGATGTGTATTAGATCACTGGATAGATTGTAAAAAATTGCCACACTTTGACACTAAATTCCAGTAGAAAGCACATCGTAAACTGTCTATTTGTGATTATATTCAAGACCATATAAAACGTGACCTGTCTCTTGTACACTTGACGATACTTTCTAGACTGACTATATTTTCCTGCTATTTTTGTTGAAATATATTCAATACAAAAATTTGAATTTAAGTTCATAATAAAATGTATAAACAAGTAGACGTCACACAGTGTGCCGTAGACATTCACTTCTAAACAGTGATTGCAGTTTAATAAATGATTTCTCTTCATTGGAGAGGTTTCAGACCATTCCGAATCCTGAGCATTTACTGTCCATCCACTGAATCTTAAAATGGACGGACACCACAGAAACCGGAATATATGACTCCGATTTTTTGTCGACCTGTTTTTTGGGAAGACTAAAAAATTTGAGGTTTCATTTTTAAGATATTATCAAAATCTAAAATAGACCTGGTCACTAAGGAACTTGTATGTATGGATGTATGCTTAACCTTCCAAAGCCGGAATTTATTATTGTTGCATTTAGGAAAAGACAATTTTTATCAAATTTTATTTCTAGAAGCAAAGTTTGAATATTTTGCCATATGGCAACGATTGGCTTTAGGGTAACCCAAAAAAAAATAAAAAAAACATAATTCAAGATTTATTCGAAACGTGGTACGTATAAAAATTTTGATATGTCAGAAACTGTAAATACACATTTAAAAAGTAACTGAATGAAAAATTTCAAAGCATGGTATGCAGAGTCCAACACTACATTTTTTATAACTTGTTCTGACAATTGAGTTACAGCCCTCGCCTGCACATCTCCAACGCTTATTATTGGGTACAGCTATTACTAAGTGATCTATCTATACGATCATACCGCACATCGTCAGATACTCTGTTTTCAGAAGTGCTGTTTCTGGATAAAGATATTCGTCCAGGTCCTCTTGGTGGATTTTTATATCGATTTAGATATGCAATAACTAATTCTCGTCGAAACTCTCGTTTAGTAAGTTTACTTCCCGCTTGCTTATACATATTCCATTAATTATGGAGTACAAAATCCAGAAACCAGTTAAAAAGAGACCAATACCACTTCTTCCCTCTTATGGATATTCGATACTGGGCTACATATTGATCCATCCTGTCTCTTCCTCCCATATGTCTGTTGTATTCGGAAACTAAATATGGTCTGGGAATTTTAACAATTTTTTTTTCTGACTGAGAATATCTTTTCACTTAACTAAGTGGATGAATTCCATGAACCGTAGATGCGACAGTTACCTCAGCATTGTACTTCCAGCGTGCTATCAAGACCCCGTTATAAGCGCAAATTTTAAATCCGTTTTCTCCCCTTTTCTTCTGTTTTACTTTTTTTTGATCAGTAATAGGACAGGACTTTGATACTCGATTTTCTCTCATCGTTCCTGTTGTACTATAACCTCGTTCTCTATGGTGACAACATAAGGGAAACCCAGTAAAAAGATTATCGAAATAGATATTGTGACGATAAGTCTTATTTGGTAACCCATGCAACATTTTTACCAATGGAGCTGCACATGCTCCATTTTGAGATTTATAAAATTCATTGCTATTTGGGCTGCTCCCCTGATAGACCTCAAAGTTTACCAAGTATCCAAAATCCGTGTTGAGACACCAAACTTTGTAACCGAATTCAATTGTTTTGCCCTTTATATATACTGTTTACAAGAATGGCGTTCAAAATATTTGACCATAGCCTCATCATAATTTAGGTGCCCAACTGGAACAAAATATTTCAAGAAATTTGATTTTAATAGGTCAATAAATGGTCGAAGTTTACACATCTTATCTTTTTTATCAAGTTTAGAATTATCGGTGCAGTTTAAAAATCTCATTATCTGTATAAATCGATCTCTGCGCATAGCCTCAGATACCAGTTTACTGTTCATGTCCGAACCCATATCCCAGTAGAATCTCTTTCCTGGCAAACCAACGTAACCTGTTAAAAAAAGGATACCTATAAAACATTTTATTTCATCTTTGCTTATATTAGGGGGTGGGCAATTTATTAATCCCCAATATCTGTTAGATTCTTCAACAAAAAGATTCATAATAGCATAATCCAGGAACATTTCAAATACTTCTACTACGGTGTTGATATGAAATTGAGAGTAGTTCGATTTTGGTTGTGTAGGAATATTACCAACAGCGTCAATCAATCCATTTAAAAGTAAGTTTAGGTTTTTTATGTGATGGTTGGACATCTTGGACTTCTTCAGCATTTACTTCCTCTTCGTCTGTCCAGATATCGTTGGTTATTTTCCAGGACAACTTCTGCTGGCGCTGATAATTGATTTCTGCCTAAATTGTCGTCATCATCTTCATCTAACATGACTAAATCCAGCTGAAGATCAAATCCCTTCCTGAAAGTGAAACATCAGAATTGTAATGTAATTGTAAATAATAATAATAATACAGTCGGAATTGATTGCCTTACGTGGCTTACATCTAACGCGAGGGTTAAAATATACAACAAATTTATTTGTCAAATAGCCAGTCCTGGTGTTAATAAGAGCATTGGTAACCATATTATAGACTGCGTGAACTGTCCAGATAAGAGATTAAAAGACACATTTTCCAACACCAGAGAACATGGAATTACAAGATTAGAAGCAACCATATATAATTATTCCATAGTCGATAACAAGACAGGGGAATACAATTGCTTAGAAGACTGTCTTAGCTTACTGGAGGATAGCAAACTTTATTTCCAAAATGCACCATTATACTCTATCTCATTTGCTAAAATGTGGACAAAGTTGACAAAAAGTCTTCAAAACAGTTGCTGTCTTGTATTTAACAATATACTGCAATATGTATACTGGGGGAACAGTAATACAAGGAAATTAACCGGTCTACAGATAAGTTTACCAATGGAACCCAACGCAAGAAAAAAAAGTTGTAAATTATTGTCTTTCTGCATTTAGTTTTAACTTCTTACCTATTAATTATATAGAGATCGTAGAAGATACGAGTAATAAGGAGAAAAAGTTCGAATTTCTCAAAAATGCTATATTAAGGCTGGAGATACATTATTTACCCGGTCTTCCACACTGTTTAGCACTATCCCGGAAGATATCGACATCCAGGAGTTCGGACTGGTATCTACATGTAATATTGTACCCAAAGTTCTAAGAGGGTAAACAAAAATAGTAAGCTAATGCCTTTTGTGCTAAAAGAAATAACACCAATTTCCCATATTTCTGTATTATCTGTAAAGAAACGGAAATTAGAAATGGAAGAAACAGAATCAAAGAAAAGGAAGATAGAGTATTTAGAAAATACAGCTACGGTTAAAATGGAATATAAACATTTTTTGGAGAAAGAACAGAAGATAGCAGAATTAAAGGACAGACTAGAAAATTATTTCTGCACTAGGTGGAAAAACTTAGGGCCCTCTGGAGAGCACCGCGTATCCGCGTTTACCGTTAACAACAAAAATATATATACCTATGTAGGAGTTTTGGCGGATAAGGAAGGGCGAAGAGACGACTACTACTTAAAGGGTTACCACAAAAATACGTTTTTACGCGTTTACAATAATAAAGAAGCTCTTGCTGCAGACGGTTATGTCACATTACCATATAACAATGGAATGGAATTAATATGTTTGCCAACCGAAAAACCGTTTGCTACCTTTACTACAAATTAATATACGAGTTTTACCGATAACACATTTGCCAAAATCGAAAACTTGCAATTTTACACAGGCGCATGGAAAAATATAGACGTTCCATTTACCCAAGTGGAGGTGGAGAGGGTTAACGTCGTTACAATACAAGAAATTGTTAATAACAAAAAAATTGGGGATTGTCATCGACTAGAAGAATTTGCAGAAAGTACAGAACTGGTAATATCTGGAATTAAAGAAGTTATGCATAGAGGTAGAATCCGGTACATATTAAAACTAGACAATATAAATGTTTTGTGCCATTCGAATTACTGGTTGGAATCAGAATTAGAAGAAATAGACTGAGATTATAGGATAAAAATAAAAATTGACGTGTTAAAACATACACCCAACAGAAACAAAGAAAGAGTTGTACTTTGTATATAAGTTTTGTTTAACCTGTATAGATATTCTAAGATATCGTTGTTTTACAAATTTTTCCACCTTTGTTCTTATTTAATGTTAAACCATCTATTTGGAATTGGTTTCTGCAAAACATGGTATTAAAGCTAAGCAGCCTTTCCTCTCACTAAAAGTAACAACCCGCTTGCCATTGAAACAAGAGAAGTAGTCGGAGAAGATTTGGAAATTATTAAGAGGAAACATAAAGAACCTGTATGCATTCCATACAAAGTAGAATTGGCGGAAGTTAAACTCGACAGGCTACTTAAAGAAATACCAAATTTATTGGAGCAACTCCGGAAGGAAGATTACTACCTAATGAACTTAGACATAACGCATGATTTTTTTGCAGGAATTTTTAACAAAGAGGAAATGATTAATTATTTAACAAACAACTCAAACGTTTGCATCCAAGGAAAGTGCAACGTTATTGTAAACAATGATAAAACAGTTGGCATAGATTGCCTTACTTGGCTCATATCTAATGCAAGGGTTAAAATATACAACAAATTTATTTCTCAAATAACCAGTCCTGGAGTTAACAAGAGCATTGGAAACCATATTATAGATTTCGTCAACTGCCCAGACGCAAGATTAAAGGAAAATTTCTCTTCTGCATTGGCCAAGAAGCATGGTTTTACCAGATTAGAAGCTACTATATATAACTACCCAATTGGGAATTTCCATGGAGAAGGCTACAGTCCTTTAGAAGATTGCATAACTCTGCTACAAGATAATAAGTTGTACTTCCAAAATTCTCCTGCTGTACTCTGTTTCGATTGCAAAAATGTGGACAAAGTTGACCGAGAGTCTACAGAACAGCTGTTGTCTTGTGTTTAACAATATGCTGCAATATGTTTATTGGGGTAACAGCAATACAAGGAAGTTGACGGGATTACAAATAAATTTACCAAAAGAATCCGACGCAAGGAAGAAGGTTATAAATTACATTCTCTCTGCATGCAGTTTTAATTACCTCCCTGTTAATCATATAGAAGTTGTAGAAGAAAAGGAGAACAGAAACAATGTTCGAATTATACAAAAATGTTACATTAAAGCTGGAGAGACCTACTTTTCTAGGTCCAGCACCCCATTCTCTACTATACCGGAGGATATTGACATACAGGACGCTGGACTAATCTCTACAGATAATTTGGATGCATGTATTTTAAGGAAAAGAATTAATAAAACAAACAACAAACTTTCTCCTTATAGCATTAAAAAAATCGACCCTCTGTCACAAGCTTACATTACATCGACAAGGAAACGAAAACAGGAAATGTATGGGCTAGATACCAAGAGGCGAAAGCTGGATTTTCTCGAAAAGACAACTGCAATGAAGGAAGAATATAGAAGTCTACTGGAGAAAGAAGCGAAGATAACACAATTGAGGAAGAGATCAGAAAACTATTTTTATAGCCATTGGGCCAACCTAGACCCAGCAGGTGTGTATAAAGTCTCGGCGTTTACCATAAACAATAAAAACAAATATACTTATGTTGGCGTGTTAGCGGAAAAGGATGCCATAAAAAAGGTCTACTTTTTAAAGGGTTACTACAAAAATATATTTCTAAGTGTTTACAACAATAGAGCAGCTCTTATTGCAGATGGTTATATTAAAATACTTTATAATAATGATATGGAGATAATATGTTTTCCTACAGAAGAAATGTTTGTAACATTTACTACAAATGGTATTACGTCTTACCAAGGCAACACAGTCGCTAAGATAGAAAATTTAAAGTTTTCTACAGAGGTATGGAAGGATATTCCTTTTACCTAAGAAGATATGACCGAAATTAAAAACATTACTAAGCAGAAGGTAAAAGATCGTATTAAATTAAGGTTTTGTCAGCGCTTAGAAGAAATTGCCGAAGGAACAAAAATGGTAATTACCGCTATAAACGAAGTTAAACAGATAGAGAGAGAGACTTCGTTACATATTAAAGTTTGAGAATTCGGAAATCTTCTATTGCTCAAACTACTGGTTGGAAAGAGAATTTGCAGAAATGGACCTAAGTTATAGAATTAAGATAAAAATAAATAAAATTAAACACACGTCTAATAGAGATAAGGAAAGAGTTGTACTTTGTGTGTAATATTTGTATTTGTTTGTATTATACTCAACATGCTATTATTGTAAATATAGGAGATGGTGCGTCACTTAACACATGACAGAAGACACACACACCACAGAACACAAGAAGATTGATAGGTGACACAGAACACAAATTTTCTTAGGACTTTACTTTCGGCGACCCCCACTCCTCCTGTTTTCGTGGGGTTTGCTATGTTAGGTTACACCAATTGCGCGTTGGACCTTGGCGATTCTCCATGTTATTTTACATAAGGAATGAGCCCGAACCCGCCTAGTTCATTTACTGGATTTTGGGTTTGTTGTATCGCTTTTTCCTGCTTTAGAAATAAAAGTGGCTATTGCCCTTCTCCATGTTTCTGGTATGTTGCCCAGATCTAGGCTGGCTTCGACTAATTCTAGCCAAGTGTGTAGAGCTGGAAAAATTCCGACTGTACCAGGTGTTTTGTAAGGTTTGGAAGGTACTGATTGCCCATTTCAGCCTTTCATTGCTGCATATGTGTCTAGCCATTGCAATATTTTCTCTGGAAGGTCTTTTGTGACCCTCAAGAGTATTTTATCCAGTGTTTTGTTTACTTCCGTGGAAATGAGTTTCTAGTGGGAGTAGTGTTCTCTCGCTCTCATTTCCAGTGTAATTTCCATATGTTTATTTAATGCCATGTCTGTGTTGACCCTACTTTGTGTCATTACCTAATATAGTCTAGCTGCGGCAGGGATAGTGTTTATGTCTTCACAGAATTTCCTGAAAGATTTCTGATTTCTTTGTAATAAGTGTACCTTAGCCAATTTCTGGTGAGTATTGGCCCTATAAAACTTTTCATCACAACAGAATGCTTTGGTGTATGTGGACGTGAGTCACATCGTGTCTGAACTGTTGCTTTTTAAATTAGGTAGAAAAGTTGTCACGACATTGTTGAATATTGCATAAGTAGTGTATCTAGTGCATGAGAAGTGATAAGTCAAAGATACAGTAAGAAAAACCTATTATTTACTAAAAAATGGAATTTTTTCTTGATTTCAATATGCCCGTTGATGTTAATACTCATTACCAAAAAAAGGGTGAGGAAGAATTCCACCAAACAATTAAATCTATTGTGAATAAGGTATGTACTTCAGAAAGCTTCATAACCCATCTAAGCCATTTGATATTTGAAGTAGTCACTAAAAAATTTGAAGACGAATTAATATCCTTAAAAACAAGAATCGAAAGCTTGGAATTAAAAAGTAACAATCAAGAAACATTGATTCAATCATTGAGCCATAAATATGTGAATTATGTACAGAAGATACGTAAGAAAAATACCACCTCACCGCCTTCCACCATGGCCTGCGCCAAAAATAACAATCCCCCCCTAATAGCACAATATGTCCATTGGCCATCCGTTTTATGTCCAGTATATGTCCAAATAGAAATGTCCAATGGACTTCTGATGGAGATAGTCGCTATGGTGTCCATTATGTGTCCAAGGTATCCATGGATGTATCTTGGATATCCATAGGATATCCAAATAGAAATGTATCTTGGATATTCATAGGATGTCCAAATAGAAATGTTCAATGGCCTTCTGATTGAGATAGTCCATATGGAGTCCAGTATATGTCCAAGGTATATATGGATGTACCTGGGATATCCATAGGATGTTCAAATAGATGTGTCCAATGGACTTCTAATCGAGATAGTTCATATGGTGTCCAGTATATGTACAAAATATCCAGAGATGTATCTTGGAATCCATATAGGATGTCCATATAGAAATGTCCAATGGACTTCTGATGGAGATAGTCCATATGGTGTACATTATATGTCCGAGGTATCCATGGATGTATCTTGGATATCCATAAGATGTCCAAATAGATATGTCCAATGGACCTCTAATCGAGATACTTCATATGGTGTCCATTTTATGTCTTCTGTGGAGATGTTCAGTCGAAATAAAATATGATTTGCATTCAATATCCTTCACAAAAAATCCAGTCCATTTAATATTCGACGTTGTCCTCTTCAGCGATGATGCCCATTGAACCATAAAATACTTTAATTCCTGGCGTATATTTTATGCATTGAACATCGACGCATGGACGTCGACGAAAGCATATACCTATATATATATATATATATATATATATATATATATATATATATATATATATATATATATATATATATATTGTATAGGATTCAATAATTATTTATTATTTGAAAAATCATTAAACATGTATACCAACTCTTTCAAAGGGTAGGGTTCTAGTGCGCCATTCAAATTTACTCTAATTATTGGTTTGTGAAATTAAAATGAACAAAATTATGATTTCAGGAATTTTTTTAAAACATAGAAATTTACAAACAGAAAATGTGTACAGATATACTACAAAAAAATAGAACTACTATTACTATTGAACAATTAAAATGTTTTTTAAATAAAGGCCTTTTTTTAATTTAGAGATCTCTAATGTAATATTTTAAAATGGTACCTTTTATTTACTAGGTTTGTATCCACTTCAAACTAATCTTCAATTGGACATTTGATAAGCTGAGGACAAAGTTCTGAACAATTTATTTCGCCTTCGCCTTTTGGACAATTAATGATTCCGTCACATCTGTCTTTATACGGGTCGAAACATCTATCTATAGAAATATTACTGCAAAGGGTAGTTGATGAATTACAAATAGCACACCCCGTTAAATCAGAATGGTCTGTACAAACTAATTCTGCTGTTCTACAAATATTTGTGGAATTGTAACAACCAGATCAATCCAAACACATAAAAACACTGGGTATATTATATTTTAAAGTTACGGAGAGTTTGTTTCTTGAAGATAGTACAACAGGTTTGGGTAGTATGTCGTTACTGCACACGTTCAATTGAATATTGTCGAAGTTTCTAATTGACAAGCACGTGGAATTTCTTGAGAAGTTCAATTTTAATATTCTTAATATAATTATTGTATTTTCTGGTGAAGGTATTACCCAATTACATAAACTATTACTGTTTCTGTCAGATGATATATACTGTATGCTTCCTTGTAATTCGAACGAGGTCGTTTCTCCACAATAATCCGAAAAGTTTGCGTAAATTAGCACGTTCTTCTTGACGAGATCAATTATAATCCGACTTTTCACTTTGACATTTTAAAAACCAACTGACTTTTTTGATTTCCATCATAATCTATCTCGTTGCGGGTTGCTATCGAAACTTCTCTATATCGTATGAATTGTATAGATATTGTGTGATTAACGACGATTCACTGTTTATATTACCAAGAATTTTTAAGCCGTATATGAAACATGAAAATGACATTTTTGTATTAGAAATTAGCATATAGAGATAAAGATTTTTATACATATAAATATTAACATAACTTATTTACTATTTATTAAAATTCCTGAAATCCCTTGCATAAAATAACCTAATTACTAACTATATGAAAATTTGACGCGTTTCTTTTAAATTATTTTGAATTTCATTCTAATTTCAACGGATGCTTTTGAAATTACATCATGTACTGCATTATTAATTTTAATCTCTATTGTATCTGAATCAGATTTCAATATTTTCGATTCTGATGGTTCAAAGAGTATATCGTCTGTTTCAATATCTTTGGTCAGATTTTCTTCAGTATTATAATGAGGATTTTGTTCACTGTTTTTACTATCAGCATCTATAATTAATTTAGACATGTTTTTTTTTCTACAATTTATAAATATTCGTTAAAATGATGGCTAATAAAGTACAAGATTGAAAAAATCAATATGACTTATTTCAGTTATACTATTAATCCTTATTAAATTGAATACAACCAAATGAAAGTGCTTCAACATATATATATATATATATATATATATATATATATATATATATATATATGTATATATATATATATATATATACACAAAATATGTTCATCAAGAACTGGGTGTAGCAGTCAACAGTGGGGCTGGTGAGAAATCAAACAATTTTATTATTCATCAAGCTTTCAACCCTTGTTTGGGGTCTTCCTCAGGATGACTACAAATATTATATATTTAAAAACAATACGTTACAAAACATAGTCGTACTTACTAAAATGGATTGTCAGATCGACTATACCATAAAAGTTGGAAACAATAAAAACTCCATAAAGAATATATACATTTAAAAAACACTTAAAAATAACATAAAAACCGTTACAAACAATAACATTGTACTGATTTGGAAATTTTTTTATCGGATCAACCAAACAATGAATATTACATTTTAAGATGTTAGAAATTAAAAGATAAAACTCCAAATGAAAACAAATGATAACAAATGGTAAAAGTGACAAATAGCATGGAACAACACGGTGAGCACGGAACAACACAAAATGGCCTTTAACTAAAATGCAAACCAGCGAACACTACATTAACGAAGATGTTATGCATTGTTAGTGTGCTGTGTTAAGGGAAATATTTTAGGAATTTTGTTCTTATTATTCTCATACTCCAAAATGTAATTATAGATGAGACTCAGATTTTGAGTATCTGATCTAGTGTTGAGGGGTCTTTCAATTTTATTAATAAACACCATCTCCAAAAAAATCCTTTTATAGTAGTTATTTTCTCCAATTAAAACTTCAACTCCTTCGAAATCCATATCATGTTGTGATTCAATAACATGGGTCGACAGAGCGCAAGACGGCCTTCCCAATCTGTAATCGCTTTTGTGAGATGTTATTCTACCCTGCAAAAGCCTTGAGGTTTGTCCAATGTATGCTTTATGACAATCCTTGCAATTGATCTTATACACAACATTGGAACTTTCTAACGGTTTGACTTTAGTTTTGGTGCGGGTAAACAGGGAACCTACAGTTTTCACATTCCTCGTTGAAATCTTAACATGTGGAATGTGTTTCAAAACAGAAATAAGTTTGGGAGTCAGATCATTGATATAAGGTAAGGAAACAAATTTCATATCAGTTTCACGTATATCATCAACATTAGAACTCTTAACTATAGCCAACCGACGTTGGATTGGAAAAGAAGAACTGAAAATAATGTTGTTGAGAAGTTTAGAAGGATAAGAATTATCAATAAGTATATTGTAAAGCATTTTCAAATCACGATTTCTGTATTGAGGATGAGACAATTGGCATACGCGGCTTTTCATAGTATGAATTAAATTCTCATCCTCAATACAGAAATCGTGATTTGAAAATGCTTTACAATATATTTATTGATAATTCTTATCCTTCTAAACTTCTCAACAACATTATTTTCAGTTCTTCTTTTCCAATCCAACGTCGGTTGGCTATAGTTAAGAGTTCTAATGTTGATGATATACGTGAAACTGATATGAAATTTGTTTCCTTACCTTATATCAATGATCTGACTCCCAAACCTATTTCTGTTTTGAAACACATTCCACATGTTAAGATTTCAACGAGGAATGTGAAAACTGTAGGTTCCCTGTTTACCCGCACCAAAACTAAAGTCAAACCGTTAGAAAGTTCCAATGTTGTGTATAAGATCAATTGCAAGGATTGTCATAAAGCATACATTGGACAAACCTCAAGGCTTTTGCAGGGTAGAATAACATCTCACAAAAGCGATTGCAGATTGGGAAGGCCGTCTTGCGCTCTGTCGACCCATGTTATTGAATCACAACATGATATGGATTTCGAAGGAGTTGAAGTTTTAATTGGAGAAAATAACTACTATAAAAGGATTTTTTTGGAGATGGTGTTTATTAATAAAATTGAAAGACCCCTCAACACTAGATCAGATACTCAAAATCTGAGTCTCATCTATAATTACATTTTGGAGTATGAGAATAATAAGAACAAAATTCCTAAAATATTTCCCTTAACACAGCACACTAACAATGCATAACATCTTCGTTAATGTAGTGTTCGCTGGTTTGCATTTTAGTTAAAGGCCATTTTGTGTTGTTCCGTGCTCACCGTGTTGTTCCATGCTATTTGTCACTTTTACCATTTGTTATCATTTGTTTTCATTTGGAGTTTTATCTTTTAATTTCTAACATCTTAAAATGTAATATTCATTGTGTGGTTGATCCGATAAAAAATTTCCAAATCAGTACAATGTTATTGTTTGTAACGGTTTTTATGTTATTTTTAAGTGTTTTTTAAATGTATATATTCTTTATGGAGTTTTTATTGTTTCCAACTTTTATGGTATAGTCGATCTGACAATCCATTTTAGTAAGTACGACTATGTTTTGTAACGTATTGTTTTTAAATATATAATATTTGTAGTCATCCTGAGGAAGACCCCAAACAAGGGTTGAAAGCTTGATGAATAATAAAATTGTTTGATTTCTCACCAGCCCCACTGTTGACTGCTACACCCAGTTCTTGATGAACATATTTTGTTAATATTCATCAGTCAAACGTACCAATACTTTATATATATATATATATATATATATATATATATATATATATATATATATATATATATATATATGTATATATATATATATACATATATATATATATATATATATATATATATATATATATATATATACATATATATCAAGCAATAGAAAGGGTAGAAAAGTTTAAATACTTGGGTGCTTTCATTAACTCAGACCTAAACCAGGACCAGGAAATCCGTGTAAGGATTTAAATGGCAAGATCGGCATTTCTAAAATTTAAATCCATGTTTTGCAATAAAAATTTGAATTTAATACTCCGGTTGAGATTTATGGAGTGCTATGTTTGGTCCCAGCTATTATATGGTGTAGAAACATGGACGTTAAAGGCACAAATAACTAAAAGAATCGAAGCCTTCGAAATGTGGATTTACAGACGTGTGCTGAAAGTACCATGGACAGCCCGAATTACTAACGAGGAAATACTACATAGAATTGGTCGTGAACGAAAACTACTAAAAATAATAAAAATACGTAAGACAGCATATCTCGGTCACGTATTACGACATGATAAATACTCTCTGTTACAAGTGATTATGCAGGGCAGAGTTGAAGGAAAGAAGGGAATTGGGAGAAAGAAGAAATCATGGCTGAGGAATATCCGAGAATGGACAGACATGGGCGTTGAGGATCTTTTTCATATTGCTAAGGACAGAGATGCTTTATAAGAGAGTGGTCGCCAACCTCCGTTAAATGGGGACGGCATTCGAAGAAGAAGATATATATATATATATATATATATATATATATATATATATATATATATAAAGTTTATTGCCTCCCATGAAAAATAAGAATTCGATAGTGCCTTTTTCATTTCCTAATGGAGATGTCCATTGATTTTAATGGTGTTTTCCTCTTTTTGAGTCGTCCTGTCCGATTTCCATTCAAAAATCTAATGTTTAAATTTACCGCCAGTACATCAACGGTTAGATCCTGGCCTAGACCAATAACACCGATCTTGCTGGCTGTACCTGCCAAAGTAAGTAAAATCTATTCATTTTATATTAAGGTACTATGGAGTTATTGTTTTCAGCTCCCGATTTACTTCCTTATTTTCCATATAATGAGCAATAACGTAACTAGAAATAAATAATTTCTGAGTAAATACTTGTTGAAGAGAATCTATCATATCGGAATGTTGCTTCAACAAGTTCTAGTTTTGTGGTAGCACAAGAAATTTTGGTTTCGAACGTTCCTAAAACTGTTGGTTTGGATAGGCAGGTTGATGATTACAATGTTTCATCTGCATCACTCATCGTTCCTACAATAGTTAAGGATGTATTTGAGGTGAAGGATGATTATAATCTTTCGAGTACTAATGAAAATATCCAGCAAACTAATATACAATTGGATCAAGTCAATCTAAAAGCATATACCAATATCTCAGATGATACTTTTTCTCAACAGCTGGGAAAGTGGGCATTGAAGCATAATATATCTCACTCTGCAGTTAATGATTTATTACATGTATTGAAACCTTTAGTTCCTAATCTACCAATTAGTTCCCGAACTCTCTTACAAACTCCAAGAAATGTAGTTATGGAAACTGTAGAGCCTGGAGAGTATTTTCATTTTTAATTTGAAAATTGTCTTGAAAAATTGTTGAAAATGTCACCTAATAATGTATTACTGAATTCTAAGACACTTGAAGTGTGTTTCAATATTGATTGTTTACCATTATCCAAACGTTCAGGAAGCCAGTTATACCCTATATTGTGCAATCTTTTTCATAACAAAAATATTGTAGGAGTCATTGGCATATATCATGGAAGTGAAAAACCAAAGAATGCCAATGGTTT
The DNA here is from genome assembly GCA_963921935.1 of Galeruca laticollis. Lineage (NCBI taxonomy): Eukaryota > Metazoa > Arthropoda > Insecta > Coleoptera > Chrysomelidae > Galeruca > Galeruca laticollis. Next base: position 27,864,336 of record OY998181.1, read on the forward strand.
TCTCAAGCCATTTGTAGATGAAGCAGTGAATTTAATTCACACTGGAATAATGTTCAATGGTTGTTTATACAGTATCAAAATTAAAGCATTTATATGTGATGTTCCCGCTAAATTTTTCATAAAGTATTGCAGGGGGCATAGTGGATATATGTCTTGCTCCAAATGTGATGTCGAGGGTACTTATATACAAAATAGAGTCTGCTTTCCAGAACCAAAAAACTTTTCTTTAAGAAATAATGAACATTTTCGAGCACAATTACAAGAAAGTCACCATACCGGAAAATCAATTCTAGAGTTTCTTCCTGGTATTGATATGATTAGAGACTTCCCTCTAGATTATATGCATTTCTTGTGTCTTGGTGTAGTAAAGAAGATGATAGTTAATCTTTGGCCTAATGGCAAACCTTCAGAAAAAATATCTTTCAAACAAATGGAAAATATTTCAAATATGTTATTAAGTCAGATCCTGAGATTCCTTCTGAATTCAATCGTAAACCTAGGTCAATGACTGAATCAAAAAGATGGAAAGCAGTTGAGTTCAGACTGTTTCTATTTTATACTGGTCCAGTTGCTCTCAAGAATAATCTTAGTTCTGACAAATATAAACATTTTTTGACTCTACATGTTGCCATATCACTTTTATCAAGGTGTAAATGTAACGAAGACACATATAATGCAGAAAAATTATTACAATATTTTGTGCAAACATTCATAACTCTATATGGTTCTCATGTTCCCATAACATTCACAATTTATTACACATATGTGCTGATGTCAAATATTATGGTTGTATTGATGGATTTCCATTTGAGAATGATATGCAGTATTTTAAAAAATTAATAAGAAAAGGAGATAAACCACTCCAACAAATTGTCAGAAGAATAATTGAACAGGATAATATTGTCCTTAATCATGTTAAGGCTAATCAATCATTTCCTAAATTGAGTTCTGAACTCAATGATGGACCATTTCTATTAGATATGAAAATTGATACACAATACAAAAAAATACTTTTGAAACTTTCATGCTAACCACATCAGAACCTAATAATTGTTGTGCTTTTCATGAAACTATAATTCTTATAAAAAATGTAATAACTGTTGATGATAAAATATTTCTCATTGTGAAGAAATTTCTGAATGTGAATGATTTTTATACGGTACCATGTAATTCCTCAGATCTTGGAATATATTCAGTTAGCAATCTAGGACCTCCTCAGTCTTGGCCATTAGATAAAATGATTCGAAAATGTATGAAGTTGAGATATTGTGATACATTTGTAATATTGCCTTCACTGCGTTTATAGATTGAATTATCATTTATATTCATCCTGAAATTTAGTATATTATGTAATAGATAATCAACACATTATCAATGTCATGAACAAAATGTTTCCAAATAGAAAAACTTTTTCTTTAACTCCTGCTGTAGGAATTTTTGTTTGTTTCATAACTGTATATATACATATTGCATATTAATTGTTAGTTATAGTCATTTAATAATGTATAGGTCTTATTGATTATAATTATATATAGTTTATTGGATTATAATAACCCATTATATCCTGGACTGTGGTGAGATTCATCACAGAAGATACTGTTGAAGCAATACCATCCTCGTGGATATTGGGAAACAGTTGCTACTGGCCTCCACTCATCAATGAAAAAGTTATTGCAGCTATAAAAAAGCAGGAAGTACCCAATACTTGTTGGCCACTACATTCAGTATCATTTTTTCGCAATGGAACTTTTGGTAAGAATATTCATAATTTAATTATTGTAGGAAGCATTTGAGATATTGGTGTTAATTTCATGTTTGGTTTTGGTTAATTCAGACTCCTATTTAGATGCCAGGAAGCATTGTAAAATAGCTGAGTATGAAAGTGATCTCAATGAAGAAAAACAAAGTAGGAATATCCGTAAAAAAAAATTCTGTCACCATCAACCTCCTCTGATAAAGAATCGCAAAAAATTTCAGATCCCCCTAAGAGACATTCACAATCACTGTCAAGTTTCCATGAATCCACCAAAGGTTTGTATGTTTTTTGCAAAAATCATTCTGGATGACTTAACTCTTTTTAGGTAATAAAAATGATACCCTACTCACGAGTACAACAGAAGAAATACATCAAGATGTTTTTTCTGCAGTGCCATCCAACAAAGGTATACTTTTAAATAATTTATAATTTAATAGTTACCTTCTGATGATTCTCTTTCAGTTCAGGGAAGAGAGGCTATACTTGCAAACTCTACTAGAGAAATGCTAAACAATGAATCTGAAATTCTATCCATTATACTCGATAGTCGAAATTGTGTAAAGTGAGTCAGAGCTATCTAATCAACACTTTGGTTAAAGCGCAGTTGCCATATGTATTCTAGAGAGAAATGCTGTATTTTATAAATACACTTCAAATCCATTGTGTCAATATTTCAGGTACAAAAGATGCAATGTAATTAAGTCAATACCAATTTAATATATTTATTTCAAATTTCAAGCAGACTAATAATAATTAGTTTACTTGAAATGGGAAATAAAGTGTTTATGTATATTTCTTGAACGCAAAGTTTGTTGCGAAAAACTCGCCGATTTGACAATGTTGGAGAGTCGCTTCAATGTTCCGGCTTTGAGAACGAGATAGATAGATCGAGCTACGCGAATGAGACAGTGATAGTAAACAGTTATGTGAGGTGTTTATTCTCTTCATGAGCGTAACATCAGTATTTGTGTTGTGGTTTTGTGTGATAAATCGGTTATTATTGGTATTTATTGTAATATTTATATCGGTATATTTAGTGACAATAATGGCGGAGTGTAGCGGTGTTGGCGATAAAAAACGGCGTCGTAACAATTTAATTCGGGAAGAAAAAGTCCTCATATTAAATGTGTACGAAAGACTGCGTGCCATGGACAAACAGTTGGGTGTTAGTGACGCTGTGATTAAATGCAGTTATTTAACTAAAGTTTCTGAGAGTACTATATACAATATTCTAAAGAAATCGCGGGACGGATCTTTGACAAGAGAACGAGGTGAAAACTGTAAACCGGAAAGTAGGGGAAGAAAGAAAATTGTTTTGGACGACCAAACACGGAATGCTATACGTAGGGAAATACATTCTTTTTATTTTAGGAATGAAATCCCCTCGGTAGCTAAATTGAGCAAGGTAATAGAAGCTGATGATACTTTACCAAACATCAGTGATAAAGTTTTGAGACGAACTTTAAAATTAATGAATTTTCGTTACCAAACAAGAAGTAGAAACAGTGCCTTAATTGAACGAAATGACATTGTGGAATGTAGGAGAAATTATTTAAAACAGATACGACAGTTTCGTAACGAAGGACGGCACATATATTATCTTGACGAAACATGGTTAAATGAAGGCCACACTGTGTCAAAAGTGTGGCAAGACATGAATATACGAAGCAATCGACAAGCCTTTATGGAGGGTTTCTCTTCCGGTTTAAAAGCTCCCTCTGGGAAAGGACGTCGACTGATTATCACTCACATTGGCAGCGAGGAAGGATTTGTAGAAGGTGGATTACTAAGTTTTCAGTCCAAAAAAACTGTCGATTACCATGAAGAGATGGATGGTAACCGGTTTGAAACATGGTTTAGATCAATTTTAACAAAGGTAACTCCTGGTTCAGTGATAGTTATGGATAATGCTTCATACCACTCTCGTCGACTGGAGCAAATACCTACTTCAGCTAGCCGCAAGAGGGTTATAATTGATTGGTTAGTAAAAGCATTCCGCACAACGAGGCAATGCTAAAAGTTGAATTATTATCTCTCGTACGGAAACATAAAAGCAGTTATATTAAGTACGTTGTCGATGAAATGGCGAAAGATTTCAACGTCTCAGTTTTTAGACTTCCTCCCTACCACTGTGAGTTAAACCCCATCGAGCTGGTTTGGGTCCAAGTGAAAAATTATGTTGCGAGAAAAAACAGTACATTCAAAATGGCTGACGTTGAGAAACTGTTTGACGAGGCGCTGCATACCGTTACTGCTGAGAGTTGGCGTAAATGTATTCAACACGTATTAAAAGAAGAAATAAAGTTTTGGGATTTAGACATACGTGTAGAAGTAATGACGGAACCACTCATTATCGATATAGGAGGAGAAAGCGATGATTCTGAGGAGTCGTCAGGGAGTGATACCGCTTCCAGTTAGTCAGACATTTTACAAGTGACCTCGCAACATACCTATACTTATTGGTAATTTATTTTGGTCTTGACAAACAACTTTTTTTTAGTTTTAGTAGTAGTAAGTTGGAATTGACTTTTAAACATTTTTTTATTTTGTTTTAACTTACTTATGAACAACTTGTGATAAGTTATTATTTCAAATGTTAAAAATTGAAATTCCAGATATTTCAGTATTCGCACCCTTAAACTATGATACGCTCATGGAGTTCACTTTAAATCGGTAGATAACCGATGACGTCACTTTACAGAATTTCGACTATCGACTTTTTTATATACATCTTATTATAGCTCATCCTTAAAAATGTGTATTATTCTTGGTAACACCCTGTATATACATAATGATACCTACCATAATAATTTCGTATTTCTGTTCTCTCAAATTTAAACGCCAGAGCGTACAAGAACATTTTCTATTTATTTTTTATTTAGGACTATTAAGAACCCTTCAAAAATGATGCGCTCATGAAGTTCGCTTCTGCAACTGATTTTATGGACAGTAAGAGCGATGAGTCACTTTACAGAATTTCGACTATCGAGTATAGTTCAAATAATAACAGCAATGATAAATGTATTTGTTGCCCTATACATAAAATTGATAATACTCTCAAAATGTTGATAAGAACTGGATGTTATACCTAAATATTTTTTCAGAAATGGAACAGTTGGGAAGACTTAGGGAGTTTTTCACAGAATAATATTTCAGAGAATGTTAAGACACTTCTCAGAAAACAGAATATTCTGACCAACATGATTACAGATGTTATTGGGGAATTACATATGATCTCTGAAGGAGTACAGAAATTGAAAATTGTTGATTCTCATAATGAATATGAGTCCATAGTCAACAAATTTCCATTTCCCATAGACACAATCGAAAAATTCAAGGAGGCAGAACAGTTCTGGTCAGATGACATAAATTTCAAATCATCTTTGAGTAGCAAATCACATTTTAAACTGGAATTAAAATTAAATTCACCTTTTGTCTTGTTTGTTTTGTTCTTCTTAACAAATTGAACATTGCTTTTAGTTTAAGATGAGTAAGAAGGTGTTTTATTAATTTTCTAGGTCCATGAATTTTCCAAAATTGGTGGGAATTCTATATATGAATTTATTAATAGAGTGATGACTATATTAATAACCAACAATTTGGCATCCAAATTTTCCTAGTTTGGTACCAAAGCAAAGGAATCACTCATGAAATCAAAACTAGCAGAACTATTATTAAGTAAGTACAATAGTTGGTTAACCTGTTGGTTCCTGTTAGCAAAATATTTGAAAAAATATGTTAATCCCAGTTTTCATGGATTTATTTTTATTCATTTCATAGGAGCTGCTGAAATATTTAACTTAGACTGTGACAGAAAGATGGTGGAAGAGGCAATCAGAAAATATCTAAGAAGGGCTAAAAAGCGGAGTGTATCTGAAAATCATCGTCAGCTAGGACACTAAATTGATGTTTTCCTTTTGTTAGTGCACCAGAGTTTCTTTTAATTTACTTGAAACAACTTCCCCATGATCTCATTTGGGATATGTTTTTATTTTTTCTGTAATATTTTATTTTACCTGTATTTATATATGTGACTGAATTTGTCGTTTTTTTGTACCTGATTGTTTTTCTACTTTTTCATTATATATTTATTTTTTACATAAAATGTTTTTATTTCTGATATAGGACAAGGGGTGTTCTAGAAGAGGGCACAAATTTCTATTTTCAAAATTCAGCTTGACGATTTTATGAACATTGCCATATTTCAGGAACAATTGAAAGACAATTAAATATATTCATGCTTTCTGAACAATGTTTCATTATATTGTCATGATATTTCATAATCAGCCTTAGTCCGTGGATGTTCATTGACATTTTTATGGATGTAGATAATGAACATCTGATATTGGGTCATTGGGTACATTCCATGGATATACAAAAAGGATATCCTATGAATGTACAGAATGGACATCCTATAGATGTACATAAGGAACATCCAGTGGATGTCCAAATGGGTGGAAAGTTAATGATGTTTGGGTCGTTCATCCAGTGAACACAATCTGGTTGTCCAATTGATATCCTTTAGATGTATAAATAGTATCAGGATACGATTTCACATATTTTAATAGGTAATCTCATGAAAACATTCTGCTTAGAGTATGCAACCAATTATACACATTTATATCTTGCATACTTGTGAAGGATAATATTGTGCAACAAGTGGGGAAAGTTCAACTTTTCTCACGAGTGTGGAAGTTTGTCGCACGAGCCTGAAGGGCGAGTGCCGCAAATATGAGTGAGAAAAGTATTTTTCCCACATTCTGCACACTATATTCTTTCTTCAACGGCACAAATTTAAATAATACAAGTAAATAGTTGTGTAGAAAAAGTCTAGGCATCGAGGCTGCTCCACCGGAAAAGACTAGGCACCGAGAATCCCCTGCTGAAAACGTCTAGGCATCGAGGATCCTCTTGTGGATTCTCCATATAGGTAAATGTATACGAGGTGTGGAAAAAGTGCTGTGAGAAATAATATTTCTGGCAGTATCATAGTATGAGCAATATATGGTTTTGAAATTAAGTTAGCGATATGAGAAACGCGCTACTTATCATAGCAGCTGTAGAAAAAAATATTTACTCTGCTACTTGTGATTAAATATGACGCTTTGCTCATTATTTTCAGTTGAATAACAATACATTTTTCTCATGATTGTGTATAAACCTATTTCTAATTAATGATTTCTGTTGCTGTATAATGTGTTGCCTATGTGTTGGATACGAATTACACATTTTTTGAGTAACAAAAACAAACTATAATGCTGTAACGTCTTATTAAACAATAATATCATTCGAAATTATGAATACATAAAAGCAAAACTAGAAATATTCAATTTCTAATAATTATTTTAACATCAAAACGCTACTGACATCCCTTTTTTTACCTTGTTATTTGTACACGTCATATGACGTTTGTAATCATTGTATGCCATCGTGGCCATATCTGTCACTGACAGTTAGAAATTTTGCGTAACGTGAGTTGTGTAGTAAGAGATTGTGGAAATTCAGATTCTTTTACTGTCGACGTAGCGGTGTATCAGATTGTATTCCAATATTGGATTCAAATACCTCAAATAAATAATAGTAAGTTTCAGAATATCATTAAATAATAATAGATGAATATGCCAGGCATTTTATGAATCTAATGTAAATCTTATTTTCAGTAAAATGGATCAGATTGCAAAATTCGTTGAACCTGGAAAGCAATTCGCTAAAGATTCTATAAGATTAGTTAAAAGATGTACTAAACCTGACAGGCGAGGTAAGCATTTTTTTAATATCCATTTCCTACCCTATTTTTTTAATATTACAAATAATGCCAAATCTTCTAAAAAAACTCTTGTATTAGGTAAATATAATACATTTTTAATATTGATATAATTCCATATTGAAGTGAAACTACTTAGTTTTAAATGACCCACTGATTATGGAATTATGGTTCAGAACTAGGAAACGCTTCACATGAAAAGTTTGTATGTATTCAATGTTTACTACATAATATACTTTTCTAAATGAACATCTTGAATTTTTTGATATTAAAAATAACAGGAATGACTTCATTAGCAGCTACTTTCAACAGTTAAGCTTGCATTAAAACAATTTCTTAGTAGTCTGAAGATATTTCCTTTGCCAATACTTCAATTGCCTCCAATTTGGCTTTCTATAATTAATTTTAATCTGCGTTGCAGGTTTCTTTTATTATGAGGCTGAAGTATTGTAACTATCGTTTTTAACTGTGTTATTTCTTTTTTCTTCTTCATTTGATTAATAACTTCCAGATCTGTGACATGATTTATCCAGGAAAATGATGCCATTTCAGAAGTAGTCCGTCTAGTTCTGTGGTCGTGTCTTTGTTGTTTTATGCATACTATGTAGATTCTGTAATGAATTGCTTACCTGTCCCAAAGATAACTTTTTTTCAAAGTTGAAACTAGTTGGGATTTGGTAATAAAATATTGTATGAATTGACGGATTTTAATACCACACCATACTTTTAATGATGCCATTGTTCAAAATGTTTTTATATAAATTATTCTTTCATGATAATTATTTTTTAAGAGAAACTTTTTATATGTCACTACTTATAGGATTTTTGGCTGAGAGTAAACTTTTAAAACTAACAATTCTGTTAAACTGTTTGTCCTTTTGTAATTATTATTTATTTAACACATTGCATATGCCCTCCTGGTAACGGGGACAAGACGGCGTACGCCGTCCATATAAATATTCATGTGCTGACACAAGACGGCATACGGTGACAAATCTTTACGGTATTCCTAATACATATATGCTTAGTGTCCCACGAGAAGATAATCAAAGTTATCCATATCCACCAACCATTTTCACGTTTAGAGATAGGGCAACATTCTCCAAGGCATATTGGAATAATATGCTATAATAAGTTCAGTAATACATTGAATACAGAAAAAAACATGGGAACATCAAGGAAATTGAGAAATATACTTCATTCTTTTTTATTATCGCATGCATAGTGTTGAGGAGTTTCTTACATCTTAATACTATATTTTAAAAATTACTTAGTATTTGGTTTATAGTCGATTCTATTAATGTGAATGTTTTTATACTAATTACCTGTATATCGTCTGTTTAGTTGACTAGTCTGATAGAGTTGTGTATTATATCAAATTTTGTATAATGTATGATTCTCAAAGATGAAAAATATATTCTATTCTAACTATGACTGAACTCAAGCATTTTTTAGCATTGTGCATCTTACAGGGTCAATCTAAATATCCTTCTAACCGAAAAATATTCAGTATGGACCCTTTATATTTCATCGTACTCTCTCTGGAAGACACTTTGAGGATATTCTAAGATGTTTGAGTTGTTCTTACGGTCAACTTCACAATCCAAATGATAGACTAAACAATGTTCGACCCCTTTTAGAAGTGCTATTGTACCAGCAGAACATTTATCTTTAGACAAATCACTTATGTTTTTTCGTAGTCGGCTAAGCTTTCGACAATATTTAAAAGGTAAAAAGACAAAATATGGGGTAAATTTTTTTTCTGTTTGTACTACAGATGGCTTTGTTTTAAATCTACAAATTTATTCTGGAAGAACCCAAGAAACAAATGGTTTATCCAAACTTGAGACATTGGTTCTACTCTTATTTGATCCATATTTAGATCGGGCCACCATCTTGTCATGGACAACTTTTATAATAGTCTGTCTCTGTCTAATCGCCTTCTCTTTCTAAACACCCATACTACTGGAACTTTACGACAGAATCGATTAGGAAATCGTGAGGTTGTTGTAAAAGGCAAACTGAATCGGTGTGACCATTGCTGGAGAAGACGTAGTAAGACATATGTGTCTAAGTGGAAAGACAAAAGGGATGTATTGTGTATTACTACAACATATCATCCGAAACTAATTCAGGTTACAAATAGATATGGTAAAGAAAAAATAAAACCGGAAGAAATATCCAATTACAATAAGTTTATGTCTGGTATTATTATTCATCACCCAGAAAGAGAATAAGGTGATACAAAAAAGTAATGTTCCATTTGTTGCACATTACTTTATGGAATGCATATTACATAAAAAATAAAATTGATAACAAATTTACTTTTCTTCAATTTCGTGAAGAATTTATAAAAGAATATTTGGAACTCGATAAGGACATAAAATATAGATGATTGTTAGTGAAATCGGTTCCATTACACGAGGTAAAAGAAGGAGAGCTGAACCTGATCCACCAAATATACATCATGAAATGCACTTTCCAGATGAAATTTGAAATCCAAGGAATCCAACTAAATCTTACCAGCAATAAATAATGATAATTTCTTAATCTCTTTGTACTTTTTTTCTTATGACGGGATATGCCGCTTGGCTCCAACCTACCACCAAATGGGCTTATTAGGGACAAGACGGCATTCGCCGCACTACTTTTACTTACAAAAAAAACAATTTTTTTGTTTATATGACATCCTCTATAAATCTAATTATGACTTTCCACGTTTAAATATTAATAATAACTATGTGCGTGTTTATAATCCACATTTTTTTACTAATGTCCGCTAATGTGTTAAGCTGATGAGTGAGGGACACTCAATGCTGTTCTCCTTTCGACTTGATTTCATCAATATGCCAAAATATCTCAGTTGGGAAGGCATTGGACTGAAGATCTAAAAGTCCTCAGTTCGATCCCGGGTTTCAACAGTCAACTTATTCATTTGTTTTATTTTATAAATCCATTCTGCTAATGTATTAAACAATATTGTTACTATTATAAATAAGTATATGTGATTTATTTCTTACATATTCATGCATTTCCTTAAAGTTTTGCCCAAAATGGTGGTTTGTTCACACATTTATTATTATTTACTTCAAAACAATATACACAATATAAATTATAAAATGCATAGAGAAAAGATATTATGTCAAAACAAGAAAATGTATATTGTCCTTTGACTCCTTTGCAGATAATCATCCAGGCAATAAGGTTCCAAATCTAATAACAGTTTTGTTACCTTACTCCTAAAAGCCCTGCAATGTTCTATATTTTTAATGTTAGGTAGTTTATTAAAAACCTTAATACAAGTATAAACTGAATTTCTTTCAGTCATTGTCATTTTATCGTATAGATAATGTATATCTTGTATTCTTGTATCGTAACAAAAATTATGTATGTTATGGTAGCGTAGCCATTTTACAGGGCACCCTTCGGACCAGGCTAATAATTTGTTGCTAATTTGTAACGCTGAGCTTGATTTTGTTGCTAACGCCGTTTCCAAGAAAACGCAAACTATGCTAGTGTAATATTAAGCTAGCGTAGCCACATGCTATAACTATAAAAATAAGTAATATTGAAAAAAACTAAATACACAGGAATTTGTTGCTAAAAGATGACACTCACCGATACTGCAGAAAAATCATTCCTTATCTCATATTAATTGAAATTCATTCTGTTTTAGTAGCCATAGCCTAGCAACATATTGCCCTACTGATTTTAAAGTGATATAGTCCATATTTGGACAGTAATACACCAGCAACAAATTCCTTGACTATTTTTTTATTGGAATTCATTGTGTTTTAGTAGCCACAGCCTAGCATCAAATTGCCCTACTGATTTTAAAGTGATATTAGTCTATATTGAGACAGTAATATACCAGCAACAAATTACTCGAGAATTTTTTGATCGAAATTCATAGGGTTTTAGTAGGAATAGCCTAACAACAAATTGACCGACTGATTTTAAAGTGATATAGTCCATATTTGGTCAGTAATACACAAGCAACAAATTCCTCGAGTATTTTTTGATACAAATTCATCGTATTTTAGTAGCCATAGCCTAGCAACAAATTGCCCTACTGATTTTATAGTAATATAGTCCATATTTGGACAGTGATACACCAGCAACAATTTACTCGAGTATTTTTTGATCGAAATTCATAGTGTTTTAGTAGCCAAGGCCTAGCAACAAATTGCCCGAGTGATTTTAAAGTGATATTGTACATATTTGGACAGTAATACACCAGCAACAAATTCCTTGACTATTTTTTTATTGAAATTCATCGTGTTTTAGTAGCCACAGCCTAGCATCAAATCGCCCTACTGATTTTAAAGATATAGTCTATATTGGGACAGTAATATACCAGTAACAAATTACTCGAGTATTTTCTTATCGAAATTCATAGGGTTTTAGTAGCAATAGCCTAACAACAAATTGACCAACTGATTTTATAGTGATATAGTCCATATTTGGTCAGTAATACACCAGCAACAAATTCCTCGAATATTTTTTGATGAAAATTCATCGTATTTTAGTAGCCATAGCCTAGCAACAAATTGCCCTACTGATTTTATAGTAATATAGTCCATATTCGGACAGTGATACACCAGCAACAATTTAATCGAAATTCATAGTGTTTTAGTAGCCAAGGCCTAGCAACAAATTGCCCGACTGATTGTAAAGTGATATTGTACATATTTGGACAGTAATACACCAGCAACAAATTCCTTGACTATTTTTTTATTGAAATTCATCGTGTTTTAGTAGCCACAGCCTAGCATCAAATTGCCCTACTGATTTTAAAGATATAGTCTATATTGTGACAGTAATATACCAGTAACAAATTACTCGAGTATTTTTTGATCGAAATTCATAGGGCTTTAGTAGCAATAGCCTAACAACAAATTGACCAACTGATTTTATAGTGATATAGTCCATATTTGGTCAGTAATACACCAGCAACAAATTCCTCGATTATTTTTTGATACAAATTCATCCTATTTTAGTAGCCATAGCCTAGCAACAAATTGCCTGATTTTATAGTAATATAGTCCATATTTGGTCAGTAATACACCTGCAACAAATTCCTCGAGTATTTTTTGATTCAAATTCATCGTATTTTAGTAGCCATAGCCTAGCAACAAATTGACTGCCTGATTTTAAAGTGATATAGTCCATATTTTGTCAGTAATACACCAGCAACAAATTCCTCTAGTATTTTTTGATACAAAGTCATCGTATTTTAGTAGCCATAGCCTATCAACAAATTGCCCTACTGATTTTAAAGCGATATAGTCCATATTTGGACAGTGATACACCAGCAACAAATTCCTAGAGTATTTTTTTATTGAAATTCATAGTGTTTTAGTAGCCATTGGCTAGCAACAAATTTCTCGGCTGATTTTGAAGCGATATGGTTCATATTTGGACAGTAAAACACCAGCAACAAATTCATCGACTATTTTTTGATCGAAATTCATCGTGCTTTAGTAGCCACAGCCTAGCATCAAATTGCCCTACTGATTTTAAAGATATAGTCTATATTGTGACAGTAATATACCAGTAACAAATTACTCGAGTATTTTTTTATCGAAATTCATACACAAGTATAGATCAGTCCTCTGGATAAGACTCTCCACTGAATGCTCTCCAACCAATAAATTAGTATCGTCAGCACAATTAGTTATACTTATTTACATTATCAACAATTCTGCATAGGTCATTGGTGAAAATAATAAATAAAATTGTGCCCAATATACCCCCTTGTGGTATACCTATAGAATTTACATTTGTCGGAGTTGAAAGTTCTCTTATTTTTAACAATTTTAACCATTTGATGTCTATTTGAAAGGTATGACTCGAACAACCTATTTATATTTCCTCTAACTCCATATTGTTCTAGTTTTTTTAGAAGCATTTCCCTATTCAAACATTTATAAGCTTTTGATAAATCAAGAAATTAACCTGAAAATATCACGTTGTTTTCTATTAGTTCCCCTATCTTTCTCGTGAACTAAAAAATTGCTGTTTGAGTAGATCTACCTTTCAAATATCCATGTTGAGTGTCACTGAAAATACCACAATCATTACAAAAATTAACACATTTCAAGTTCAAATATCTTAGAAAAACTAGACAGTAAACTAATGGAACTATAATTATTAAATATTTGTTTGTCCCCACCCTTGAACAAAGGTTTTGTGACTGCAAACTTCAGCGGGTCTCGAAAACGCCATATTTGAATGAATTCCCAATAATATAAAATAACACTTCTTTAATTTGATGGATGGAAAATGTAACTAAGCAAATTGGTATTTCATCTACCCCACTACTAAACTTATTTTTTAAACAAGTTGCTAATTCTACTATTTCATCTGAAGATGGAGGCATACAGTTTAGCGATTGAATATTATAGAATACATCACTAAGATCATAATCATATGCATTTTGAGATACACCAATCATGACATTTTGAACAGCAGTCAACAAAAATTTATTAAAATCATTTGCAACCTCAGTTGGCTCCCCTTCAATTAAGAACTCTCCATTATCCCCTTCTTTACTTAAAATATCTTTACAAATACTCAGCATCATTTTATTTTTATTACCTGAACTTGAAACCTTTTGTTCATTACCATAGGCCCGGCATTAAATAAATTAACTGCCATTCATATTCTTTTTTAGCTAAATTATATGCTTCTTCATACACATGGTTGTCTTTACTTAAGGCCAGAAGGGTTTTTTCCACTTAACTATATCAGGATCATTATACTAATATTCATTTCCTTTTTTATTACCTATTACAAGCTTTAAAGGAAAACACTGATTAAAAAACCACGATATAAATTTGGAAAAACTTTCCATTGCTCATTTACATTATCTCTGTGTTCATCAAAAACCAAATTTGGCAATTTCACTAAAATATCTTATATGTTTGGGTGAAGAACAAGTTTCCTTTTTTAAAGTAAATAAAATTCTTTGAGCTTCCATGGTCTCAAATATGACTTTCAAAGACCTCTCATTCATATTAATTAACATTTGTAAATATGTTATCAATACAACTTCGAGATGTAACATGTGTAAATTCAAAAATAAGTTGATTTACATTAAACGAAACCAAAATGTTGAGCAAGTCTAGCTTTCTCCGATTGTCTTCCAACATTTCGATATTAAAATCGCTACACATAATTACTAACCTATTTTCTCTGATTATATTTACAAAAATGCTTCTGACATATTCCTTGCAATCTCCTCTTGTTTTCATTTTACTCCTATATTCAAGTAAATTGCTGATCCGCAATGTACATTTTCTCCTCTACAAAAAGCAGATCCAAATTCAAAATGTGTCAGCTTCCTTAACTGCTCTAGACTTTTCCAATGCCCAGTTATACACAAGGCTATACAGCCAGGGGTTTCTTCTAACATATAACCTATTCTATGAATCACATTTCCTAATGACTGAACATTCTGCTGAATAACACTCACATTTTGTTGATCTATCGAACTGCTTACTGACAAATTGTCTTTTTGTTACACCTGTATTATTTTCTTGTGATACACTTAAACACCTAAAAAATCTGCTTCTTGGTTTAAAACTCACTATGCCTTGTAAAATCAAGCCTATTAATTCCAACAAATTGTGGCCAGAAGGATGGGTCATACATCTGAACTTTTTTTTTCTAGTTATGCAGTCACAACAAAAAATTTTAGCTGATGATCGTTCGTAGGTAATTCATTCACCATTACATTTTTAAAACCTGCCTTGGTTTTAAGTAATCCTTTATAATAGTTTTTGTAACACTTCTTTTGACCCTATAAATATATAACCATACCTTACTATCGCCTCCTTGATTTCCCCCATTATTCACAATACTTCTTGTACCCACATTTTTCTTTCTTATTACTTTTCCGCCCAACCTATCTAATATGCGAGAAAAGTATTGGTGTACCCACAAAAAAGTTGAAATTTTAGAAAAAAAATTTGAGTTATTTTTACGTTTTTCATCAAGAACAAGACAAAAAATGGTTTTTAGAAAAAAATCCTGTGCGTATGTCGTCGTCGTCTTTGTCGTCGGCCACTTTGCGTTACATGTCTTGTTAGCACGATACAGCCACCGGAGTGCAACAAATCACCAATTTTATGATTGAATATTATTCAGGACATCTCACAGATGAACCCTATTGATTTTCAGCTCACAACAGCCAGTACAACAGGTGCTATAGTACTTTAAATACGACATTTTTGTCATTTTTGGTGAAATTCCAGTGTGTTAGCACGATACAGCCTCCGGAGTATATACAAGTGACCAATTTTATGATTGGATATTATTCAGGGCGTCTCAAAGATGAATCCTATTGAGATTCAGCTCGGTAAAGCCAGTACAACGAGTGCTATGGTACTTGAGGTACCAAATTTTTGTCATTTTTGGATAATTTTCAGTTCGTTAGCACGATACAGCCTCCAGCGTGTATACAAGTGACCCATTTTATGATTGACTATTGTTCAGGGCGTCTTATAGATAAACCTTATTGATTTTTAGCTCACCAGAGCTAGTACAACGGGTACTATGGTACCTGAAGTGCCACATTTTTATCCTTTTTGGAGAAATTTCGGGTTTAGTATGATACAGCCTCCGGAGTGTATACAAGTGGCCAATTTTATAATTGGATATTTTTCAAGGGTTCTCATTCATGGTGTCTCACAGATGTACCCTATTGATTTTCAGCTGACTATAGCGAGTACAGCGGGTCCTATAAATCCAGATATACTGCGTTTTTGCTCACTTTTGGAGAAATTTCGGTTTGTTAACACGATACATCCCCCATATACACATACAAGTGACAATTTTATGATAGAATATTAATCAGGGCATCTCACAGATGCGAAAATAGCTATTTGTGTATTAAGAGCGGAAAGTGATACTTTGCCGCTTGAGGCAGAGAGTTGCCCGCGCGACGCGTAGCGGAGCGCGGGCAATCTGCCGAAAGCGGCAACGCACTTTCTGCTCGAAGTGCACACAAGATTTTTTCTACGATCACCTTATCTTTAAACAAATAATTAAAAAAAACACGAAAAATCCTTTTACTGCGTCCCAAAGCTCTTCGTGTTCTAAATAAATCTGTACCGCGCATTTCCACGTACCATAGTTCTCGTGCCCTTTTAGATGCTCGATCAGCGGAAGCTGGCTCATGATATCACTTATTAACACAAAAATTCAACAAATTACAAACTCCAGAAGCTTCAATGGTGTCTCACGCGTGTCCTGTGTCCATAACCTCTTGCAATTTGATGTTTTGAGTCAAGGTTTCGAGAAGAAAATTAACCTAATCTATCAAAAATAGCGTAAAAGCAACTAATGACAATTTAAAACTTACAAAAGTCGTAAACGACATTAAGATGACATTTACAAGGTTAAACAAATTCGAGGTTCGTAAAATATTGGAAGTAATTAGTTATACACTTTGAATATTTTTAAATATTAACTACAACTATAAACATAGGTGTTTTGGATGGTTTATAAGATAGAAAATAATAATTGAAGTGACGTCTGAATCTGTAAGGTCTTTCAACACTGCGCCGTCGCGCTCGAAAAATCGCGCGTGTTTGAGAGACCAGTTATCCACGAATACTTTACGCTATTTTTTTATTGGCGCACTTTGACTTACTACAAAAAAATTGAAGTCCGTCCTCGATGCCCAGCCAAGCTTCATTTCATAAAAGTCCGTCCTCGATGCCCAGCCATGTTTCATTTCATAAAAGTGCATCCTCGATGCCCAGCCATCCTAAGTAGTATTCATTTTTATTAAAAATGTATATGGATTGATTCCCTCGGGGATTAAATGGGTCCCATCCGCGGGATTAAATGGGTCACTTTAGTCGCTTAGTGTATAATGTACTATTAATATACCTATTATTTACTAACTTTCTTTAGTTTATTGTAAATGAAAACATGCCAGCAGAAAAGTACGCTCTGAAGCGGAAATAATGTCAAATTATGACATATCACGGAAAACATCAACTTTGCGGTTAGATTTGAGTGTGCAAAAGCCTACTTTGGGTAGTGATCGTAGGAAAAGTTAGTTTTAATCTTTAATACCGTTCATTACTTTTCCGCCCAACTTATCTAATATGCGAGAAAAGTATTGGTTTACCCACAAAAAATATGAAATTTTGAGTTATTTTTACGTTTTCCATCAAGAACAACACAAAAAAAATGGTTTTTAGAAAAAAATCCTGTGTGTATATCGTTGTCGTCGGCCACTTTTCGTAACATGTCTTGTTAGCACGATACAGCCTCCGGAAAGCACAAAGTCGCTAATTTTATGATTGAATATTATTCAGAACATCTTTCGGATGAACCCTATTGATTTTCAGCTCACCAGAGCCAGTACAACAGTTGCTATAGTACTTTAAGTACGACATTTTTGTAATTTTTTGAGAAATTTCAGTTTTTTAGCACGATACAGCCGGAGTGCAACAAGTCACCAATTTTATAATTGAATTTTATTCAGAACATCTTTCGGATGGACCCTATTGATTTTCAGCTCACCAGAGCCAGTACAACAGGTGCTATAGTACTTTAAGTACCACATTTTTGTCTTTTTTTTGAGAAATTGTTCAGGGCATCTTATAGATGAACCTTACTGATTTTCAGCTCACCAGAGCTAGTACAACGGGTGCTATGGTACCTGAAGTGCCACATTTTTGTCCTTTTTGGAGAAATTTTGGATTTAGTACGATACAGCCTCTGGAGTGTATACAAGTGGCTAATTTTATAATTGGATATGTTTCAAGGTGTCTCACAGATGTACCCTATTAATTTTCAGCTGACTATAGCGAGTACGGGTCCTATAAATCCAGATATACTGCATGTTTTGTTACTTTTGGATAAATTTCGGTTTGTTAACACAATACATCCCCCGAAGTGTATACAAGTGACAATTTTATGATAGAATATTAATCAGGCATCTCACAGATGCGGAAAAGTTAGTTTTAATCTTTAAAACCGTTTATTTTTTTATGTTTTACTAAAGTAAAGCCATTTTCATCATCCTTTGTATCTGTGATCTTTATATTTTCGTTGTTGCTGTTACTAATGATCGAAGTATATGTTTACATTTCTTTCGCCTCATTTGACCTACCGAATATCTCCGGTGCACTTGATCTACTAAAAGTTTCAGTTCTTCGTTGACCTTGGTTCTGCTGTTCTGATTGGACAGAGCGCTGGTGCACTTGTGTTTTCGGTTTTATATTGAATTGTGGTTCTGCCGATGTATTACCTATAGCAACATCATTGTAGTTATTGTTCTTATTACTTCCTGCAACTGTTTTGTTTTCCAAATGTTGAATCTTATCAATTATTTCGTCTAGCATATTTTTTAAAAATAATATTTCTGTTTCTATCTTCCTATATCCACATTGCTTAGCATGGTCTTTTGCCGCCTAAACTGGGACGCAACGCTCAATTATTGTCTCGCCTATTTGCCTTATTATTTTGTTGATTCTTTTTGCACAACTTTTGTGGTATATTTAGTGGTGATTTACACAAACACTCACACTGCAACTTTTATTTTTACAGCACAAAAAACACTTTTATCCGAATTATTTCCGAGATCACCTTTGCTGACATCCGACCTCGACGCCATCTTCTTTGGAGAATAATTGTTTAAAAAGATTATTTATTCATGTTTGTCTTTTATTGTAAATAGTTTTTGATTGATACATACATTTTTTATCAAAGTTTGAAATAAAAAATATAACAATAGATTACCCTATCTACCATTTCACTGTTGCTGTTCCTTAGAGGTCGCTTGAAAACAGTACATAAGCCTGGGAAGAACCAAACGTTAACCTTAGATGTTGGTAGCAATAAAAAACTAATATGTTTACCAAGTTCTTTAACATGATATATAAAAACATTGTTAGTTACCTCCTTTTAGTGATTGTACTTATTTTATTATTTATTTAATTGAGACTTACTATGCTTTTTAGTGTCCATATCCCTTAATTTCATACTTTTTTGGTCTAGAACTGGACCTTGTCTTCAGCTTCTTTTGTAGTGAGCCATAAATCGTCAGGTGTGCATTTTTATGGGGATATTCCACATGAACTTAGATGTGCCATATGCTATGTTTCCCAGGTTTGCCAGGTTCATTTTCACAGCAGCAATGCCAGTGACAATACGGTTAAGTATACATCAGATCCTCCACTCAAGCTCCATTCCCTTTGGGGGTTTTTAGTGTAGGGGGTATATTTCTGGTGGTTCTATGCTGACAGTTCTCACGAAACACTTTCCTTGATTTCAGCCGACTACTTTGTTGAGGCTCCTCAAGCTGATGTAATAAGTGTTCATTGTCAAACTAATATTTAAGCTTCTATAAGTAATGTGCATAGGCTCTGCAATCTTCTGGATGGTAAAGCCCACTGCCTGGTATAGTAGAAGAAAGGGAGTGGCTTTCATACAGCCTGTGACTACCTACAAGTGTCTTTTAGTGCCGTTGTAACTTGTTTTCCATCTATGGATTTACCTGCACAGGCATATTCTGCTATTGAAAAACATAAGACTTCAGCAGTTGTCCCTAGGACTTTTGGGTTTGCTTCCCTCAAAATGCCTGAGGAGGTTGTTTCGCTTGATGATATGGCAATGGTGCTTATACGAGAGTACAGCTTCTAGGTGCTTTGGCTTGTTCTGTACATTTCAGTGTTTGCTTTTTCCACCTTACATTAAGTTTTTTATTAGCCAAGTGCGTGTTTCTTTATTTAACTAAGAAAACATTTATGTTTGAATGATGAATTATTCTGTTAATATTTGTTTTGTTACAGAGTTCCAGAAAATAGCCATTGCTACTGCCATTGGATTCTGCATCATGGGCTTTATAGGATTCTTCGTAAAACTTATTCATATCCCCATTAACAACATCATTGTGGGATCATAAATATATTTTCATATTTATGTTCATCTTACTCCTGAACTCATCATTTTGTTCTTCATTATTTAAATAGGGATACATTTATACATAATATAGATATAGATTTCATATTTATGAAGCATGTTTTTGCATAAAATAAATTCTGTTTTGTAAAAATGTTGACTTTTTTGTTATTTGTTATTACTCTTATTTTTAACAGACATTACTAAAAATATTAACTCTTACAATTAAAACTAAATAAATTAACCCAAACAGGTATATATGAGTCTAAACTCTGACAAAACCACAGTGGTTCCATTTGCATGGAAAAGAAATATCTAAAGTATATGAAAATAATTTAGCTGGGGAGTAGCGAAATTGTTCCAACGCAGGAAGTCTAATATCTGGGAATCACCCTGGGTAGTAGACTTCTGTGGAATAAACACATCAAGAATATCTCCAGGAAGGACACAACGGCCATTATGGTGTGCAAAAAAAATGCAGGCATGAGTTGAGGACACATGCCCAACCATTCGTTCATAAATTCAATATGTTATGAAGCCAAGATCATTTTGTAAGCCAAGTAGGGTGCTATGTAAGACAAGAGGCGAAGAGGGGATGATCGCCTGAGAAGAAACCTCACAGAATACGGTATATTTTTTGTTACGACGTCATCTATAGATAAAAAATATGATGATTACTGTTTACTATGCATACAACTGTGCTACGCTAAGTTTTCCTTGAATTAAATAGTCTTATCAAATGTAAAACACAGTTACCTAGCATTCCTTCGAATCTTGGACTTGCAGGATTAATTATAATATATTACGTAAAAAGTCAAATCATAATTTAATAAACCCTGATTCATTTGAAATATTATTTAAACATCAGAAATATATATTATTTTTAATAGCTTGCATCTGTAGCAAACAAAATAAACTAAATGCAAACTTAATTTGGCAACAGGTACATAGAATACTACTTTATCTTGTTCCCCTACAATTAAAATACCTCCTACCCGTTTCTTGTCAGTGTTTCTTTCATCCCTATCAAATCTGAATATATTGTAACCATTTAAACCTAATCCTCATTACAGAAATCTTTGTTCAGCCATGATTCTACAAGGATCATAATATTATAATTGGACCCTAAAATCGAATGTTCCAATTCACTAATTTTAGTCCTTAGACCACCAACATTTTGATAATAAAGATTAATTTTACCATCATCACTGAGAACATTATTTACTTTTAAGTTTTTTGTTACTCGAAGAGTGCCACCAATGTATTGGATGAATACATCTTCTCCATTATTTCTTCTTTTTTGCATTTCCTCTTGAACTTTTTTCAAGTGTACAACTTGACGTTGAGTTAAATCCGCTCTTATAAATACCTTTTGTTCTTTATTTAGACACCTTTTGTTCTTTATTTAGACACCTTTTGTTCTTGATGACCTTCATCGCATCCTCGGGATTGGAGAATACAACTTTCAGGGCACGTGATCCATTTTTATTATTTTTTCCAATTTTTTTCGTTCCAATCACTCTCAAGTTTTCATTAGTTATTTATCTAACAATTGCTTTCACTTCTTTCAGATCAGCATCCTGTGAGCTTCCATTTTCAGGCAGATTCTACACCGAGACATTGTTTTTCTTTTTTTTTTCCTTTCACTTATCTCATCAATGATGCTCTCTTCGGACCATGAAGTTGGAGATGAATCGATTTTCTTCTTCAATTCATTGATCTCTGCCTGCATATTACCAATAGAGGCGAGAAGCTTAGGTATTAAATGTATACCCATCATCCAGACCTGTTCACTGATTTATAGTTCAAGTGTATCTTTATCGCATTTCTTTTTACTGTGAAGGTTTTTGGTAATTACCGTTTTTGCTAGGAACTTCCAGAATTAATTGTACCAACCAATGTTGTTATATGATGATTTATATATTTTAAAATAGTAATGATTTGTATTAGATCAGGGATAGATTGTAAAAATTGCCACACATTGACACTAAATTCCGGTAGAAAGCACACCATAACCTGTCGATTTTTGATTATATCCAAGAGCATATAAAACGTGACCTGTCTCTTGTACAATCGATAACTGGAACACATAATCTCTGTGCCGAGACAGCAAACACCCGTGTTTCGGTCGACTGACATCAAAAGCGGAGAATTAACCTCCCTGAAGCGGACCCAAATAATAGCATTCATTAACTCTATGGGACTGTATGAAGAGCTGTAGTGTACGTGCCTAGATCGAGAAAGGGCAGTGCCGGATTAAGGGGGGAAGGCTTTGGGGGCTAAAGCCCTGGGCCCCGTGATACGAGGGGCCCCAAAGTACTATACTTTTCATATACCTACCTTATTTTTTTAATTTGTATAGTTCACTAAGATCACTTATAAGTTAATATACATAAATAATATATTTAAATTTTAAAGGGGCAAATCATTACCATGTCGCCATCTATCAATTATATGACACACTACCCTATTAATACCTGGTGGTAGGATAATTGATAGAACACATGTCACACTAATTATGCCTACTCGATCGATATTGTTTTAGTTAAGTGTTTAGTGTCGATTTCAGGTTTTTATTGATTGATTGATTGATACAAATAATAATATAATATACATCATACATAGTATGTCTTTACTACCTAGAAAATATATGAGTGCAGCTTCTAAACGTAAGGTTTATTATAACTAGAATCTAAAAAGTAATAATATGTATAATAGATGTTAACGTGTATATTGAGCTAGGTGCCGGGTCGAAACAGCCAGAAAAAAATGAATGTGCTTCATAATCATAATAACTTTACAATGACAGTGAAGTAAGCTTTACAAATCTTTAATAATGTCCTGACTGGCTGATTAATAATCAACGTACAGCCGAAACTATCAAATTTAAAATTTCCCACGTATCGTAAAACGGGGCGACCTTTTTTGGAATATTCGATACCCTACCGCCGTTTATTTACCGTTCTAATTCAAATAAAAATTATTTTCGATTACTTTGAGGTGGTGGCTATTGGACACAACGCTTAAAAAAGGTGTACCTCCCTTCCACTCCCTAGGAAAAAAATATGGAAGGTCTTTTTTCAAGTCGGGGCGACTTGAAATTTGCCTTTATTTTACACTGATTTTGTAGGTCCAACATAAAACAAATTTTTTATATTTCTTCATTATTTTATTCACAAAAAAACATTTTTTTTGAAAATTGGCTTTATTGTCATCACATATTTTTTATAAAAATAAAAAATAATATTCTACATTAACAAAATAACCCAAAGTAAACCTTCTTTGGTATAGTAGAGACTACAAAAAAAATAAAAGCAAATTCGTTTGACAGTTTACAATCAAATTAATAATTAAGATCACATATTTTTAAATTTTAGCTGCCCTCGTCGTAATGTTTCATATTCTAAAAGCTTTTGCTTAATTTATTTTTGCTCAACAAGTTCGATGTCTTCTGACGGGGGAAAACATATGCATTCGGTATTTTATCACTTAATCTTAAGAATGAGCATAGATAAGATCCATTTTTTTCGCAATTTATTATTTTTCCCACATATTGCTTATTGGTACCAGCTTCAGTTTTCATGTCGACGTGAATGAAATCACCTTGTTTAAAATCTGTCGAGACAGAAGAATCTTGTTAACATGTTATCATCAATTTTATTGGTATCTGTCTCGGAAAACGGTTCTGGGTCCAGATCTTTGTCGCTGTCGACGGTTAAATCTTCCTCATCCACGACACTTTCGGAAGATGATAACCTTGGGCGTACTTTTTTATTCGTGCTTTTATTTTTATTTGGATTGAATGGCGCTGATGTTGATGGTAGCTGTAGGTCATCCTGTGAAATGCTTTTACCTGCATCAACAAACAATTTTTTCTTCCTACCACCAGAGGTTGGTGCTCCAAACCTAGATTTTTCAAACACTTCTTTTAGTGAATCGACAATAGCATCTTGTTCTTGCGTTCTTTGCTTGCCTGTTCTTGGTAGCTTGCATAAAATTTTATTTCTATTCAGCGGTAATAGACCGGTTGCTTCAAAGCCTGATTGAATATTTTTTTCATACTCTCTGAAAGTCTATTTAATGCCTGTGTTAATAAGCGTGTGAATACTTCTTTTCTTACAGTTCCTTTATTATGTTTTTTCCATTCTTGAAGTATCTTTCTCCAAGCGATCTTAATTGGACGAAAAGCGCTAACATCTAATGGCTGCGTAAGGTGCGTACTGTTAGGAGGCAAAAGCACAAAACTAATGTCATTCTCCGTACATTTCGAAATAACATTGGCCGAAATGTGGCTTGCCAAATTATCTCCAGTAAGAATATTTGTATCAAACCATCCAGAACGAGAGCGATTATATCTGGCTCCGGTTGGTCCAAATTCCGTCCAAGTGGTCTGCCTTATAGACTATGTAGACCGGAAGCAGAAATCCCGAGCTGCACAAGCAAACATGACGGAAGTAGCTGTCTTAGGTGTATCCATTACCTTCTCCACTCTTTTAGAAGTCCTACGAACGATGACTTTCACGCTGCCAGGATCGTCCGTAAAATTAGTTTTATCGTAATTTACTGTTGCGTTGGGTGGAACATCTTTTAGACTTTCTGATAAGTGGTCGAAATATGTATTAATACTATTAGGGCAAACTTTGGCTCTACTTTCTTTTATTGATCGAGACATTCTTTTAGTCAGCTCCTCCTTATGTCGCTCTAGAAATTTTTGCAGCCAGGTTTCACCAGGTCTGTTGTCCCGGAATTGTGGCAATTTTTTCCACTTCTGTCCAAGTATGATTTTACTATCTCTTTTATATCGTTTGAATCACAGGAATAACCCCAGTCCGCTGCGACAGATATAGACCGAACCAGTAGTTTTTCTCTTCGATCGACATTGCAGTTTGACCTCCAATTGATTTTGTGTGTAGTCCTTTAGCTGTTCTATAATAAAGCTATAAAAGGAATTTCATATTGTTCACTTAAATCTTCTAATTTTCTACCTTGTTTGTGTAGCTGTAGTACTCACTGGAGCGTGTCTCCGCTATAATCCCGATATTTCTGACTTCCCGGTTTCCTTTTGTATATACGCACCATTTTCCAAGTCGCCACTGACATTACATTAAAAAATAAAATAATACGCCACTGGCAAGTAAGAAGAAAAAGTAAAGCTTTTAGGTTAAAGAGCGATTGCCTGATATATAACTACTCTTGAAAAAAATACGGCGATATTCCAGTCTTTTTAGGGATCTCTGTACAATAGGAAGTTTGCAGGTTAAAAAAATCAATCTTCTTACCTTTTTTTGGAGAGGCACAACACAATAACAGTGAGTAAATAACCAGTACCACAACATAAAACATAAACTCAACTAAGAAGCATAGATTCAGACTCAATTTGAGATTAAAATTTAGACCCCCAGAGCGCAGCATCGGTTTTAACTGGAAAAAGCAAAATTTTTCAAGTAGCCCCATTTTACGGTACCTACCTTCGTATCGTTATTTAGGAGGGGTGTACTAAAGGATTTTGTGGAATTTTGATTTTAAACTGTATAAATGAACAAAACGCCTGTGGAGTGCACTCCACAGTTATATACAAATTTTAGACAAGACTGACAACTTTAGAGTAAAATTTTGGAAGTTGGACGATGCGTTAGTAGCGCGCCCTTGTGGTCAGAGCTATCGTGACAAACATGTATGGTGCATATGTTAATATACTGTATATTGTGTATTGTGGTGTGCGTTATTAATTATATTAAATAAATACTCGGTGTCTTTCGTATCTTTGGCTATTTGTGGCATATACAAATACAGTGTGGTCCAGGATAAGTGTTACGAGAGGACAAATGAACCAAAAGTCTTTGAATTCGAAAATGGTATTTTGGGAACATGCCCCGAGTTATGAAACGATAGATGTCTCGTCAGCTGAATTCGTGGCCTTATATGGCATTGTTACATCGAACCATCATCGGACGATCGACTACGTCATAATGCTGAATTGCACTACTGGACACCGCATAGCTTCATTGTACACATTTTATTTTCAGAATGATATTGGACTTCATATTCTTAACTTCAATTAATATTAATAACGTGTAATTATTGTAATTCAATAATTTTTTAAAAAAGTAAAGTTTTACCTTGAAAACATAAAGTGGCGCAGTCAGTAGGATCCAAAAGGATTCTCATCGTGTATTATCCTTCAGTTTCTACTGTTTATTTGGAAGAACCTTCATCGCGAAATTTTCCAAATTTTGAACAATCCGAAAAGTGCAAATAAACGTTTGAGAAGATTACGGTGCCAATCCAGAGAGTGCAGTTCATCGAGGATCAATGGAAATCATCGCAATTTTACTGTTAGTTGCTCATATTATTTATCCTATTATCTTTCTTAGCCTATGTCATTCTCCTCATCTGAAGATTCCATTGTGGAAAGCGACAGTGAGCTTAATATTAGTATTGAATCAAATTTTAATTCTTCTGACGAAGAAAAAGAAAGTTCAGTATTAGAAGTTAGTTCTCTTTTAAATAGTTTAAGCATTGAAGAAAATATTAAATCTAATAATAGTCAATTAAATTCAACAATGTCAGTTCCCACATTTGAAATTAAATTATTAGAAATCGTACCAAAATTTGATGGTAATCCGCTTGACTTAGCGTCTTTCTTAGAGACGAGTAACACTTTGATTAAAACTTATTGGGATCCAAATCCCGCAAATGTCAATTGCGTTCAAAACATTAGTTTAATTTTCGGAATATATGGAAAATTAGTTGGAAACGCGAGAGAAGTTTATAGTATTTGCATAAACAAAGATTGGGAAACAGTTAAAAGCACTCTGGTAGCTCACTTCGGCGACCAGAGTGACGAAAACGGATTACTCTTTGATTAAGATCAGTTGAGACAAAATTCTAACGAACCTGCTCTTAATTTTTACACTAGAGTAATGTCTAATTTGAGTGCTCTTCATAATTACGTTGATTGTCATGAAACTAGTCAAGCTGGTGCCACCGTAAAGAAGAAATTTTACAATACACATGCTTTAAAAATATTTCTGGCCGGTTTGAAAGAACCTATGGGCTCCACAATTCGAGCTATGAAACCCGATACTCTTGCAACAGCTAGACAATTTATTATAGCAGAAAATAATATCCGTCATCTTCAAAAATCAAATAACGAAACTTTTAAGAATAAACCATATCCAAAATTTAATCAAAACTATCAAAATCAAACTAATTTTTCAAATCCGTTTCCTCGTGGACCAATCAATGTTCAACCCAGATTCACCCCACATAGATTCCCGACTAATAGACAAGTTTTTGGTCCTCAACAACTTTTAAGAGCACCGAGTAATGTGTGGAAACCTAATTCAAATTTCCGTCAGCCCAAACCAACTCCTATATGAGTGGCATCTCGTCAAATACATTTAACAGATCCAACTTTAATCGAAACCAAAATCGATTCGCACTTCCACCTCCACAACAATACCAGCCCCAACCATCACAACCCAGATTTACTTCTGAAGAACTGCACAATGTCGACCAAACGCAATATTATGACTATTATCAATCAAACACTGCTTACTACCCTTATGAAAATAACATGCTCGGCCAAGATAACGTTTACGACCAAAATTGTATTTCCCCCTATGAATTTAATGACTATGTAGACACCACAAACTCAATATCTGACAATCCAGAAACACAAAGCAGCGACGAACAAAATTTTCAAGACGCTCCCGAACCAACAAATCAGACGTAGAAATTTTTTCAATTTATGACAAGAAAGATCTTCCATACATAATAATTTCTGATCCTCCCTTAAAATTATTTATAGATACCGGAGCTTCAAAGTCATTTATAAACCCCGAAATTGCTGAAAATTATTTCCCAAATTATATCTATAAATAACCAATTACCATCAGCTCAGTCTTCCAAACAACTACTAGAGATTTTTGCGCTAAAATTCCAGCTTTTCGCGAATTCAATTCAAATAAAATCATGAAATTTGATCTTTTTAAATTCCACCATTTCTTTGACGGCTTGATAGGTTACGAAACTGTAAAGGATTTGGAAGTACATATCGATCTAAAAAATTCACTTTTAAAAACACAAAACGCAAACCTACCATTATCTCACTACTCATCTAAAGGCAAACTTTTATTTTTCGCTCATGTTGAACCCAATTCCATAGAAACCGCAAAAATACCTGTCAATATACCAAATGGTACTGTTAGAATTCCATACACTGAACTATCTAGTTGTAGTATCAAAGAAGGTGTCACTTTCTCAAAAAATGGATATGCCTCAGTTGATATTATAAATACCTCCGAAAATGTTCAAGATGTCTTTCTGTACAAACCCATGGTTGTAGAACCTTTTGAAGACAATTACGAAATCTTCCAAATTCCTGTTCAAAGCCCTGCCGACGATCATCCCTATAATTTCGACATTGCCCAATGCATTCGAACTTCTCATTTAAATTCAGAAGAGAAATTCGAAATCGAAAAACTCTGTAAACAATTTCGTGACATATTCCATAAAGAAAATTCACCACTATCCTTTACCAACCAAGTCAAACATCAAATTAAAACTACAGACGAACTTCCAGTCTATACTAAGTCATATCGATACCCCTACATCCATAAACCTGAAGTCGAACGTCAAATTAACGATATGCTAGAAAAAGGGATTATTAGGCCTAGCGACTCACCCTGGTCATCTCCCATATTGCATTGTTCCCAAAAAAGCTGATGCATCTGGAAGAAAGAAATGGCGCACCGTCGTTAATTACCGAAAAATCAATGAAAAGACCATTGACGACCGCTATCCCATTCCAAACATAACTGACATACTTGACAAACTTGGACGCTGTTATTATTTCACCACCTTAGATTTAGCCAGTGGATTTTATCAAATCGAAATGCATCCCGACGATGTTAAGAAAACCGCTTTCAACGTTGTAAATGGTCATTTCGAATACGTCAGATTGCCTTTCGGTTTAAAGAACGCCCCTGCAACATTTCAGAGGGTCATGGATAATATACTAAAAGAACTCCGTAATAAAATTTGTTTCGTCTATATGGACGACATAATTGTCTTTTCAAGCTCACTCCAAGAACATTAATAATTTAAAAAGTGTTTTCCAAAAGCTTCGTGAGAGTAACCTCAAGGTTCAACTCGACAAATCTGAATTTCTTAGAAAAGAAGTATCATTTCTAGGTCATATTATCACCCCTCAAGGCATCAAACCCAATCCTGATAAAGTGAAAGCTATTACCAACTACCCCTTACCGAAAACCACGAAAGACATAAAAGCTTTCTTAGGCCTTCTCGGGTACTACAGAAAGTTTATAAAAAAATTTGCCAAATTAACCAAACCCTTTACATGCTGTTTAAAAAAAGGTGCTCACATCAATATACTTCACCCGATTTACATAAAGACATTCGAAGATTGCAAATCTCTTTTAATCAATGAACCCATTCTCATCTACCCCGATTTCACCAAAGAATTCATTTTGACCACAGATGCAAGTAATTTCGCAATAGGAGCAGTCCTCTCCCAAGGACCAATCGGTGGAGACAAAGCCATAGCATATGCGTCTCGTACACTTAACGTTGCTGAACAAAATTATTCAACAATTGAAAAAGAGTTGTTAGCAATAGTTTGGGGTACAAAACATTTCCGGCCATATCTTTTCGGCAATAAATACAAAATCGTCACCGATCATAAACCTCTACAATGGCTAATGTCTCTAAAGGAACCAAATTCCCGACTTGTCCGTTGGAGACTGAAGTTAGAGGAATTTGACTACGAAATCGTATATAAAAAAGGCTCTTACAACACGAATGCGGATGCCCTTTCCCGTATAGAAATTTATCCAATAGATAACGAAAATAGTTCCGGCTCTGATCTACCGCCAATTTTTCAATATATGAAAGAATTTAATGAAACTAACGCTACAACCAAATCAGACTCTCAATCACTCGTTCCCGAAGTAGATTCAAATGACGAAAATGACGATCAAACAATACACACTAGTTTAGAAAACCCAATACTTGGAATCGAAATAACCGAGAAACCATTAAATGTATTTTTAAATCAAATAGTAATAATCAAAACTGATCAAAATCCTCATCAAGAAATTAAAAAATTATTCTATAACCCTGCAAGAACCAGATGGTTCTTACACGTGAGTGAAAATTCTTTTGAAAATCAAATTATTCAATTCTTAAAAGACTATGCTGTTCCGAAGAAACGGTACGCCTTTTATTTTCAGAACGATATCGATGAAATTCTTTTTAAAACCATGTGTAGAATAGTTCCTCAGACCTTTAAAAGCTCTGCATTTATCTTAATCAAATCAAATATTATACTACGTTAAAATCGAATCCCAACAACAAAAACTTATAAAACAACAACGCGAAGGCATTACAAATCACAGGGGAATTCACGAGACTGCTAACCAACTAAAAACCAAATTTTATTGGCTAAAACTAAATAACGACGTAAAAGACTTTATCAATAACTGTTCCATTTGTCAACAAGTTAAATATGAGAGACACCCGCCTCTAATAAAACTTCAGCTAACCCCAACTCCAAGAAAACCACTCGAAACGTTACACATAGACACTTTTAAATTTGACAATAGAATTACCATGACAGTATGTGACAGTTTTAGTAGTTTTGGACAAGCTTACATAATTCCAACATCATCTGCGATTCACATCTATCAGTCATTATTACAATTCATTTCTACGTATAAAATTCCAGAAAACATTGTATCTGATAATGGCACAGAATTTACTCAATCCACTCTCAAAGGTTTTGCTAAATTATATGGTATTAACTGGCATTATACTCTTCCACATAATCCTAATAGCAATGCAATCGTAGAAAGATTTCATTCTACAATATTAGAACACATGAGAACATTATCCCTAACGAATCCAAAATTAAACCCATTCGAAAAACTGAGATTGTTCATTTTGAGATACAATAACTCAATTCACTCTGTCACCAAACATAAGTCTATTGACCTTCTTCTAGGACACCTTCACTTAAAAGATCCCATTGAAATCGACGACGAAGCTCAACCAGATAACATTCAATTAAATGAACATAAAGAAACTATGAAACAATTATATGACAGAATACATACCGACACTAGTAACAAAAAACAAAGACATTCCCCCTGGCACTACCCTTTATAAGAAACAATCGGAACGACAATCTAAAACTAAACCTCCATATAAACCCGAACACATTTTGACATCAAAAGATATTACAGTAGTGACTTACAAAAACAACTATCATAAACAACTATTTAAACCCGTAAGAAAACTAATTAATGTAACTTCACAGGACGTTGACTCTTCAGACAGTGACGAACCAGAAGATACAGATTAAATCCTTGAAAAGTAATCCCGGCATCCTATCTTTCGAACTAGGTCCAGCTAGGGTAAAAATCGCTTCCCATACATTTCTACACGATATCCCTACAAACCCCATCCGAAATCAAATTACAAATCTAAGTTTACAATATTACTCATTAAACAACTTATTTATTCATGAACATTCTTTGAGAAATGTTTGTAAACAATTGCAATTTGAAGTTAATAGTATAAATGTTAAAATGAACTCCATGTTTCGATCTAATCGAATTAAAAGAGGAATAATCAACCCTCTTGGCTCGCTAGTGAAACTCGTTACTGGCAATATGGACCAAGAAGATACCAACAAAATATACGTAAGTATTAGCGAACTGCAAGATGATCAAAATAAAATCATTAGAGAAGTAAATTCACAAATAACTCTTAACAAAAATCTTATGGATAGCGTTAATGAATCAATATCAATAATTTCAAATAATCAGCTTCTAATATCCAACAAAATTAATGAATTAGGAAAAGGACTCAACGAAACATCTTATGATTATTCACACTATATAGAATTTCAAGAAATTTTTAGTCAAATAAAAATTAATCTGGACACTATGTCCAGCTTTCTTAACGATATCGAAAATGCAGTAAGTTTTGCCAGTTTAGGTGTTCTGCATCAAAGCGTAATCTCCCGTGAGGATCTTAAAGAAATAGTCCAAATTTTATATAACACATACACATATGATCAATTATTATTCAATGAAAACCAAATATTAAAATATTATGCTATTGTAAATACTAAAGTTTATTATGATAAAGATAAAATCATATTTTCACTAGAATTTCCACTGGTCCATCCAGATGTATTTACCTACTACCACTTATATTCCGTACCTAATATAAATAACTCTGTCCTTATTCCTCCTTCCACTTACCTAATTATGAGCAACAACCAATATCAGTATGAAGAAGAAGAATGCATCGATCTCCAATCCGTCTACTACTGTAAAACCAACAGGCTACAAGTAACCAGAGAAACAAAAGACTGCATCACATCTCTCCTCTCAGTCACATCATCGCCAGAGAATTGCCAACAAATCGCTGTAAAAGTCACCGAACCAATAATAGAAGAAATTAACGAAAGCCATTACATAGTAATATTCCCAGACTCACAGAAAATATAAACAGATTGTGAAGAATCAGGAGTTTCAGTCCTACAAGGAAGCTACTTATTAACAATCCCGCCAAGATGCTCTATAGCTACTACAAAATACACATACAAAAACGAAAAAGATATCACCGAAGGACATCCTATAGCTCTCGGAAGTACCACTTCCAATTTTGAATATCCAAGAAATTCAGCTAAAGAAAATCAACTTAGACAAACTTCATAAACTGCAACTTCAAGAAAACAATTCAAATCCACTTGATGAACTCAAGATGCCTGTGACCTTTTCTCAAATTGCTATCAGCTCAAGTACCATAATCTGCATACTTCTAATCTGTTATTTCCTATTTAAATATAGAAACCTTATGAGAAAGGTTTTTCAGCATAAAAAGAAGCCTACCAACATCGATCCAGCTCAAGTGGTTCCACCCTCGCTTCACCCTTGAGTTTTCTTTGGGGATGGAGGAGTTATGAAACGATAGATGTCCCGTCAGCTGAATTCGTGACCTTATATGGTATTGTTACATCGAACCATCATCGGACGATCGGCTACGTCATAATGCTGAATTGCACTACTGGACACCGCATAGCTTCATTGTACACATTTTATTTTCAGAATGATATTAGACTTCATATTGTTAACTTCAATAAATATTAATAACGTGTAATTATTGTAATTAAATAATTTTTAAATAGTAAAGTTTTAACTTGAAAACATAAAGCCCGCTTAATTGAAAAATTCAAAAAGTGTTGGTCCATTTGTCCTTTCGCAACACTTATCCTGAGACACACTGTTTAAGTTTTATGAATATGCGAAATCCGCACTACTAAGATAGGTTTTTTCGGATTTTGATTGATTCCGATTGATTTTTAATTTTTTGTCTTTTTTAGGTTTTATGTTGTCAGAACAAGGAATTTAAAATGTGTTTTATCTATACTCTGTACTAATTAACTAATATATAAAATGCTCAATTGATTCACTGATTCATCACGATCCTGCGCTAACCGCTAGACGTAGAAAGCTGAATTTTGGCATACATACTGGTTGTTGGGTGTAGAGATTCGCTAAGAAGGGATTCTTCAAAATTTGAACTTCTAGGTGGTAAAACCACCGCTTAACTATTACAATATTTTTTATTTAAAAAACCATTGGTGTCGCGAAAAAAAACCTTTTTTTATTTTTGTTTTTTACATACGAACATATTTTTTTCCAAAACGATTTTAACGAATTTTTAAAATTCGTACAGGGTATTTCAGAAAATTGAGTCGAAATATTCCAACTTGAATAACATTTTTAATAAAACCTCGAACGAAGTCTCGGGTACCAGCTAGTATGTTTATAATATTTTGACGTCAAGGGCGGAGCCACGATTTATAACAGGGGGTGCCCAGCAAACACAAATGTATATGTTACATAAAAATATATAACAGGGGAGGAACGATTTTTATATAAAACGTTTATATATTTTTTATGTAGTATTTATGTAACAAAATCTTTATAAATTTTGTTATATATATTCTCAATATTTATATTATAAGATGTTTTATATATTGGATATATCTAATTTTATATGTATTCAAGATGTAAATTCTGCTACATAAATATGAATTTTTTTTATATATTTACGTAAAATTTGTTACATAAAATATTTTATATATTTCATATGTATTTTTTACGAACCTCGTCTAATGTCTTTGTAAAGAAAAAGAAGAAAGTCTTCAATATTATAACCTTTAAATTGTCACGAGTTGATGTACCCACATTCCTGCAAGTATAATAACGTTTTAAAAGGTTTTTCGTTAGTTTTATCTGTGTGTTTGTTTTCAGTTTTGTTCACAAACCACATTTGTGGTCTGTGGTTTTGTTTGTAGTGGATTGGAAAACACATCGTGTAAGTGTTATTATTATTATTTTCAACAGGCAAGGGGCATCGCCAATGAAGCCGTTCATTCAACTGTCGTTTACAAAAGCTTATTTAACAAACGTATTAAAAAGGATAACTATATTAAAATATACAATGAAGTAAACAATTACAAATCACATTATACCTATCTCACTAAAGTATTTTTCAAGATAATATATTCGTTTTAACTTACAACTTAGACATGGTTTAACAATAATTCCTTGTGTAGGGAGTCGTTATTCCGAAACAAATACCGCCGCACAGGTATGCACTTAGGGCTCAAGTAGATTTTGTAATAATATCAAATAAATTACACATCTTTAATCCTGACCACAGATAGTAAGTCAAGACAAAATATCTTGAAATGGATTAATTAACACTTATCTGTTGAAAGTTATTTATATTCGAATACATAGATTAATATAAATTCTGAATTTTAGGCAAAATAACTGTTTAAAACGAAAAAAATTGAAAGACTTCTGTGATTTATCAATAAGACATGCACTGATTTTGATGAAATCACCTTGGTGTGGATAAGGCTAAATAAAGAGACTCCAGAGGGAAAAGAAGGGCGAAACTTTAACCCTTCAAAACAATGGATAATATCCCTAAATATTGCCCACACGCTTACAAGTGGTCATCGAAAAGTCTTCTAAGAGAATATTTTTCAAGGTTAATTATTGTTTTGTTTTTGAATATTCATTTGTTTTGCATTATCTTTTTATATTTTATTATCATTTAGTTTTTGAATATTTTTAGTTTTGCAATATTTTTTTTTCATTAGGTGTTTTGTTTTTAGTTTCTCTTTTTTATGTTAATAAAATAAATGTACTTATATGCATCTATTTGCTGTTTTTTTAGTAACTAAGTACCAGCTACTAAATTCCAAAGATAGATAAATACCACTTACAATATACAAATATTAAATTGTATTATTTGCTTTAAGTTTGAAATATTCATAAGGTAGGTATTGAATAATATAGTAACAATAGTTTCTTAATCTTTTGGCCATCAACACTACTAAAAATCTATTAACAATAATGTTTTAACAGATTTTTCTGAATTTATTATAAATTAAGAATTTCGCTGAATTTTTTCATAGATCCAATGACATAAAATATTTTAGGTAAGGGGTGAGGCAAAAGAAACATTAGGTAACTTTTATTACATCTATATTATGTAATATTTAATACCTAAATATTCTCTAGATATTATCTCATTTTTACATATATATTACATAGTAATTTGGAAATATTTGAGATATAATTTATAATATGTATTTCTTATATCATTATTGTTCTCTAGCTGTGCCGGCCTTTGTCAGTATTGAATACATAAATATTATCTAGTTGTGACTTCAGTTTTATATAACTGTGACTTTTATATTTCAAAAAATATGTAACATATATGTATTCAATATGTTTTTGAGTTTGCTGGGGGGGGGGGGCATGGTCGTCCAAAATGTAAAATTTTAGGATGAAAAGAGAAGGCAACTGAAAACAAAACTTTGAGATTTTAATTATACTTAAATTAAACTAATAACATTTTTCTTGGGTTTAAACTAAATTTATCAAAAACTTTCTTCACTATGCAGTCCTGATTTTCCTTCAAAAATTTTCGATGCACACTCATCAAACACAACCCAGTGAGTCTATCATCACCCATTGTCCTCCTGAGCCAGGTTTTTACCCTTCGTAGGGTACGGAACGATCATTCCATGGTAGCAGTAGTGGATGGGAAAGCACTTAATATTAGCAGTGCGTGCCTTGTTGCAGGGAAAAAAAATATTAGCTTCCTCAAAAATTGCAGCCACTTCAATGTCCATTAATTTGTCCTCTGATAAATTCTTTTTCTTCCACATATTGTACCACAAATCTAATTCTGCAGAGACATCACCCAACTTATAAAATTCCATGAACGATCCTGCATTATTTTTGAAATCTTTTGAAGCTATTTTGAGCATGCTTGAAGGGTGAAGATAAGTTAAAGCAAAAGCAAGTGTACGAGGATATATTGAAAAATTCTTAGCCTACTATAGAACCATACAAAATTTCAATGTCAAAATATATTTTATTACTCAACATATTCTCCTCTAAATTGGGTACATTTATTACAGCGAACCTGCAACGTTTTTAGACCTTTAAAAAAATGTTTCTTCTTGCTCCGCAAACCAGACCTCCATAGCTTTTATTACCTCCTCATTGGAAGAAATTTTACGACCTTTTAAACTTTTTTTCAGTTGAGGAAAGAGATGATAGTCGGACGGAGCTAAATCTGGTGAATAAGGTGGGGGGGAGGAGTTCAAACCCTAAATCACGAATTTTTTGCATGGCAACATGAGATTTGTGTGCAGGGGCGTTGTCCTGCAAACACAAAACACCTTTGGATAGCTTTCCGCGTCTTTTCCCTTTAATTTTTTCCCGTAGAGTGGTCAGTAATGTCGAATAGTAATCTCCAGTTATTGTTCTACCGTCATCCAAAAAATCAATCATGATTACTCCATGTCAATGCCAAAAAACTGAAGCAAGAACTTTTCCAGCAGATTTTTGGACACGAAACTTCTTAGGTCTTGTAGAACCAGTGTCGCCATTCCATCGATTGTTGCTTTGTTTCTGGATCGTAGAAATGTACCCAAGTCTCATCCATAGTAACAATTCGGTTTAAGAAGTCTACACCGTTTTCAAATCGAGCACAGATCGAACGCGATGCTTCTACCCTTGCACGCTTTTGGTCAACATTCAAACATTTGGGGATCCATTTTGCAGCAATTTTTCTCATGTCCAAATTGACGTGAACTATATGATGAACGCATTCGTATGAAATATTCAGTGCTTCAGATATCCGTTTTAGCCCAATTCGACGGTCTGATTAAATCATGTCATGAACTGCATCGATATTTTCGGGGACAGACACAGAAACTGGCCTTCTCGATCGGTCATCATCTTCAATGGAGAATTTACCTCTTTTGAAGCTTGCAGTCCAATTTTTCACGGTCGCATACGAAGGACATTGATCACCAAGGGGTATTAAGCATATCTTCGTAAATCTGCTTACCTCTTAACCCTTTTAAATACAGGTACTTGATGATAGCTCGATACTCCAATTTTTCGATTTTCACAATTTCGGTGGACATCTTTTTTCTTTTAATTTACTGCGTAACTATGGTTTACTTTTTGACGTCAAACTTTACACTGACACTTCTAATAGGTTATTGTTCGTTGCTATGGTAACGCAATATTTTGTTTATCCATGGAACTGGTCTAGGCTAACTAGATATCAATACATCCTCGTATTTTCGTTGGAGAATCTAGCATCCAAAGACGACGTTAAATAATCAAGATAGGGGATGATTATTGACTGCTTCCAGTATTCAACTGCAGACTCAGATGGTGGATTACTTCTGTATACTTGCTTTTGAGTGACTCGTGGTACTTACAACTCAACCCCTACTTTCTATGCGATATCAAGTGATATTTTAAATAAATCATAAGAAACGTTTTCGACATCTTGTCGATCTTCTTTGATTACATCTAGAATATTATCAATATGTTTCTTCACCATAACCAAATCCATATTTTTACCTTGTAAAACGCTTACAATGTGTTCCAAAATCGCAGATTATCTTGCAATTATGTTTAAGCCTAAGATGAATATTGCCTTAGTAACTGCACAGTGCAATTGGTATGCAGATTTTCTTGTTGCATAGTTTCCTTCGACAGATAGATGTTTTAGTGCTTTAACAATATCAGTGAAGTTTTCTGAACATTTTTTATGCTCTTTTATTTTTACGACCATCTGGACTCAGAGAACCTTGAAAGATTTGGAACCGATTTCCTACGGAATGGCGATTCACGAAAGAAGGTTGAATGCGGAAAATATGAAAACATATATTAATTAAAAGTTTATCTTACTAATTGCACAGGAAGAATTGAAAATGAGCTCACCTGTTGATCCTCCACTGCTTCCTTGGGGCCCCGGGCCACAGATGCTCCGATGTGCAACGTTCACTAAGATGAAAGGCGCCCCCCCATATTCTAAATACAAAAAAAATACAGACATGATGTCTGTACACCGATTACTTGCGAGAATTCACAAGTAACTGGCGCTAATTTCCCGGCAAAGGGCATATTTTTACGACGGGTCTTTGCATGAGCCCGTGCGAAGTTAACTGCACGAACTACATTATCTTGTCCTGGATGTACCTCAATAACTCTACCTAGTTCCCATTGTAAAGGAGGTTTTGAATCATGCTTAATTAAAACCAAAGTTCCCACTTTAATGGTGGGAGACGGTTCTGTCCACTTGTGTCGCTCTTGTAGCGATTGAATATATTCAAACGACCACCTCTTCCATCGCTCTGGAGACGCTGAATTAATTGCCAACGATTTAATTTATTCATTTTCATGTGGTCCAGATCTACCTCGGGTATGGAACTATGAAGAGGCTCGAGGTTCAAAAAATGACCTGGAGTGAGAGGCTGTAAATCGTTAGCATCGGACGATATGGGACACAAGGGCCGTGAATTTAAAATTGCTTCAATTTGCGCAGTTAAAGTACAAAATTCTTCGTAAGAGGGGATCTGATGACCTAAAACGCGATAAAGGTGGCTTTTAAATGGCTTTACACCTGCTTCTGCTAACCCATTCATATGAGGGCTACCTGGAACATTAAAGCGCCAAGTGATAGCAAGTTTTTCGGATGCTTGTTTGGCCATTTCTAACAATTGATTGTTCGCCCCTTTAAAATTAGTGCCTTGGTCACTCGTGATATAGATGCATTTGCCACGACGAGAAATGAATCGCAGAAACGCTGCTAGAAAAGCATCGGAGCTTAAATCTGAGGTGACCTCCAAATGTATAGCTCGAACACTAGTACACACAAAGATGCAAACGTAGGCTTTATAAGTTCGAACTCCGGATTTATGACGACTTAGTAAAAGCGTGAAAGGGCCAGCAAAGTCTACACAAACAGAGGTGAAAGCTCTGAGTTGGGAAACTCTGAGAGCCGGAAAATTAGCCATATAAGGGTTATAAGATTTTGGCTTACAACGAAAACAACGTATCCAATTAGACAAACATTTATAAATGGCATTACGTGAAGCCACAATCCAGTATTGTTGGAGCAACAAGTACTGCATTGTTTTTAAACCTGGGTGAACATGATCCTTGTGCGTCCATTCAATAATTAATTCGGTGATGCGATGCGATTTGGGCAACAAGATGGGGTGCATAGGACTTCATATGCAAGTTGTGCATTTTTTAGCCTACCACCCGCTCTAAGCAAACCTTTAGGATCAATAAAGGGTGCAAGCTTTCTAATAGGTTTTGGCAACAACTTATTTTGTTTAATTAAAGAAAAGATTTCATCAAACACTGAATGCTGTACAGCCTTAATTAACACTCGAAATGAAGCAGTTATCGCCGTTGTAACGAGTTATTTTTTTTTTGAAGCATTATATGATTTTGTTCCGATGGTATTTTAAGTTTAATAAGTGAATATAACTCGTTACTTACTTTCCAACTCTGTTTTCTGGTACCGTTTCAAGCCCTTAATATTAATTTAAGTATTTATTTCATTAGTAACCCAAAAGCCGTGATTTATCATTTAAGGAAATATATAAAATGTAATAAATTCCACTTTTCAAAATTTAAATTATCAAGGACGCCCGGTATACAAACTATTTTAATTTAAAATCGGAGTCGTTCCGTACAAATCGAAATACTTCTTGCTGTAATTAAATCGATTTTCCCTCACCACAGATATTGCCAAAATTTAGGTAGGAAGTAAATTATAAATTCAAAAACCGAGCGTTAAAAAGGCATTAAGTTATTGGCGATTAAGATTAATTATTTGATTATTGAAGTTATCATTCAGGTTTTGAGATTTAGTTGTTATTTTCGGTTAGTGAAATTAAGCTATTATATTCAGTTATTACGATCAAAATTTCTGTTCAGTTGTTGGCAAAAATCATTATAGTGAATTATAATTTGGCCGTAAATCGAGTGTCCGACCGTCCAGTACTTTCCAAGTAAGTGGAAATTATTTTATAAACCCAATAAAGCATTTCACCCGAGTTTCAAAGTTTTATATTTAATTTCAACAAACAATTTAGAATATAATTCCGTATTTTGGTAAAGCCGATAGCCGGTAGTTTTTTTTCTGAAGCGATAAAAACAACCTTATTTACAGTTTTTATTATCGCGTTCTGTATATTGTTTCTCTGGAATTAGGGTCTGATTGAAATATCATTTTGATTTTAATTTTAGCAATAGTTCTAATAGTTCCGTATTTAAGAATATTATTCCGTATTTTGATAAGACTGATAAGCCGGTATACTTTTTTTTCGAAACGATAAAAAACCAAAGTTATTTACAGTTTTTATCACCACGTTTTGTATATTGTTTCTTTGGAATTCAGGTCTGAGCCTTCAATACATTGAAGTAGCATTTTGATTATAATTTTTGCGATACAGATTGTTATACCTAATGTCCCGTTTCAAATTACCCAAGTACATATTAGATTCAAGTTGCATTCTAAGACACAGTTGTATTTTGCTATTATTTGGGAAACCGCTGTCCTACTCTCCGACCAGTATTTTAGAATAGTTTTAGCCGGTAATTTCGAAAATTTAAAGTGTCAATTCCCCCGTATAAAAATTAGATTATCAATCAAGTACGAGACCGATGCCACTGATTGCTTGGTAATCTAATTTAATTTGATTTGAAAATTCAAAGTGTCAATTCCCCTATAAAAAAATTAGATTCTCAATCGAGTACGAGGCCGATGCCACTGATTGCTTGGTAATCTGATTTAAATTCGTTAGTTTCTTTTGTTATAAACTGGTCTTGTCACATTTTCCCATCTATCCCGATTGACTATCCCTACCGCGAAAATATAAAATTTAAAGTGTCAATTCCCCTGTATAAAAATTAGATTCTCAATCAAGTACGAGGCCGATGCCACTGATTGCTTGGTAATCTAATTTAATTTGATTTGA
The DNA here is from genome assembly GCA_963921935.1 of Galeruca laticollis. NCBI lineage: Eukaryota > Metazoa > Arthropoda > Insecta > Coleoptera > Chrysomelidae > Galeruca > Galeruca laticollis. The sequence goes on from OY998181.1 coordinate 27,906,207, forward strand.
AAATTTAAAGTGTCAATTCCCCTATAAAAAATTAGATTCTCAATCGAGTACGAGGCCGATGCCACTGATTGCCTGGTAATCTAATTTAATTTGATTTGAAAATTTAAAGTGGCAATTCCCCTATAAAAAATTAGATTCTCAATCGAGTACGAGGCCGATGCCACTGATTGCTTGGTAATCTAATTTAAATTCGTTAGTTCCTTTTGTTATAAACTGGTCTGGTCACATTTTCCCATCTAACCCGATTGACTATCCTTACCGCGAAAATATATAATTTAAAGTGTCAATTCCCCTGTATAAAAATTAGATTCTCAATCAAGTACGAGGCCGATGCCACTGATTGCTTGGTAATCTAATTTAATTTGATTTGAAAATTTAAAGTGTCAATTCCCCTATAAAAAAATTAGATTCTCAATCGAGTACGAGGCCGATGCCACTGATTGCTTGGTAATCTAATTTAAATTCGTTAGTTTTTTTTTGTTAAAAACTGGTCTGGTCACATTTGCCCATCTATCCCGATTGACTCTCCCTACCGCGAAAATATAAAATTTAAAGTGTCAATTCCCCTGTATAAAAATTAGATTCTCAATCAAGTACGAGGCCGATGCCACTGATTGCTTGGTAATCTAATTTAATTTGATCTGAAAATTTAAAGTGTCAATTCCCCTATAAAAAAATTAGATTATCAATCGAGTACGAGGCCGATGCCACTGATTGCTTGGTAATCTAATTTAAATTCGTTAGTTTCTTTTGTTATAAACTGATCTGGTCACATTTTCCCATCTATCCCGATTGACTGTCCCTACCGCGAAAATATAAAATTTAAAGTGTCAATTCCCCTGTATAAAAATTAGATTCTCAATCAAGTACGAGGCCGATGCCACTGATTGCCTGGTAATCTAATTCAATTTAATTTGAAAATTTAAAGTGGCAATTCCCCTATAAAAAATTAGATTCTCGATCGAGTACGAGGCCGATGCCACTGATTGATTGGTAATCTAATTTAAATTCGTTAGTTCCTTTTGTTATAAACTGGTCTGGTCACATTTTCCCATCTATCCCGATTGACTATCCCTACCGCGAAAATATAAAATTTAAAGTGTCAATTCCCCTGTATAAAAATTAGATTATCAATCAAGTACGAGACCGATGCCACTGATTGCTTGGTAATCTAATTTAATTTGATTTGAAAATTCGAAGTGTCAATTCCCCTATAAAAAAATTAGATTCTCAATCGAGTACGAGGCCGATGCCACTGATTGCTTGGTAATCTGATTTAAATTCGTTAGTTTCTTGTATTATAAACTGGTCTTGTCACATTTTCCCATCTATCCCGATTGACTATCCCTACCGCGAAAATATAAAATTTAAAGTGTCAATTCCCCTGTATAAAAATTAGATTCTCAATCAAGTACGAGGCCGATGCCACTGATTGCTTGGTAATCTAATTTAATTTGATTTGAAAATTTAAAGTGTCAATTCCCCTATAAAAAATTAGATTCTCAATCGAGTACGAGGCCGATGCCACTGATTGCCTGGTAATCTAATTTAATTTGATTTGAAAATTTAAAGTGGCAATTCCCCTATAAAAAATTAGATTCTCAATCGAGTACGAGGCCGATGCCGCTGATTGCTTGGTAATCTAATTTAAATTCGTTAGTTCCTTTTGTTATAAACTGGTCTGGTCACATTTTCCCATCTATCCCGATTGACTATCCCTACCGCGAAAATATAAAATTTAAAGTGTCAATTCCCCTGTATAAAAATTAGATTCTCAATCAAGTACGAGGCCGATGCCACTGATTGCTTGGTAATCTAATTTAATTTGATTTGAAAATTTAAAGTGTCAATTCCCCTATAAAAAATTAGATTCTCAATCAAGTACGAGGCCGATGCCACTGATTGCTTGGTAATCTAATTTAATTTGATTTGAAAATTTAAAGTGTCAATTCCCCTATAAAAAAATTAGATTCTCAATCGAGTACGAGGCCGATGCCACTGATTGCTTGGTAATCTAATTTAAATTCGTTAGTTTCTTTTTTTATAAACTGGTCTTGTCACATTTTCCCATCTATCCCGATTGACTATCCCTACCGCGAAAATATAAAATTTAAAGTGTCAATTCCCCTGTATAAAAATTAGATTCTCAATCAAGTACGAGGCCGATGCCACTGATTGCCTGGTAATCTAATTCAATTTGATTTGAAAATTTGAAGTGGCAATTCCCCTATAAAAAATTAGATTCTCGATCGAGTACGAGGCCGATGCCACTGATTGCTTGGTAATCTAATTTGAATTCGTTAGTTACTTTTGTTATAAACTGGTCTGGTCACATTTTCCCATCTATCCCGACTGACTATCCCTACCGCGAAAATATAAAATTTAAAGTGTCAATTCCCCTGTATAAAAATTAGATTCTCAATCAAGTACGAGGCCGATGCCACTGATTGCTTGGTAATCTAATTTAATTTGATTTGAAAATTTAAAGTGTCAATTCCCCTATAAAAAAATTAGATTCTCAATCGAGTACGAGGCCGATGCCACTGATTGCTTGGTAATCTAATTTAAATTCGTTAGTTTCTTTTGTTATAAACTGGTCTGGTCACATTTTCCCATCTATCCCGATTGACTATCCCTACCGCGAAAATATAAAATTTAAAGTGTCAATTCCCCTGTATAAAAATTAGATTCTCAATCAAGTACGAGGCCGATGCCACTGATTGCTTGGTAATCTAATTTAATTTGATTTGAAAATTTAAAGTGTCAATTCCCCTATAAAAAAATTAGATTCTCAATCGAGTACGAGGCCGATGCCACTGATTGCTTGGTAATCTAATTTAAATTCGTTAGTTCCTTTTGTTATAAACTGGTCTGGTCACATTTTCCCATCTATCCCGATTGTCTATCCCTACCGCGAAAATATAAAATTTAAAGTGTCAATTCCCCTGTATAAAAATTAGATTCTCAATCAAGTACGAGGCCGATGCCACTGATTGCTTGGTAATCTAATTTAATTTGATTTGAAAATTTAAAGTGTCAATTCCCCTATAAAAAATTAGATTCTCAATCGAGTACGAGGCCGATGCCCTTGATTGCTTGGTAATCTAATTTAAATTCGTTAGTTTCTTTTGTTATAAACTGGTCTTGTCACATTTTCCCATCTATCCCGATTGACTGTCCCTACCGCGAAAATATAAAATTTAAAGTGTCAATTCCCCTGTATGAAAATTAGATTCTCAATCAAGTACGAGGCCGATGCCACTGATTGTTTGGTAATCTAATTTAATTTGATTTGAAAATTTAAAGTGTCAATTCCCCTATAAAAAAATTAGATTCTCAATCGAGTACGAGGCCGATGCCACTGATTGCTTGGTAATCTAATTTAAATTCGTTAGTTTCTTTTGTTATAAACTGGTCTGGTCACATTTTCCCATCTATCCCGATTGACTGTCCCTACCGCAAAAATATAAAATTTAAAGTGTCAATTCCCCTGTATAAAAATTAGATTCTCAATCAAGTACGAGGCCGATGCCACTGATTGCTTGGTAATCTAATTTAATTTGATTTGAAAATTTAAGTGTCAATTCCCCTATAAAAAAATTAGACTCTCAATCGAGTACGAGGCCGATGCCACTGATTGCTTGGTAATCTAATTTAAATTCGTTAGTTTTTTTTGTTATAAACTGGTCTGGTCACATTTTCCCATCTATCCCGATTGACTGTCCCTACCGCGAAAATATAAAATTTAAAGTGTCAATTCCCCTGTATAAAAATTAGATTCTCAATCAAGTACGAGGCCGATGCCACTGATTGCTTGGTAATCTAATTTGAATTCGTTAGTTTCATTTGTTATAAACTGGTCTGGTCACATTTTCCCATCTATCCCGATTGACTGTCCCTACCGCGAAAATATAAAATTTAAAGTGTCAATTCCCCTGTATAAAAATCAGATTCTCAATCAAGTACGTGGCCGATGCCACTGATTGCCTGGTAATCTAATTCAATTTGATTTGAAAATTTGAAGTGGCAATTCCCCTATAAAAAATTAGATACTCGATCGAGTACGAGGCCGATGCCACTGATTGCTTGGTAATCTAATTTAATTTGATTTGAAAATTTAAAGTGTCAATTCCCTATAAAAAAATTAGATTCTCAATCGAGTACGAGGCCGATGCCACTGATTGCTTGGTAATCTAATTTAAATTCGTTAGTTTCTTTTGTTATAAACTGGTCTGGTCACATTTTCCCATCTATCCCGATTGACTGTCCCTACCGCGAAAATATAAAGTTTAAAGTGTCAATTCCCCTGTATAAAAATTAGATTCTCAATCAAGTACGAGGCCGATGCCACTGATTGCCTGGTAATCTAATTTAATTTGATTTGAAAATTTAAAGTGTCAATTCCCCTATAAAAAATTAGATTCTCAATCGAGTACGAGGCCGATGCCACTGATTGCTTGGTAATCTAATTTAAATTCGTTAGTTTCTTTTGTTATAAACTGGTCTGGTCACATTTTCCGATCTATCCCGATTGACTATCCCTACCGCGAAAATATAAAATTTAAAGTGTCAATTCCCCTGTATAAAAATTAGACTCTCAATCAAGTACGAGGCCGATGCCACTGATTGCCTGGTAATCTAATTTAATTTGATTTGAAAATTTAAAGTGTCAATTCCCCTATAAAAAATTAGATTCTCAATCGAGTACGAGGCCGATGCCACTGAATGCTTGGTAATCTAATTTAAATTCGTTAGTTTCTTTTGTTATAAACTGGTCTGGTCACATTTCCCATCTATCCCGATTGACTGTCCCTACCGCGAAAATATAAAATTCAAAGTGTCAATTCCCCTGTATAAAAATTAGATTCTCAATCGAGTACGAGACCGATGCCACTGACTGCTTGGTAATCCAATTTAAATTCTTAAGTTTCTTTTGTTATAAGCTGGTCTGGTGACACTTTTCCATCTATCCCGATTGACTATCCCTACCGCGAAGATAGTTTTATTCCGTGGACTACCGTGATAGGTAATTATTGTTTTATTGCTGCTTACCGCATAATTTACAAAACTGCTTATACCGCTTCCGCTGTTATTAACAAGTTGCATTTGCTTGCTTACACCTGTTTTATTGTGTCATTGCTCACATTCCTTAATACCGGCAAATTTCGCATGGTGCATAATAACATAAGGCTTGAACACTTTAGCTTACTGCTGATATATTGAATTGATCAGAAATTGTCGAATATTAATCTGTTTGTGTACATATTAAGTAAGTCTTGTAATATACCAATAAATACGATCAGTGTTTCCTTAATATCCCGTAGCATCACCGCCTAAGGTTTATAGGTTCTGTAGGTGTGTTAAATTCAACGAGACCCCTGTAATTTTCCGTAACCTCCATCTGAGGCTACCTGGAACTCTTGACGCCGAGGGTCAAGGGGCCGTGGAGTAAACCACGTAAAATAATCTGGCGCCCGAGTATTTGTTTTGCAAAAGAACTTTGCATCGAGGGTGTCCAAAGTGACGCGTCAGTCGCTGAGAACCTGTGTGAGAGGTGAAGAAGAAGCAAGTGGCAGGAAAGCGCGTGGCAGTAATAGGACCACATATTTTATTAGATTTGCCAGCCTTAAAATTTATTACAACGCGATTAATCTTGGCAAACAGAGATTAAATTTTTTCAAGCGATGAATATTTATTTAAAATGGAAAAGATAAAGTTATCTGTGATGTTTGAAATGAGCAACACAATATTTTCTTTTCTTTCCTCTTCAGCAACCTCAGAGGCAAATTGAGATTGCATGTTAGGCTTATAAAAAACCTGGACCTGACCACCTTCTTACAGTGCCATATCCGTGATCGGACGTAGGCGACCTCTCACTTCTACCTGTGTTGTGCTCTCCAGTTACCACAGATAGAAGGGACCTACAGTTTAACGACGGATCCGAACCTGACCACCACAGGGAGTTAATTAGTAGCTGCACAAGAGTTTGCCCACGACTGGCGCAATCGGCCGGGCTTAAAGATGATGGAATATAATGCTACGAGGAAATGGGAACAAGCTCTTGAATGTGACTTACGCTATTGACAACAAAGGTTTTCCACTTATTTGGTGAAACAGCTAACCAATAAGTTACCATGGAGTCCGACCACAGGTAGATTTGGTTAAAGGTAGTCAAGTTAGTGTAGCTTTCTGTGACAAAATGACCAACATCCGATATAAGCTTGGCCGACATCAGTTCAAGCCCAGCGATACTTTGCGTGTGCAAAGGGGCCACATTGCACTTGGCGCAGATTAGGAATGTCTTATACTACCAAAGGTATTAATAACTTGGAAATAAACAGAGCTGGCATAGCCAATTTGCGAAGCATCGCAAAATCCATGTAACTCGATACTTGAAATAGTGTTTGATTCGATATATCTAGGAATTTTAATATCCGCTAGAACTGGCAGTTCGGATTTATTTTTATTCCATATTTAGAGAATCTTTTGCGAGGGTGTGTCATCCCATCCTATTTGAGATTGCCATAGCAGTTGCAAGAGTTGCTTTGCTAATAATAAACACGGTGAAACCTATCCTAGAGGGTCGTAAATCCGACTAATTTCTGACAAAAGGTTACGTTTCGTACAAGGTCGTTCAATGGGTACATAAGAATAAGAAAAAACATCTGAGCTTGGGTCCCATTTAAGACCTAAAACCTTTATAAATGAAGGCTCCTCTTTGTCAAAACTACATGCCTGTTGAATATCGGAAGCATCAAATTTTTTTAATCAGTCTGGATGGTTACTTGCCCATTTGGACAACTCAAAACCCCCACGTTTCATGAGTTGAATAAGCTCGGATTGGAGCGACAAATTGATGCGTAAAGCTGAGGCAGCATTGGGAAACGAGGATTCCTCTTGATCTGCAAGTTCTTGCAGAGTTCTTAAAGCTAGATATGGTGAATACGAGATACCATAAACCACAGTACGTAGTTAGTACTCTTGAAGAGGCTCAGTAGTATCAAAACGCCACAAGATTCGTTGGAAATTCCAATATTCTTCGTGGACATTAATTTGTCTGTACATAGCTGCTACATCACAAATAAATACAACCGCATAATACCGAAAAGTCAACAAAATAGCTGCAATATCCTTTTGCAGTTTTGGCCCTACGTATAATGTGTCATTAAGTTCCCAAAACATCCCGAGCGCTTGCGTCAAAAACGACACGTAATTTTGGAGGACCAAAAATCTGCTCCTTAAAAATTGCATGATGACATATGAAGCGTTTATTACAAAAACAGCCCTTGTCAAAATAAGTAAAGTTTTTAATTTTTTATCGGCAGGTGGCGCGGAGTCACTGTGCATTTGCCTAGAGTAAAATATTCCACAGAAACCACCTATATGGGATGTAATGCTAAGAGTTATATTCTATGGTTCTACAAAAATAGCCCATGTCATCGGCGTTTCCAGCAAAAACAACCTACATCAATGACATAGGTTGTTATTGCCAGAAATAGTCGTAGGTAGTTGCGATTATACGTTTGGCGTTGTTAGGTTAGTTTGTCGAGAAACATCATTGTGACTAGTTAAGTTTCATTTACTGACATAACAGTGGTTTCATTTCATTGTGGCCATGAGTGATGTTGAAGATCCGGTTGTACCGGTAAAGAAACAAAAAAAAATCAAAAAAGAAACAGCTATAAGGGATAAAACAGTGAAAGGAGAAGCATATGTTAACCATAAGGGTAGATTTATCGAAGAGAAAAAAGTGGGACCAGACTGCAAGTAAGCGAATTCTTGAAATTTATTAAACTGAAATGCTGTAAATATGTATTAATTTTTTTAGATGTAAAAGATTCAAGTGCTTTAGTGTAATGACAAAAGATAAAAGGAAACAGATATTGAAATAGTTTTATAAACTTCCAACACAAAATCTCCAAGACAGTCACTTAGCCGGTTTAATAAAAACTTCACCTGTGAAGCAAAGAAGGCCTAGAAAATCTAAAATTCACAGCCATAGTGAATCTAGTGATGATGAATCACATTCGAGATTTTACCATTCTGTGTCCTTCTCATACACAGTACGCACCAAAACCGAACTTGCTTCCAAATATGTTGATGTAACCATATGCAGAGATGCTTTCCTTAGTTTTCATGGGATTACCAGGGCTAGGCTCCGAAGGATTCAAAGCTGTCTTTCTGAAACAAGTGGATCTCCCTTAGACAAAAGGGGCCATCATAAAAACAGACCAAACAAAACTACTCCTGAAATAGATGTTCTTATTCAGCAGCACATTGAATCATTCCCTGCTAGGCAATCTCATTATTCGTTACGAAAGAATCCGCATAGGTTTCATTTGCCTGAAACTCTAAGCGTAAAAGACGTGTATCGTCTTTTCCTAGAAAAACATAGAATCAATGTTTCTTACAAGGTTTATTGGTCAATATTTACCACAAAATTTAACATTAAATTTGGTCTACCAAGAACCGATACATGTATGATGTGTGACATGTTCCGCCAAAAAATTGAAGCCAGCAAAGATAAGCAAGAGGAAAAGAAGCAAGAGGCTCTAAAGGAGCTCCATCTGCGGAAAGCTGAGGCTTTTTATACTTTGAAGCGAAAATGGAAACAGGAGGCTCGCACAAATCAGGCTACTGTTATAAGCTTCGATTTTATGCAAAATTTGCCATTACCTCACAAAAGAACGAATACCGTTTTTTATGCTCGCCAGTTGTGGTACTTTGTGTGTGGGGTCCATGACTTTGCTGATGACTCTGCGTCTATGTACGTATATGATGAAAGCGTGGGAAAAAAAGGTCAAAACGATGTAACCTCACACTTATTTCACTTTTTAAGACATAAGGAGATTACTGCGACAGAAACGTTGGTCATTTTTAGTGATGGGTGCGCTGGCCAGAATCAGAACTATACGATGGTACGTTTCCTATACTTCGTCGTCCACGTGCTAAACCTTTTTAAAAGTGTCGTCCATATCTTCCCAATAAGAGGTCACTCTTTTATGCCCAATGATCAAGACTTTTCCATTATTAGCAAAAAAAAAGTGACGGTTGAGACACCCCAGGAGTGGAATAACATTATCGCAAACTGCCGGTCAAAGCCTTCGCCTTTTAAAGTCATCAACGTTAATCAATCAAACCTCTTTGATGTAAAGGAAGCTATCGAGCCATATTTTTTAGAAACACCAAAACCACCACTGAAAATGAAAACTCTCAGAATGTACAAAATTTCGCAAGAAAATCCTGATATTGTTTTAGTACGCGAATCATACTCTGGGCCATGGAGCAGATCATTAATTAGAAGCAAAACCAAGCTTACAAAAGAGCTTACCTTGACACCTTTATACACAGGACCTATCGCTATAAACCCTTTAAAGGTGAAGAGTTTGCTGGATTTATGTCCTACTCTAAGCAAAAGTGAAAATAAAGCATTTTATGAATCCTTCGATCTAAATAGGAGTCAGCAATTAAATCAGAATATTGAAGAGGTTGATTCTGAAGATAACAGCAGTGGATGTGAAAGTTAACTCGTTTGTAATACTGTGCAGTTTTATAGTTTATAATAAATTTTTTGAAATGTTGTAATCTTTTTCTTGCAAAAAAAACCTATGTCAGTCAAACTTCTTTTTTTCGGTAATAGTGCAAACAAGTCTTCATTTTCATAATCCGCCCTACTTAATGTCTAATTTTTTCCGATTTTTCCATATAATCAGATTTGAAATGTTCAGCTTCATTAGTAACATATTTGGTTTTTATGAATTTCCCACAATTCTGAAATTTTGACAAATGCTGTTTTTGTAATAAACGCTTCATATATAATACGCGAGATTAGTATGACGTCACAATTTGAAACTGTATCCAAACAAAACTTTTTACCATAGGAATTTGCATTTGAGTGTAGATTTTTGATTATTTACGCATTTCATAAGTGTTTTTGATTGTAAAAGCTATATTTGAGGTTATATTTACTGGATTATTTGATTAATGTGAAAATATGAGATAAATAATAGTGATTGTTTGTTCTAGTGTCATCAAAACATGTTTCAACATTCTCCTGAAACCATTTTTAATGATAATATGAGCTTGTTAGTGAAAAATGCTTAATTGAAGTGAAGTCTCCTCAAGTATCCGAATGACGAAAAATTAAAACCGCTCTCAAGAGACATGAATTACATAATTCATTTTGATGAAGATATATTAGTGATAATTGAAAAATATAACTATTATCACCAGATACAAGGTGCATTACATATTGCATGAGAGGACATGTGCTATTTAATATTATGGATACCAAATGACATTTGGTGCGTTCTTTTTGACTGAGATCTCAGATCACTTCAGTTAAGGTGATCTGAGATAAAGTGATGTGATCTGTCGATAGATTTAAACTATACGGCAGATTCGTATCAGCATCTAATAATGTTAATTAATGTATCCATAATTTGTAACAAAAGAAAAATAGATTATGTGTGTTTATTGTTTATATGTCAATGGTTAAAACCTTAGATAACCTTGGTTAAAACTACAAATAACCCAAGCAAATCAAATATTTCTTCATCCCCTCTACTTCATTTCCGACTCAATTCCAACTGATACCCCTTTACAACACATTCAGCATCGGTGAAGGGGGAGGAAAAATCTCAGCTCACTTAAAGTGAGTAAAACAAAAAGAACGCTAACATTACTGATGTGAGCTGAGATTAACTGAGATCTCAGTCAAAAAGAACGCACCTATTATTATGAGAATTGCTCGACATCAAGAATGGAAGAAAAATTTACATGTTTTAATAACATTCTACCTTTACAAATTTGTACCATTTATATTAACATAATAAAATGTTTTCATAATTATAAATTTTGATTTGTGGTAAGAAAATTAAATTGATGAAACACTGCAAATTTACAAGATTGAAAATATGCCATTTAGTCTGAAAACTCAGAACATCATGTCACAACTTTGCCTCAATCAAATCATATTTGTACGAGGTTCAGAGTTTCTGTTGGTTGCTTTCAAATTTTATTTGATGTGTAGGCTCTTTTTTCAACTACATGTGTAAACCTTAGAGTAATAATAAACATAGAGAGGGCTATTCATTCATAAACATGTTTATTTTTGCGGCCAACAATTCTAAACGCCAGTAGTGAAATAATGAATGAATTACCAAAAGTGGGGGTGGTATTGTGGATACATGGCATTGCTAAGTTCGGCTGTTTTTCTAACAAACTTGGCACCGACGAACCATGATAATCCAAAAACATTAAATTAATTAACTTAAAAGTTTATTTTCACACTAAAAAGTCTTGAAAAACACATCAAAACGAAAGAACAAAATGTTTACTCTGAAGTCGTAATGGCGCTTGTATAAACAAACCACGTTTGACATTATTCACTACAATACTACGACTTATTCGAAATGATCGTGGATCACAGTCTGACGATATTTGCATCTCTCTTTATATGGTAATTAAACAAGGACTAAAGTACTAAGCAGATTACTATTGACACATTAACAGGTACTGAAATTTTGAGCAATGTTGCCACTTTTAGTTATAACCATAATGGTATCTAAGGATAAACAAATTCTTGTTTAAAATTTATATAAGAATATGCCTTTATTAAATAAAATTCAAGTATTAATAATCAATTTTAAAAGCAGCGACTCAAATGCAGAAATTAGTATGACTTTTTTATTTGCAATACTTTTTTAACAAATTTTCAATTATACGTCTAATTTCTTTTTTCCCGCAACTAAAGAGGATTTTTTTTTTTTTTTTTTATTGAAATTAACGTGTCTCGGCATCTAGCGGCCACTGACACGGGATCTGTCATACATTTAGTTACAAATAAAAATCAAATTAAATTAAACAATTGGCAGTCTTTGAGGAACTGAATCACAGCACTAAACTGGTTAGGTTGTCCGAGAATGTTTTTGAGACTTCCACTGAGCTTGTGTTTGCGACGAGTTGGGCTGTAGTGTTTGCAATCTGTAAGTATATGCTCTATTGTAAGTCTTACATTAACACAGGATTCACAGATAGGGGGATTCTCTGTAGACATCAGGTAACCATGGGTTAGCCGTGAGTGACCTATTCTAAGTCTTCTTATAACACTTTTGTCTTTTCTTGTCATGGGAGGCATCTTCTGGGCGGTAACTGTTGGTTGTATTGTACGGAGTTTTGTGTTACATGTATTCCAATGTTTTTGCCATGTTTGAGCCATAATATGTCGAGCTGCTGATTTTAAATCTTGGTGAAGTTGAATTTTCTCTACTGGCAAGTCGGCTGAACAAGTTTGTTTCGCTGCTTGGTCTGCACGTTCGTTGCCTGTGATACCTACATGAGAAGGGATCCAGATGATGTTCACAACGATACCTCTAGTGTGATGGTCGTGGCAGGTGTCAAGGATATCATGGACTAAGGGATGTTGTGAACGGTTGTGTTTGATGGAATATAATGATGAAAGGGAGTCTGTACATATGGCAAGTTTGCTGTTATCTTGTGTTGGAGTCCTCAAGGCTTGTAGAATTCCATATAGTTCGGCTGTATGTATACTACATACGTCAGGAAGTTTGTATGTTGCTATTGTTGAATCTACTGTAGTAACAGCACATCCGGTACCATTGACTTCTTTGGATGCATCAGTGTAAAGGATTTTGTCGAACTGCTGGTTATTTATCAGCTCACTGAATATTTGTCTAAGGACTATGTTAGGCGTTTCGTACTTGTTGTAGTTGTTTAGGCTTGTATTCAGTAGTGGCGGTTTTTTGGTCCATGGAGGAGTATTCGAAAGTTTTATGGGAGTTGTATCTCTAAGATTAATGTTTCTAGAAATAGGGTATAGCATTTGTGGAGATGAGAGCGATGTTTTGGGTTTGTTTTCAGGAGCTGGTTTTATAGAATCAATTAACTTAAACACTGGGTTTTGTGGGTAGGCGGATATTCTGGAAAAATAGGATAATAGTTGGCATTCTCGTCGTATGAAAAGAGGTGGTTCAGAAGATTCAATGTAGATGCTTTCGGTAGGACTGGATCTAAAAGCGCCTAGACATATTCGTAGTGCTGAGGTTTGGATAGTGTCAAGAGATTTGAGATACGATTTGCAGGCGCTCATGTAGAGGATACTTCCATGATCTAGTTTGGAGCGGACCAGTGATCTGTAAATCCTTATTAGTATTTCCTCTTCTGCTCCCCATTGGTGATGTGCTAATGATTTTAAGATGTTAATCCTATTTAGACAATTGGCTTTAGTTTCTTGGATATGTTGCCTCCATGTGATCTTTTTGTCAAATGTTACTCCTAGGAATTTATGTTGATCAACCACTTGTAGTAAGTCGCCATTGAATTTTAGTTGTGGAGGAAGAGGATTTAGTCTTTTGCTGAACTGGATTACTTTGGATTTGTTTGTTGAAAAGTGAGAACCAGATTTGAGAGACCAATTGTGGATGTTATCTAGAGCCTTTTGAAGTAAAGTACAAGTACTAGTAGTGACATTACCTTGGCAGTAGAGAATGAGGTCGTCGGCATATAGTACATATTTGACAGGTGGATTTATATGGGAGCAGATATCGTTGATACTCATCAGAAATAGAGTGGAGCTAAGAACCGAGCCTTGTGGTACTCCATTTTCTGGCGCGTACGAAGTAGACTTTTGCCCATTTGTAACAACTTTGAACGATCTGTCGGTTAGGAAGTTTTGTAGAAAGGAGAGAATATTTCCAGTTAAATTAAAGTCTGTGAATTTCTTAAAAATGGAAGTTTTACGGATTGTGTCGAAGGCGCTGTCAATATCTAGACTCACGGCGATTATATCTTTTTTGCTTTCAATGGCTTGTGAGATGTCTGTGTGTAGAGTAACCAGATTATCCAATGTGCATCTGTTTGATCTAAAACCTACCTGCGCTGTAGATAGTAGGTTGTGTGATTCTAGGTACCAGTGTAGGCGTCTGTTAACCAATTTCTCGAGAATTTTACACAGTGTACAGGTAAGAGAGATTGGCCTAAATGAGCTTGGAAAATTAGTATTGGAGTCGTTCTTTTTGATTGGTATAATAATTGATTTTTTCCATTGAGCCGGAAATTGTTGACTGCACCATATTTTGTTATAAAGTTCGAGCAATTTGGTTTTTGTTGCTGGATGCAGGTGTTTTAGAAAGATCATAGGGATATCGTCCGGTCCTGCAGCTGTGTTCTTCAGTGAAGGTAGGACTGAATTTAATTCAGAAAGGGTGAAAAGGAAATTGAGTGGGTGACAGTTGTAAGAGATTTGTTCAGGATGTGAGTTATTTGGTGAGTTTGGAGGTTCGGGGTTGGATTTGGTTTTATTTAGAAAGTGTTGGGCAAGGATATTAGCAATTTGTTGGTCATTGGTAATGACTTCACCCTCATGTGTTAAGCCAGGTATTTTAAAACTAGTGTTTTTTCCTTTCATCTGTCTTATCTTGGTCCAGATTTGAGATGGAGAGGTTTCAGAGGTTATAGTGCTTGTGTATTTATTCCACGACTCTCGTTTACTTTGTTTAAGAACCCTTTTGGATTTCGCTCTCATTCTTTTGAGGATTATCAAGTCTGAGTCATTTCTGGTTCTTCGGTATTTATTAAGCGCTTTTTTGCACTCTTTCACTGCATTGTTACATGATTCATTCCACCAGGGAACGGTTCGTTTTGGAGGGTTGACGGAGTACTTTCCTATACATTTATTGGCCGCAGAAATTATGGAGTTAGTAAATTGGTCAACAGCTTCGTCTACATCATTAGAATAATTGATATTGTCTGTATTTTCCTTTAGCGTTTGGCTGTAAAGTTCCCAGTCTGCTTTTGCGATTTTCCACTTTCCTTTAATGTTAACTTGCTTTGGTTCGTTGTCTGAAATTAGGATAGGAAAATGATTGCTATCGTAGAGGCTATTAAGGGTTTGCCACGTTAGTAAGGGTGCCGTTCCTGGATCTGACATGCTGAGGTCTATTGAGGAGAAGGATCCGGATTGTACATGAAAATATGTGCTGCTGCCAGTATTTAGTAGATTGATGTTACTATTATTAATTACGGTTTCAATCATTTTGCCACGGGCAAACGTGCGTTCTGAACCCCACATTGTGTTGTGAGCATTAAAGTCGCCTACTAAGATAAATGGTATAGATAATTGACTTATGAGATCCATTATATCTGTGTCTCTTACAGTGTAGTTTGGAGGGACATATACACTACAAATAGCAATTTTATTAGGGCACCATGCGTTGATGGCAACTGCTTCTAAGTTTGTATTTAAATTTAATTTTTGGTGAAATATATCGTTAGAGACAAAGACTGAGGATCCACCACTAGCACGTAAGTGAGTAGTTCTTATAAAATGATAACCAACGTAACTTTTTAAGTGAGGGTTGTGAGACTTGGTAAAATTCGTTTCTTGTAGACAAAGAAAATTTGGCGAGTAATCAGTTAAAAGCTGTTGTAATCGTTCCAAACGAGGGTAAAAACCGTCGCAGTTCCACTGTATTAAGGAGAGGGGCATGATAATAAGAAATTTAGTATGACGATTTATGCGACTGCTGTGAGCCTTCGGAGCTATATTCTTCATCACTTGGTTCATTAGACATATCCAAACTCTCAATATCTTCAGTGTCAGATTTAAGCTTTTTATTTAACCTGTTCGTTATACGGGTAATTCTGTTCTTTATGGACCTATTTGTGAGATCCGGGTAAATTAGGTAAAGGTTTGAGACTAGACCGATGATGTTCTCTGTGTGTTTTAGGGCTTCCGAGTATGGATCAGAGTTACCAAAAGTATTTTCTAAGAAGTCATATAGGTTTTCTATGGGAAGTATGAAGGCATCTGGCGTTTTCTGGTAGGTTTTTGCTATACAATCTTTTATGGACGTAGAAAGGTTTGATTCCGTGGATACACTCACTTTGCGCTTCTTCTTTACTGCTTTAAGAGCTGCTGATGGAGGGGGAGGCATATCGTACGTGTTAACTTCTGCTTCTGCAGGTACACTTGAGTTTTCACTGTGTGATGAAAGCTGGGAATATCCGCGTTTTTGGACTGGAGGCAGAACGGCAGCAGACTGGTTTACTTGTGGTGTTATCGAGTCTTCGTTTGAACTCACTTCGTTGCTTTCAATTGGGTTTACAGAGTCTGTTTTTGAGGATACCTGTTCAGTTTGTGCAGTCAGAGTGGATTGGGACAATATATTGTTGGTTGGGGGATTTGGGCAATTTGTGGCGATGTGTCCGGGTTGCTTGCAAATGAAGCACTCCATTTTGTCCGTAGATAGAAAGATTCTGTTTTCGTTGCCGTCAAAAGGGATGATTAATGAGGTCTGCAATTCGAAGTCGTCTGATGGGGAAACAACGTAGGCTTGTCGTCTAAAACTTAATATATGAGAATATTCGTCGCCTGGGATACCAGCTCGCAGAAACGAGACAGGGGAGGTTAATTGTAAACCAAGGCTTTTTATTGCATTTTCAGCAAGATCATGGGGTATATAAGGAGATATGTTCGAGATGATTATCCTTTTTGTCGGAGATACGAGTCTGCGGATGTTTATGACATTATTGTTGATGGTTACGGATTGATGGGATTTTAACAGATCGTCAACAAGATTAGAATTGGTTAGATATATGCAAATTCTGTTATTCGAGATTCTCGACGCAAAAGAAATATGTTTGGGGCCTACAATATCGCCTATTGCCTTAACATAGTCAAATAATTTTAGGTTGTCTTCGGCGTGCATCACTATGGCTTGATCCTTTTTTGGGAAAGATGGTTTAGGTGCTGACTTAACGGCTGATACATAACTGTTGCTAGTCGTTGGGTTGTTGATATTTAAATTGTGCGACATTTTGGTTTCAGTGGGTTGAGGAAAAGCTGTTTGATTTATTCTTGCCCTTGTACTCAAAAGCAAATTGTTAGGATGGCTTATTAATTACAACTTTATGGTTTTATTTTAGTGTTCAGTAATATATCCATAATGTTGCCTACGCCTCTGGTAATGAGGAGCAGGCAAAAACTGAATTTATCGAACTCGGTTGATGAGTTGGCTATTATCAGTTTATTTAACGAAAGGAAACGAAAAAATGTAAACAATCAATCAGCGCAATGACAAAAACTTATTGAAGATACTTAAAATGTTCAATACATACGTCGGTTTTTGTAACACTGATTAACTATAACTTTAACTTGATAAATCACTCAGTACTAGAAATAACTGAAGAGCAAAAATTCAAACGATGTTGACTCGTTTAAGCACACGCATCGACCTAAAGAGGATTTGTTAACATGGCAAAGCAGTGAAAGTGTCCCGCAAGTGAGCTTAGAATGTGACTCAATGTTTGGGGCAGGAAAAAGTCAAAACAAACATATCTATTTTATTTGTTAATCTGAGGTGTAAACATATTCAATTTTATCTAAAAACAAATAATATAAACAAAACGTTTCCAAATTTCTTTATTACACAGAGAAATATTTACTTGCAATACAATGGTTTACAGTTAATATAAAGAGGAAGAAAGTAAGGTACAATGTGGAATTTTAATTTAAAATAGCAAACGTTTAAAAAATCATACAAAGCAACTTATAAATAATGTAAAAACTTATAAATAATGTAAAGCGAAAGATGTGTAATGACAGATAATAATGTATATGTTATAGGGAGATCGATATATACAGTACAAAATCAGTTTGCTTCTACCTTGTTTGCCAAGATTGATCATGTACAAAAAAATAGTTGGCCAATTTTCTTTTCTCCCTCCATAAAATGACAGCTACACAAAAAGCTCCGGGATCAGGTTCTATTGTTCTACAAATATTGTATAAACACACAAAATAAAATGTTATATTTATCATTATGTAGGTACCTTGTCAACTTCATCCATTTGCTTCTTACTTTTGGATTCTTTGGAAATCTATAAAACTTACAGTTCTCTCTCACATTATAATGATTACAGCCTGGTGGCCAGCACAGTACCATTATTCTTTATGTGAAGAAACCTAAAATTAGATAATACAGATAGAAAAAGAATTAAAACAATTGTATTTCATAAGTTTATAATAGCATGTTTAGGTTAGATAACTCTTTTACGAGTATTAAAATTATATTGTTATACATACATATTTTGACTGGAATCGAATGTATCTCTTTGTAAAAGTCTTAGTGTATATCTGAATGCATAAACCAGCAGGTATAATCAAAATATAAGGGAATAATCTCTGGTCCAAAATCACACCAATGGTATCTAAATGGAGAATTATGTTTGTTTGGATACAAAATTGACATAACCTAAGATTATGACGTCACCACTAATACCCCGAAATAGACTTATAGTCATGTAAAGGAACTAATGACATGTGATTGCTGTCAAGATAAATTTTCATTAATTCTTTATATTTTTCCCGCAAATCGGGATTTTTTAGAGAAACGACATTCTAGCATTGAAAAACGTCGAAGTGCTTCTGAGTAAGTGTCAACAAAAGTAGGGTTGGACTGTTTGAAGGGCAACGGCACGGAAAATCTGCCCGAAGTCTCCCTATAAGTGGAGGACTTATAAATTTGTTCACATTGGTGTTCTTCAGCACATAAAGTAGGCGCTTTAGGAACTTGTTCAATTTCCCAAAACTTTTACAGTTGGAAATCGAGATTTTCGACCGACACATGACAGTTTACCAGAGAATGAACGCCAGGCTCCGACTGACAGACCTTCGCCTGAATAATATATCCTAAAACGGTCTCCAAAGCTTCCGGTTGGTTCGCGCCACTCACAACGCGACCAGAAAGTAAAATACGTGGAAATAATTCACTCCCATTCAACATGTCCACTGGCCCTGGCACATGAAATCGCTCGTCAGCTAGTTTCAATCCCCGAATGTGAGAAATGTCACTCGGGTTGACATATATCTTTGGTAAATCGGAACAAACTCTGGGAACTATAATTGACTCAAAGGAAAAAATGGGGCTATTTTGACCACGTGGTTTTATAACACAATGTGCTAGGCCACGATTAGCTACAGTTGACATTCCATTTAAGCCGTCAACTTGAATAGCATATGATTTTCGAGATAAACCAAGCTTCTGCGCACATTTATCAGAAATAAAATTTGACATAGATCCCGAATCACATAGAACTCTAATAGTCTGATAGTTGCCCCTAACATCCTTTATATCTACTTGACAAGTGGATAACAAATATGTAGACTGGGATAGTATGGGCGTGCTGCAATGAGTATTAGTAGTACTAGTGGATTGCTCAGGGTCACAAGTTGGATGAATGGTCGAATCGGAAGCAGAAACGGGGTTATCTGGTTTATTAAAATGGAGCATCGTATGATGTGAGTAGATAATGGGACACTAGACCCACGTTTTAGGAGGGGAGTGTGACGTCACAGCGGCCATTTTTAGTCCATTGTTAACGTGGCTACAGAGTAATAGATGGGGTATGTCATTTTTTTGTAGATTTCTATAGAGGTGTCGGCCATTTTTTATCCGTCGGTCATTTTTTATCCTATATTTGTAGACTTCTATCGCTAGAAAGCGTATGTCATTTTTTGTAGATTTCTATAGATGGCTGTGCGTCGTCCATTTTTTATCCCGTAGATTTTATTTGAAAATTCCCATAGTCCTGATTGGAAACACTGACCTGAGCATACGTAATTTCTAGAACCAAAGTTTTTATAACACCATAAGGGCATTAGAAATTTATCTCTGTTATTATTGGCCATCATCAATCAATCGTCATTTGTGATAGAGCTTTTTTTTATATATGGAATGTACCAAAAAAGATGCAATAAGGTTGTTATAAATTTGTGAAAAAGATATATATTTCTTATATACGAGGTATAGTCATAAAATATGTTTAATGCACAGTCGTTATGGTATTATTTTGGGTAAGCGACGCATCAGTTGGATGGGCAGAGAGAAAAATAGAATTATTTTGGATAGGCACAATGGTTACAGAAGTGCTTATGCTTTTTTTATTATCAGCGTTCTTATCTCTTTTGATGTTCCCCAAGATATAATAGGATGAGTAAATGTCAGCTGAAGGTCGAAGGGGTTGACAAAGAGAGAGAATAGTTATGAAATTAAAATAATATTCTTAGAAATTCACGACGAACGAAATCAAGGTTCCAAATTATGTTAACCAATAAACACCCAAGCTTATCAACGAGTTTTTCCGTTTTTCTCATCCAAGAGACCATAGGAACTAAATTAACGACATACGAGTGAAATCAAAAGCGTCTATTAATAGAAATATTATTGAAATAGATCCCTCTCATTGTAATAATTTTTACGGCGTTGAATGATGTAATCTAAAATTCGATATACAGGGTGTTGACATAAAGATACCGTAAGACGCTACGATATATCTCCGTTCTTATTGGCTAGATTTTATTGGGACAAACGAGGTTATAGATTATTTGTTTATATACAGGTTGTCAAAAAGGCACTCTGCTGTTATTGGTCGGATTGAAGTCGAATAAACGGTGTTAGGTACGTTACTACAATCAATATACAGAGTGTGGACAATGGCATAAGGGCACTCTGCTTGGATTTTCATCGAACAAAACAGGATGTACCAAATCGCCATTAGGTCACTACGACGATCAATATACAGGGTATCATTGGGCACGTTCGATCGTTATACAGGATGTACAAAGATGCCATAAGGGCGCTACAATGTATCTCTGCTATTATTGGTCGGATTGAAATCGAACAAACGGCGTTATAGATTATTTCGATATACAGGGTGTCGACATAAAGACGCCCTAAGGGCACTCTGTTATTATTGGTTGGTAACAGTTGCCTTCGAGGAAAATTTGGTGACCTTGTTTCTGCGAGACATGGAGTTAAAGCCAAGCTACCCTTCTTCTTGCACAGCGATAATCAGAAGGCCAAAGGTGATCGAGAAGTTATTGGGGAAAGTATGGAAATAATTACGAAAAAATATGATAAACCTGTATGTATACCATTTAAAGTGGAACTAGCAGGTGTAAATGTGGAAACACTGGTAAAAGAATTACTCGAATTATTAAAACAATTACAAAAAGACGACTATTATCTACTAGACCTCAATATTACTCAAGACTTCTGTGGGGTATTCCAGAAAGAAGAAGAAATGACAAACTACTTAACAAGTAACTTTAACTTTCGTAAACATGGAATGTATAGGGAGAATTGTAACGTAATTGTGAATAATAATTATAATACAGTCGGAATTGATTGCCTTACGTGGCTTACATTTAACGCGATGGTTAAAATATACAACAAATTTAATTGTCAAATAACCAGTCCTGGTGTTAACAAGAGCATTGGAAACCATATTATAGATATCGTCAACTGCCCAGATAAGAGATTAAAACACACATTTTCCAATACTTTAGACAGAGAACATGGAATTACAAGATTAGAAGCAACCATGAATAATTAAACATTTGCCGACATTTAGATAGATTCAACATAGCATTATATATGTAGCTGTCCACGATATCTGCCAATTATAACAACTATAAGGTCAATATTTGAACAAAACTTTGACCAGCTTTTACAATAAACCATCTTTATATGACGTATAACTAGCTATGTTGAGCGATTTAGTCATTTCTCTCGATATTTAGCACTATTTACCGAGAATCAGTAACAACCAACATTTATATAGATTCAACCTAGCATTATATATGTAGATGTTCACGAGATCTACCAATAATAATAAATAAATGACTAATATTGGAAGTTTCTAGTACGATTCAGACAAATGCATCGATTTTGAGCAAAACTAAGTCTAGCTTTTGATATCCCAACCCAACTACTCTCGTTATATACCATATAACTAGCTATGTTTAACGATTTCGTCATTTCTCACGATATTTAGCACTATTTATCAAGAACTAGTAACATCAACCAACATTTAGATAGATATAACCCAGCAATAAATATGTAGATGTCAACGATATCTACAATAATAAGAAATATATGGTCAATATTGCAAGTTTCTAGAACGATTCAGACAAATGCATCGATTTTGGGCATAACAGAGTCCAGTTTTCCTTTGTCGATATATGCCATATGTTGAGCGATTTTGTCATTTCTCTTGATATTTAGCACTATTTACCTAGAACTAGTAACATTAATCGACGATAGATTCAACCTAATGTAGCTTATTTGCCTAAATTTCCGCTATATTTGCCTATTATAACAGATATATGGCTAAAATTAGAAGTTTATAGAACGATTCAAACAAGCATCAATATTGGGCATAACAAAGTCCAGTTTTCTTTTGTCTATATATGTCATATAAGCTATGTTGAGCGATTTAGTCATTTCTCTCAATATTTAGCACTATTTACCGAGAACTAGTAACAATAAGCGACGATAGATTCGACCTAATCTAGCATATTCACGTAAATTTCCGCGATATATGCCTATTATAACAGATATATGGCTAATATTGGAAGTTTCTAGAACTATTTAGACGAATGCATCGATTTTGACCAAAACTAAGTCCTGCTTTTGTTATCCCATCTTTGGCCGTTATATGCCACATATGTTTAGCGATTTTGTCATTTCTCTCGATATTTAGCGCTATTTACCGAGAATTAGTAACATTAACCGACAATAAGATAGACTCAACCTAGCATTATATATGTAGATGTCGACAATATCTACCAATAATTAGAAATATATGGCCAATATTACAAATTTCTAGAACGATACAGACAAATTCATCGATTTTGGGCATAACAAAGTCGAGTTTTCTTTGGTCGATATATGCCATATGAGCTATGTTGCGAGATTTTGTCATTTCTCTTGATATTAAGCACTGTTTACCGAGAACTAGTGACAATAAGCGACGATAGATTGAACCTAATGTAGCTTATTTATGTAAATTTCTACGATATTTGCCTATTATAATAGATGTATGGCTAATATTGGAAGTTTCTAGAACGATTCATACAAATTTATCGATTTTGAGTAAAACTAAGTCCACCTTTTGTTATCCCATCTTTTGTGTTTATATGATATATAACTAGGTCTACTGAGCGATTTTGTCATTTCTTCCGATATTTAGCACTATTCACCGAGAACTAGTAACATTAACTTACATTTAGATATATTCAATCTAGCATTATATATGTAGATGTCCACGATATCTGCCAATAATAACAAATATATGGCCAATATTGCAAGTTTTTTTGACAATTCATCGATTTTGAGCAAAACTAAGTCCATCTTTTACAATAATCATCTTTTGTCTTCATATGACATATAACTAGCCTTTTTAAGCGATTTTGTCATTGCGCCCGATATATAGCACTATTTTCCGAGAAATAGTAATATTTACCGACATTTAGATGAATTCAACATAGAATTATATATGTAGCTGTCCACGATATCTGTCAATTATAACAACTATAAGGCCAATATTTGAACAAAACTTTGTCCAGCTTTTACAATAAACCAACTTTATATGACGTATAACTAGCTATGTTGAGTGATTTAGTCATTTCTCTCGATATTTAGCACTATGATGTTCACAATATCTACCAATAATAACAAATAAATGGCTAATATTGGAAAATTCTAGTACGATTCAGACAAATGCATCGGTTTTGAGCAAAACTAAGTCTAGCTTTTGATATCCCATCCCAACTATGTTTAGCGATTGCGTAATTACCCCGATATTAAGCAATATTTACGGAGAACTAGTAACATAAAACGACGTTTGTATAGATTTCACCCAGCATTAAATATGTAGATGTCCACGATATCTACAAATAATAAGAAATATATGGCCAATATTGCAAGTTTCTAGAATGATTCAGACAAAAGCATCGATTTTGGGCATAACAAAGTCGAGTTTTCGTTGGTCGATATATGCCATATAAGCTATGTTGCACGATTTTGTCATTTCTCTTGATATTTAGCACTGTTTACCGAGAACTAGTAACATTGAGCGACGATCAGGGATTATTCTATTCTATTTAGAAAATGCAATAAATACCTATTATAAAAAATATTGTGTAAAGCTTGTGTCACAATGACTTTTTGTAGTACTGATGAAGTTTACGCAACGAACCTCGAAGTGGTGAGTTGCGCAAATCACGAGTACTACAAAAAGTAATTGTGGCACAAGTTTTACACAATATTTTTATAATTTACATTTATTTCATTTATTAAATAGAATAGAATTACATATAATCCCTGATCGTCGCTTAATGTTACTAGTTCTCGGTAAACAGTGCTAAATATCAAGAGAATGACAAAATCGCGCAACATAGCTTATATGGCATATATCGACCAAAGAAAACTCGACTTTGTTATGCCCAAAATCGATGCATTTGTCTGAATCATTCTAGAAACTTGCAATATTGGCGATATATTTCTTATTATTTGTAGATATCGTGGACATCTACATATTTATTGCTGGGTTAAATCTATACAAACGTCGTTTTATGTTACTAGTTCTCCGTAAATAGTGCTTAATATCGGGGTAATTACGCAATCGCTAAACATAGCTAGTTATATGGTGTATAACGAGAATAGTTGGGATGGGATATCAAAAGCTAGACTTAGTCTTGCTCAAAACCGATGCATTTGTCTGAATCGTACTAGAAACTTCCAATATTAGCCATTTATTTGTTATTATTGGTAGATATTGTGAACATCATAGTGCTAAATATCGAGAGAGATGACTAAATCGCTCAATATAGCTAGTTATACGTCATATAAAGATGGTTTATTGTAAAAGCTGGACAAAGTTTTGTTCAAATATTGGCCTTATAGTTGTTAAAATTGACAGATATCGTGGACAGCTACATATATAACGCTAGATTGAATATATCGAAATGTAGGTTAATGTTACTAGTTCTCGGTGAATAGTGCTAAATATCGGAAGAAATGACAAAATCGCTCAGTAGACATAGTTATATGTCATATAAAGACAAAAGATGGGATAACCAACGGTGGACTTAGTTTTACTCAAAATCGATGAATTTGTATGAATCGTTCTAGAAACTTCCAAAATTAGCCATATATCTGTTATAATAGGCAAATATCGTAGAAATTTACATAAATAAGCTACATTAGGTTGAATCTTTCGTCGCTTATTGTTACTAGTTCTCGGTAAACAGTGCTAAATATCAAGAGAAATGACAAAATCGCGCAACATAGCTTAAATGGCATATATCGACCAAAGAAAACTCGACTTTGTTATGCCCAAAATCGATGCATTTGTCTGTATCGTTCTAGAAACTTGTAATATTGGCCATATATTTCTTATTATTGGTAGATATTGTCGACATCTACATATATAATACTAGGTTGAATATATCTAATTGTCGGTTAATGTTACGAATTCTCGGTAAATAGCGCTAAATATCGAGAGAAATGACAAAATCGCTAAACATAGCTAGGTATGTGGCATATAACGGCCAAAGATGGGATAACCAAAGGTGGACTTAGTTTTACTCAAAATCGATGAATTTGAATGAATCGTCCTAGAAACTTTCAATATTAGCCATATATTTGTTATAATAGGCATATATCGAGGAAATTTACGTAAATGAGCAAGATTAGGTTGAATCTATCGTCGCTTATTGTTACTAGTTCTAGGTAAATAGTGCTAAATATTGAGAAAAATGACTAAATCGCTCATCATAGCTCATATGG
Organism: Galeruca laticollis; assembly: GCA_963921935.1. Taxonomy (NCBI): domain Eukaryota; kingdom Metazoa; phylum Arthropoda; class Insecta; order Coleoptera; family Chrysomelidae; genus Galeruca; species Galeruca laticollis. Next base: position 27,931,862 of record OY998181.1, read on the forward strand.
CATATATCGACAAAAGAAAACTGGACTTTGTTATGCATAAAATCGATGCATTTGTCTGAACCGTTCTAGAAACTTGCAATATTGGTCATATATTTCTTATTATTGTAGATATGGTGGACATCTATATATTTAATGCTGGGGTTAAATCTATCTAAATGTTGGTTGATGTTACTAGTTCTTGATAAATAGTGCTAAATATCGTGAGAAATGACAAAATCGCTCAGTAGACCTAGTTATATGTCATATAAAGACAAAAGATGGGATAACCAAAGGTGGACTTAGTTTTGGTCAAAATCGATGCATTGGTCTAAATCGTTCTAGAAACTTCCAATATTAGCCATATATCTGTTATAATAGGCAAATATCGTAGAAATTCACATAAATAAGCTACATTAGGTTGAATCTATCGTCGCTTAATGTTACTAGTTCTCGGTAAACAGTTCTAAATATCAAGAGAAATGATAAAATCGATCATCATAGCTTATATGGCATATATCGACAAAAGGAAATTGGACTTTGTAATGCATAAAATCGATGCATTTGTCTGTATCGTTCTAGAAACTTGTAATATTGGCCATATATATTTCTTATTATTAGTAGATATCGTGGACATCTAGATATATAATGCTGGGTTAAATCTATCCAAATGTCGGTTAATGTTCTCGGTAAATAGTGCTAAATATCGGGAGAAATGACAAAATTGCTCAGTAGACCTAGTTATATGTCATATAAAGACCGATGGGATAACCAAAGGTGGACTTAGTTTTACTCAAAATCGATGAATTTGTATGAATCGTCCTAGAAATATTAGTCATATATCTGTTATAATAGGCATATATCGGGGAAATTTACGTAAATAAGCTAGATTAGGTTGAATCTATCGTCGCTTATTGTTACTAGTTCTCGGTAAATAGTGCTAAATATTGAGAGAAATGACTAAATCGCTCAACATAGCTTATATGACATATATAGACAAAAGAAAACTGGACTTTGTTATGCCCAATATTGATGCTTGTTTGAATCGTTCTATAAACTTCTAATATTAGCCATATATCTGTTATAATAGGCAAATATAGCGGAAATTTACGCAAATAAGCTACATTAGGTTGAATCTATCGTCGCTTAATGTTACTATTTGTCGGTAAATAGTGCTAAATATCAAGAGAAATGACAAAATCGCTCAACATAGCTTATATGGCATATATCGACAAAAGAAAACTGGACTCTGTTATGCCCAAAATCGATGCACTTGTCTGAATCGTTCTAGAAACTTGAAATATTGACCATATATTTCTTATTGTTGTAGATATCGTTGACATCTACATATTTATTGCTGGGTTATATCTATCTAAATGTTGGTTGATGTTACTAGTTCTTGATAAATAGTGCTAAATATCGTGAGAAATGACCGAATAGTTAAACATAGCTAGTTATATGGTATATAACGAGAGTAGTTGGGTTCGGATATCAAAAGCTAGACTTAGTTTTGCTCAAAATCGATGCATTTGTCTGAATCGTACTACAAACTTCCAATATTAGTCATTTATTTATTGTTATTGGTAGATCTCGTGAACATCTACATATATAATGCTAGGTTGAATCTATATAAATGTTGGTTGTTACTGATTCTCGGTAAATAGTGCTAAATATCGAGATAAATGACTAAATCGCTCAACATAGCTAGTTATACGTCATATAAAGATGGTTTATTGTAAAAGCTGGTCAAAGTTTTTCCAAATATTGACCTTATAGTTGTTTTAATTGGCAGATATCGTGGACAGCTAATTATATAATGCTATGTTGAATCTATCTAAATGTCGGCAAATGTTTAATTATATATGGTTGCTTCTAATCTTGAAATTCCATGTTCTCTGTCTAAAGTGTTGGAAAATGTGTGTTTTAATCTCTTATCTGGGCAGTTGACGATATCTATAATATGGTTTCCAATGTTCTTGTTAACACCAGGACTGGTTATTTGACAAATAAATTTGTTGTATATTTTAACCATCGCGTTAGATGTAAGCCACGTAAGGCAATCAATTCCGACTGTATTATAATTATTATTCACAATTACGTTACAATTCTCTCTATACATTCCATGTTCACGAAAGTTAAAGTTACTTGTTAAGTAGATTGTCATTTCTTCTTCTTTCTGGAACACCCCACAGAAGTCTTGAGTAATATTGAGGTCTAGTAGATAATAGTCTTCTTTTTGTAATTGTTTTAATAATTCGAGTAATTCTTTTAACAGTGTTTCCACATTTACACCTGCTAGTTCCACTTTAAATGGTATACATACAGGTTTATCATATTTTTTCGTAATTTTTTCCATACTTTCCCCAAGAACTTCTCGAACTCCTTTGGCCTCCTGATTATCGCTGTGCAAGAAGAAGGGTAGCTTGGCTTTAACTCCATGTCTCGCAGAAACAAGGTCACCAAATTTTCCTCGAAGGCAACTGTTACCAACCAATAATAACAGAGTGCCCTTATGGCGTCTTTATGTCGACACCCTGTATATCGAAATAATCTATAACGCCGTTTGTTCGATTTCAATCCGACCAATAATAGCAGAGATACATTGTAGCGCCCTTATGGCATCTTTGTACATCCTGTATAACGATCGAACGTGCCCAATGATACCCTGTATATTGATCGTCGTAGTGACCTAATGGCGATTTGGTACATCCTGTTTTGTTCGATGAAAATTCCTGATCGTCGCTCAATGTTACTAGTTCTTGGTAAACCGTGCTAAATATCAAGAGAAATGACAAAATCGCGTAACATAGCTTATATGGCATATATCGACCAAAGAAAACTCGACTTTGTTATGCCCAAAATCGATGCATTTGTCTGAATCATTCTAGAAACTTGCAATATTGGCCATATATTTCTTATTATTTGTAGATATCGTGGACATCTACATATTTAATGCTGGGTTAAATCTATACAAACGTCGTTTTATGTTACTAGTTCTCCATAAATAGTGCTTAATATCGGGGTAATTACGCAATCGCTAAACATAGCTAGTTATATGGTGTATAACGAGAATAGTTGGGATGGGATATCAAAAGCTAGACTTAGTTTTGCTCAAAACCGATGCATTTGTCTGAACCGTACTAGAAACTTCCAATATTTCCATCCATTTATTTGTTATTATTGGTAGATATTGTGAACATCTACATATATAATGCTAGGTTGAATCTATATAAATAATGGTTGTTACTGATTCTCGGTGAATAGTGCTAAATATCGAGAGAAATGACTAAATCGCTCAACATAGTTTGTTATACGTCATATAAACATGGTTTATTGTAAAAGCTGGACAAAGTTTTGTTCAAATATTGGCCTTATAGTTGTTATAATTGACAGATATCGTGGACAGCTACATATATAATTCTATTTTGAATTTATCTAAATGTCGGTAAATGTTACTATTTCTCGGAAAATAGTGCTATATATCGGGCGCAATGACAAAATCGCTTAACATAGCTAGTTATATGTCATATGAAGACAAAAGATGATTATTGTGAAAGATGGACTTAGTTTTGCTCAAAATCGATGAATTGGCCATATATTTGTTATTATTGGCAGATATCGTGGACATCTACTTATATAATGCTAGATTGAATATATCGAAATGTAGGTTAATGTTACTAGTTCTCGGTGAATAGTGCTAAATATCAAGAGAAATGACAAAATCGCGCAACATAGCTTATATGGCATATATCGACCAAAGAAAACTCGACTTTGTTATGCCCAAAATCGATGCATTTGTCTGTATCGTTCTAGAAACTTGTAATATTGGCCATATATTTCTTATTATTGGTAGATATTGTCGACATCTACATATATAATACTAGGTTGAATATATCTAATTGTCGGTTAATGTTACTAATTCTCGGTAAATAGCGCTAAATACCGAGAGAAATGACAAAATCGCTAAACATAGCTAGGTATGTGGCATATAACGGCCAAAGATGGGATAACCAAAGGTGGACTTAGTTTTACTCAAAATCGATGAATTTGAATGAATCGTCCTAGAAACTTCCAATATTAGCCATATATTTGTTATAATAGGCATATGTCGAGGAAATTCACGTAAATGAGCTAGATTAGGTTGAATCTATCGTCGCTTATTGTTACTAGTTCTCGGTAAATAGTGCTAAATATTGAGAAAAATTACTAAATCGCTCATCATAGCTCAAATGGCATATATCGACAAAAGAAAACTGGACTTTGTTATGCATAAAATCGATGCATTTGTCTGAACCGTTCTAGAAACTTGCAATATTGGTCATATATTTCTTATTATTGTAGATATGGTGGACATCTATATATTTAATGCTTGGGTTAAATCTATCTAAATGTTGGTTGATGTTACTAGTTCTTGATAAATAGTGCTAAATATCGTGAGAAATGACAAAATCGCTCAGTAGACCTAGTTATATGTCATATAAAGACAAAAGATGGGATAACCAAAGGTGGACTTAGTTTTGGTCAAAATCGATGCATTGGTCTAAATCGTTCTAGAAACTTCCAATATTAGCCATATATCTGTTATAATAGGCAAATATCGTAGAAATTTACATAAATAAGCTACATTAGGTTGAATCTATCGTCGCTTAATGTTACTAGTTCTCGGTAAACAGTTCTAAATATCAAGAGAAATGATAAAATCGATCATCATAGCTTATATGGCATATATCGACAAAAGGAAACTGGACTTTGTAATGCATAAAATCGATGCATTTGCCTGTATCGTTCTAGAAACTTGTAATATTGGCCATATATATTTCTTATTATTAGTAGATATCGTGGACATCTAGATATATAATGCTGGGTTAAATCTATCCAAATGTCGGTTAATGTTCTCGGTAAATAGTGCTAAATATCGGGAGAAATGACAAAATCGCTCAGTAGACCTAGTTATATGTCATATAAAGACTAAAGATGGGATAACCTAAGATGGACTTAGTTCTACACAAAATCGATGAATTTGTATGAATCGTCCTAGAAACTTCCAATATTAGTCATATATCTGTTATAATAGGCATATATCGCGGAAATTTACGTAAATAAGCTAGATTAGGTTGAATCTATCGTCGCTTATTGTTACTAGTTCTTGGTAAATAGTGCTAAATATTGAGAGAAATGACTAAATCGCTCAACATAGCTTATATAGCATATATCGACAAAAGAAAACTGGACTTTGTTATGCCCAATATTGATGCTTGTTTGAATCGTTCTATAAACTTCCAACATTAGCATATATCTGTTATAATAGGCAAATATAGCGGAAATTTACGCAAATAAGCTACATTAGGTTGAATCTATCGTCGCTTAATGTTACTAGTTCTCGGTAAATAGTGCTAAATATCAAGAGAAATGACAAAATCGCTCAACATAGCTTATATGGCATATATCGACAAAAAAAAACTGGACTTTGTTATGCCCAAAATCGATGCATTTGTTTGAATCGTTCTAGAAACTTGCAATATTGACCATATATTTCTTATTATTGTAGATATCGTTGACATCTACATATTTATTGCTGGGTTATATCTATCTAAATAATGGTTGACATTACTAGTTCTTGATAAATAGTGCTAAATATCGTGAGAAATGACGAAATCGTTAAACATAACTAGTTATATGGTATATAACGAGGGTAGTTGGGTTGGGATATCAAAAGCTAGACTTAGTTTTGCTCAAAATCGATGCATATGTCTGAACCGTACTAGAATCTTCCAATATTAATCATTTATTTGTTATTATTGGTAGATCTTGTGAACATCTACATATATAATGCTAGGTTGAATCTATATAAATGTTGGTTGTTACTGATTCTCGGTAAATAGTGCTAAATATCGAGAGATATGACTAAATCGCTCAACATAGCTAGTTATACGTCATATAAAGATGGTTCATTGTAAAAGCTGATCAAAGTTTTGTTCAAATATTGACCTTATAGTTGTTATAATTGGCAGATATCGTGGACAGCTAATTATATAACGCTATGTTGAATCTATCTAAATGTCGGCAAATGTTTAATTATATATTGTTGCTTCTAATCTTGTAATTCCATGTTCTCTGTCTAAAGTGTTGGAAAATGTGTGTTTTAATCTCTTATCTGGACAGTTGACGATATCTATAATATGGTTTCCAATGCTCTTGTTAACACCAGGACTGGTTATTTGTTGTATATTTTAACCATCGCGTTAGATGTAAGCCACGTAAGGCAATCAATTCCGACTGTATTATAATTATTATTCACAATTACGTTACAATTCTCCCTATACCATTCTATGTTTACGAAAGTTAAAGTTACTTGTTAAGTAGTTTGTAATTTCTTCTTCTTTCTGGAACACCCCACAGAAGTCTTGAGTAATATTGAGGTCTAGTAGATAATAGTCTTCTTTTTGTAATTGTTTTAATAATTGGAGTAATTCTTCTAATAGTGTTTCCACATATACACCTGCTAGTTCGACTTTAAATGGTATACATACAGGTTTATTATATTTTATCGTAATTCTTCCCATACTTTCCCCAAGAACTTCTCGAACACCTTTGGCCTTCTGATTATCGCTGTGCAAGAAGAAGGGTAGCTTGGCTTTAACTCCATGTCTCGCAGAAACAAGGTCACCAAATTTTCCTCGAAGGCAACTGTTACCAACCAATAATAACAGAGTGCCCTTATAGCGTCTTTATGTCGACACCCTGTATATCGAAATAATCTATAACGCCGTTTGCTCGATTTCAATCCGACCAATAATAGCAGAGATACATTGTAGCGCCCTTATGGCATCTTTGTACATCCTGTATAACGATCGAACGTGCCCAATGATACCCTGTATATTGATCGTCGTAGTGACCTAATGGCGATTTGGTACATCCTGTTTTGTTCGATGAAAATCCGAGCAGAGTGCCCTTTTGGCATTGTCCACACCCTGTATATTGATTGTAGTAACGTACCTAACACCGTTTATTCGACTTCAATCCGACCAATAACAGCAGAGTGCCTTTTTGACAACCTGTATATAAACAAATAATCTATAACCTCGTTTGTCCCATTAAAATCTAGCCAATAACAACGGAGATATATCGTAGCGTCTTATGGTATCTTTATGTCAACACCCTCTATATCGAATTTTAGATTACATCATTCAACGCCGTAAAAATTATTACAATGAGGGAGATCTATTTCAATAATATTTCTATTAATAGACGCTTTTGATTTCTCTTGTATATCGTTAATTTAGTTCCTATGGTCTCTTGAATGAGAAAAACGGAAAAACTCGTTGATAAGCTTGGGTGTTTATCGGCTAACATAATTTGGAATCTTATGTTAATATACACCTTGATTTCGTTCGTCGTGAATTTCTAAGAATATTATTTAAATTTCATAACTATTCTCTCTCTTTGTCAACCCCTTCGACCTTCAGCTGACATTTACTCATCCTATTATATCTTGGGGAACATCAAAAGAGATAAGAACGCTGATAATAAAAAAATCATAAGCACTTCTGTGACCATTGTGCCTATCCAAAATAATGCTATTTTTCTCTCTGCCCATCCAACTGATGCGTCGCTTACCCAAAATAATACCATAACGACTGTGCATTAAACATATTTTATGACTACACCCCGTATATAAGAAATATATATCTTTTTCACAAATTTATAACAACCTTATTGCATCTTTTTTGGTACATTCCATATATAAAAAAAAGCTCTATCACAAATGACGATTGATTGATGATGGCCAATAATAACAGAGATAAATTTCTAATGCCCTTATGGTGTTATAAAAAACTTTGGTTCTAGAAATTACGTATGCTTAGGTCAGTGTTTTCAATCAGGACTATGGGAATTTTCAAATAAAATCCACGGGATAAAAAATAGACGACGCACAGCCATCTATAGAAATCTACAAAAAATGACATACGCTATCTAACGATAGAAATCTACAATTATAGGATAAAAAATGGCCGACGGATAAAAAATGGCCGACACCCCTATAGAAATCTACAAAAAAATGACATATTCCATCTATTACGCCGTAGCCACGTTAACAATGGACTAAAAATGGCCGCTGTGACGTCACACCCCCTCCTAAAACGTGGATATAGTGTCCCATTATCTACTGATGTGGAAATTTGCAGACCTTGCAATTGAATTTGGAACTGCAATTTTTAATTGCATGTGAAGAATATAAACAGTTAACACAGAGTTTATTTTGTTTTGCGATAGAAAATCTGTCTTGAGGAGTTTTTGCCGAAAACATTTTGCACTTAAATAAATTATAACTGCCAGAACATAGAACGCATTGCTGACTGATGCTAGAAGAAGAATTATCGGCTAAGAATGAGGAAACTGATGGCTTTCGAGAAAAATTAGACTTGTCTTTATTGCGAGACTTGGTTGGTTGCGTATGTAAATTGGCAGTAAACTGCACCGATTCTAGAGCCTTGCAAGTCTTCTCTACAAAAAGACTAAGCTGTCTATACGTAGGAAGTTCAGAACTGAAACCGTTTTCTAATTCAAAATCGGTTCGAGTTTTTTCATCTAGTTTTCCTGCGAATAAATTGAAAAGCAAAAAACACCAATGCTCAACTGGAAACTGTAAAGCTCTTAAGGCGGCAAGATTTTCGTTGAAAGAATAAACATCTAAGTTCAACCGCGGTGGACCTTTTAACAGGAGGTGCGTTAAAAAGTGCGTTATAATAATGAGTCGCAAGAATTCGTTTGTTTTGATACCTATTTTCCAAAATATCATAAGCCACCTTATAATTGGCTTCCGTTATTGGAAGACCCTTAATTAAAGAGAGTGGTTCATCATCTAATAATGACAACAAATGTCTATACTTATCAATATCCGGAACGTCCGGATTTTTATGAAACACGCTATTGAAAAAAATCATTAAAAGCCGGCCAATTTTTGTAGTCTCCATCGAATTTGGGCATTATCAATTTGGGAAGATTAACTGAGAATTTGGATGGCGTTTGACTCTGACCGGACACTGAATTATTATGAGAAATCTGGGCAGAGTCTTTAACAAGAAAATCATGTTTTATACTTTTAGACCCGCAATAAGCCTTATCGGCTGAAATACGCATGACGCCATAGGTTTTAAATTCCTGATCAAAAATTAAACCAATCACAGTATTGTGTTGAGTCTTAAACTCCTCGTACACTCGCTCAATTTCCTCCGAACGAGCCAAAAATTCCGCTTTCTGGGCCTCATCAGTAGCTGCATTCTGCCCCAAATCGTAGCACTCCTGCAATCTGTTGAACGCAGTAGTGCGTTTTGAATTGGCTTTATTTAACTTTTCTGCCATTTTAAGGTAAGCAAAAGGTAAAAACAAAAGCACCCAACAAATAACAAAGATAGTCTGTAATGAAATAACCTGGCTTTTAAATTATTGTGAAATAAAAATGAAAAAAACTGAAGTTCGGACAAGGCAGTACGAACTTGATTATAGCTTTGGTACGGTTATTTTTATATGTTTGTATCTTTTTATTATAAACTGATTGGGTGGTATTAAATCAATACCCTATATTAAATTTTTTCTATAGATATTAATCTTTATTGCAACTAAAACAAAATGGAAAAAACTCCTGAAAAATGTTGCAAATGAAATTCAATTAATATCCTTGAAAATTAAAGAAAAAGTAAAAATGTTTATAATAAATAGACCTAAACGAATATGCTCTTTACCGGGCAAAAATCGACACCATATTTATATTTCACGATACCCTCAAAATTTTAACGATTGAAATAATAGAAATATCAATTTGTATTTCGACTTGCTTCGAAAATAAAAATAGAATCGGTAAATAACACCAAAAACTAGTATTTTGCATTATCGCTTAACAATAAACAAGTTACAAAAAATCTGTAGATTTATTTTAAAAATAAATAAATGTATTGAAATTTAAGATTTTGCAAAATTATTACAGATTAAAGGCTTATGTTAGTTCAATCCTTGCGAAGAAGGGCCATTTTTAAAGTATGCGGAAAATATGAAAACATATTTTAATTAAAATTTTATCTTACTAATTGCACAGGAAGAATTGAAAATGAGCTCACCTGTTGATCCGCCACTGCTTCCTTGGGGCCCCAGATGCTCCGATGTGCAACGTTCACTAAGATGAAAGGCGACTTTGGCTTTCTTTAGAAAAACAAAAGTGAGAACAATGAATTCGCACTACTCGTATTTTTCGATGCGAACACGACGATTATTTACCGGCAAGTCGCCTTTTGCATTAATTGTTTCCGCTTTTTACGGGTTTTTACAGGTTTTCGCTCTGTCCTTTTCCACCTGTGCATTTTTACGCATTTAATAGTGAGGAATAATTCATCAAAATGGCCATAGGCGCGCTAAATTTAGATTTATTTCTAAATTTTAATTACAAAAAAGAAATAAAAAATATGTTCCTATTCGGAAAAAAGGTTATAGATAGCATTGAATTCTTAACAAAGGTTATTGTGTCTTTAACCGTTGGAATTGTGTTTCTTATTTCTGGTAGCTTGCTAGTATCATTGATCACAAGATTTAGTCTGTGGCTGGAGCAATGGAAAAATAAAGATTTAGCGTACTTTTTTTTAAGAATGGCCTGTACACCACCTTCTTTGCCGGCCATCGGGGAACACCCGTCAAATCCGAATTCCACACAATTATCGGTGAAAAAATTATTATCTTCTAAAAAACTTTGAGTTGCGCTAGCTACAAATTCCTCCCTGATTATTTTTTGGCTTTCATCATAGAACCTTAATCCAATAGAAAGTTGCTATTTTCCTGCTGTTTCATCAGCCATTACAGCATACGCTTTTACCCGTTTACAGTCTTCGATTATTTTTTCTTTGATAACTTCACCGCATAATTGTATGATCTCATTTTGAATTGTTGGTGGTGAGGTATAGACTGCGTTTTTTTGACATTTATCCAAGTGGCTCTTTAGCTCCTCATCACCAGAGTCAATCCTCAAATTTAAAAGGTCAAAGAAAACTCCCTCATTTCCTTCTTTTCCTCTAAGCGGCAAATCATGAATTCCACAAAATATTATGCATGAAATAATTGCTGACAATATTTGTTAATTTTCTTCAATCGTCTTATGGTGCCCTATTTGCAGCTGGACATCAACAGGAGCATTTTCAAGAAATGCTTTTGCAGCAGCTGTTGAAGATTTGTTGTAATGGCTGCCAACGTGCTTTCTACAATCTTCATGTACATCCTTAAAATTCGTGTAAGGCCTTACCATAAATGACCCCAAAACTCCTTTAACTGTAGCAATTCTTGGCGGAAATAAAACACAATACAAACATAGAGCACCTTTCAGACGACTTGAGTACACCAGCCATAGTTAAAGCCATGGTTAAATGTTTTTTCAAGTGAATGGCATCAGAAGCAAAATCGTAAATGGATGATGGAACCCAAGGGTTTGTCAACAATTCCTTCTTTTTTTCAGAAGGCAAGTTATTGGCACAACTAACATAACGACCAATGTTATTTTCATGGTAGCCATCGCGTTTTTCAGTTTGTTTAGAGGTCCCAGTTCCAGAGACAGCTTCATGTAGATTTGAAGAACTATACTTGAGCCGCCTTCAAAAATAGATTCCGATTTTGATGTTCCGACCATTTTATTATCATCTTCATAACTATCATTGCTTCCACTTCCACTACTGTCATCATGAACTTTTTTCCGTTTAAGAGATTTTTGACCTAAAAATAATAACCTAATATCATTCTTGTTCTTAGTCCCTAGTATAAAAATTAGTATAAAACAAAACTACCATGTAAATGATAGCTTATAGTGTGGCGTGGATATACTATATCTGATGTTAATATTTTTTCTCTAGATTAAAAACACAAAATGAAATTAATAGCACGTATAAAGTGCTGTTTGATATTTAATATGTGAAAATTTCAAGTTTTAATTAAAATTTAATTTTTTACTGAAATTATTTAACTTACCTTTTTGTAACCAACTTCTTATATCCATATTGTCTTTTCTGTCTCTTTATTCTGTGGTAAAACTATTGTTACGGATTTTCCCTCTTGTTTCTCGTGCCTCGCTTTCTATTCGCCGTTAGCAGCTTCGTATCCTGCACTATGTACTGTACTATACTGTCTGTCTTTGCGCCGGATAGGTAACTAACTTTATATACCCGATTTGAGCCTAGAAATTGCCAGAACATTCGTATCGCCGGTTCCCGTATATTCCTCACTTGTATTTCGATTTTCTCGAACTCGAAGAAAACTAATGGCGTTTCGTTACACTAATAAATAGGACAATGTCGCTAGACAAGAGCACTTACACACCAACTCAATAGTTGATATGAGTATTTATTTCGGATTCTGATGTAGGATTATATATTGAATGTTTCAAAATATTTCACAATAAAACTACTTATTGAATAAATTTATTTTAATTAATTAAAATGATTAAAAAATGTACTTAAATGAAAACAAAAAGAAAGTGACAATTTGTTTACCATTTTTCTCAAAAATGTCCGACTGTTAAGTGGTTGAATCGAACACTAAAAATTGACGTATCTTGCGAGTAAATCGAACACTCCCTTTTATCCAATTCTGGTGTGGAATAATTCTGGTGTGCACCAATGCATAGATCGAAAACGCTATTAATATATATTTAGCACTATGTCAGTTATTCAAACAACTTTGTTTTTTGCTGATGAAATATATTTTAGTGACTAAGGACAAACTAATAATTTTATTAATTTAATTTAAAAATGTCTTTATTTACAATATTTTTTCCAAATAAAATTCACAAAGATAGTATGAAAACTGTAAAATGAGACCGGTGTTCTGGCATTTCTAACTACCCTTGCGTTGCCATGGAGCGGTGGGTACATGGTTCCTTGCGATCGTGCATTACCCATTTGTTTGTTTGATATCCATAACTTTGTCCCGTATATACAAATATGACTCCCCAGATTTTTCGACTGTGTTGTCCCTGAAAACCGGCTTATTAATTAATTTTAAAATGTTCATAAAAGCAACTAAACGACCACAACAACAAACAAAATATATAAAACAGATAACAAAAAAAAATATGCAGAACAGAAAAATATGTACCTATATTGTAGATTTCATTTTTTGTTTATTAGAATTTAAAAAACATTTTAATTTATTTTTGCTTCCAGGAGGGGGAGCAGTTGCCCCTCCCTGCCCTTCGCTGGCTACGCCCATGTAAAAATCAGAATGATGGATGCAAAATGGCGGAGTCTCTTAATTAAGTGTTTTCGCTATGGAGGGTAGAAGTAAGGAGGACCAACTCAGTGTATGAAAAAGTGTCCGCTGACAGGGAGCAAATTAAGGTGGCGCCATAGTAGCAAGTGGAAAGATTTTAAAAACAACGCCATAAATTATTAGAATAAGATAATAAAATTAACACTTTTTAAGTTAGTTAATTAATTTTTATGATAATGATTCACAATTATTATAAAAAATGAATAATTGTTTTATATTTCTTAACTTCAGTATTATAAAAATTCATGTCGTTTTCACTCGCTACGCTAGCGTTATTGTGGTCGGTTATTGAACTGTAATTTGCTGCTTACAGCTGGACACTTTTTCAACTTGTGCCCTATACAAGACGGTCCTCCTTACTTCTACCCTCCATAGTTTTCGCGGAGACAATCCCGAATGCATTCAGAATGTTAACGCATGCGCACTTTAAAATTTGCCGTTCGCGGTGAAAAGAGAACTCCCACCAGATTTTAAATTCAGTATTCGCGGATCACGTTCTGTGTATCCTGTGGAAAAGTTCGTAACGCGTTCTACAGATCCTTGGATTGTAGGAGGGATATCTTATTAGGCAATCCAAACCACGTGACTTTTTAGCTGTCAATATGGCGGCGACGGTCAAACATTGGATTCAGTACATTCATTCATGTTTAGAAGCTGCAGAGTGTTATAGCTATAAAACGGTTTATTTTGTATTTTGTGGTGTTTGAGAAGGCCAATTTTCCTATTTTAAGATGAAGAGTGCTTATTTTAAATCGTTATTAGTGTAAAATCCAGATGTTGGAGAAACATAAATAGTTTAGCTAATAGATATATTATGTGTAACCTTCTGCTATTAAATCAGTGTTGTATTTTATTTTTTGTAAATAAATGTAGAACTAAATAAGTTAGCCTCATTGATTGTAAGGAATTATATATGTATTTGTAGTTATGTAATGACTTTATAAATGATTGTTTTTTGTCGATGTTGGCTTGTGAAATTGTTTCTATGACTCTAGGGGTTTTATTATCTAGTTTTTTTTGTTTTTGGAAAAAATAAACTGTTATATAAGGGTTTTGTTTTTTTTATTGTCCCTAAAGTGTGTGATATTTAATGCATTAGAAAAACAATTATTTTACACTGCAAAATATAAATTTTATTTCATTTTGACATGTGTACATTACAATACATATTTCTAATATTAACATGAGTAAAATCAATGAACTTAAGCTTCATTGTTCAAAGATTTTGATCTTATTGACAAAACTTTGTAAACATATATTACTATAACAACACATAAACGTTATACGTATTATGAAGAGGCAATAATTATTACTAATTTAAGTACAAATCAAAATAAAACATTCATTAAATGTTGTGAAATAATAAAAGTTGCAAAGTAGTATTTACTGAATGTTTAGCTTCAAAACTGAAACATAGATACTTAAGCATCATAGACACCACCGTCTCCATAAATTTAATTTGATCATCCTGGAACTGTTGAGGCATTTCATCAATATCCATGACCTGTTGACAAAGTAATTAATTATAACAATTTTCAGCAACTATCGATACATAACTTAACATTGCTATTACTAAAAATTAACATTCTTTTTATCAAAATAAAGTGTACACAACATGCTCATCGAGTATCTTTTCTTGGCCAGAACGATCAGTTACACATATCCCAATCAATTGTTATTTAGCTTTTGAGAAAATTTACATAAAAAAGGACTACTTCTTTGAAGAAATTGTGCTACAATTTGATGATGAACTGTTTATAATCAATTTTAGGCTAACTAGACCGGGTGTACCATGAATTACATAACACAGATAACAGAACAAATATCCTTAAATGTTCTAGGCGCGTTCTCGGGGAATAAAAATTCGAATCTATCCGGAACTAATTCTTATATGCGCTTGCGCCGTAGCATAGATTCCGTTTGTATTATGAATGCGTTCGGAATTGTCTCCGCGAAAACACCTATATTATTAACTTATGTATCTCAAACTAGAATCTTGGGTGGTTTATTTCTCTATGCTTGGGTGTGTTTAAGGTTAAGATAGCCGAATAAGCAGAAGTTTTCCTACTAATATTTTAAATTTAAATGTATTGGCTACATTGTTTCAAATACCATTTCACATTAACTGGTGCTACGTTCACCTGGGTACAGGCGATGAGTGATGAGGCACGCTCATTCTTTTCCCCTTAGCTGGCTTGACTATACATAATAATATATGTAAATTTTTTAAACTTTGTGAAAGTTACGATATAAATTAAGACACACCTGATTCTAGCTTTTGTTTTTGTTTTGTAGAAAGCAGAAGAAAAAGAAAAACTAGTAGCAAAAGATGCCAAAATTAACAAGTTTTTTTCAAAATGCAGTTCCTCAAGCTGAAAATCCTGGAACGGTACCTGAATCTTAAGAATCTTCACCTATAGAGTCCGGAACTGACGGAGACGGTTCTCCTACATCCGATTCCCATAAAGTTTTTGAAAACACACCACAATCTCAGATAGATGTGGAAGTTTATGAAACACCCAGTGATGTCAGTGATACTTCTGATGCAGTCGATGAAAACTTATTGTCTGAAATAAAAGCCAATGCCACAATTAATCCGGATCCTGCACTGTGCCCTGAAACATTTGACGACATCTTCATCGGAGAATGCGTAAAAAAAAAGGTTCAATTTTTTTCCAAAACAATGATGGTAGATTTGTAAACTCACTTAGGAAGTACAAAAATCAAAATCGATACCTGTCATCCAAGTTATTCAAAGTATGTCTTCCAAATGGGGAAATATGTGAGCGAAAGTGGATAATGTACTCGAAATCCGCGGGAGTTGTATTTTGTGTTTAATAAGCATAGTCAAAATATATTTGTTAAATCTGGCTTTTGCGACTGGAAAAAAACTGAAGAAAAAACACGCAATCACGAGAATGATCCTGAGCATAAAAGTTCCTTATTGGCATGGATTTCACGGACTTATGATGCGCATCATGTTGATAAACAAATGGCAAAATGGTTTCAGTCAGAAGTCGAAAATTGGAGAAACGTTTTAAAACGTATTGTTGAAGTCATAGCATTTCGAGGCAAAATTGAAAAGTTTGGTTCCCCAGAAAACGGAAATTATTTAGGTATTTTGAAATTGATAGCTAAATTTGTTCCATTTTTAAGTAACCATATTGAAAAGCATGGTAATAAAGGCACCGATAATGTCTCATATTTGTCACAAACAATATGTGAAGAATTTGTTTGCAATTCAGATGGGCAACAAGGTTTCTGAAAAAATAATTGAGCAAGTAAAAAGCGGCAAATATTACTCAATAATAGTCAAGTCTACCCCAGATGTATCACATATGGATTATTGTTTTAAGGGAACTGTACATGAAAGATTTTGCTTCTTGCCAAGATCTTTATTAGAAACCAAGCTTTTATCATTATCAGACAGAGGCTAAACGTACGACAGTGCCAGTAACATGTCGGGTAAACACAAAGGACTGCAAGCAGAAATAAAAAAAGTAAATCCTTTGGCAATATATGTGCCATGTGCTGCACATTCTTTAAACCTTGTCGCATCGACACGTAGATGGGATGTTTTAAAAACTAAAATCACTTCCTCAGAAACCTAGAATGAGGCGATTGTAGTCAAATCGCTATCAAAAACCATGTGGAGTTGTCGAGAAGAGGCTTCCAAAGCTCCCTATTTAGGATATGATCAAATATACGAAGCATTATCGGAATTATGTAACAAAGAAGAAAAAAAGGAAACTATAATAGAAACACAATCCTTAAGAAAAAAGATGTGCAAATTAGAAACATCTTTTATGACAATTTTTTGACAGCACACCATATTGGAAAGGTTTGATGGGACAAGCAAGTTTCTCCAAAAGCCTGGATTAGACACCATTGCAGGAAGTAATTTGCAGGTATCCCTTGTAGAATTTATTAACTTATTGCACACAGAAACAGAATTTTATAATATGGAGGAAAAAGCGAAGACACTTTCAATGTACGTCCTTCAAAAAATAGTGACGAGGAGAAGCGAATTTTAATGCGAAAATATCCAGATGGTAAAGATGAAGTTTTGTTACGAGGTAAAAACAAATTTAGAGTGGAAACATTTAATGTCAGGCTGGACAAACTCGCCGAAGAATTAAGTAAATGTTCTGAAGCATATGAATATGTCAGTCATCTGTTTGGGTTTTTGACAAAAATACCGAATATTTCGGAGCAGGAACTTAAGGCAAGCTCTTCAAGAATAATAGAAACGTATAAAAATGATGTATCCGACAACCTTACAGTTGAATTAATGCAGTTTTGTGCTTATGTTCACGTTCAGTACTTGAAAGATAATTGCTTGGACGGTCATTCTTTTTTAAGATAGATAGAAGAAAAAGACCTTTCCCAGGTGTTTCCAAACATTTATATTGTTTTAAGAATACATTTATCTATACCTAATACAAATTGCGAGGGTGAAAGGTCTTTCAGTACCCTGGCTTACATTAAAAACAAATATCGCTCTGCAATGGGGATAATAGATTATCATCACTCTCGCTACTGTCAATCGAAAACGAACTAATGAGCTCAATAGATTTTTCATATTTGATTGAAGAATTTGTCAAAATGTCGTTAAAAACCTATGTAATTTTTGTATGAATTTAATGACCACTCTTTTCAAATAATTAATATTACTTTTCCGCCCCAACCTATCTAATATGCGAGAAAAGTTGAAATTTTGAAAAGAATTTTTAAGTTATTTTTACGTTTTTCATCAAGAACAACACGAAAAAATGGTTTTCAGAAAAAAATCCTGTGTGTATGTCGTCGTTGTCGTCGGCCACTTTCAGTTACATGTCTTGTTAGCACGATACAGCCTCCGGAGTGCAACAAATCACGAATTTTATGATTAAATATTGTTCAGGACATCTCACAAATGAACCCTATTGATTTTCAGCTCACAATAGCCAGTACAACGGGAGCTATGATACTTGAAGTACGACATTTTTGTAATTTTTTGAGAAATTTCAGTTTGTGAGCACGATACAGCCTCCGGAGTGCAAAAAGTCACCAATTTTGATTGAATATTATTCAGAACATCTCACAGATGAACTCTATTGATTTTCAGTTCACCACAGCCAGTACAACAGGTGCTATAGTATTTTAAGTACGACATTTTTGTAATTTTTGGAGAAATTTCAGTTTGTTAGCACGATACAGCCTCCGGAGTATATACAAGTGACCAATTTTATGATTGGATATTATTCAGGACATCTCAAAGATGCACCCTATTGAGATTCAGCTCACTAAAGCTAGTACAACGAGTGCTATGGTACTTGAGGTACCAAATTTTTGTCATTTTTGGAGAATTTTCAGTTTGTTAACACGATACAGCCTCCAGCGTGTATCCAAGTGACCCATTTTATGATTGAATATTCTTCAGGGCGTCTTATGGATAAACATTATTGATTTGTAGCTCACCAGAGCTAGGACAACGTGTCCTATGATACCTGAAGTGCCACATTTTTTGTCCTATTTGGAGAAATTTAGGGTTAGTACGATACAGCCTCCGGAGTGTATACAAGTGGCCAATTTTATAATTGGATATTTTTCGAGGTGTCTCACAGATGTACCCTATTGAATTTTATCTGACTATAGTGAGTACAGCTGGTCCTATATATCTAGATATACTGCATTTTTGGTTATATATATATATATAATTAGTTTCTTATCAAACCTCTCCAGATCTGTTTTGGACCAGGTGAGTATTCCAGAAGTGTAGGTTATTGTTGGTATGGCCCATATATTAATCTGCCCCCTTGTTTCTGGCATTAAGCTGAGATTTTAATATCTTGCTTGTTCTCCTCATAAGCTCTTTTTCGGCTTTCTCTTTGTTTTCTTTATGGAGAATTTCGTGGCTCTGCTGAATTCCAAGGTACCTGTAAGTGTTTTCTGCTCCCAGCTCACTAATTCGACTGCCATCTGCCAGAGAGATATTCTCGTTTTCAGTGAGTTTTCCTCTCTTAATGTGTATGGTAGCAGACTTCTCAAGTCCTAACTTCATTTGGATGCTCTCACTGAAGTGTCCAACTATTTCCAGTTCTCCTTCCAGTTGCTGTCTTCCTTTGGCGAAGAGCTTGAGATCATCTATATAGAAAATATGGGTCAGCTTTGCTTGGTCATCGATTCCATATGCGTATGTGCTCCGGTTAAGCATATTGCTCAATGGGTTCAGGGCGAGACAGAACCATAGTGGGCTCAGACTGTCCCCCTGGCATATGCCCCTTCTAATATGGATCTCCTCCGTTGTGTACGTGTCTGTTGCTCCTCTGACTAATAGAGTGGTTCGCCATGATGTCATCAGATGCTGGAGTAAGCCGTTTAAAACTTCCAGTCCCCATGAATGAGGAACTGAGTCAAATGCCTTCTGATAATCGATCCAGGCTATAGATAGGTTTTTCTGAAGTTGTCTTGTTTGTTTCGTGATTACATTGTCGATTATCAAGAGTCCCCTGCTTCCTAGCTCTAGCCTTTTGATTACAGCCGTTTGTGTAAATGTTTATTAATCCTTTTGGTAAAATGTTGTGTGACTTTTGATTCTAGGGGCCTCATTTGTTAAAATAGCCACGTGCCCCAAAAGCCCTTAATCCGACACTGAGAAAGGGGAGTATATAATACACCTTTTTGGGCCACAGTGCATACACATTCAAAAATACTCTCTTACAAGTGAAACGGGCTTGTATGTCAACACTGTAATTTGTTGTTATAACCTTTTTAATGGTATAATGACAGAATATACCATTTTTTTTCAAATAAACATTTTCTTAACTTGACAATAAATACAATGAAGTTATAACCCATAGATGTTTCTCAGGTTGAAGTTTTAAAGTTATCGATGACCTCTGTTTTAGTTACTTTCACTTAATTTTTCACTAGGTCCCAAGACTATGTCTTATTCCTAAAACTGTCCACTTTCACAACAATAGGGGTTAATGCCATAAATAAAAACAAAAGTGATCTTTTTGAAGTTGTTTATTTTTAACCAATTTGTGAATAAGGTACAAAATTATATTACTACTAACAACTAAAAAAGTTAGCAGTATTATAAACATCTTGAAAAATTATTACATATCCAACTGTGTGTTAGACAGGTTTATATAAAATATTGGGGGTATACATGATGGCAGAGTTAAAGGACAACAATTAATCAAACATTTTACTTGCATTGAGGGTCGAGTTTATAATCATATTCGAATTAAAAATTTTACGTTTAAAACCTTTTTTTTTCGACAATCACATGTCATGCTCAAGTATTACATTTAAAAAACGATGTTCTTGTAAATTCTCCATTAACATTATATAAAAAAAAGCAAAACAATTTGCTCTATCAATATTTTCAAGAAAATAATATTGGGTCCTAAACGTGCCCAATTTGAATATTATAAAGATACTCAATGCCATTAAAACATTTTGGATTAATCGTTCCCTCTATTCAATGAAATATCGTCTTAGCTTCTGACAAACGTTTAGCCTCTTTTATGGATTGACAACCCTGCTTACATGGTTACCAAAAATATAAATTTATAATACTCGTAACTTTTTAGAAATGGTGTATTTTTTACCCGTTTATTATTATTTGGGTAGGTAACAAGCGATTAAAATCAATATTTTTATGATTTTTTTTAATTTGTATTAAAAGGGCTACATTTCAAAAGTCAAACATGATATGCATAACTTAAAATCTAACGGCTCATTCAAGTTAATTCCTCTCGAAGTACCAGTAGATTATTTATTCGCTGAATACTGTTATTTTCATCTGAAATTAACATTTCACTTCTAAGAACAGATAGTCCCACAGAGTGACATCTAGTGTAAATGTGGAAATTGAAACACAGAGGACATTGCAAGGTTGACAATAGTGTGAATCTATATTGAATTGATTCTATATAAAATTCAGTATTAAACTGGGAAATATTAGAATTTATTGAAATCCGTTTTGTTTTACAATATTGATATATAGTAAGATGACATCCAAGCACTATTTATTAATCTGAGAAGAGGCCTCTGGAGATAATGAAAAACTGATTAATATTTCAAAGTTATGAAGAAATACTGTTAATGCAGTATTAACGATATGAAATAATCACCAATACCTTTACTAGTTAGGAATTGCTTTTGTATTAATAGTAAATTGTTTCAAGGCATGGTTTGGTGTCAGAAAATGTGAATCAATGAAAATATAGCCCTTTTCACAAAACTCTTCATTTAAACGAAACATGCAAATATATTCTAAGAAGGAGCCCTCTTGATTGGAAGAAAAATATAATAAAATCGTTAGGCCGCTTAATACTCAACTTTTTTATACAAAAATATAACTTTGTGTTAATATAATCTTGTGATGGCACAAAAACATTTTCCTTTCAATTTCTACTGATATTTTTAAAATGTTAGAAGCTTCTTTATGAACAAATTAGTATCTTTTATCACATTTTTTTTTCAAAATTTAAGTAGTTGTCTTTTAAAATTTTGATGTAGAACTTGTGCCATTCTTAAATTTAAAAAAAGGCACAGTTCAAAATAAATATCCAAAGGTTTTCAAATGTTTCAACAATTTATTAAATTTCAAAATAAAACATTGTTGTGACAGTTCAAAACCAACATTTAAGAAGCATTTACTCTCTATAAATACTTTTAAAGCATGATGTTCTTAAAGCGAATTATTTTTAATAATTGCCTAAGTAACTAGTACAAAATTGTGGAAAATACAAAAAACATTCTGATCCAATCAAATAGAAACAAGTTTTATTTGGAAACTAAGTTAATTTGAATGGAACAAATCAAAATTTAAAAAAATGTATTGAATTAAAAAATGCTTAACCTACAAAATCACACTTTTACACGTATCAATAATTGTTGTTATAATAACAAATATTTACAAAAGTTCGCACTGGAAAATACAACCTTTATTCCACTTACAATTGCAATAATGAACCAATGAGCAGAAAGTGTTGCTACATTAGAGATGGAACTAGTTCAGTCAACAAGGAAAATGTACTAGTTCACTTTGCTAAAATGAACTAGTTCAAAGTGGACTACTAATATGACTGAATGTGGACTAAACGACAGAACCAATAAAAATCAACTACTATGACATGACTGAACGACAGAACTCACAGAACCAATAGCGCGGTGCGAGATCGTTCAAAACCATCGAATTTCATACGTGCGAAGAAGGTGTTACAGGACTTACGCGTGTAAACTATAACAACATGCCCTTTTTTGTAATGGAACGGTTAGAGAAACTGAACTAGAAAAAACGAAAAACTAAATAAGAATTATTGTATTGTAATAGTAATTCAGTTTCTGGTGTTAATAGTTCAATCGAACTAGTTCAGAGAACTAGTTCATTTTGGTGAACTATTTCACATGAACTGTTAAGCACACCTCTATGCTACGTAAAGGGATAGAAACAATGACAAATTAGAAATTACCATTCAAAATGCGTTGTTTGGTTCATTATTGTGCATAAGTTTTGAAAAATTGACACTGGGTTCGTTTTAAAAAACAGGTACACACATCTAAATTACATCGATTTTTTATAAAAATATTCAATACATTTTTTCCAAAAAAGATAACTTACAGTTAAAAATGGAAGAGGTACAAGAAATATGTTGTTTTTAAACTAGAAATACTAAACTAATAAAGTAAGAAAAAATGGAAAAATACATAGTTAAAAAACGAAACAAAAAATATATTTTTCAACTAGCAAAGTTAAAATTTGGCAGTAACGTCCACATTATAAATAATATTAAAACATGTAATTGAAAAATATATAGTAAGAAATACTATAAACTATTAGTTTTGGAATGCGTTTTATGCACCAATAAAAATACAGGACGTCCCATTCAAAATAACATCACTTAAACAAAAATAATTAGTTTTGCATCTGATCGTTTACCAGATGATAAGTTTCATATACTCTTTTTTAAAACAAGATTAACTTTATTTTTGATTGGAACACCCTATATCACAGTTATATATTTAAAAATCTTAACATCACTAAATAAAATTCACTTCAGATCTGGTAACCTATAAAATATAACAATGAGGTGAATAGTCTAACAATAACCTAGTGTAAAACACGTTATAAAAATAGAAGAGGCAAAAGATACAATCCCAGGTTTTTAGTAGATAATATAAGTATATTCTACTACAAATACAAAAGGATCAATGTTTCGGAATAATGTTTAATCCAGTCAATATAGACAAAAAATTGTCTTGGAAAGTTTGGGTCTCAAATATACTGTCATTACTTAAATGTCAAATTTCCCTATAGACAACTTCTTAAATGGTAAGGTGTAAGACAGACATATTGATAACATGTTTTTCATTGAACAATTCTATAAAACAACAAATTGTAAGCAAAATTGTATAATTTTTTCATTTCTGAAGCAAATCCACCAGCGTAAGAAACCATCTTCAAAATAGGTGTAGGTAAATGTATTAAAATCCTTAAATTCGTACAAAGTTTTTATTACCACTTGCCGACTAGTTTCGACTTAACAAAGTCATCTTCGGGGCGGGTAAGCTACAATTATGATGGTAAATTTAATATAGCAATTCGGATTCTATTCAAATAACTGTTATTTACCAGTCAATTAAAAAGCTTCACACAGGACGTAAACAGCATGCATTTAAAATAAACAGTAAAAACAAGACAAGACAACAGAACTAGACAAACTAACGTTTTAAATAATTTGATCGTTAACATACTCAAGTGAAGATAATTTTTTATAATCTAAAATCCTAAACAGAGGTGGAGCTTCAATAGTTGATTTTAGATTTAGTAATATAGTATTTTCATTATCAATTGATTTAAAAAT
The DNA here is from genome assembly GCA_963921935.1 of Galeruca laticollis. Classification (NCBI taxonomy): domain Eukaryota; kingdom Metazoa; phylum Arthropoda; class Insecta; order Coleoptera; family Chrysomelidae; genus Galeruca; species Galeruca laticollis. The sequence continues at coordinate 27,955,999 of OY998181.1, forward strand.
TTCTAAGTTCAGTCTAGTTCCATGTTCACAAACATGTAAAATTTAAAAATTGTCATCCACCACAAAATAATGGTTATTAAATTGCAAATGTCTGTAGAAAACGGAACTATTCCTTGTCAAATGTTCCTTGATTCTCAACTTAAACCTCCTACCACACTGCCCTATGTATTCAGCCGTGCAATTGTTGCAAGTCAATTTATAAACCCCACTTCTATCAAATTGTGAAATTGGGTCTTTGGTTCGAGAAAATATGGTTTTTATGTTTAGTGGAGTTTTAAAGGCTACTGTTCTATTCTGAATAATTGGCCAAACGATAGGAAAGTGGACCGTAGTAAGAAATGCTAACAAATTTTTGTTGTTCCCTTTTTTGTAATGCATATGAGTAACCATTTTTAACTGCTAAAAGTTTGATTGTTTCTAATTCTTTATTAAAATCATCAGGACACATTGGAATCATAAAAAGTCGATGAACGTATGACCTGAACGACGAAAGCTTCTGCTGAAAAGGGTGATTGCTTTCACTAGAAATAGCATGAGTCTGAGTATTCTTTCTATATATGCCAATAGAAACGTGCTGATTAACCCTTTTCAAAGATAAATCCAAGAAATTGAGAGTGTAGTTATTTTCCATTTCCAAAGTAAATTCGAGGTCTATGTGTAAGTTGTTAATAACACTTAAAAAATCACCGTTTAAAACGTTAACATCCCCTTGAAAACCGAAGACCACGTCATCGACATATCTATACTAGAAAACAATATTCCCTGAGAATTGGCTATTGGTATGGGAAATCCACTAGCTCCTCTCTTGGCAGATATATTTATGGACTTTATAGAGAGACAAATTTTCAATAGCCAATTCTAAGGGAATATTGTTTTCTGGTATAGATACGTCGATGACGTGGTCATCGGTTTTCAAGGGGATGTTGACGTTTTAAACGGTGGTTTTTTAAGTTTTATTATAACAACTTATACATATACCTCAAATTTACTTTGGAATTGGAAAATAACTACACTCTCAATTTCTTGGATTTATCTTTGAAGAGGTTTAATCAGCACATTTCTTTTGGCATATATAGAAAGAATACTCATGCAGACACCTCATGTTATTCCTAGTGACAGCAATCACCCTTTTCAGCAGAAGCTTTCGTCTTTCGGGTCATACGTTCATCGGCTTTTTTTGATTCCAATATGTGTCCTGATGATTTTAATAAAGAATTAGAAACAATCAAACTTTTAGCAGTTAAAAACGGTTACTCCACAACTCTAATTGACAATTTAGTTAATAGAAAGATGGATAAGCTTTTAATAAATGACTAATATGCATTAGACAAAAGGGAACAACAAATAATTGGTAGCATTTGTTAACGGTTCACTTTCCTATGAATTAGCCAACATTATTCAGAATAGAACAGAATATAAAGTAGCCTTTGAAACTCCACTAAACATAAAAACTATCTTTTCTCGAAGCAAAGACCCAATTTCACAATTTGATAGAAGTTCGTCTAGTTCTGTTGTCTTGTCTTGTTTTTGCTGTTTATTTTAAATTCATGCTGTTATACGTCCCGTGTAAAAATGTTTAAAGGACTGGTAAGTTACAGTTATTTGAATAGAATCCGAATTGCTATATTAAATTTACCATCATAATTGTAGCTTACCCGCCCCGAAGATGACTTTGTTAAGTCGAAACTAGTCGGCATGTGGTAATAAAAACTTTGTACGAATTTAAGGATTTTAATACATTTACCTACACCTATTTTGAAAATTGTATAAGTGTGTATGCATAAGTGTTCCCATACACATTTTCATTGTGACTTCTCTTCGGTGAAGAGATCCAGAGTCCCAGGCTCTTTCCATTAAATCACTAGCCAGGTACTAAAGAAGACAACCAAAATTCTATCAACGATAGTTGACTTCAAATTATGAATATCATTTTTTAGTGCATCTTTATCATGTCTGATATATTTTCAAGATAACGCTTCACATTTTTGAAGAACATTAGGAAATTTTGACATTTTATTGGTCATATTGTATTTAGCAGTTGTATTTTTTATAAGACTACACGAATTGTGCAAATTCTTTCTATTTTAAAATTATGTTTTGTAGCAGTTTTTTTATTGTCTCAATTAAGGAAGTTTATATGACACATTTTTAAAACACAAATAAAATCTGAGCAACTGAGAATGAAGGTAGATTAAAAAATGTCTGTCAAGAAATGTAAGTACTAAGACATGTGTTGGTAATAACAATACATGCATTTAATGCTTCAAAGTAATTATTTTTAATATTTGCAACTCATCAAGAATAAAATTTGATACTTTATACAAACTATATTAACATTACACCTTATTGATATAAAATAGAAAAAAAATCAAAAATAGTAATCACGAAACACTGGTATATGTTCATAATAATAAAATATAAGTTTATTTTTAACGAAAAAGTATTATCTGACACATTTATTCATGAGACTTTTAATACACAATAAAACGGTAAACTGGAATAACTAGATTCAATTTATACTGGTCAAAGCAGACAAAAGTGACATAATAGGTATAATCACCATTATTATATATGTATAGTATCTATCCTTATTCGTGGTAATGATTTTGGTAAAAAATATTTAATATATAATATATATGTACAAAGTAAATATATCTGAAATATAAAACAATTGCAACTCTATATGGTAAAAAGAACGAAATAAATATGTAAGTAGAGTTCAGTAATGAAAAAAATAATCTAAAACTCTAGTAGATTATGAAAAGAATTAAGAGGTAATTAATTTTATAATAAAAAAAATGTAATGCCAACATTAAAAATTCCTTACCCATAATTATTTCACACTAAAAATCTAAATATTCAATAAAATAATAATAAAAAACTATATTACGCCATACAGCCGTTATCTAAACCCGAATTACTGTACCCCTGATTTCCCGAATAGTTATGACAAGGCAGGCTGTATGGGTAACTGTCAAGATTGGTAAACTGGGTAAGTTCGTAATTTTCATCATTTACCTCTTCTACTATTATACTGGGTGGTTTACTAAAATTAGGTTTTGTGTATGTGACGTGGTTGATTAATACACTAGAAGGTCGCGTAGAGAATTCTGGATTTTGAACCCTGTATAAGTTTGGGTCTACTGAGGAAGGTCGACTATATGAATGAGTTTCCATAACGGTATTGACTGGAGGAAGCCTGTAAAGATGTTCTCGTGTCGCTGGACCTACAAACAAACAAAAAAAATGTATAGACATTATGCAAACAGATCAAGTTAGTAGTAAAAGAGTATTGCTATTCAATATCTATATCGAATTATATCCTGTTTTTTGCCGATGTACCCTCTGGTTTCCGGTACTGCTACGACCGTTTGTGCAACCTCAGCACATTCAACGTATATACATTGCTTCTCAAAAGTTCTCTCTCCCCCTCTTTTCTTTTGAACGGTGATATTTAGACTGATTATATTTGGAGCATGAAAATGAACTATCGTAAGCTTCTCTACTAGTGGTAACATGTGACGTGATAAGGATCGATGACGTCACCAGGCAACTGAAACAATAATATTATGGCAAGTGACACCTCGTTTGAAAGGTATTCAGAATATCTATTTAATCATACTAAATTTTTTTGGATTTACGATGTTTTTGATGGTTAAAATAAATAAACTCTAAAATTTGAGTTTCGCATTTAATTAATAAATATTCAAAAGTCCGCTTATGGTTAATTGTCAAAAAAGTTGAAGTTTTTCAATTGACGTTTTTACATGCGATAATATCTTGAATTTTTTAGTTTGATTATTGTTTAACGAGGCGTTTAAGTATCTAAATAAACAAAATGGCACGTGCTCTAGCTGACAAAGTAATTGCTTTCTTAATTATTGGCGACAGTGGAAATAATTGTCATGCGGCGGAACGCATTTTTAATGAGTGATACCCCGATCGCCCTATACCAAGGACTTATTTGAGGGAGCTTTTTCGAAAGTTTCAACAAACAGGTAGTGTTCATGATGCCAAACAATCGGGTCGACCAAATATTGGTATTAATAAACAAATTGATACAGTTGCAGAAATTATGGTAAACCCTTCTTCTTCCACAGCCCAAGTAGCGTCTACCTGTAGAGTCAGTCACAGTACAGTACACAGGGTGATGACCAAAAACAAATTTCATCCATACACATTAAGAATGGTACGTCAGCTTTCAGATGACGACCCCGACCGAAGGCTGCAATTCTGTGAAAATATGTCCACTAAAATTCTCCAACGGCCAGACTATGTAAGGACAATTTGTTTTAGTGACGAAAGTACTTTCTTCCTTAATGGAAATGTTAATACTCTAAATGTGAGGTATTGGAGTGGCATAAATTCTTACATGTTTCGTGAAAAACATACACAGTTCCAATTAAAGGTTAATGTCTGAGCAGGTATTTTGGGAAAACACATAGTCGGACCTATTTTTTTAACTCTAATTTAACCGGTGAAGTATATCCTAAGATGTTAGAAAACACAATTGAACCGTTAATTCTTCAAATTCTGAAAGATAATCCAGATGAATTTTGTAACTTGGAAATAACGTTCCAACAAGATTGTGCTCCTACACACTATTACTTTGCAGTAAGACGTTATCTAGGTGAGGAACATCTTGATAGATGGATTGGACGACACGGTCCAATAGAATGGCCAGCTCGGTCACCGGACCTAACACTTTCAGATTTTTTTCTGTGGGGACAGTATTGACGTTTTGAAACAACGAATTGTTGAAGAATGTAGGGCAATTTCCCCTGACACATTTTATCGAGTCCGACAAGAGTTTAATAATAATATGTTTTACTGCCAGGAAGTAGAAGGAGCACATTTTGAACAATTATTGTGAGAACTTGTTCTTAAATATTTATTAATTAAAAGAGAAACTCAAATTTTATTGTTTATGTATTTTTTCGTTGACCGTTTATTAATTTCGATTTTAATGAATTATTTTATTTAAAAAGGATGCGTTAATTGACGTCATTAACGCACTCTTTTTCATTTTGATATAGACAATATACCAATATCATTATGGATATTTTCCAAGTTGTTTGAAGTCATTTTGATGATATTTTGATATAAACAACCAGCTATAGTCATGAAAATAAAATAAAAAAAACTATTTTTTCTTTACACCCTTAGAATATAGAGTAGTACTACTTTATATTCTAAGATTACACCAGGTATCAAATGCATTATAGATTTTTTCGTAAAGATCTCGATTTTTAGTTGGGAACAAACTCGAACATGCATAGTTTGCACTCGCCAACACTGCAGCAGGTAATTCAGCAGGGTTTTTCTAACTCTATAACTGCATAATTACGAATTTACATTAACTTTTTCACAATGACAACTTTTTTGACAATTCTCATTTAATATTTTTCAATGATAACTGAGATTTTTATCAACCGTGATTTTTACGTGAAATTGACAATGTATGGAGTCAATGACATTCTACGTCATTGGTATGGAGTTAACATTATTATCTCTTGATAGTCTTAGTCTTTGTGGAAAACTGAATTTTGTCACAAAAAAAGAGTTAACAGTCAACGAAAAAATATTGTAATCAACTCATTTGTTAATGGGCGATTAATAAACTCAACTATTAAAGGCACTCTCTCGCTCTCGCTCGTTCGTGCTTTAAACAATTTCGTTTATTAATCGTCTTCATTGCCAAACTAGTTTATTAAATAACTATTAACCATCAAAAACATCGTAAATCAAAAAAAAAATATGACAGAATAGCTATTCTAAATATCTTTCAAACGAGGTGTCCATTTCCATTTAATTTTATTGGTATCAATTGGTGAAGTCACCGATGCCTATTACGTCACCCGTTTGTTACCACTAGCAGAGGCCACTAGAAGAGAAGCTTACAATAGTTAATTTTCACACTCCTGATTTCATCAGTCTAAGTATCACCGTTCAGAAGAAAAGAGGGGGAGGGGACTTTTGAGAAGCACTAACTATGTCAAAAGATTAAATATGACAGAAATCCGCCAAAACAAAAATTCGAATTAACACCAACACCTAATGAACTTTACGAAATAGTTCACGCAGGTGTTTTCACGATTAAAGGACAAACATTCTTGACAGTTACTGATAGATTTAGTAAGTACGCACAAGCATATCATTTAGTAGGAGTAACCGCAATACATATAGCTAAAGCTCTCATGAATCTTCTCGCTCATTATGGTACGTCTGAAATGTTAGTAGTTGATAGAGGTACCGAATTAAAAAATCATGTTATAGGCTTTGCAAGAAAGATTCCATAAAATTGAGCTTCATTACACTACGCCATTGAATCCAAATTCTAATAGCATAATTGAACGTTTTCAGTCGACTTTAATTGAACATATTAGAATTATACAAGAAACTCAAATCTTAGACCAAATGCCGTATGCAATTTTAGAATATAATAACTCCATTCATAGTGGGACAAAATTTCGTCCAATAGAAATCATTTCAGGACATTTAGATACAATCCTCTTAATAATGACATTAATCAAAAATTGTATTCTAATTACATAACTAAACATAAAGAACCTACTGCTGAAATTTATAAAACATTAAATGGAGAAAACTAACGAAAACAGACACGAACCATTAACTTATGACCCAGGCGCATTATCAATCATAAAACTAATGCTCGTAATAAAATTAGTCCTAAATTTAAATAAAACCAATAAAACAAAACGAAAAAATCAAAGTAAAAATTTCTGCTCGTAATAGTAGACAAAAATTAGTTACTACCACCTATCATGAAGATAACTGAAAATAACTTAAAAAGGCCACTTGCTAATCAAAAAATTCTACCATTACCAGAATCCTCATCTCGCTGGTAATAGCCAGGCAGGCACAGGAAATTAAAATTGTTAGTTTGGAATCCAATCCAGGCATACTCCCATACAAATTAGGAAATGCTAGATCACAATCTACCCATCATTCTTTTATCCATTACGTTGATCTAAACCCTATAGAAACCTAATTACTTCATATAACAAATCAGTTCGAAAATGTTTTACAGGTAATTAATATCAAAAATCAAGTTTTTGCAAATTGAACTTAAATTCTTAATTAATTAAATAAAATATCAAATGAAGCAATGCTAAGAAAAAATTGTTGCAATTACGAACTGAAGATCAACCGCAATGTGTATCAGTGCCAATTGTGTAGAAAACAAAATTATTGAGAGTATAAATTCAGCGCATTACATCGCAGTATTCCCAGAAGAAACGAAAATCAAAATCTCTTGATCAAAAACCGATTTTATATATCTAAAGGGTACCTATTTTATAGAACTACTACCGAGCTGTTGCTTCGAAATTGCAAGAAACGTATTCATCAATCACGAAGATGTCATCCCACGTCAACCTTTACTACTTCCTGAAATAAAGTTTGAAACTGAAGGAAGAAGTAACCCTGGAAAAATCAAAATTAAAGACATTTCCTTAGACAAAATTCACCAACTCCTAAAAGAAGAAAATCAAATGGAAGAAGTTAGTTTGAGAAACATTCCACACAACTACGCCTATGCTTGGTCTACACCCCTCTACATCGTAATTGCGAAAGCACTTCTTGTTGGTGTTTTCGAATGGAAGTCGAGATGTAAACGCCAATCTACAACAAAAATGGTCAATGAAGTCATCACTGATCCAAAACCGAGAAGTTTCCAAGTAGAAGAAGATGTGTAATCAATCCACACCCCGTATATATCTATCTGGGGATGGATTAATTACATTCTATTTATTGCCGATGTACCTTCCGGAACAACCGTTGGTGCAACCTCAGCACATTCAACGTATATTATACGATTGTAAATATATTTCATTTAGTCTGCATATTGTTTTTAATCTACATAATATCCTGTTTGTATAATTTATATATTTTTACTGTTTTCATTGCCAGTCGATATTTTGTATTTTAAGTGAATAAAAAGTTTTTAAAAATGAAGTTCATGTAACAACACATATATTTACCGTCATCTCTATGGTGATGTTATTTGTCGCCTTTAATTTTATCTAATGGATTATTGGATAATTTATTTAAATCTTATCGTTCTTAAGATCACTTTAAAACGTTTATAAACAACAATTGTAGCTGCAGAATATTGAATTTATATAAAATATATCTTACCAATGTTGTGTTGACACTGCGGCCTGTGTATTGACAGCATCTCCATTAGGGTATGTTTTTGTTGTTGAAGTTCTTGAACCTGGGCTTTGAACTCTATATTTTGGGACTCCAGGATTTCTGATTCTTGAATTAAGTTAACCGTTCGTTCTCGTTTCTTCAGACGACATTTCGTAGCCGCGATTTTATTACGTTCTCTTCGCCTTCTGCGCCTCTCTTCGTCTTCAGGTGTTAACTGGAAACAGAAACAATATCGAAAATGTTAATAAAATAAAGCTAATGTTTTTGAATATATGTAAATTATAATAAAACCTTAACCTTCTTTTGTCAACGAGGGCTCGAAATTTCTAGCATATAAGTTATTAACAGTTTTTGTTTAGTGGTTCAACAAACTGGTCTATCAAATCAGGAGCAATAAATTGTTTTCATTTGTTGTTTCGATTAAACACAAAGCAATTTGGGACACTACAATTTTATTTTTTTGAGAAATAAGACCCAAATAATTGTTATAGTTTCTTCTAAGTGTAATCAAAGAGTAATTGTATCGAAATAATAAATGCTTAATTACAAAATCGCACCACACAAGTATCTATAATGCCAAATATAATATAATATAACATTTACACTGCGACGTAACGAATTTTATATCTGGATTAATTCTTGCAATTGCAATTTTGAACCACTGCGCAGAAAGTGTAGCTACATATCAGCGAGTTGTGGAAAACGACTGTAAAACTTGTTCGCATTAGACTAGTAATTTAGTCGAGTGGCGAGTAATTTAGTAACTAAAACATGTAGAGGTTTTCTTAAAGTGTTCGCATTAGGCGAGTACAGTGATTGTGAGTGAGTGGTGCACAAAACGGAGAGACTGCAATGCAATAAGGTAAATAGGTTGATAAAAATTATTGCAATGACTATTTTTGAAGATGTGGAAGAAGAAATTAGTAAGAAGAAAGTAAAGAAACTATGGGTACGAACATGGATTCAAAGAAGAGATGAACTCGAAGCCACGAATTCTCTGATCAAAGAAATAGTTTTGGAAGATCCCAAAGAATACTTGACAATGTTGAAAATGACTGAAAGTTGTTTTCATTTTTTATTATTAAAAATTCAATCACAAATTCAACGCAAGGATACAAAATTAAGATGTGCAATTATCCGCAAAAACAAATTTACAGGCAACTCTCTACTTTATTTCAACAGGATGTAGTTTAAGGACACTTACACATCTGTTTTGATTGGGAAAAACAACCATTTCAGAAATCATTCAACAAGTTTGCGATGCTATTTATTAATCACTGAAGGTAAAGGAGGTGAAATTAAACAAATTATAATTATGCATTTAGAAGTCATCCAGAGAACTCTGAACAACAAAGAAATCGCAATGTGCGCATTCCTGGATATATCTGGGGCCTTTGACAATACAACTTATGTGTCTGTCAAAGAAACACTAAAAAGGCGAGGAGTAAATGAAACCATTGTAAAATGGATGTATGAGCTGTGGACGGCGAGGATAGCTGAGACACAGGTGGGGAATCAAACCACCTCAGTTAAAGCCACTCGCGGGACACCTCAAGGGGGAGTGATATATCTCCCCTTCTATGGAGCCTCGTAGTACATGAGTTGCTCTACAGGCTAACGGAGCTTGGCTTCGAATGTATGGGCTATGCTGTTGACATAGTTCTAATAGCCATAGGCAAGTTCGAGAGCACCTTGTGTGATTTATTACAAAAGGGCATCAGAATCATTGAGCAATGGTGCTTGTCAGTGGGGCTAAACATTAACCCAAACAAGACTATAGTAATTCCATTTACCCGGAAAAGAACACTTCCAGCCATGAAACCCATATCCTTAAACGGGGAAATCATAGAATGGAAATCAGAAGTTAAATATCTAGGGATAACCCTAGACAGTAAGCTTCTGTGGAATAAGCATGCTGAAATAACTGCTAGTAAAGCAGTAAGAGCTTTGATGGCGCGCAGAAATCTAGCTGGTAAGAGGTGTGGCTGTAACCCAAAAATACTGCGATGGATGTACGCTATGATTGTGAGACCAGCAATTACGTATGGGGCAATAGTTAGGCATTCAAAAGCAAGTAAATGCAACACGAGGAAGACCATCGACAAAGTTCAAAAGCTTGCCTGTGTGTACATCACTGGAGCTAGAGAACGTGTCCAACTAGGGCACTTGAGATAATTACAGATCTCACACCTCTACATCTGGTGATATAAAGATCTGCCCAAGAGGCAATTCTTAGAATATCTAAGGAAGGTTCAGGCAATGAGAGTATTAAAAATCAGAGAGCCTGGTCCTCTCTAACAAAATACATCTCATCAGCGAATCTTCCCAGTCACGAAATGATCAAGAAAGTAAGTATTGAAAAGAATTTCACTACTATGCTAAATACGAGGAGAGACTGGGAAAGGGAATGCACGACCCAAACTCTCAAGGAAAACATCATTAGATGGTATACAGATGGCTCAAAAACCACCACTGGAGCAGGCGCTGGAGTATTTGGGGCTGGCACTAGATACTCATTATCGTTAGGCTCCTTCCCGAGCGTCTTTCAGGCAGAAATACTTGCGATTGAAAGATGCGTGGAAATGAACCTAGAAATATGTAACGACACTGGCGTCAAGCCAGTACTCCAACACCACGGCGAGTAACTCCTACAACAGTTACCTACGTCGTAAGACCAGACCAGAGCGCTACTATAACAAGTTTGGACGTCCCACACCGAGATGGCGGTACTGTCGCCGTAAAACGATAGAAATGAATCACGGACATACATTCGAGGCAATTCGAACACCATTCAAGCTCGAACCTGACACCAGGAGTGATAGGTAGCTTCATATTAAAGGTTAAGCCTTTACGCGTAAAAGCGAAGACGAAACCTGTTACCAGAAAGTTGATCCTGGCACCGCCGTTGCAAGGATGTTTCGAACGCCGTCAGCGTTAGCCGTCAAATCTCTGTTGAGTATTGATCCGGAGATAACGGTTAACCCCAGGTATGTGCCCTACTCCTCTGTCGAGTATTGATCCGGAGGGTAGAGCACAAACCAACCATATCCGTCGCTGAACTCGCGATGAGAATTGATCCTGGGACAGAAGCAGTCCTCGCGGGTACGAAATCTTAGTCGAGTATCAACCCGGAGATAGTACTGAATTTCCACCCTACCGAACCCCGCTGAGTATTGATCATGGGGGGAGACACCTAGACCCTAGACATTGTAGATAATCCAGAGAAGACGTGGTTAGATCCCAGAAGTCGGAGATATCGGAAGAACGACCCTTATTAAACCCAGAATACACCGCAGAGTACTTTAGAGACAAAGTACGTGAGATTTATAGAAGCACCCCAACCGGCGACCTCCGGCCAAGATTGAAACGGCATGGACCAGAAGCGAGATACCTTGTACATAGTTGTATATAGAATTTTATTGTACACAATTTTATTATTTCTACGTAAGAGTTTATTTAATTTGATTTCCAACATAACTGTAACGAAATCTGAATAAAAGCAATTCTAAGCAAACAGCCCTTTATGTCCTACCCCCCTGACTACCCAAGGTAATCACAAATTGGCGCCCGAGCAGGGGTTTAATCACAAATTGGAGCCCGAGCAGGGTGCACTCACAAAGACACTATCAGAAATGTGACATATCGATCCATTCTGATAGTCAAGCAGCTATCAAAGCATTGACTCAAAGTTGGCATGGGAGTGCCGAAGAAAACTTGATGAATTAGGCAAGAATAACAGGATCTCTTTAGTCTGGGTTCCTGGCCACTCGGGAATCACGGGAAATGAAGAGGCCAATACACTTGCCAGGAAAGGAGCACAAACGCCCTTTATTGGCCCGCCTTTCTGTGGTGTAGGAAAATGCTTCTATAAGAAAGAGTTTCGGAAGAAGGAGGAAACCGAAAGAGAAGTACTCTGGCAGTGCCTTCCCGGGTTGGAACATTCCAAAAAGTTCCTGCGGAACTTTGACACTGCTAGATCCAAAAAATATTTGGACCCCAGTAAAAATAAGCAACATCTCCTCACGGGCTTTCTTACAGGACACTGCCGCCTTAGGAAGCACCTAATGAGAATAGGTCTAGCAGAAACTGACGAGTGTAGATTCTGTGGGGAGGAGGATGAAACTCCGGATCACCTAGTTCTAGAAATGCTTCGGACAAGAAACTTGTAAGAGTGATGATATAACCTCGTTGAAGCCGTTCCAAATACTAGAGTTCATTAGAACCCTGGAACTGAAAGGCGAGCTGTAGTAGTAGCGAGAACAGCTCTGATAGGGGCACAATCAACCTTAGGTTTCAGTGCATTGTAACCCCGTTAAAATCTAAATCTAATCTAACAACCAACAATGAAAATGACGAGTAAATAAAAAGTCATAAACAAGGTATTTAATTTATGTACTATATTTTTATTTTATTGTAATACCCGAAGTTGTAATAACGCGATCTGACTAGTGAAAATGCAAAGTCGCGTAGGTCGTGCTTCTGAGATGTCAATAATACAGAAATGCCCCAATTGTTGCTTTGGCCCATACTATAGTTTAAAATTAAGGATTAATTGAAAAATAATCCAAAATCATAACGAAATTAACATTTTCAGCATAAACTTTAAATATTTATGTAAAACTAAAAATAAAAAGATATTTGTGTATTGAACATAAAACTTCATGGACGCCACTGCCGAGCCCCCTCCCAGGTTTTAAGAGCGTTGTCTTTATATGGTACACCGCTGTAAAGAGAGAATAGTCTCTTCTCGTTGCACACATTACACCGTTTTAAACAATCTTGGATTGTGTTTTTAAAGTATTTATGAATGAATTATTTTTTCTATCTGTGTTTAATAGTATAAGACTTTAACGTAAAATGTATAAAGACGGCACTGGTAAAAAATATCAAAAAAAAAGAATTCACATTACTTACACTATTATGAAGACAAAAAAAATGTTATTGAAAAATCTTGATTGAGAATGATTGAAGTAAATAGAGGAATAAAGAGGGAATATTTAATAATTTTGTCCAGTGTTTTTATGGCATGTGCAATTTTATAATGTTAATTGTTTGTGTATACTGTAGAACGTCGATAATTCGGACGTCAAAAATCCGGACCGTTAATAATCCGGATTCGTCTCTAGCAAGAAATAAAATTGCGTACCTTCTGCCCTTGGCACTAAGCTCCTTTAGAGTCAAAGATTATGCGTCAGTCTGCTGACCCTGAACGGTACTCTGTGTGTTCACGTTATAGTTTTTGAGCGTTCCATTTGTGATTGTGTATTCACGTTTTAGTATTTGAGCGTTCCATTTCTGATTGTGTATATTTTTTAATTCATTGTTCTACATCCGTGATGGCATCTAGTTCATAGAAAAAGCATAACTTTTTGACTGTAGAGACAAAGCTAGAAATTTTAGCGAGGTTAAACAAAGGTGAAAGTGGGGTGTCATTTGCGAAGATTTGTAATGTAGGCACATCCACTATTAGTGATATTAAGGCAAAAAGAATTCAGCTGGAACAATTTGCATCGAAACTCGATTCTGAAGAGGGTACGCTGAAAAGAAAAACTGCACGTCCAGCAAATAACAAAGCCTTAGAAGACGCCATGTATATCTGGTTCACTCAAAGGAGAAGCTAAGGAGAACCAATTTCAGGCCCTTTAATTTGTGAAAAAGCCTTGCAATTTAATGAACAGCTTAACGGACCGAAAGATTTCAAAGCTAGTTCAGGCTGGCTTAAGAACTTCAAAATAGGCATGTCATTCGACAGTTGGACGTTCAAGGAGAAAAACTTTCCTCTGATTTAGCGGCTGGAATTGCATACAAAGAGAAATTTATCAAGTTTCATCAATGCTGATGAAACTGGGATAAACTGGCGAGCCCTTCCACGAAAATCACTAGCATCAAGACGTGAAAAATCTGCTCCTGGTTTTAAAGTAAGGAGAGAATTACGGCCATGCCATGTGCTAATGCCAGTGGAACGTACAAGATAAAATTGTTGTGTATTGGAAAGAGCAAAAAGCCGCGATCATTTAAAAATGTGAAAACCTTTCCTGTGGCCTACAAAAATCAAAAAAGTGCATGGATGGATTAAGCAATTTTTCTGAAATGGTTTAAAGAAGAATTTATCCCTAGTGTGAAAACGTTCCGTAAGCAGACAAGTAAGAGTGGGAAAGTTTTGTTGATTATTGATAATGCTCCTACACACCCTCCTATTGAGGTATTAAATGAAATCGACAAGAATTTTGAAGTGCAATTTCTCCCACCTAATGTCACTGCAACTCTGCAGCCAATGGACCAGGGAGTGATTGGGAAGATGAAAATAAGTTACAGAAAACAACTGCTCCGCCGCCTTTTATTGGCCGAAAAGTAAGAGGAGAGTGTCATCCAGTTTATAAAGGAGGTGAACCTTAAAGATTGCCTTTACATGCTTGCCGATGCATGGGAAAACCTCACAGAAACCAATTTAAAAAGAGTCTGGAGAAAGTTATGGCCTTACAATGAAGGCAAAAATAATAATCAAGAAGAAGATGGAGATATTGATGGTGCTGTGAATGAAATAACAGACACGGGGTACCAGATTTTGACCGACGAAGAAATAGCTGACATGCTACTAAATGAAGGTACATATGTAGCATTTCTTAAACATGTACATTACATTCAACGTATTTTTACCTTGATATTTTTGTCAAATATCTGAGCTTGTTCTGGTTTGATACTGTAGTACATAATTTTTAAATTTTCTCTTACAGTATACAGTAAAATTTTACAGAACTGTCCAGTAGGCCTACATATGTTTTTTTGCTGACATTCTGCTTGTTCCTTTTTTGTACGTACAAACAGCATTTTTTTTTTTAATCTAAGCAATTCCTTTCAGAGGATGATGATACAGAAACAATGGGATTAGATGGTAACGACACAGAAAATGAGACTGAAGAAACCGGGCCAACACATTCTGAAGTGTTTGTGGAAACAGAGACATTGATGTCATGGCTGGAGAAACAAAACGAGAGCTCATCCACCCAGTTAAGGCACTTAAAACGAATTAACTGCCGCAGTTCAAAAGCCAATCACTGATTTTTTTAAAAACTCAAATATGTAGTGTCTGATGTTTTTACTGTACGTTGTACACATGTTGCTGTAAATAAAATACGATACAGTGCTTGAAAAACATGTTTTTAATTTATAGACCTTATACTCTACCTGCCAATAATAGAAAATATACAATTTTAAAAACTTTTTTCTCAAATAGTGCGTGCTGTCCGTTTTTTAATGTAATTTTGATAATACGGGTAATTTGATAATCCGGATGGGGCCCGGTCCCAATTAATCCGAATTATCGACGTTCTACTGTACAATAATATCGATTGAAGAAATTTTGTATACATTCTCAAGAAAGTTCCATCAATTTTATCAAAATAATAATACTTTGCAATCAGATACTCTAACTTATATTGTTATTGCTGCCGCATTCCACATTATCACATTCCTTTACAAATATAATATTATTATTTATATGCAACTGCTTGGTTTCAGATCATCTGCAGTTAAGTTTAAGTTTCCGACAATAAGTTTCATAAAAAATACGACTCAGTTAAAAATTTGCAATAAATGTTAAAATTCAAGGTTAAAGTCGTAAAATTGAATGTGTATATGTTTATATGTACAGTGTTTGCCGATGTAATTAAGACCCATTTATAATGGTTGCAGTTTTTGTTTTTTCTGTGTAATTAGAAAAAAACTCGTAAAAATGTACAAGGTGTGATTGTAAGTAAAACTAAAATGTAAACATTATGTGGTAAATTTTTAAAGAAAATCCAAAAACATATATTTGAGATTAGTGTTAGGTAAAAGTAGAGAAACAAGGGTGGATTTAGTGTAGAACTTAAGAGGAGAAGTGCGATAGCAAGAGAAAGTATGGAAAATCCACCAAATATCCCTTAACACCAAAATGGTATAGATAAGCAACCATAATTAATTATTACGAAAATTTTTTACTGTAGTAAAAATCCAATGAAATCATTTAATTTGGGGTTATTTGATTGAACACAACCAATCAGAACAACATTATACTGAAAACAGATCCCATGGGCTGTTTTCACTCTATCACGTTGCTATGGATACAATTTGATTATTTATTTCGATTTTGACGTTTCAAATATTTAATAATTCAAAATGTCACGATTTGGTCATAATACTGACGAGAATATTAATGAAATTATAGAAGCTATGTACCTCTTTTCTATAATTAGCAAAAAATTTCTATCCGAATAACCAACCCTCGAACAAGCTTTCGAAATCTGTTATAAAATTTTTTCGAACAATTATCAATGTCCTTGGGTTATTACTACTGAAAATTCCACTGTGGTGATATTTCTTTATTAGTCCAAAAACCTTTTGACGAGATAAAAGTAGATATAAATAGGAAGTACACCCCTTACAAAAGATGCGATATCAAATCATACAATGTATAGGGTGACACAAGTACTATATCTACTTATAATCTTTTTAAAATAAAGGTAACCTATGGCTACACATTCACACTTTATACCTTATTGATTTGAAAGTTTCAAATAATTGATGTACATGCGTTCAGCCCTGTTTAAATAATGTTAGTGTTTGTTTGTTTGTGTTTTAGTGTTTTAATAGTATACAGCCGATGGAGCCCTTTCTTGGTTATGCGTTTTGATAATGTGATTCGGATTGGGTCCTTTGTATTTATTCTATTGTATTTTGGAAGTATTGATTGAATGAAGCATTTTCTATTCATTGTAATCATATATATTTTTAGTAGTATGAACTGAATGGATCATAATTTGCACGTCTGCCTAAAATATATACAGAAATTTTAATGATTTGTGGTAAAATTTTAAAAAAGAAAAAGTCAGCTTCAAACAAACACAAAAGCAAGAAAGAGATATTTTAATCTGTGCAAGTGTCTAACATAATCATCTACAGTCGTCCACTCAGTTAGCCAAGGATGTTAATGTTGATCCGAAAACGATTCGAACTGTATAAAAAAATGGCATCGTAGTTTTAAACTGAAAAGGGCCATGAAATATTTCCAGACGATCAATTTCGAAGAATGCAATTTTGTGAAATAGTTTTGGAAAAAATACAATTGGATGCAAACTTTTCAAAAAATATTTTGTTCACAGATGAGTCAACTTTTACCATACACGGTCCAAATAACTCATCCGTTATGCGATATTTGAATATACTGCAAAACCAAATTACTCCTGCCCTCATACAATTAGGTGTCAACTACAATGATATTTGGTACCGGCATTGGGATACCGGGGTTTTGCATCGCATAATTATCGATTAGCAACAAACTTTTTAAATACGCAATTTCCCAATGGGATAATCTCTACGAATGGTAACATTAGATGGCCTGCTAGTTCTCCCGATTTGGCACCCAACTATTTATTTTTATGGGTTTATGTGAAATCGAGGATTTATGGATTCCAGGAGAACAAGGCCAGTTCTCTGAATGAACATAGGGAACAAATTCTACAAGCCTGTCTAGACCGATGTTCGTCAACAATTTTATAACCGCCTCGGTTACTTTAGCTCAAAACGGGGGTTGATTGGAACATTTGATTTAAATTCATTGAAGAATTAAGACATTTTTAAAATTTCTATCACCTACCTATAAAATTACTTTTATTTGAAAATAATGGGTATTTTCATTAGAATTCGATTTTATTTAAAGTTATTATCATAGCGTTTTTTAATTTGTACTGTGTGTATTTTCACAAAGAATTCGGTTCTCTCTGAAAACAAGCGTAAAAACAGTGAAACCATTTTTATTGATACAAAAAACCAATACAAGTGTTTGGCCGACATATTTCCATGTTGCCAAAGCTTAAAAAAGTAAAGGTTTTAACAGCTTTCAAATTAAAAACTAAAGCAATTTCTAGCATTACAATAAATTGTTCTACAAATAGATCGGATTCATTATCTTGATCTGTTACAACCTCTCGAATTATCATAATTGAAAGCTTCTTATAACTTGTTCTCGTGTTAGAACAATGCATTTTATAATGAATATAAATGTACGATCGAAAGCCGGCAACGTAACTATAAGTTTACTTCAAATCGTTCAGTGAATAATTCTTTCTTCTTTTAGTGTGTGTGATATCCTGTTAATACCTAGGGTGTAAGGGGTGGCGCTAAAGACAACGATCCAACAAAACTGCCCAAAAGTCAACCTCACCTGCATGAGTGATGACAATGTCATCCGGTACACCCTGCTAGAAAACGAACAAGGCTCTGACGACCGAACATTGGCGGTATAACCATACATCGCAAAAATACAAGACTAAATCCCTGTACAACGTGGAGGAAGGCAAGGGGATACCACCTCCACTAATTTTATCCCAAGAGAATCACATGAAATGAAATGAATACATTTAACCCAAAATGTTCCGGAGGTTTAAATCGTTCCCCAATCGGATCTCCGGGGGGAACTGTGTTAAATGAGCATAGAAATGAGAGAAGTTTAAGAAGAGAAGTCAAGATCGGTACTTGGAATGTGATAAGCTTATACGAAGCTGGGAAACTGGCCAACCTGATACAAGAAATGAAAAGATTAGAAATCGACGTTCTAGGCGTTGCAGAAACATGGTGGCCTGATGCCGGAATATGCCCCGTCTCCGGCGGAGTTATGTACTACTCAGGAAACAATGAACCAAACCATAAACCATAGGAAGGGAGTAGGAATAATAGTGACTGAAAAAATATTAAGATCTGTAATTTCCTGCCCCAATCAGACAGGAGAGCACTACTTAAAATTCATGACAAACCAGTCAACATCAACTTTATTCAGGTGTACGCACCCACAGCAGATTCGTCAGAAGAAGATATCGAGGCGTTCTACGAGGAACTAAAACAGGTACTTAAACAGGTTAAAAATCATGAGATTAACCTCATAATGGGAGATTTGAACTCTAAAATTGGAGGCGGAGGAGTCGAGGAAATAGTGGGGCCTTATAGATTAGGAACCCGAAATGACCGGGGTGAACGCCTTTGCCAATTTTGCCAGGAGGAAAGCCTGAAAATAATAAACACTTGGTTCAGGCTGCCACCTAGGCGATTGTACACATGGAGAGCTCCATCCGATCGTTCAGACAACATCGTACGTAATCAATCAGATAGATTTCATACTAATTAATGAGCGTTTCGGAACATCAGTTAAAAGTAAAAGAGCTAGGCGGGTTCTAGACCATTCCTTATGTGAATTAACATGGGAAATCGCCAAGGTCCATCGTGGTCATTTTTGACGCAATTTAGATATGCGCATGCATCAATCATGAGGCGACCGTTAGCAATCTTGTTCCGCGTGCACATGTCATCCACCTTGTGCTGAGACACGTTCGATAATTATACAGGATGTAGTCATAAAGATGCCATAAAGGCACTAGCATATATCTCTGTTATTATTGGTCGGATTGAAGTCGAATAAACGCCATTCTGATAGGTAGAGCATGTTTATATACAGGATGTAGTCATAAAGATGCCATAAGAGCACTAGAATATATCTCTGTTATTATTGGTCGGAAGTCGACCCTTATGGAATCTTTATGACTACATCCTGTATATAAACATGCTCTACCTATCACAATGGCGTTTATTCGACTTCAATCCGACCAATAATAACAGAGATATATACTAGTGCCCTTATGGCATCTTTATGACTACATCCTGTATATAAACATGCTCTACCTATCACAATGGCGTTTATTCGACTTCAATCCGACCAATAATAACAGAGATATATGCTAGTGCTCTTATGGCATCTTTATGACTACATCCTGTATAATTATCGAACGTGTCTCAGCACAAGGTGGATGACATGCGCACGCGGAACAAGATTGCTAACGGCCGCCTCATGATTGACGCATGCGTAGATCGAAATTGCGTCAAAAATTACCACGATAGACCTTGGCGATTTCCCATGTTAATTTACATAAGGAATGGTCTAGAACCCGCCTAGCTCCTTTACTGTAAAAAGAGTATGTACATATCCTGGTGAAGACGTTCCCTCGGACCATGTTCTACTGGTAGCAGTAATCAAAACTAAGGTCACGAACATCAAAGCCCATATAGAACAGAGAAAGGTAGACTACGATAGAATTAGAAGCGGTGATATTAAGAACAAAATGGTGGCGGTAATTAATGAAAAAATAATGACTTCCGTAGAACCGAAGTTGGAGGAGAATGCAAGTATAGATGACGTATGGGGAGGAGTGGAACAGGCCATGACAAAGGTCGCAGAAAATGAGCTAGGTTATAAGCAGAAAACACAAAAACACAATTGGATGACAACAGAAATCATGGCACTTTTCGAAGAAAGAAGAAAATGTAAAAATCAAGGACATTCTGAGAGCTATAAACACATCCAAAAAATTATTAGAGCAAAAATAAGAACAGCAAAAAATGACTGGTTGAAGAAATAATGCGAGGAGATAGAACAACTACAGGAAGTACACGATGAATTCAGCCTACACAGAAAGACAAAAGAGGCGACCGGAGTTTACAGAAAAAGACACTTCTCTAATATAGAAAACGATTATGGAAAGATGGCGCAGGATGATCAGCAGCGAAAAATTATTTGAAAGAAATATATTAGCAGCCTTTTCAACGATAACAGACCTGATATAGAAGCCACGGATGGCGAAGATCTGTCTGGACCCCCTATCACCAAAGAAGAAATAATAAGAGCAATAAATACGTCAAAGGACAGAAAGATAATTGGCCCGGACGGCATACCTGCCGAACTACTGAAAATATTAAACGCTAAAGGCATTTCCGTCCTGCACAAAATATATAACACGGGGGAGTTCCCTGCCAAATGGGTTACATCATGTTTTATCCCCTTGCCAAAACAGAACAATGCAACAAAGTGCGAGGATTATAGGCTGATCAGTCTGATGAGCCATACGTTAAAGATATTCCTCAAGATTATTCACTACAGAATTTCTACAAAGTGCGAAAGAGATGTCGGATCCACACAGTTTGGATTTAGAAGGGGACTAGGTACGAGAGAGGCTATAGTTGCAACTCAAGTATTAGTCTAGAACTGCAATGATCAGATGAAAGATGTGATGCTATGCTTCATCGACTACGAGAAAGCGTTCGACAAGGTTCAGCACCACAAACTCATCCAAATTCTGAGGAGGATAGATATAGACCAGAAGGATATCCGCTGCATAGAAAGCCTTTATTGGAACCAAACAGCCGAAGTCAAGGTTGGCAATGAACACACAGAACCGACAAAGATCCTTAGAGGGGTCAGACAGGGATGCGTTTTCTTTCCACTCCTCTTCAAACTATACTCTGAAAACATCTTCCAGGAGGTTCTCGAGGAACGCAGCCTGGGTATTAGGGTAAAAGGAGTGTGGGTCAACAACATACGATACGCAGACGACACAGTCCTAATTTCTGACAATATGAAAGACTTGTAGGACCTTCTTGATGCCGTGGGTGATAGTAGCAAAAGCTTGGGCCTCAATATCAACACCAAGAAGACAAATTTCATGATAGTTTCTCGGAAGCCGGAAGAACATGAAAATGCAAGCCTAACACACAACGGATGCCCCATTGAAAGAGTATATAAATTTAAATATTTAGGCACGTGGCTATGTGAAAGCTGGACGTTCGAAACGGTAATCAAATGCCGAGTCGAAATTGCCCGAAGCACATTTATGAAATTCAGGAAAGTTCTTACCAACACCGATTTCGACCTCGACCTAAGAATCAGATTCGTAAAATGTTTCGCGTGGTCAGGGTTAATGTACGGTATGGAGGGCTGGACGCTAAAAGTAAACACCATGAATAGACTTGAAGCCTTCGAAATGTGAACCTACAGGTGAATACCGAAAGTCCCATGGACGGCCAGGAAAACGAATGAGGGGGTCCTAAGAACAATTAAAAGAGAACGCGAATTGCTGGAAACCATCAAGCGCAGCAAAACAACTATCTAGGCCACATAATACGGAATGAAAGATACCAATTCCTCCAATTAGTAATCGAGGGAAATATTTAGGGGAGGAGAGGAGTCGGCAGGAAGAAGATGTCATGGCTCCGAAACGTGAGAGAATGGACAGGGCTGAGAACAGTAGGAGACCTATTCAGCACCATCAGAAATAAAGAAGAGTGGGTACATGTGATCGCAAATATCCATTAATGGATAAGCAGTGGAAGAAGAAGAAGAAGAAGTTAATACCTACAATGAATTTATACTTGTTTTGTAACAACATGTACTTAGGCACATTTTCCACTTTTGCTAGGTTATGATATCCTGTTAGAGAAAAAGACACTGAATTTATATTTGTTTCTTTTTAACACGCGCGAATCGTATTCGCATATTCTAGTATCCTTATTTTAACTGTAATAATCTACGCTGACTTTAGATTGTCTATCTCACCATGCCTCTCTCTAACACACTGGTAATGCCATGTGTCTCTTACATTGTCCCGTTGGCTATGAGGCGATTATTGTTTTACGTTAGAATTAAACGAGGAATTATTTCTTGTATTATTAAAAAGGAGTGAGATTAGAATTTTGTTAGATAGGGGTTTATTTTTAAGAAGTTGAGGAATTTTTATTTTTGTGTACATTATCCTGATATAAGATTAATTTCCTATGCAGGGTTGGAGATGGATGTGTTTAATCGGGGTATCGTTTATGCGGCGCTCATAGATGAGTTTGATGTTTTTGAGGGGTATGCTGAAAAACAGCGGTTAGAAAAGTATTTACAACGAGATGGGAAAAGTGTCTAGAATTGATATTTTTAGAAAGGTGTGTAGAATTAAGATGCTGGATTTTGCTAGAAAATGACTGAGAGGAAATGCTAACTCTTTCAGCAATGGGGGGAGGTTTAAGTGGGGAGTGTCTAGAATAGGGTTATAAAAAGTGTCTAGAATTGGATAAATTTATGGTCTCATGAGAGACGACGAACCACGCTGTGTTGCGGACAGTTAAGTGGGTGGTTAAGGCTAGGTGTGAATTTATTTGGAAGTAGAGTGGTAGACGTTGAACTTAGGGTGTATGCCTGATTATGTCTCTGTGAGAAACAAACCATAAATAACAATATCTTTTTTATTTCTTTATAAGTTGTGTAGTTCTTGTTTAATTTAGATTGCGAGTTACAGGCCTAGAAATATCTAGCACAGCAGATATAGGAAGATGCAACGTCAGCGTTTATTTATATAAATAAGGACAGATTTATGTAGTTAGTTCTAGATTTAAGTTTGACAATAATTGTACTACTAAGTTTCAATTTGTAATTAATTTTTGTAAATAAATTTTTTTAACAGTAAATTCTTCAGTAAAAGACATAATTGGCACAGTCGAAGTAGGATTCGTGCGGTTGACTTTATCGCACAGTGCCGGTTAAAGAACTTTTCACAATTTGGTGTCTCAATAGAAAACATCAAACCATATGATGGTGATAGTAATACTTTAAATAAAGCCATTACTAGTTATGAACTATTAATAGAAATGCAATATATAATGATGTAGAGGTTAATAATCATGTATTAGAGTGCATACAAGAAGAATTAGTAGGAAAAGCGGAAGCTATGATTAGAAACAGTATGGAACTAAATACTTGGCAGATAATTTAATAGATTTTGGAGCTAGGATTCAATGATTGAAAAGCAAAATCATCCAAAGAATTAATAATGACCTTAATCTTAGTGAAAATGATAAAAAGTATGCCAAATAAAGCATTGTGATAAAACAGCGCTAAACACCTTTATAGCGGGATGTACTAACGTCCTCAACAACAACATGCATCTTAAAAAATCTAATTCTTTGGAAGATGTAATGGCTTATGTAGACGAATTCAAAAATTTCGAGAGATTGTATGGTAAATTTAATGAACCAAAACAATCATTAAAAAATAATAATTTCAAACCAGTAAATAATAATTTTAGCTACCCCAGAACCCAGAAATAATAATTATAATCAATACCAATATAATAATTACTATTATCAATGGCCAATTTTTCCGAGTCAACCTATAAACATCCAGCCATAGCCCCAGTAAGCACGCAATTACCCCATTAATGCTCCAGTATTTGAACCAAAACGTAACGTGTTCAGACCTCATCAGATACCTGCAAATGATCTACCTAGACCAGAGAAATTTTACGGATTATACAAGAAATACTAGAAATAATAACTTTATTCCGAGAAATAATGCTAATAACGGGAATAGATTCCAAAATAGAAATCCATTTTCCCGGAACAATGGTCAAAAACCAAATTTTTCAGTTGTATAATAATACGATAATTTGACTATTTTCGACGATAATTATTATTTGTATTGCTATAACATTTTACTTTATACGAAAAGGAACAAAAGAAAATTAAGAAAAAACAAGACAGAATTGAATTAGAAGAAATCTGGAACCGAAAAATAGTTCCAGGCCTAGAAACTTCTAGCACAGCAGAGATAGGAAGATACAACATCAGCGTTTATTCAAATAGTTATAAGGACAGATTTATGTAATTGGTTCTAGATCTAAGTTGGAAGTTATGGGAACGCATATGGTAATAGAACACCGCTAGACTGCTGAATTGCAATCCCACGGATTGTTTTCTTCATATCGTTTTTCATGATTGCATTCAGATTTTATATAGCTTCCTAGTTGTAAAGTCTTATTTTAGTTTGTAAAAATAAAAGTTATTTTTAAAAAGTAGTTTTTATAAACTACGAATTTAATTGGCGCAGTCAGTAGGATTGCAAATCGGTTCATCAAAAATCGTGACACCGGTCCGTATCTACGGTTTATTTGCAATCTCGAACTTTTGTGGCTTTAAGTTAAGTTCAAGAATCCAGTCCAGGGAAGAGGGACCACATCGCCCAGATCCTAGTGGAGAAGAATGAACATTTTCTTCATAGTACTGTAAGTCAAAAAACATTCCATTTTTTCCTTTTTCAAATAAACTTTCGCATTTATTTACGTTTTATATACTTTTAGAAAAGTAAAACATTTTTGAAACATAAGTAATATAATTTACATTAGTTGATGAATGACTCAATTGTAGAAGAATTAGCAGATTTATTTAATTCTAGTATAACTTTGGAAGAAAAAAGTAATATACCAGAAATTGAAGCAATGAAGCAATTATTAAAATTATATATTGATACTATTCCACAATACAAGGGTAATCCTCATACTTTAAATATTTTTCTAGATAACTGTGATACACTAATTTCTCAATTTTTCGATGCAACAAATCCACAATCAAATAGTTTATTTATTAAGCGCATTGTTAAGTAAATTAGTAGGTAGAGCTTTAATGCTCATAGGTTCAAGAACTGAATTACACTAAACATGGGCAGAAATAAAACAAGCTCTTCAATTATGTTTCGGAGATCAGAGAAATATAGTTTGCTTAGTGCAAGATTTTATTGTTTTGAGACCATTAAAAAATGAGACGCCATACAATTTCGGTATGCGATGACAGGAAGCACGTAGCTTAGTAATTTCAAAATTAAAATTTTCAAATGATCCAGTTGCAGTAAAAACTATTAAAATCAAAAATTATAACGATTTAGCACTTGAAACTTTTATTAGAGGTTTAACCGGTCAATTGCAAAATAATATACGTTTGCGAAACCCAGATAGCTATGCCTTTAGTTATAGAAGAAGCAAATTTTATGTATAGTCAGAATAGAAATAATACTCTAGATAATCAATCTTACAAACCAATACCGAGAATCGCTCCATCCATACAAAGTAATCATCATCCCAATTTTTTCCAGAATAGCAATGCTAATTACCAACATTTCAATTCGCCACCTTCCCAACCCATTATTCCAATTAATCGAAATTTAAATACTTTCATCCAAAATTCACAACTCCAGTGGAGGAACAATAATAATTTTCTAACTCAGAGATAACCATTTTCTAATTGACCCAGGCAAAGCCAGATATTGAGAGCTCCCTCAAATCAAAGCAGAAATCAATCAAATCCTAACAAGCCATATAAACCTACTCCAATGGACACATCATCAGGTAATACAATGTTAGCACCTCAAAGGAAATTTACGTCCACAGAACTGTTTGCACATGATGTAAATCATCAAAATTATGAACTCGATAACGCATTTGAGAATCAAATACAAGGTGAATGCTCATACCAAACCCATGATGGCCAAAAACCTGATTATTTTCATCCACATGAAACCGATGAAACATTGGCAGAATATGACAATTCTAATCAACATTAATTTGATGATCCTTATCAAATTTCTCAAGACCCAAATGAAAATTTTCAATAAGAAGCCTCACGAACAATCCCCCCTAATAAGCTATAAGGTAGTACTCGTAGTTTAATATATGACGAAATAATTATTAATAAAGTTAATCAAATTATAGTCGCACCGCATCCATATCCTAAATTAATAGTTGAGCAGGAAACCTACGAAAATCATAAAATAATAAATGTTAAAATTCCGACCCAAAATAATGAAATTTTTATACTCGAATTTTTAAAAGACTACACAATTATGAAACGTTGTTACTGCATGTATTTTCTCAATGATTCTCTTTATAATGATATCAATAAAATCTATTTAGAATATTTTTCGGAAAAAGGCCCAAAATTAATTAGATGCTTAAAACAAGTAAACACAATCAAGGAAAAGGAAGAACAAATAATACTAATAAAACATCATCACGTTGGCAAAACTAACCATCGTGGTATTATAGAAACGTATGAATATTTAAAACGGAACTATTATTGCAAAAATATGAAAACTAACATTACTGAATATATAAACTCGTCTGATATTTGTCAACGAACAAAATATGGCAGACATCCTCCATACGCACCTCTGCTAATAACTGAAACATCAAAACCTTTTCAAATTGTTCACATAGATTTATTTCATTACAACAGTAAAATATATTTAATTATTATTGACGTATTCTCCAAGTTCGCACAAGCATACCAAGTCGAAGGCAAAACGGCTATTCATGTAAGAAAAGCATTAATAAAATACTTTTGTTCTTTTGGAATACCAGAAAAAATAATTCTTGACCATGGTACTAAATTTAATAATGATACTGTAAAAGAAATTTTGAATTTACATAAAATAAAAATACATTTTGGCACTGTAGGACATCACGAATCAAACAGTGTAGCAGAACGATTCAATTTCAGTCTAATAGAACATCTCAGAATTCTAAAAGAAATGCACCCTAGTGAAGATGATTTAATTGATTATGCAATTTTAGGTTACAATAGCTAAATACATACTAGCACTAAATTTACTCCTTTCGAATTAAACTTCGGACACACTAATTCGCGAAATCCAAATGAAATTTTTATTCCCGCAGCATTTTACTGAGATTATGCTGAAAATCATAAGGAAAAACTTAAACATGTATATGAAAATGTAAAAGAAACAATAGAAAAACAAAAAGATAAAATTGTAGATAAGAATAATCAAAAAGGTAATACTAATACTGATTTTAAGTTAGGACAAATAGTATTTAAGAAAAACTTGCGTTATCATAGTAAAAAAGATAATAAATTTATAGGGCCTTATGAAATAACCGAAATTTTAGATAGGAACAAAGTAGAAATAACTTCAAAGAAAAATCAAAATAAAAAAGAAATAATACATATAAAAGAACTAAAACAACCTCCAACTGTTACAGGTTGTCCATCCACATCCGTGAGGGAACAAACCACCCAAGACTCCATAACTTAAATAGTAACCCCGGTCTTCTACTTTATAAATTCGGCAATGCTCAAAATAAAATTGATTTTTGGTCTTTTATTCAATCTTTCGACATTTTAGATATAGTAACCCAATTTGAAGCAAAATCACTTTAAAAGAATTCAGCAAACATTTCCAAAGGATGAAGATAAATCCGTGTTAATTAATGAATTTGAAAGTATGTGCAACCTAATATTAAATTTAGAACAAAAAATACAAATCCAGTTAAATCAGATAAATCCAGTTTTTAATATGAGAATCCAAAGAGGCATAATAAACGGACTTGGCTCAATAATTAAGTCTTTAACGGACAATCTAGATTAAAACGATGCAGAAAAATATGCTAAAGCAATTAACACACTTTCTGAGAATCAATCAAAATTAAAAAATATAGTCTATTCACATATAACACTTCTTCAAAATTCTATTAATATTTGTAAAAATAATACAAACACATTGGTACAAAATCAACAAACTTTATTGAAACGAATAGAGGAAATTGAAACTTATTACGAACAAGAATAAGGAAATTATCACCTTTATGTCACGGATGCACTGGTTTCTCAAATCGCTCCAACTTATCAATTAATTTACAATATTCTGGAGAAAATCGGAATAACTATCACATTTTTCAAATTAAATACAGTTCATAATTCAATAATTGAACCTAGAGAACTTTTAAATGGAATAATGATTGTAAATGGACAATTGAAATTCAATAAGGTTCCATTTGAACCAAAAGTAGCAAATATTCTTTTATATGAAAGGGTCACAGAAGTAAAATGTTATACCAAGGGATACAAAATAGTATTTATCTTAAAAATTCCTATAGTAGAAAGCGAAACGTACAATTATTTTCACATAATACTCATCGCCTGTACCCACACAAAACTCCTTAAAGTAATTCTACCTCAAGCGAAATTCCTTATCCTAAATTACCTTTCCTATGTTTTTCGACGAGAATTGTCAAGAAGTTTCATCTGAACAGTACATTTGCTACCAGAATGGACCCGTTATCATCCAAGAAGAAATCCCATGTGAAATCCAGATGCTTCGCTACCTCAAGAACGTCTCATCATGCCAGCAGTTAACTGTTCGAATGCCTAAATTACGAATCCAAAAATTAGAGATTCATTGGATTCTAAATCTCCTGAAATAAGTGTAGTTAATGAAAAGTGCGGATCTAACAAAGACAATTTTCCAATTCAGGGAACTTTTATTCTAGAACATGATTGGGAGTGCGAAGTGGACATTGATGGTATTAAAATTAAACATTTTGAAAATTATCAAACCGAACTGAAACTAATAAACTTTTCCAAATTTAACATTTTCAAGTGAAATAGCAAGTTTTCAATCCAATTAAATTCTATCAATTTAAACGACTTTAAATATGTAAAGTGAAATTAACTGTCTCGATCCTTACTTTGTGGAATCTACTCATATTAGTGTTTTAAATCAAACTTACTGTTTCTAGTTAACTCCACAATATATTGAAAAAATGTCAATTTTTTCAATATATTGTGGAGTTATATAGAAACAGTAAGTTTCATTGAAAACACTAATGTTCAAAGTGCTTTAGACATTTAAAAACAAAAAATCGCCAACATTTCGTCTCCAATAATATCTGCAAATTTTAATATTTGGACTATTTTTATTTGTTTCATTATATTAATAATTATTTTGTATTGGACTGTAAAATTCAATCTAACAAGAAGAACCTGAAGAAGAAGCCAAGGCTAATAAATCCAGAATGGTCCCCAAAATTTGGAACTCTGAAATTCCTTGGAAATTCCTTGAAGTTTTTTATTATCGCATTTGATTTTATATAGCTTCCTAGTTGTAAAGTCTCATTTTAGTTTGTAAAAATAGAAGTTATTTTTAAAAAGTAGTTTTTATAAACTACGAATTTAATTTGGACATTAATTGTACAACTACCCAAGTCTAAACTTATAATTAATTTTTGTTAGTAGAGCTGAATGAGTAAATAATTATGTCTTCATTACTGTTTTGGATGAATTTAATTGTCTCCAAATTTGCATAAAATTTCCCAATAAGAATGGTTATATCTAGCATCTTTTAACTAAAAAAATTGTAGGTATTTGTTTATATACTCATAATTAAATAACAAATCTAAACAATTAATCTGATTTACTGGGATTTAAAAAAATTATCAATTACGACCTTGTCATCATACGAAATATAAATATACTACGTGATATTAGGCACTTCTAATTCTATTTTATTATTTATTGACACTCTATTATATTAATTTTGAAGTGCTGATACGTATTGACCTTATTTAATATTTCAGTTTTATTAGGAATTATCTACTTAATCCGTTTAGCCGTAATAATCTTAATATCATATTTATTTTTAAGTCGTTAGTGTTCAATACAAATATTTTCAATAATTTTCTAATTGATCACTTAATTACATTTATCTGTTAGATATTTATCAGTATGAAATATAAACACGAGCTTTTTTCAGAAACAAGGTTTCAATATTGATTTTTTGGACTATTTTATATACAAGGTGTTACAAAAAGGTGTGTCTTACCTTATTACAAATCGTCGTTTAAGTTCTAACTCCCCGTAATTAATTCTTTGGCGGTTTTGACATTTTTGTGCAGTTTGTTTAAAAAGACGGGTTATTTCAGTTAATCGAAAACAAACATCGTCAAATCTATTATGAAGTATGTACCTATAATACGCAAAAAATAAAATTAAGCAGTTTTTTTACTCTCCTGACAAGTTTCTATTTTTGTCATACCAATCTGACGTGGTATAACTCAAGTGACGAAATGGGCATATATAAAATAAGTGAAACACTTTTTAAGTTGAAGGGTTTTATTATAATATAGTTAATGTATCCCAGGCCGGATTTAGATTTTATTATTAATTTATCGTGATGTAAAAGCAATTAAATAAAAGAAAATCAGGAGATAATCAACTGTTTCTAAATGTGGTTGTATAAACTATAAATAAATGGGCCAACGAGATATTAAGATAAGTTTAAACCCTTTAATACCTACTCATTATACACTTATAAATATACATATTCACTATATCATTCAACCTACAACTATGTATAACGAATCAAGCACAAAATCAGTTTCGCCAATTTCTAAAGCTATTTCTCCTTCAATTTGTTATTCAAACATAATCTGTTGCAAATCAGTTTCACAAGAAGCGACATCGTCCATATCCCCGTACTCAGTTTCACAAGGAGACGAAACTGACGGTAAACTGTATTGTTTTGGATTAATTTTGCGCCCCTCAGCCGGCATCTACGGAGTCTATTGGTAAATAATCCAAACCTGATTATACCTGCTAAAAGCTAACAAATAATTAGTTAGGTCCTAGGTACCAGTCATGACACTAATCTCCTCGTCAATTTAGGGCATTGATTGATAAAATCGTGGTGCGTAATGAAACCTGAGCGGTTGATTGTTGATATAAATTGTACGCGTCCCCCGATGTTAGCTTCAAGAATAATGTGAAGAGTTTGGCAAATTAATTTTGGCAGTCGGAAGTTTGGAAACTTCCGATGCGCCGTAGCAAAGACGTATGCGGATTGCAAGAGCTCACTTCGCTGGCAGAATTCGTAAGCTTCGTTTCGACAGTACAGTTCAGAGAAATGAGTGATTACCGGGGTTGTGCAATGCTAACTTGTTATGGCGACTCCAGAAAGAAAAGTTGTTCATAAAAAGTTGAGTGAGCAGTGTCGTGAAATAATTATAAACGTTTTAAATTTCATGACCGAAGAGGCAAAGAATGGCAAGTCGACAATTCCATTAACAAAGGTAAGATTTAATTATTGCAATAAAATTTTTAAACCACAGTAATTATTTAACAAATTTACACTCGATAGTAAATTTTTTAAATCTACTTTCGTACATAAAATATGTATTTGTTAAACGATTTAAAAAAGTGATATTAGGGTGAGACAAAGTATTGTATGCACTCATGTGTCAATTTTATGCACCGTTATGTCATAATTACAAACAAATCGACGCCATTTTTAGTCCATTTAGAGCAACCTAATGAGACATTTTCTGGTTTTTGCATGCCTACGGCTCATGCGTTTATTTTTCCATTCGTGAAAAAAACCGCCACTTTATGCACTTGTTGCATAAATAACTATTCTGTTTCTGTCTACAGGAGTATATAAAAAGGCACATGTTTATTTTGTCTAAGATACCTATTTAAATGTAATAGGTTTTTAGCTTATAATTATAATTATTATACTCATTTCATACCTATCTCTATTATGTTTCGGTTTTATTATTTATTTTGAACCCTCTTCCGATTTCAGTTACAATTGGGGTTTGGTCATATTAAAATATGTTTGAACTAAAATCTAAAGATCGTTTAAAACAACTAATGAACTGAAACGTAATATAGTATTTTTGAATTTAATACTTCTTTTAAATGGCCGAAAACCACGACAAAAATTTTTATTTCAAAGAACGGTCACTGAAATAAATTTAACTACTTCCTCATTTTATTTGTATAAAAATACACATGAGGAAAACTTTTAATACAACATTTATATCGACTTATTTTATTGTTAGGTCATTGAACGAGTTTCTTCCGCTACGAAAGTTAGCCAAAGAACGCTTTCCCGTATTAAAAAAGAAACTCATGCAGGAAGTAATGCTGACACTGATGTGTCTACTAAAAAACAAAGAATGTCCAGTATCCGTATGGATCAATTCGACAAAACTGTGCTTAGAAGGTGCATAATAAATTATCACATATCCGCGAAAAAAGTACCCACGTTAAGAAATGTACACCAAACCTTTGCAGATAGTTATGGCTTCGCAGGAAGTCGTGAATCTCTGCGGAAACAAATACATTCTTTGGGTTTTCGTTGAACCAACATAAAAAACAACGGAAGTTTGTTAATGAAACGTCACGAAATCAGACATTTACGCCTACTATACATAAGAAACATAAAAAAGTGCAGAGAACAGAACAAACCTATCATTTATATGGATGAAACATACATTAATTCATGTTACACGCACCTTAAATGATAGAGCGACAACAGTAACGAAGGATTAAGAAACCCCGTTTCAAAAGGTAATAGGCTCATCATTGTGCATGCAGGAAGTGAAAATGGTTTTGTACCTAATGCTGGTATTATGTGGAACTCCCAGTCAAAAACAGGAGATTGTCATAATGAAATGGCGTACGAAAATTATGAGAAGTGGGTACACGAAAAACTTATTCCAAACCTACCTGTTGTAGTAATTGATAACGTCGCACATCACAATGTTCTAAATGAAAAATTACCTACGACTGCTTGGACTAAACAACAGTTAAAAACTAGCTTTCTGAAAGAAACATATATTACAGTGAACAAATGTTAAAACCGGATCTTTATAACGTTGCAAAAATGTACAAACCACAATATAAAACTTATAAAATTGATGAATTGTTTATTCGACATGAATTGCAAGTTTTAAGGATACCTATCCTCTTATCACCCGGACTTAAATCCGATCGAAAGTGTTTAGGCGGCACTTAAAGAATATGTGGCCAAACGAAATGTTACCTTCAATTTTACAAAGGTTAAAACATTCTGTGATAAATTTTTTGACACATTTTCTGCAAATGATTGGAAAGTTAGATATGACCATGTTAAACCGATTGATGATGAATTTATGAACAATGAACCACTTTTAGATACTGTTGTAGATAATATTATTATTAATTTTGCTGAAGACGAAGATAGCGAGAATGATGAAGTTGATATGGAAAGTGATTTTGAAGAATCATTTGTAGATGCCCATCATTATTTTACTGTTGATGATCCATGTACATCTAAAACATATTTTTCATTATAGTGTTTGTTTGTAGGTGGTATGACTGAATACATTAAACGCAACAAATGTAAATAGGTGTTATAAAATTGTAGATATTAGACACGAATTCCACTAGAGTAATATAATATTTGGAGCACATCTGTACTTAGTTCTAAATAAACAATAACTGACGGCACCCAGAACCAAAATTTTTTTGTTTTGCCAGCCCTAACTCTGTAAAAAGTGTGAAGGGATGTACTAATTTAATAGTAAATATTTACAAAAAACCCAAAAATTTACATATGAAAGTAGAAATATCTACCACAAAAAAGCTTTAATATTTTATTTATATTATTAGTATACTCTCTAAAGGCGATTTCCCCAATTCCCCAATTTGTTTTTCAAATTTTATGTATAAACCCGAATTTTTACATTATTATCTACTACATATTATTAAGAATAACAATTTTAGAAAGCTTAGCACGCAGGTATGTCATTAACTATTACTACGAACAGATAGGAAAAATTGTTGGCCATTGTTAAATTTAGAAAGCCGTTTAACAATCCTTATCATATTGTACGCTTTATCTACAAAATATATATACAAAATTGGACGGGTTACCACTGAGAGACCTACAGTAACCCGGACCACGAAGGAGACCTTAAACTTAACTGATAAATAAAACAATATAATTTGTTTCGAGAAAGCTACTGTATTGGTGAAACGCGTCAACCAGTTTAAATTGAACATTAGTTCAAATAAACGAAGTTTAAACAAATTATATTGTTTTATTTCTTCGTTCAGTATGGATCTTCATAAAGTAAAAGCCTCATCTATTCAATTTTTACAAAAGTAAATAGTGATTTATGGGAATAGTTTCAGCATAAATTTGATGATATTAAAATTGTAACTTCAGATGACCAATATGACAATATTTTCTGTAAATGTGACATACAAACTCCCCAAAATACTGAAACCTTATTCTAATTTTCATACACACTTGAGTAAACATTTTAAAATACAAACTACCCCAACAAATGATTCATCGACATAAATTTCAACACGTCCTCAATAACAGTCAATTACTTCCTATTTAGTAACCAAGAATCCTTTGCTGCACAACGAATCATCAAATGCTAAAATTGTTAGTCACATCGTTTTATCTGCTGCCTCAAATTTCAACATTATGCCAAAGAAATTCTGTGATAATTTGGGTTTCAGGTTACAATCCGCATCAAGCACTGCTTTCGGCTCGGCTGCTTCTGATACTATCTCATATGCAGACGTCATCGACCACACACGTCCACTTGAATATGATACGAATACTTCAAATGTTGAAATTGTTAGTGACATCGCTTTATCTCCTGCCTCAAATTTCAACATTATGCCAAAAAACTCGTCATAATTTATGCTCAAGGTACAATCCTCGTCAAGTACTGCTTCCTGCACGGCTGCTTCTGTACCATCTCTGATGCAGACGGCAGCGACCACACACGTCCCCTTGAATATGATACCAATACTTCATCGAATCAAATAATGAAAATCAACACCCAAGATGTGGATAAAGTACCATCCAAATGGAAAAGAAAGAAATATCAAAGACGAGCTAGAGAAAACTTGTTAGACGATCAAAGTTTAATCACAAATTACTTTTTCATCGCTGAAAAAGTAAGTGAAGTAGCAAGTAGAAATAGCGAACTGGCTTAGGAACTTTGGAAGAATATAAGTGAAATAGGAACTGATATCCAAAAGTCTGACAAATCCGCGTCTGATATACCGCGATTAGGTACTAAAGATAATGCAAAATTAATCATTTAATAAGTCTACTTGCTCAAACAATCGAAACAGATATGATGATGCTACAAAAAAATTTGCAGTATATCTGTTTTATATTGGGGCAAATTACTTTATGAAACACTACAAGCAAATTTAATGAATAGTTTACTTTCAATTTCTACACTGAATAGATTCTTGGACACTAAAAATGAGGCTTTTCAAGAAGGAGGATTTGGTTTTAAAGGCCTATTCAAACATTTAACGGATAGAGGATTACCAAAAGCGATTTGGATATCTGAAGATGGCTCGCGTGTGACAGGCAAAATTGAATATGACAGCAAAACTAATAACGTGATAGAATTTGTTTTACCGTTGAGGAATGGTTTGCCTCTTCTGCTAAAGCAATATAGACTTATTTTGAAATTGAAGTAAAGGCAGCATATGTTTATGTAAAATGGCTCAACCTTTACAAATTGGAGCATCGGCATACTGCATATCCTTATTCGGAATTTATAATTCATTTACAACTGAGCTGGTTACTTTAAGATGGGAATGGATGAAAGAGGAAGCTAAAAAATTTGGCATCACAATTATGGGATTTTCTTCAGACGGCGATACTCGGTTATTAAGAGCTATGCGTTTAAATACAGATTTGATGTCTCGATTAGCACCCGAATATAAAGGAAAAAATCAAGCAACCCTAGAAGATACAGAACTGCTCCATTCTTTTCCAGTTCCTTATTGGGAGTGGTACCAATGCAGTATTGAAAAAAAGGAGAATGTTATGTACAGGACACAATCGCATATTTTAACCAAAATGCGTACTCGGTTCCTAATTATCTCAGACAATTGATCTTAAAGGTTCCAAAAGATAAACATGTCCTTACAGATTCTGATCTCAAATGATAAGATAAATTTTGCATCCGCTGAAAAAATTTGCAGTCTAACAGTAATAAAACAATTGAATAGGGAAATTCCTCAAAGTGAAGGCAGTGTGGCCTATCTTAAGCACTGACTTGCGCAACACAGTGTATCGTATCTGGTATGTTGTATATTTCACTAGAATTTGGAGACCTTCGATTAAAGGAAAAAAAGAATAGAAAACATCAGACAACTTTTTAACTAGCACGCTCTGATTAAGCTAATACAGAAGCTTAAAAGCAGTGAGTTAAAACCAAAGATGTTCAGCACCGGCATTTTTGGTAGCAAAGCCTGTGAATCCTTGTTTCGGGCTGCTAGGTCCATGGCCTCTATATATTCAACAATTACAAATTTTAGTATAAAGAATGTGCTGAACCGAATTGAGAAAATTAAGACAACAATTAATACTATAAACGATCTGAGCGGAACTTTTACATTTCCAAGAGAAGACAAGAGGTTAAAAAATAAATTGAAGAAGGAAAATTTACCATGTGAAGAAGAAATTCTTAATTTGGATACTAAACAAACAGTTGAAGAGGCTATCCAAAATGTCATTATGGACATGAATCATTTTAGAATCAATGCATAAGAAAATGACTGAAAACATATGCAGGTACCGTTAATGCGACGGAAACAAAGGATCGATTTTATACAGGAGAATGAAAACATCGACGAATACGACGTTGTAGAGGAAAACCTAGAAGAACATGAAATTGACCAATAAGTAGCAAAAACCAATAATACTACTAACCAAGACGAAGTAGTTATAAACTTAATTTGAAACGAGGTTACCAATGAAAATCGCGAAGTCTTTTCAAAAAAAGTGCATAGTGTATCGGAAAAGTCGCCTATATAAAACTCATTGTCGGTAAAGAATCTTCGATTAAAAAGCCATCGTACTGCTGGTTTTAGAATCAGTCTAATAGTAGAATAAGACATTGATAACGTAAATAAAACTTTTATTTTTTACGGTCTTATTAAATTAATTGGTAGACGTCCATTTCAATTAAAACGGGCAGACCAATTTAATATTAAGAACATATATAAAGCGTTAAAAACATAATTTTTTAATTTTTTTCACTAATGTCACAACAGAAAAAATATGTTTAGTTATATGTAAAAATAATGAAAACTTATATTTTGTTTCTTGATGTAAAAATAAATGGTTTATTATTCCTAGCTTTTTGACAGATTTTTTATTTTAATGCCTATTGTACGATTGTAGGCTTTCGATGCCGGAGTTAATATTTATTTCCGGATTGTTATACTGTGCTCTTTTTTGGTTATCATCACCAAACGTTTCAGCTGCAACTGCGGAAGCCATCTTCAGTGGCGTGGACGAAGTACTCTTCTCAACGTTTTCCGAGTTTCAGTTTTCACATCGAGAAAAGTGTTTCGTCCACGCACTGAAGATGGCAGACCGCAGTTGCAGCCGAAACGTTTGGTAGTGATAACCAAAACAGACCACAACATAACAGTCCGGAAAAAAAATATATTTAATGCCTATTGTCAACATTTAGATATGTTTGATTTATTTCACGCCATTTTCCTAGATTACGTAATAGATTTGGTAAATAAGTACTGAATATTAGCTTGGGAATTTGTTAAATGGCAAGAATTAGTGGGGAATTAGTCGGGAATTAGTGGGGAATTAGTTGGGAAATGGGGGAATTAGGAGAATTATAAACATTCTTGAGAATTAGTGTAAACGATTTTGTTCAGCGGTTTACCCCTTGGTACCATATAGCCTCCGAAGTGTATACAAGTGACCACTTTTATGATTGGATATTGTTCACGGTATCTCAAAGATTAACTCTAATGATTTCTGGCTCACCAGAGCTTGTACGACGGATTCTATAAATCCAGATATAATACATTTTTGAAGAAATTTCGGTTTATTAGCCTCGGAAGTGTATAAGTGCGGAAATAGCTATTTGTGTATTAACAGCGGAAAGTGATACTTTGCCGCTTGAGGCAGAGAGTTACCCGCGCGACGCGTTGCGGAGCGCAGGCAATCTGCCGAAAGCGACAACGCACTTTCTGCTCGAATTGCACACAAGATTTTTTCTACGATCACCTTATTTTTAAACAAATAATTAAAAAAAACATGAAAAGTACACTTTATTAGAATGTGATGTTGAAAACATGTAACAATTACTTATTATTTTTATTTATTGCCTACAATATTAAAGTTGAATGTACAGTTTTGGCAATTTTTAATATTTATCCCAGGACCTGAAGAAGTCGAAGGTAGCGTAATATCTTCTGAATCTTTTTCTGCAATATCAGATATAGAAGGAATCGAAAGTTCTTCGCTAGTTGGTACTGCTGCGTTCCCAGAAATTTTTTGGAAGGTATCTATTTTATTGCTAATGGATTCGGCGATATATCCTTCAGCCACATTACTGCTCTTCCACCCACCATGTTTTTTAAGCTGAATTAAGTCGCCTCCACCATTTACTAATAATGTCGCCGACGTTCGTCGAAGGCAATGACCAGTAAATAAATGTTTATCGGGCAATTTTAAGAAACTGGCTATTTCGCTTGGTACTTTGCCCACAGTATTCATACCAATCACCTGATTGAAGCATTTACCTTTGGAGTATCGTAAAAATAAGCGCTGAATAATGTTATTACTTTTAATTTGACATTGCTGTCTTAAATTGAAATATTTTCTATAATAGAACATATAGTCGATCGCATTTTCTTCGGCACTATTAATTATTGCGAATGTGCGACTTTAATTCGTTTTCGAATCGGGGATTCGGACTACTAGAAATGATTCTCTATCATCTATATCCTTTAATTCAATTTTGATTAATTCATCCCTACGGCATGCACCAGCGATACCCATGATTAAGATCACCTAAAAACAATATTCTGAGAAATTCTGTATCAGAATAAAATAAATAGTAAAACGTTTGTACCTTTCTCAGCAAATGTTCATCGTCAGGTGCAAATCTAATAAAGCTCTCCACTTGTTCCTTTGAGAATGTTAGTGACTTCTTTGCTTTATAACCCACTGCTTCTAACTTCTAAAATGCAATCAGTTTAGTGTATTTACTGATGTTAATATCATTTTTTACTTGCAAAGTGCTTCGAAGCATCGAATATTGTGACCACAAGGTTGAAGATTTTAGAGTTTTGGATTTTTCGCCAAAATAAGTCAGCAATACATTCTCCGAATATTTTTTAATTTTCTTTGAGCGGCACCAATCCATGAAAATATTGTATTGTTTTTCGTATTTACCTCTGGATTTAGTTGGCAGAAGATTAAGAGTAATATTTTTAGCAAAATCTGCTATATCCGGAGGTGTGCTTGAAAATTCACTGTCACTATCCATTTTTCAAATAGCTATTTATAAACAGACAACTTTTTTATAAACTAAAAATGAAATAATGACGTTTCATTAATTCCATAGTCTACTATTTTCACAAAATAGTAGGTAGGTACTTAAATATGCAATCACTGTTGCATCTAGGTGTATAATGCATTGCCTACCTTCTGACTGTTATATTTCTACTACGTAAACTTGTCCATATAAATCAATACTATGAAAATAGGAATCTGCAAAAACGATCAAGAAAATTGTCAATCTTAACAACGTTATATTTGTAATAAGTTGTAAATATTAATTTTTATCTTGAACTAAGAAATAAATCCTTCACTGTAGTATGGAATTAAAATAATATGAATGTATGAGGTTTAAATTATTTTATAATTTCAATAAAATTAAACATATAAAATATACACCTCCATCTATTTGTTGGTAGCGTAACCTGCAGCGTTGTAAATCCAGTAACTTGTATAAATTGTTGATGTCAGTCAAATTATATAGGAATATTTATTAATTTCCTTCGAAATATCTTCAAATATTAATATTTCAACTAAAATATTCGGACTGCTCTACATTTTGTTTTAATATATCTATTATTTACTACCTTTCTTTAGTTTATTGTAAATGAAAACAGGCGAGCGGAAAAGTACGCTCTAGCTAGAGCGTAAATAATGTCAATTATGACAGATCGCGGAAAACATCAACTTTGCGGTTAGATTTGAGTGTGCAAAAGTCTACTTTGGGTAGTGATCGTAGAAAAAGTTAGTTTTAATCTTTAAAACCGTTAATTTTCAAATCAATTTAATCATAGGAAACATACTAAAACAACACGATCGTAGTAAATCGATTACCCTACGTAGTAATCAGTTTAAACATTTATATTTTCGAGTCTCTCGGTATACTGTCATCTAGTATTGACATATGATATGATTAAAACAAGAATTGAAAAAATAATAACTTGTTTTCAACAAAACTAAAATCTTGTCATTATCTGGCCAGTATCCAACTGATCTGTATCAGTTTGAAATCCAATATGTTTTGATGCATTTGCCAAAAAGCAGTCGATTTCTCCTGCTGTTGTAGTTATCGTACGTTGGCAAACATTTAAGTTTATATTTTACTCTACGACTATAATAAAAATACATTAACTTTTTTTTTCTAAATCGAAATAAGTGGGACATCAATTTATATTTCTATTTTCGTAATGTGGTTATATGTCATCTGTCATATTTTGTTATTGTGCTCGTTATTGTTAACTGAATATCGAAGTATTTCAAACGAAAATAATATTAATTGATGTAATACAGAATGTCTTCAATCAAAAATTTTATTTTGGCAAGGCACCTTAGATAATTTAAAATCTAATTTATATTTGACAAGCGCGTAGACAGATCGGTGATGTTTTATTTATATTGTAAAATATAAGATGCACAAGTTCTAATCCAAACAATACTTAATATTAAAGGTTATCGTGTAAATAGGGGCCAATAGGCGTGATGACAGTACTAATGAATCAAAAAATAAATAGTTATAGAGAAAAATATGCGATGAAAGGATTCTGAAAAATGACCTAGTTTTAACATAAACTATTATATTAATAATATTTTCAGGAAAGTAAAAGTATAAAATACTGCAATCGGCCATGTTAACCGAAACAGCGCATGACGTCACGCCTAAGTAAATATCCATTACCTCCCCGAGTGTTGCTTGAGATTTTGTTGTGATTATGCATTTCGATCGATTCCTACATCATTTCATAAGTTTATTTGGTGTTTATTCAGATTTTTTATTAAAATAAAAAATCCAAGAATCATGAACGATGGAACAAGGCTTTATTAAGACAAATAGCTCTAATTTGCTAAGAATTGATTTGTTGATGTTGGGAGAGTTTCTTGCATCAAATAAAGACTTTTGCTCGTCTGAATTTCGAAATAAGAATACTTCCTTATAAGTACATTATTATTAATCTTTAGCATTGAGTAAAATTTAATTCAGACAAGCCATTTTAAAACTTATATCATACGTTATTTTTGAGGTTAGCTTACCAGTCTATTTACGTATTAGTGGCGTTCAATTTGCATGCTCTAACAAACTCGAGCGTAACGCTCGCGTTCTTTTTGACTTTTGCTTGAAGCCCACTGGCGCTCCCAGACACACAAACTTTTTTCTACTCTTTCCCCTCGTGCACCAACAATTTTATTCGCGTTTCATGCACATTTGCTTATTGAGGTTGTTGCGATTTGGCGAGCAGTGTATATCACGAAGACAAATTAACAAAACTTTCTCCCTCAATATGTGAATTCTCGGACAAGTGTATGGCCCCGAAAGAGAAATCTTCTCTATAGGAGATTGGCATTTAAAAGTTGACTAGTTGTACAAATCCATTCAAAAGAAAGAATTATGGAACTTACTAAGACCATTTAAAATAGTATAACAAAACAACTCAATTTGATGCTGGTTCACAATGATTATCGTAAGTAATTTACGTACTTCACACCAAGACTAAAATATATAAATGACACAACTTATCTGTGTTGTCAATGGACAATTTACCCGGCGTCGAGATTTCAAGTGTCGACCCAAATATAACAAAAAAGAAGGATGTTTTTACAACATCCGGATCTGAGTTACAAATGGTCTTTCAGTAAATCACTGTCGCAAATGAGCATATAACAGTCTTTTCAACTTGTAATAAAAAGATGAAGTCTCCAGCAAACAACAGGCAGTGGTGAAATATATCTTGTCCGAAACGGACGTACTTGAGTGTGAAACAAATATCTTCAAACAACTCAGTTTGAATAAATCTCTTCGGTCTATCTATCTATCGTGTTACAAGGCGAAATACAACAGTGCTCTACGAGTGTTTTAGTTCAATAATAATCGGAGAGAAATACATATTTATCATACGAGCATCTAATATCTGTGAACTCGCCGCATCATTTGTTGTATATACAACCGATCGAATCATCTACAAATTTACACATGTAAGCAGGATCTGCCGGTATCTCGTAGCTGGATTGGAATAGGTCAGTTTACTCCAATTTTATGGTTCATCACTATCTCGCTGGAGAAAAATTGAAGAAATTTATTTTGAACTCCTTAAATTGCTTAATATATTATTTAAGTTCATATCTAAAAATTCCCAGCATTTGATAAAAATATCAGTCAC
Source organism: Galeruca laticollis (assembly GCA_963921935.1). NCBI lineage: Eukaryota > Metazoa > Arthropoda > Insecta > Coleoptera > Chrysomelidae > Galeruca > Galeruca laticollis. The sequence goes on from OY998181.1 coordinate 27,998,920, forward strand.
ATTTTTCTCTTGTTATAAATTTAAACTAAAAGTCTCAACAACGGATTTAAAAACTTTAATCAATGAACGCAAATCATTCGAAAGTAAATTGACTAGAATCAATATCCAATTAGAATCAAAATTAAATAACTTAGATAACTTTGATCTGGAAATTAGAAAGTAGAACGCATCAAAAACCAGTATGAACTCACAAAAGATAAGAAACCTAAGAAAAATGACAAAGATAGATAGGAACAAAATAGAAATTGATTATCGTAAAACCAGGAATCACCAGCTAGAGCGATTAAAAATATCTTAAAGTAACCGTAATGAGTCAGTTTGGGAAACAAGAGTAGAGTCAAACTATATATAACTCAGGTACTAGATTACTTGAAATAAAAATAAAGAAGTTTCCCGGAAAGCACAGTGAAAAGGAAAGTTTTTATAAGCTGTTCAAAACTAGTGTCCTCGAAAACTCATAATTAAAATCAGATGCTGAAAAATTTTAGTATTTAAAAAGTTATCTTGAAAGTGATGCCTTACGTATTGTAGATGTATTACAAGTGAATGATAGAAATTTGCGTGTAGCTATAAACTTGTTAAGAGAAACCTATGAAAACAAATATATGTATTTTTATCCGAACTATTGAACATACCACAGTTAAATATGCACAATCCAACCGAACAATCAAATTTTGGTACTAACTGTAGGCGTAACTGGAACTTTTACAAAATCTTGAACTAGAACACAAAGTTTTATTAAAGTCATTAATAACTTATCTTTATCAACAAAAAATAGTTTATGGTTCCAAAAAAGAATTTAAAAAATGCAGGTACAGGGACGTCGTACCAACAGTCGATGAATTTTTACAATTTCTAAAAAAGAAAATTGAAATACTCGATAGTTCCTCTGGTAATACAAGTTAATCACACACGTTACAAAACTTATTTTTACACAAAAGTTCTCAAAACCAAGTAGCATTCAACTTATCATAAAAATTCGAATAATCGAAATATAAACATTGGTGGATGCGTTATGTGTTCAGACACTGCTCATAAAATCTATACCTGTGAAACTTTTGCATCATTACCTTTAACGAAGCGAAATTAATTTGCCAAAAACAGAAAACTGTGTATAAATTGCCATTGTCACGAAATACATCATCCTATTCTGTATTTTCAAAATCCACAGTAACAATGTTAATCCAAATCTCAACTCTTGACAATTCTAGTTAGCAAAATTTAAATTTCCAACATAACACTCAAACTTTAAATAGCAACAATCATTCAGAGAATCCTCCTCAAACTCAGGAGAGACCGCCCTCGCCGCAAAGCTTTCAATAAAATCAAACAATTCCAAATTCTTTCAGTTTATCAGCTCTTTCAACAAAAAATAACTTAGTGTTGCTAGTGATTGCCCAAGCAACAATTTACAATCGCCAAAATCAACCTGTTCAAGTAAAAATTATTCGGCATAACGGAAGTCAAAATTTTTTCATTAGCAAACAACTGGTACAAAAACTCCGTACAATTCCGTACAAGAAAATCTTAAATGTTTCAGCCATATCTGAAACCAATACTCTGTCTAACGAAATGTTGGATAAAGTGCTTCACTCAAACGCTGACCGCTCGAAAAAGTTCGAAATCTCTTGCACAGTGCTTGAGAAAATTACTACGAATATCCCCCCAGTGAAGTTGAATGTAGATCACGTAGCAATACCTTCGCGGAATGTAAATAAATTAGCTAATAGCCATATCCTATTAATAGGAGCACATGTTTATTATGATCTGTTGCCCTATGGCCTCATCAAACTAGGTGACGGAGTAACCACACTTTTTAATACCCATTTGGATTACATTACCCCGGGAAACTGAACTCCCAACATGAATCAAAACACGCACCCGTTATCTCGAAGCATGATGCCAGTGAATCCCCAAATTCCAATCCGGACACTGAATTACAAAAAATTCTCTCAACATTCTGGGAAACTGATGAAATCCCAAAATTTAAAACACTCTCAACCGCAGATGAACTTTCAGAAGCCATCTTCATTCTCGATACCGGTCATTTTCAAGTTGATATTCCTTTAAAACCTGTCACAGAATACAAGTTATGTGACTCTCTCACAGTTGCTGAACATCGATTCTTCTCTTTAAGAAAACGATTGCAACAAAATCCCGATCTCTATTAAGAATATAAGATATTTATTCAGGAGTACATTTCTCTCGAACATGTGAAGTATGTACTTCTATCAACGCAAAATTCGCTTTCAGAAAATAAATATTTTACCATTTACCAGTTTATCGAAAAGATCGAGTTACGACCAAACTACGTGTCGGATTTGACGTTTCTTGTAAAACAACTCCGGTTTTTCCTTGAACGACATTTGTCTCAAAGGGTACCTAGTTCAGCCTGACGCCTGACCAGTACGATATTTTGTGTAGGTTCAGAACCTTTAAATACACATTCATTGTTGATTTTGAGAAACATTTTGTTTTGAGACTCATCAAAGGAATCGCTAAAATTAAGTTAATTACAAACAATAAAGTACGGCATGAATTGTAGTCCATTCCTCTCAACGAGAGTTTTAAACGTTTTAAACGAGACAGCAAGTAGAAAAAAAATTAAATTAATCATTCACTTAACCTTAAAATATATTAAAAACAAAAAAAATCAAAATACTTCAACCATGAATATTCACTTTCAGGAAACAATGACGATGACGGAAGTCGAAAGCGCTTTGCAATTTTATAAATTATGCACTCAATACAACTTAGTTTATTCATTTTTGTAAAAAGTTACTCACCCCACTTTCCGTTTTTATTTTATCCTCTTCAGATTCGCTGTATTCGTTTTTTTTAATCTTCTTCACTTTATCCAAATCCAGAAGATCTTCTCCGTCGCTCTGATGTTTTCGTTTCTGTTCGATCGTTAGTTTGAGTCCTGCTTTAATTAATTGGGAACAGGTATGTTGGACACTCGGTGGATTTGTCGTGGGAGATTCCATCTTCAAAAGCATATATTAATTAGAGAGATAATAATAAATTGATGTTAATATATTATAACAACTTTCAGCTCAGGGTGACTATCACGTGAAAAAGATGTATACTTTTATGGAACATTTTTATAGTATATTCAAAATCAAGTGTCACCAAACCCAAACAAACAAATGAGGTATATGCGTGAACAGTAGTACTGCAGTCTGCAGTAGTTATATTTGCAGGACCGCACTAAGGACCCGTTATTTCGTAGTATAAAGTATTAATTATAACAATAGTTTTATGTATAACTTTTTATTACCTTTTAATGCTCTATAACGGAAACTTACATTTTATTGTTATCAAAATACATAATGTAAATGAAATATAGTGGTAGGGAGGGGGGTATTCAAATGTTTTTTCAACAAATTATTATTACTTTTCGGCATGATCGAGTTTAACATAGTTGGTGTCATTTAAAATATCTTAATTTCTCTTAAAATAATTTTCTTTAGATGTACTTTTGACTGTTCATGGCGACATATAGAAAGCTATTACACTCTTATTTATTGCAACATAAATCAAATTTAATGATGTAATGCTTTTTACGTCATTTAAAAGAGAATTAAATTATCTATACTTTTGGTAGAATAGAAATATAAAAATTATAAAAAAGTGTTGTACGTTTTACACCGTTATCTGAACGTGTAGAAGCTATGTTTAACCCTGCGTGGATCACGCCCGATCTCACAGATGTATGAGAAATGCGTTTTACAATTACGTCTGTGAATCCCCGAATTTTAGACTGTGCGGCTAGCTATCTTACTATTGGTAGATGTTTCTCCTATATGTCCGTGCAGTGTGCTTGTGCAGTTTGCTTTAGGAAGCCATAGCAGTAAGAGCTGTATAGAGCTAAATGTGATGCTATTGTTTTATTTACATCTGACAGATACCGCGCGACTTTTTACGATATAGCTTTGTGGAACCGTATGTCGTCTAGAAATATGGATCGTAAGAGAATATTTGATCTTACAAATGACATTGATATCGAACATTTAACAACCATCGCATTTCAAGAAGACGAATTAATAGACAATGAAATTCTAAGTGATAGTGAAACTAATGTAATTGAAAGTGAAATTCTTCATTCAGATACTCAAAGTGGTAGTGATGTTGAATTCTATGAAGACAACTATGCAGGATACACCTTTATAGGAAAAGATAATACTAATTGGGAAAAATTCGTTCCTACTAAAACCAAAAAAAAGAATGAATCATAATATCCTTAGAAAATTATCAGCAGTAGTTGAGAGAGCTAAAGGTATAAACACTGTTCTCGATTCTTGGAATTGTTTTTTTCCGATGAAATGTTAGCTCTTAAAGTAAATTATACAAACCTGTATATACAGAGCTGTATGAACTATAGTCGTGACAGATATGTAAAATTGACTGATTCAATCGAAATGAGAGCATTTTTTGGTCTTTTATATCTGGCAGGTCTCTTGAGAAGTGGCAGACAATCTTTAGAAGATATTTGGTCCACCGACGGCATGGGTGTTGAGTTATTCAGAAAAACTATGTCTCTTAGAATGATCAAACTTTTGTACATATGTTGTAGATGTGACGATAAACGTAAGAGAGAAGAAAGGAAAAAAACTGACAAGTTAGCTCCTATTCGCGAATTGTTCGGCCTGTTTGTCAATAACTGTAAATCATGCCCTGTTAGGCAGTACATTCCTTCAAAACCGAATAAATACGGAATAAAAATATTTGCCCTGATATATTCCAGTAATGTCACGACTTATTTGAATAGTTTGGCCTTTCATGTTTATTCTTTTTTTTGTTAATTGTCATGGCTTAATTTCTAGTTTCGACGATTACTTATTGGATATTGTTAAAATACTATGTGCCCTTACATTATACTGTGTTTTAGATAATTTCTTTACATGATTGTTAACATATCTGATTCATCTCTGTTTTGAAAGATTTTCAGTTTGCTATTTAATGGTGTCATTGGTCCTTGTTATTTGTCAGTTCTCCGACCATCTTGTCTTATTTGGGATTTACTGAGTCACTGCGCTTACAAACTACAATAATAGACTTTCAGCTTCGGACATATTTTGTCGCACGATGATGTTTTTTTTTTCTTTCCTTCTTTTCCTTTTATACATTGACCTTATTTCATGACTTTTCTTAATGTTGTCCTGTTTTGTTTAAGTTTATATTGCTTGACGTTTTACATAGTTATGAAAATGTTTTCATTACTACTTTTATTAATGATTTTTCCTACAGTATATTCCCTTATTTCCTACTTGCATATGTTGGATTCTGCTGGATGCCACGGACATGTGATGACTTTCCCTTTATACTATTTTACATGTGGATTGATGTATACATTAAGGTAATTCGATATATTGTGTATTTCTGTTCTTTCTATCTTGATACCTTTTACAGTCCTGATGATGGCTCAGTGAGCCGAACTAGTTGCCCCCTTCATCTTTTATTATATGCTGTAGTATGGATTTTGGATTTTACTTACTGCTATTTAAATATTAAAATGCATTGTTTGCTTAAGATGGCTAAACAACAATCCGTTTTTTGTGTTAAACGCAAATTTCTCTTACCTGACTGCTACTTGAGCTATTGGAGTCGCTACTGGAATTAAAATGTCCATAAGAAGGTCCACTTATAGGGGATTTCTTCGAGATGGAATCGTTGAACGGGTAGTTATCCAGGGGATTGGTCATGGCAATGAGGGAGTTGAGAATCTCCGGCGTTCGCGGAGTGGAATTGGTGCTCTCCACCAAGAGGCTATAGAAATATATAAAAAACATTGTTATTAAAATATTTAATATTTGTTGGTTCTAAAAAATTAAGTTTATTTAGACTATACGAAAAAAAAGATTATGGTAAAAAGTTATTAAAAATTTGAAAACTGAGTGGCATTATATAATCAGGAAGTCCTGTCGTCCAAGAAGGAATATCAATGGATAATGTACTGCGAGTTTAAGCTCAAATGGGACATGAGAAAATATGAATAGATTAATAAGCCGACCTCTGCCATATTCTCAAGGTATTTGTTTTTCCTTGACGAAACAGTTAAAATTTGGTTTGATAAACTGTCAAACTGGTAGAGGTGTGAGTAGTTTTAGTAGAACTCGAATTTAATAGTATTTTATTGATAAATAAGTCCAGTAACTGGAGACACAAAAAGGGGCATTCGCTACAAAAGGTCAAGAAAAGTTCTAACTTAATATTTCATGTTTAGTTTAGGACCTTGGGCGACCGCCGCTCGCGTCGCCATGTAGGAAAAATTGTACCAAAAACCAGTTTTTCGAAAATATCATCTTTCTAGTTCCACCTACGTCAAAAACAGTTGTTAGATACATTCTAAAGCATGAAATTTTGTATAACTTTTGTATGAAATATTATTTGATTAAATTAATAATTCACGAGTTATATGGAAGTTAAGCTCAGCAAATTTCTACAATTCGCAAAATTGTTACATTTCTCTCGAAATTTTAGTAAATACCATTTACTTAACTACTACTGTTTTATATTCATTTCCGCACAATAAATTCAGTGTATTTTAAATTACATTGTATGATTTCCTTTCAGGTCTAGACGAATATTAGCGAAGAGGAGATCAGAACAGAGCAGGTCAGAATTTCTTTCGGTTGGGGCCAATACAAAAGACCCTTGGAGGGTCTGCTATCCCCTCTCTCCGACTCCAATCTTTATGAACATTTACCGTCCATCCTCAGGGGAAATTGGAAAATACATTAGTGTTAGTATCGCGGTATCGCATTATGGTTATGGCCGCTCTAGGATATAGAGATTTCGATGCTAAAGAAGAAATTTGAGTATTTTAATTTCACAGTAAAACAGGCTACAGAAGACTGCTGATACATTGATTGTTAAAACGATGATCAGTATGTCCGAATTGTTTGATTCCGTATTCATAGTAGGAGAAGATATAGATCTTCTCGTCCTACGTACAGCACTGGCGATATCTCAGCAAAACGTTTACCTTCGCAAACCAGGCAGAGGAAAAATTGTTGAAAAAATGTACTCTTCTCGAAGTCTACAGTACGGAGAAATGGTGGCGGAAAACACATTGTCCTTGCATGCGTTCAGCGGTATAAAAACACTTGAAAAAAACGTATATTTAAGCCGAACTATACAAGCTATCAAAGAGCGAAACGGAGATCCCGAAGTAATTGCTGCTGCGAGAGACAGCTTTTTTATTGGTCTTTACGGCGTTTCCAAAGAAAACACCATTACCTTGGGCTCATTACGTTATCATAATTGCGCAAGATCCGTTACGAAGAGTAAATTCAATCTTGTTGCATTACCCCCTACAAGGGAAGCATCACGGCAACATTTCCTTCTGACCTACCACCAAGTTCAGGCTTGGCATAATATTGAAGAGAGTCCAGAACAATTAGAAAAGGAATAAGATTGTGCATACTCCAGTGAAAACAACAAAAAATCCAGCTCCCGAAACACTCCTGAAATTGATTTCGTGCAAGTACCAGAAGGGGTACGATCGCGTATGTGGGTGTAGGAAAATAGGCTTGAAGTGTTATGTTATATGTTGGAGGGCTCTGAAGAAGATGACGAGGACGTCGAGAATGAAGACCTGAATGTTAATTATTGGCACAAGAAGTCGAAGAAGGCAACGAAAATGAAAATTTTGAAGAGGAGGGAAGGAATTTGACAGAATCTATTGATATAAGTGAGCATGGACCATCTATGGCATCGAAACAGCAGAAAGACATCAATAAATAACGACTTGTGGATTAGATCACATACAAAAAAACGCACCTTATGATGATGGGGAAATGGGTGAAAAACGGTAGTACATATTAAGTACTCGGTATTTGCAGAAATTTCGAAAACATTTTTAGCGATTTTGCGAATTGTAGATATTCACTGAGTGCGACTCCGCTGTAACTCGAGAACTACTCATTTGATTGAAAAATATTTCATACAAAAGTTGCAGGAAATTGCATGATTCTCATAGCTATTTTTGATCTAGGTGGCGCTGGAGAGAAGATATTCTCGAAAAACTGGTTTTTGGTACTATTTTTCCAATATGGTGTAAGGTCGCAAACTCGGTATATTAATTAGGACACCGAATTGTACAAATCTACCAAATTAGAACTTTCCTTGACCTTTTGTAGTCAGAACCTACCCATTGCATGGAATAAAATGTATACGCACCAATTCAGGTTTTTAGCTGAAGAATAAAGAACTTTTATTTGTAAAGGAAGACCTGGAATTATTTTTGAATACTTTCAAAATTTCGGAAGATTTAGGGGAACGTACCTCCAATACATTCCGTTATTTTTTTCTACCTTCGTATACAGATTCGGTCTACCGAAATAGAATAACTGAAAATGGAAGTTAACATAAATAAAACTAAAAACAAGATAATACACGAAAAGCAAAACGACCAAAATATTAAGATAATACTTTAGAGAGGGTAAGGACATACGAATATCTTGGAAGCATGATGACAGGAGAAGGGAAAATATATGTATAAGTATTGTTCGAAAATACATTTTTTCTCTCCGATAAATTTTCCGTTGTATCGACTTTACAACCTGTTGTCACAAGAATATATATTATTTAATTATTCTTGTGCCTTTGTGCTGCAACAGTATTGACGACCCTCTTTTGTATTTCAAAAACTATTGTCCGCGCGGCATGAACCACTGTGATCCCTATCATAATACTCAAGGTTTATTGCTATGTTCGAAAAACACTCTGACGCATTACCTCCTATAAAAGATTCTGCAATTTATAAAGATATATATTTTTTGTTTATTGATACAATACAGCTTTACCAAGAAACGTAAATATCACTTGGGAGTTGTAAAATTTGCACCTGTTTTATCGATGGTATACTATCTTTCTTTTTAGAAGATTTCAGTTCCAACCCTCAGTCGTGAATGTTTATTTAAGAGAATTGGTTCAACTCCTGCTTGAGTCAAGATCAAGTTGTATCTCAGTAGTTAACTGAAGTAACTCTTGTAACTTATTATTATTATTATTTTTACGCTTCTCTTTCTCTGTATATCTCGTGAGTTTCTCGATATTTGAGCTACACATTCTCAAGAATATTTCGCAATTCTTTCTCTCGGTATCTCGAGTAGTAAACGAGTGATTATTAACTAGCAAATTTTCGTAACCATAAAGAAATATTGTACAATTAATAATAAGTGTGTGTGAATATAATAATAGTGTCCGAATTTGATTTTTATTTAACTACAAACAATAATAATTGGAATAACAGTCCGCTAATTATCACTGTACGTGCACAGACATACAAGTATAACTAAAAGAGCAAATAAATTAACGAAAATTTACCGCGCACTAAATATAACAATATTGGGACACAAAAATATACATATGGATGTGAGAATGAGAATATATAACGCGGCTGAAAACTGAGCGATTAGGAGGGAAGAAGGAACCAAAATAAACGCAATGAAAATGGAACACCTAAGAAGAATAGCAGGAAAGTGGGACAAGATGCTGAACGAAGACATTAGAAAAGTAACATAGCAAGAAAAAATAATAAAAAAATAAACAAGAAATAGCTGAATTGGTATGGAATAAAGTCAGATAGATTACCGAGAAAAATAATGGAGCCAAATGGACAAAAAGAGAAAAGACTTTAGAGGAAATGAGGAAGGTGGCAAAAGATAGAAGACAGTAGAAGAAATGGGTACAAGGGGAACTGGAACCCCGATCTGACACCTGAAAAGTAGAAGGAAATGAGAAGAAGACAAAGTATTTAAGTTACTTTTCTCAAGCTATTTTTGGGAACAGAATATGTAGTTTAATTTAGGGCCTACCTTTTCGTTTTGTTAGTTTTGTTACTTCTCCGCCGAACCTATCTAATATGCGAGAAAAGTATTGGTTTACCCCAAAAAAAGTTGCAATTTTGAAAAAAATTTTTCATCAGCAACAACACGAAAAAACGGTTTTTAGAAAAAAAATCCTGTGTGTATGTCGTTGTCGGCCACTTTTCGTTACATGTCTTGTTAGCACGATACAGCCTCCTTAGTGCAACAAGTCACTAATTTTATGATTGAATATTGTTCAGAACATCTCACAGATAAACCCTATTGATTTTCAGCTCACCAGAGCTAGAACAACGGGTGCTATGGTACTTGAAGTACGACATTTTTGTCATTTTTAGAGAAATTTCAGTTTGTTAGCACGATACAGCCTCCGGAGTGCAAGAAGTTACCAACTTTATGATTTAATATTATTCGGGATATATCACAGATGAACCCTATTGATTTTCAGCTCACCAGAGCCAGTTCAACATGTACTATAGTACTTTAAGTACTACATTTTTGTCATTTTAGGAGAAATTTCAGTTTGTTAGCGCGATACAGCCTCCGGAGTATATACAAGTGACCAATTTTATGATTGGATATTATTCAGGGCATATCAAAGATAAACCCTATTGATATTCAGCTCACTAAAGCCAGTAAAAAGAGTGCTACGGTACTTGAACTACCAAATTTTTGTCATTTTTGGATAATTTTCAGCTTGTTAGCACGATACAGCCTCCGGAGTGTATACAAGTGACTAATTCTGTGATTGAATATTGTTCAAGGTGTCTCACAGATGTACGCTATTGATTTTCAGTTGACTATAGCGAGTACAGCGTGTCCTATAAATCCAGATATACTACATTTTTGATTATTTTTGGAGAAATTTCGGTTTGTTAGCAGGATACATCCCACTAAGTGTAGACAAGTGACAATTTTAGGATAGAATATTGTTCAGGGCATCTCACAGATGCGGAAAAGTTAGTTTTAATCTTTAAAACCGTTCATTTCTTGTTCTGGTGGTTTTGCTCTTATTTTCCCGCTCTTTTTACGTGGCAAAATTCAAAGAAAAATCTATCATTTTATCATTCGAAGCTTTCAGGGGGTACTTTTAAATATGTTACTGACTAAAACAATAAACTATTTGATTTAAATTTTGTTTATATAATATACTCAGTGTCGTGGACACCCGAACCTGGTATAAATACTGGACGAGCCGACCCATTCCTATATCCGAATACGGAATGTATTCTATTACCTACAGCGGTTTTAAACGTTGCCTTTCAAGAATTCACAAGTGTTTATAATGCCTAGAGTGCGAAGAAATGCAAATTATCGGCAGCTAACTGAGTTTGAGAGAGCTCGAATTGTTGGTCTTCGGAAAGCTAGGCTGTTATTCTGACAATTTTCTGGTAGAATAAACAGGATTGTGGATACTGTAAATTTTTTGTTGAGCGGCATGTACATCACACTGTTGGAGTTATGATACGGGTGCCATTGCTTATGGCTCAAGGACACCTTTAGTTTTCATCATGGGCAATATGAATGTACATAGATTATTATGTTGTAAAAATACTGTTTCATTAAAATAAGTACGAGCAAATATAACTGACACCATTTATTTATCTGTCAAAAATATGCCAATAAATCAGAAGCGCTGTCAGCTGACTTTTTGTCATTCAATAAAAACAAAAGATAACACAATCATATCAACTCTCCCTCTAATTTGTTAGGACTGGAACACTTCACATTTCAGAAGCTGGTCAATATGTCTTCGCCAAATACTGCCATCGTCCATTCTAATATTGTAAATTAAAGTACTCTCTTTCTCTACAACGTTCCCAAAGTCCCATTTATGTTTTGAATTTGTGTAATTCCGTGCTTGAACTCTGTCCCCGACATCAAAGGGCCTTTTTACCTCCTTTGTGGTAGTGGTTTCTTGATCGATTTTCGGATGCATTAAGCTCAAGTGAGTTCGAATCTTCCTTCCGTTCATTAAGTGGTATTTGGGATTTGTCGCAACTGCATGAGGAGCCTAAAAAGTTTGATGTCTAGCTTTCCTCCCTCCTCTCTCATTGCTGTAAGTGACTTTTTTACTGTCTGAACGAATCGTTCCGCTTGTCCGTTCGATGGCGGGTGGTATGGTGCTGTAGTTGTCTGTGCTACACCATTTGCACATAAAAACTGTCGAAACGTGCCCGATGTAAATTGACTTCCATTGTCTGAAACTAAAACCAATCGAAGGCCAAATGTAGCAAACATTTTTCTGAGTTCTCTCACGCACCAATCTGAAGAAGTGTTTTTGGTGGGAATTACTTCAACCCACTTCGTAAATGCGTCAACAACAATAAAGTACCATTGTCCTTGCAGTGGTCCTGCAAAGTCAATATGGATTCCCTCCCACGGACCTCGAGGAGTTAACCACGGATGATTTTCTTCTTTGCTGGGTTGATTTTGTTTTAGTCGACATCACTTGCATGTTTTCACCATATGTTAAATATCTCGATCGATATTTTCCCATGTACAATAGCTTCTAACTAGTGCTTTCATTTTCTCTATGCCTAGATGTCCGACATGTAATTCCTTAAGCACAGTCTGATGAAGATCTTCTGGAATTACTATCCTACTGCCTTTAAAAATACATCCATCTTGCAGGGTAAGTTCGTTGTCGTGAAAACCAAACTGTTCTATTGATTCTCCCTTTTTGATTGCATGTAAAACTTGTTGTAGATTCTTGTCCTGAGCAGTTGTTCTACAAATCACTTTACTATCAACTTGCCGTGAATCAAGCTGACTAAGTGTGTTCTGTAGGAAAACGAGATAAAAAATCAACGTTAGCATGATCAGACGTTCTTCTGTATTCGATGTTATAATCAAAACCAGACAGAAAGTGTGCGTAGTTGAATAGTCTGGTAGCAGATATCGATGAAAGTGTCTTTGTATGGTTAAATATGGACACTAACGGTTTATGGTCTGTAATCAAGGTAAATTTACGACCATAGCAGTAGGGAAAACATTTTTTTAGTCCCCAATAGATGCCCGTCGCTTCCTTGTCAATTTGACTGTAGTTTAGCTCACATTTTGTTAAACTGCGTGAGGCAAAACTAATTGGTCTTTCACTTCCATCACTGTAACGATGAGAAATTATAGCTCCAAGACCTACTGGGGATGCGACGGTTGCAAGTACTAAGGGCAAATCTGGGTTGTAGTGAACGAGAACATTATCACTTGCTATCTCTGATTTCACCCTTTGGAAACTTTCATCACATTTGGATGTCCATATATACGGTTTGTCCTTTTGAAGTAGATTGTTGAGTGGACGAATGATGCTACTTTATCTTTTGTTTTGTGGAGGCCCTGAGCGTCAATAACGTGTCCAAGATACTGTATACTGGTTTGAAAGAATTTGCACTTATCCTGGTTCAGTCTTAGGTTGGCGTTTCTTATGCGTTGTAGGACGATACGTAATTTTGTCATTAATTCGTCAGACGTTTTACCCTGTAATATAATGTCGTCAAAGAAGCATTGTATTTCCTCTATTCCTTGTAAGGTCTTGTCCATAAACTGTTGCCAAAAAGAAGGTGCTACTTTTACCCCAAACATAAGGCGGTTCACTTTGTACATTCCTTTGTGTGTACTTAATGTTTGCATGTGTGCACTTTCTTCATTCATTTTCATGTGAAGGTACGCGTTGCTAATATCCAAGGTGCAAAATAGTTTTCCTCCATTCATTTGTGAGTAAATCTCTTCTATTCTAGGTATAGGATAGTTTTCGTCCTTTATGACTTTGTTCACTGTAACTTTATAGTCAGCACAAATCCGCACTTGGCCATTTGGCTTGACAACGGGCACAATAGGGGTACCCCAATCAGAGTGTTTAACTTTTGTTATTATGCCACATTCTTCAAGTCTTTTAAGTTCGTTTTCTACTTTAGTTTTGAGGGAAAATGGTACCTGTCTTGGCTAATAAAAATTGGTGTAGCATCATCGATAAGCCTGTCCCAAATATTCAGGTATTTCACCGATTTTTTTATCAAAGATATCACTAAAATCGCTTAAAATGTTTGTCAGATTTGAAGGTTGAGTTGTTTTCAGACTTTTGATTTCACCCCAGTCCAACCTGTTCTCTAGTAACCAGTCCCTTCCGAATATTGCATCTACATTTTGATCAATAACATACAGGTTTCCCACAAATGTCTGTGTCTTGTACATGCATTTAGCAAATGTGATCGCTCTTGGTTTGATAGCTTCTCCAGTATAAGTGCGAAGTTCAATATTTGTTGAAAACATTTTCAGAGGTATATTCAGTTTTTTAAACTCACTGTAAGACATTGTACTAAGGGCTGCTCCCGTATCTAATTCCATGGGTACAGGCTTTCCTTCTATGCTAATCTCAACCATAAATTTGTCATTGCACTTGTGACTAAGAACGTTGATTTCATATTCGTTTTCACTATTTTCAGATACATTTTTAGTTTGATGTTGTCATACATTTTTGGGTACCAATAGTTGAGATTTTTCCTGTAAACATACACTTGCAACTTTTCTACACTTTCGAGATTCTGTATCTGTAAATCGACATTGATTAGCCCTGTGTGAAGATGAACCACATCTATAACATTTGCCTCTAAGTTTGTCGATTCCTGACCTTGAAGATTGTGGGCTAAGAGGCGTTTGTCTATTCGTGTCGTCCCTTGTTTTGTTATTTCTACTATTACTGACATTTCTGGTGTCGATTATATTTAAACCAACCGGTTCTGTAGTTTTATTATGTATACTCATACTTTCTGACTTGGCGAACTCTATAGCCGAAGCTATGTTAACTATATCTTGGTATGTGCGTTTCTCTCGATCTTGAAGCAATCTCGTTCGAATATTCATGTCATTAATCCCACGAATAAACTGTAATTTGAGAAACATTTCTGCCACGGACTTTCCACATCCACAATTAAAGTCTCAGTTAATCGTAATTTTCTTGAGAGCTACTGAAAAATCGTTTACAGATTCATGTTCGTGTTGTGTTCTAGAAATAAATTTGTGTTGTAGAGCAAATTGGCTTGGCTGTGTGTCAACAAAATCTTGTAGTAGATGTACTAACTCATTATAGTTTTTGACAATGGATTTTCAGGAGCACAGATATCATAAAGCTGCTGGTGCAACTGGGGAGTAAGGGCGTGCAGTAATGTGTAAACCTTACTTTTATCATCAATGAGTTGACTTTTTAGATGTAGAAATACCTCTAGTCTTCTAATATAATTTGTAATCGTTTCATCAGGATTATAAGTAGTAAAATTGATATTGCCTGGTGTAAAACCATGTGAGGTACAAACAGTTTGATCGTAAGATGAGTAAGGTATAGTAATTGAACTAGCAGGTTTTAGATTCTGTATTAAGTCCTGTAATTTAGCTGTAAGTTGTAAGTATTCATCTTCAACATTGCATTTACATTCTATTTCGTTCTCTAACTCGTTTTCATCAGTTAGAGAACCGATACTATCCTGAATTCGTTTATAATGATCCCAGTATTCTGCAATAGCATTTAGCTAGCTCAATGTAGGGTTACCTTTTGGCCTTTAATTATAGCCCGTGCCTTCTTAAGTTTCTGTAAATCTCCCTCTTCCGATATTTCTTTTCCTCGTCGCCACTATTGTGTTGTAAAACTACTATTTAATTAAAATAAGTACGAGCAAATATAACTGACACCATTTATTTATCTGTCAAAAATATGCCAATAAATCAGAAGCGCTGTCAGCTGACTTTTTGTCATTCAATAAACACAAAAGATAAAATAACACAATCATATCATAGATACATTCAAAAAATTTTGGAGCCTCATCTGATTCCTTACCTAAGGACAATCCTTATCAGCAAGATAACGTTCGGCCACATATAGCCAGACCAACCTTGGACTAAGACCAGGCTCAAATTCATTTCATACCTTTGCCCCCATGATCCCCGGATTTGTCCCCAATTGAATATGTGTGGGACATAATCGGTAGAAAGTTAAGAAATTTGCAGCGCCCTCCTCAAACTCTGATGGATTTTCAACATGAGATACCCCAGGACTGAGATACCAAAGGAGGATATTGATCACCTGATTATGAGTATGCCAAGACGCATTATAGTCGACGTAAATTAGCAATACGAATGACATATATGGGAAATAATTTATAAAGTTTTAAATGTTTGGGAACAGACTTATAATAGACATCCAAATATAGAGAAAAATATTTCCCTCCTCTTAGATGGGTGTTTTATCCCCTTTTGCTTCAAACACCACCCTCTAATGTTACCCCCTGCTAGTTTTTCAAAAAAAATCCGAAAACTATTATACATACGAGGAAAAGGGATAGAACCTAAATTATTCGTTGTAAGATTCTTCATAATTTCTGTCCTATACATTTTTCCCATATCGAGCAGTAATACTGGAAATTATGTTTGAAGTTAATTAAGGCTGGTGAAGAGAAGAAAAGTTCCTTAAAACTATTTATTTTTATGAAAATGAATATATTTACTTATTAAAATGAATATCTGCTGAAATAATTTCTAATGAAGAGACACCAGTTCCTGATTCGCAGTCAAATTTATTGAGCCATCTGGCGAAAAAACAACGTTTAATTAATCAACTGATAGAAAAATTGGAATGTGCCGGTATCTAAGCACTATCTGCAATAGATGATGCTGATACTCTAGTTGTTCAAACTATTAACAAGGAAGCTTATAATAGTCCGACAGTAATGGTCGTGGTACAGGATGTTGACTCATAATTGGTCTTGCACTCTTGATTAAGAGGGATGTGGTGTTCAAGAAAGACATATAGTTCCTTCGATATTCAGAACTGAGAGGTCATCAATTGTAAAAATAATATACTATTTGTTCACGCATTCAATGGATGTGATACCAAATCGGCATTTTTTGGCAAAAAATAACAAACTGTAAACTTGATAAACACTAGAAGGGACTTAGACGATCCTTTGAATATATTTAACAATACGTCTTCGATGAAATCAAACATTGTACTATCTGGAGAAAAAGTAGCACTAGCTTTATACAAGGCACCACGGATTGTAACATCGTTAAACCAATTTAGATTAGTTTGATTTAATACACCATCTACCGGGTGATCAGTTAAGGGTAGCGAGCGGCCATATCTCATAAGATATTGGTCGCATAGATTTAGAAAAAAAATTCATGATAAAAGTCGCCAAAAGAAATTGCTGAGTTTGTCAAACATCCGCTAGAGGGCGTAACAACTAACCCTAAGTAGAAAAATGGGATTTTCATAGAATTTTCAATTGTTTTTTTAAACAAACCAAGATTTCTCCCGTTTCGCTTGACCGATTTCAACAAATTTGGGCTCATATGAAAGAGCATAATTTACACTACAAAACGCTTACTTGATTTTGACTTTTTGGCTTTCGTCTTCGCCGCTAGATGGCGTTAACTGAAATGGTAGCAAATTTTTGATTTTTTTTCAAAAAAAAACCAATGTAATGGTATATTCATTTTTACATATTTTAAAAGAGGATACATTTTTCTAAAATTCAATGAAAAAAATTAATCATCTACCTTTTTTTGAACCGTTGATATTGAACAAAATATAATTTTATTACATTAAAAAATGGCACGCCACTGTTTTTATCAAAATAAAAATCATTTTCGTAATCACTTATCAGTTGCTAACAAAAAGAACCCCCTGACTTTTTTTCATTAGACGAACGGGTTTGAATTGAACAAATAAGGTTTACATACTGTTTAAACTAACATCGCATTTAAGCGAAACAGGCCATGATCTATATTAAGAAAGAAAACACCAAATTGTCAATCACATTGATATTCATTTTGACAGTTCCTGCTATTAACATCTAATTTAATGTTATGTAAAAAGTATTTTTACAACAAATCATGCCTTTTACGAATGAAGAAGCCTTTCATATGTTGAGAATTTATTTTTAATGTTTTGAAAATGCGGCGATTGCTTCTAGGCAGTATGCACTGCGTTATTCCCTCCGAAGACTGCATTCGAGAATGGTTTTTCGTCGTTTAGCCTTACGTTTAAGGCAACATGGCCAAGTACAACCAATTTCAACTTTGAGAAGAAATCGTAGAGTAAGAAGAGAAGATAACATTATAAATGTGTTGGCTTATATTCATGCAGACCCCCATTTAAGCATAAGAGAGATCTCCAGATATTTAGGAATATCCTATGGCTCAGTGCAAAAAATATTAATGGATTTTAAAATGCATCCGTATCACGTCGTGATTCATCAATCCTTAAATGAGACTGACTTTGAACGTAGGCTCGATTACTGCTACTGGTTTAGAGATTTCATCTTTAATGGCAATCTAACCGGTGACATGTACTTGAACTTTTTATTGAACGATTTACCAGGACTCTTAGGAAATGTGCCTTTAGAAGTAAGTAAGAAGAAACATGTGGTTTCAACAAGACGACTGCCCGGCACATTGTTCTCGAAATGAGCAAGACTTTTCGAACAGGCATTTTCCTAACCGTTGGATTGGTAGAGGCAGTCTATTTTTCTAGCCACCACGGTCCCCCGATTTAACCAGCCTTGATTTTTATCTGTGGGTCCGAATAAAGTATTTGGTGTATAAAACTCGACCAACTAGTCGAGAGGACATGATAGTCCGAATTCAAAACGCCATAAATAATATACCAAGAGCGGAAATTGGGGCAGCTGTCAACTCCACCCAGAAAATATTGGACCAGTGCATTCAAAATAATGGACAATATTTTGAACATTTACGACAAAACTATTAATTTATTTTTAACGTTTATTTTTAAAGTTCTGTGTTCTTGTTTTTAGTGTTATTGCTTCTGCTGTTGTTGGACAGTTTTATTAAGATTTTTTTTCAAAATATGTAAATTAGTATGTTTCGAGATATGGGCGCCCCATGTAAATTTATTTGATTTTTTAAATCCAAAATCGTTCGTCTAATGAAAAAAAGTCAGGGGGCTCTTTTTGTTAGCAACTAATAAGTGATTACGAAAATGATTTTTATTTTGATAAAAAGCAGTGGCGTGCCATTTTTTAATGTAATAAAATTATATTTTGTTCAATATCAACGTTTCAAAAAAAGGTAGATGATTATTTTTTTTCATTAACTTTTAGAAAAATGTATCCTCTTTCAAAATATGTAAAAATGAATAAACCATTACATTTGTTTTTTTTTGAAAAAAACTCAAAAATTTGCTACCATTTCAGTTAACGCCTTCTAGCGGCGAAGACGAAAGTCGAAAAGTCAAAACCAAGTAAGCGTTTTGTAGTGTAAATTATGCTCTTTCATATGAGCCCAAATTTGTTAAAATCGGTCAAGCGAAACGGGAGAAATCTTGGTTCGTTTAAAAAAACAATTAAACTTCCCCTACCGCTTTATTTTGATAGATAGAACAAAACATTTTAGTCAAAAAGTGTAGGTGAATAGTCAGTAAATTTGAAAATAATATCATCCATATACTTTCATTAGGCAAAATTCTATAAAATTCTACTTAGTGTTAGTTGTTGCGCCCTCTAGCGGGCGTTTGACAAACTCGAAAATAATTTCCAGCAATTTCTCTTAGCGACTTTTATCATGATTTTTTTTTTCTAAATCTATACGACCAATATCTTATGAGTTATGGCCGCTCGTTACCCTTATTGATCACCCGGTACATTTGCTGCTTTAGAACAACATTCATATCGCGTTTTCTAACAAATTCACTCCTGTCATGGAAAACTTTTGAAGCCTAATGAATGAGGTTGGAACACAATCAGCCACATTTTGATGCCAATCCCTACAATCGAAATACCAGCACCTACTTTTATGCTTCAATTGATAACTTGCAGTTGTAAAAAGGGTTGTAGAAAACGATGTGGTTGTGAGAAAGTTGGAATAAAGTGCTCAACAATGTACTCCCATTGTCAAGGACAATGATGTCAATTCAGTGGTAGAGGAAGAATTACCTGAATATAATCCAATAATTATTGAATAAAACAGTAGTCAGTTCTAACGTGGATTAGACCCACAGGAGAAAACGTTTTGTACAGAACAAAATTTTTTGGATGGAACATTTTTCTGTAATCAAAGTATTTCAAAATATTTACTGTTTTACTTGTTTTTGCGTAACTTTATTCTATCCATATTTGTGAGATTAGGGCTCGATATAGCAAAAAATTGTAAAAGACATAAATGATGTAAACTTTTATAACGAATAATTTAGGTTCTATCCATTTTCCTCGTGAGGGTAAGAGTTTTCGAGAAAATGCAAAGAACTAGGATCGGGTGACATTAGGAGGTGGTTTCTTGAGCTAAAGGGGATGAAGCACCATCCTGAGAGACGAGAACTCTTTTGATCTATATTAAGGAGTCTGTAGCTAAATTTTCATAACTTTATAAATTATTTCCCTTGAAAAATCCAATTTACGTCGACTATTAGGAAAAGTGTAATAAATCATGGAGCTTCAACCCATTTTCAAAGTTGGTGAGCAGAAACTTAGATTTTCCAGAAATAAAATTATGTTTACTGGGTGTTCGTTTTTCTATGTCACCTCATGTATCAAGAAATATACAAGTCGTTCTTACCTGTTGACGGCGTTTTGGGCCGACGTTGCCAAGTCTACGTTTAAATTATACATAATATCACTATTTTCCTTTAAAATTAAAATCACAATTAACTAGACTCGACTCTAGCGGCACTATTTATTTTCACAGTCAGTTGCGTAGTCTCACAGGGCGTTACAAGAAAACTCGGAAATCTTATCACCTTCGCGATATCTGATGACGTACAGGTGAAGGAAACCTGAAACAAAAACATAAGTAAACTAAAAATTGTTGTGAATTTGTTATAACATATATATAAAATAATATTGATAAAAGATAAACAATTTGACAGTTTTAAGCAATGTTTTGCTTTTATCTAAATAAACGATAAATTAAATCTAATCGATTTGTAGATAAGTGAAATCTTCTTTACAACGTTCATATTCACTCCGAGGACAATGTTTAATTTATTATTTTCGACAAAGGGCAAAAATGCCAATTGCTTGCTCCTAGAGAAATCGTCTCAATAGATTGGTCAATTAGTAATTGAGCATGAAAATCCAGTTAAATAAATTTAAAAGGAACCAATAATAACAACAATAATAATATACGAGTATTATACCCGTAAGACGGAAAAAAATTGATTTTGTCAAAAAAGATTATAAGTTTTTGACTTTTGACAACGGGAAATGGTGGGAGATTAGATTATACTAGATTTTAACGGGATTACATTGCTCTGCAACCAAATCCCTCCCTTCCCACAGAATCTACACTCATTAATTTCTGCTAGCCCTATTCTCATTAGGTGCTTCCTAAAGCGGCAGTGTCCTGTAAGAAAGCCCGTGAGTAGATGTAGCTTATTTTTACTGAGATCCAAATACTTTTTGGATCTAGCGGTGTCAAAGTTCCGCAGAAACTTTTTGGACTGATACAGCCTGGGAAGGCACCTCCTTCTTCCGAAACTCTTTCTTACAGGAGCATTTTCGTACACCATAGAAAGGCTCCGGGCCAATAAAGGTCGTTCGTGTCGTGCTCCTTTCCTGGCAAATTTATTGGCTTCTTCATTTCCTGTGATTCCTAACTGGCCAGAAGCCCAGTAGCACTATTTGGTCGTCCGCGAATGCCTGGATCAAGTCGTTGTCGTATGTCTGTCATGTCTAGTGTATTGTCTTTAACCAGCTTTCCATAAAGAGGAACCATAACATGGGTCCAAGGCTTCATCCATGAGGGCAGTCACGTTCTGTTGTGTCTTTAATGTCTTCTGTCTGTTTTGTAAAAAGTCTTTGCATAGTGTTTTAATGTTTTCAGGTGTGTTTGTCGTATTTAGTGTGAGAATTATTGCAGGAATCCAGGCTGTGTTGAAGGCGTTTTGAGGTCGTGTTATGAATATAGTGTGTAGTTTCTTGTTTTGTTTGATGTGATTGTGATTTAAAAAAAATCGAAAACCAAATGCGAATTTTGAGTTTATCCTTTACAGTTTTTTTGACTACAATATTTCTTTAATTGCTTGAAAATAGACTTTAGACTTAAAAACAAAAAAATTACCTCGATCAGTGGATCTTATGTCTATTTTTCGCAAACAATTTAATTGATAACAGCATCTTTTTTAAAAAAATCGCAAAATTTCTGAGACGATTTGGTATTTTTCAAAATGGAAGAGTGTTTATTCATAAACAAAAAAAATTACGTCTCCATGAAACAAATCGATACATATTTGTGCGAGAAAAAAATTAAAAACCAAAAAATCTATTTTTTGCATTTTTCTTGGTAATTTTAACGTTAAATGAAAAAAAAAATGATGTATATTGAAGATTTTTTAGTTCTCTACAACTTTTACCCAACATATTTTTCGATAGGAAGTCTTGTTTTGCCGTAATTTGCGCTTGAGCATCGAAAACCGAGATTTTCCCCCTTTCATCCCCGTACTCCACTATTTCCAATAATAGGTATATTTTTCCTTATTGAGTAACTACTAGCTCTACCATTTCCAATACTCAAAACTTTCTACTCATCAAAATCTTTTGACAGGCCTACTTACAATATAATACATTAGACTGCACTATTAAAAATTGTCATCAACAGTATTGTACGATACAAATCTAGTTGACCAACTGATTAGTGAATATAATAAGTCTTTGTAATTGACATCAAATTTGCTGCGTTACTAAGATTGTACGGTACAAAAGCGGCATTCACTTCAGTTAGAATAAACCTTATATTTCTACTATTTAATAACCGTTACTGGATAATAATAATCGTAAAAACATGGAATTTTGTAATTATCCATTTCATGTTGGTGTAACGTGCCACCATAACGTGCACATCTGCATCGAATAAAATTACCCAAGAGTTATTTCAGTGGACAGTCATACACAGAAATACACAAATTTCATTTTAAGATTGTTCCAAGGCAATGAAGTCCAAACTATGAGCTATCAATTTGTCTGAAACTCCTTTGTTCCTACATATTTCAATAGTACTGTAGTTCTGCGGAAAGTGTATTGTTGAAAATTGTTGAGATAAGGATACAGATTCATCTCTTAAAAGAAAAAAGTATAAATGTTAAAATGAAGCTGCTGATGGAAATTTCACAACATCTTCGAACTAAATTTACTGTAATTGACTGTCTCGACCCTTACTTCGTGGAATATGCTCATATTAGTGTTTTTAAATGAAACTCAAGGTCTCTAGTTAATTCCACAATATAATACAAGTTATTGAAAATTCTAAAAAATTGACATTTTTTAGAGTTTTCAATAACTTGTATTATATTGTGGAATTAACTAGAGACCTTGAGTTTCATTTAAAAACACTAAATTTACTGTATCAACCCTCTACTTGTTATCGTTATAAACGAAACTGCTTCTAAATAATTCCACTATACTTACATGGTGTCCCAAGAGTTCGTACCAAAATCTTGGGAGATGATAGACAGACTAAAAATAATGATGGTATTTGATATAAAATTTTTTCTTTACGCCTTTCCTTAACGAACTATAGGGCTCTAAACATGGGAATTAAAAATGGTTTTTTTATTTAATTATTAAATGACTGATTAGAAATTAGTAAAATTTTAATTGTAAATATACACCATAATTGCACATTTTTGGCGTTATAAACAAGTTTATATTATACTTGTGAACTCGGGTACGGACTAAGTTCAATAGTGGATACGGCAATTTTTTGGTAAATATAACTTTTTTCAGTTATAAATGCAACAATTGGCTTTTTTTAACATTTAGAGATACCAATTCCTTTTGTGACATCTCGATCAAATTAACCGTTTAAGAGATACAGGCAATTTTAGGTCGCACTGTACACCTATTGGG
This sequence comes from Galeruca laticollis, assembly GCA_963921935.1. Lineage (NCBI taxonomy): Eukaryota > Metazoa > Arthropoda > Insecta > Coleoptera > Chrysomelidae > Galeruca > Galeruca laticollis. Next base: position 28,022,603 of record OY998181.1, read on the forward strand.
CGCATTCACATTTTATTTTAATGTACGAATTCAGGAAGTATCATGTATTATTAGTAAATTATCAATAAATAGGTGCAAGTTACATTTATAAAAATAAACGTTTACATTGTTTATGTATAAAAATCTTTAATAAAAACGAACATTAATTTAACAAAAGTAAAAATAACAACAAAATCCTGGAAACGACTAACCAAATTATAAACGATATTAAAAAAGGTATGACATTCCAGGATTATTTCGGATGCTTTTGCAGTGAAAACGTATCCTATCAATTAATTAATTTCTTGTATTTACAGGTGTATTGTAGACTAATTTTTTAAGATAACCCCAAAGATGAGAATCGCGTGGGTTGATAACTGGCGAATGTGCTGGCCATAGAAATGGTCCACCCATTCATATTGCTGGCTCATGGTATATATTTTGCGAAGTTTGTTGTGAGGTACTTGTATCATCAAAGTATGAAGATGACGCATATTTCAAATTAATTTACAGGAAATCTAAAGGCGTCCTGTTATTTCCTTCTCAAAGTGGAAAAAAACATGTGTAATGATATGGAGAAAAGTTCAGTGCTGCATTAAATTAATAGGCAAACTTCCACTAACAAATATTTTAATCAGTATTTAAATGAAAGGAACAGAATGCTTTCTTTTAACCAAAATAAACTAATTAAATTAATTATAAACACCTACAGTGGTATCAGAATAAATAGCATTACAAATAGGCCAACAAATCCTTTTCTACAGAAACTGTTAGAAACAAATATTCAAAACTAATATTGGATCAATTTCAAATATATGTATTAGAATTAATGAAGTTTATATTGTTATATATTCAGTAAGCTGCTTTTAAATATCCATATATGTATTTTTTTACTCAATGGTAGTTTTATTTTTATTATTCCAGATTCCTATTACACAGTTGTTGATAAAATGTAAAGAAAAGAGAATATAAACTTATAACTGTATGATTTATATAGCTAAAGCGTCTCAAACATTGCATTATATATCCAGTACATAGCAAGCACCTCTCAAACTTCCGAAATCTATCAACGAAATAATGTTTACTTCACACTCTAAATGAACAGTACCTTAACAATGATTTCGAATTTGTATGTTTAATAGTTGTTTTTCACAGGTTGTGCATCCTCGAAATTACCTTAATATGTGGTGCTAGTAGTGCAAAACTAAAATTTTGAAATATAAATCTAATTTGCTCGTTAAACCACAGCTTTCGTTTATTTTCTTGAAAAAGCGGTTAATTTAGTAAACACAACAATGCCACTACGCTTCGTCTTAAATTACTATATAAAAAACCATTAATATTTTGCAAAACAAACATAAAATTAAGAAACAATAAAAATTCACCCTATATTTATCATTCAAATCAGATGCTCTTTAAATCTGTCATATTCAGTGTCAGCAGTTTAGAATTTTTAGGTAAATTCAATGTAGCCAACGTAAATAGTCACGCAATGGCGACTTGTATGCCACAGTCATTTTAGTAAATATTTTCTATAAGGGTTGGCAATCTATTTTGATTTCTTATATCCGCGAATAGACTCCGATCTAAAACGTTCATTTTATCGAGTTCAAACAAAAGTTTTTATTACTAAATGGATTGAAAAATTTATTTTTGGAATGTAGATATTATAAAAATGGTCCCTGTCAAAATTACGGATTGTTAACCACTGGACAGCACAAGCTGCCTTTGGGTTTATGTGTAATGTAGATTAGTGTTTTTAAATGAAACTCAAGGTCTCTAGTTAATTCCACAATATAATACAAGTTATTGAAAATTCTAAAAAATTGACAACTGTTTCGATAAATCAATATCATCGTCAGAATGACAGAAGTTACATTTCATTTTATGCCTACCTGATGTTTAGTAGTTATATTTGGCTAGACCAAGAAGTAACCTAACTTGTGATTGGCTTAATATATGTTTATAGAAAAAAGAAGAAGATGTGATATTACAAATATTGAAGCTTAGATATTATTAGCCCTAATAAGATGCTTTACATCATAGACAAATAATAATAATAATTTTCATCATAAGCTATATTTCTAGTTTCGTACAACTTTTAATTGCGAAGAGATATTTTAGTTGTTCACCACCGTGGTTTCACTTCCTTCAAAGAAAATGATTATAAAATACGTCTGATTTGTGTACAGAGAAGTTGTTAAATTTCTTACAATACTGTATGACTTTGTTATCATATTTCACCACTTTTCGTTCATGTAGAAAATATTACTGAAAAAAATAACACTTTGCAAAAGGTCAAATAAATTTTGATTTATTCATCTGTCTAGAACATAAATCGTACGTATTTTCTCAACTCATAAAAGTTTGTGTTCCCTTATTAATTGAAAAATATAATGAGGGTAAGAGGACTAACAAACAAAAAAAATTTTTGGTACTTAAAACGTACTACTTTTAATTTACTTTTTGTTTCAGACCTGTTCCTGTCTTCATGGATATGGAGAATCTAGTTTTTAACTTCATTTTATTAAAATGTTTGTTGGTTTTGTTGTCAATAATTTTAAAATAACAATGTGCAATTTGATGTGATATTGGATTAATTTTCTTAAATATAATGTAATGTAATTTAAGTAGAAATATGTAACTATGAATAATAATTTTTTTTATATTATGTGCAGGTTAATAAAAAAATTAAATGTTTGCTGTTTTCTTATTTATCTAAATTATTTGTCTCAAACTTGTTTATTATAATTATTTCATTACAAAAAATGAAATATAATTTTTTGAAATGAAATAATTATATAATAAACAATTTTAAGACAAACTATAAAATTTACCTACCAATAATCCAAACTACCAAATTTAAATATCCCGCCTGTAAGAATTAGTTCTGCCCCCCGCAAGGGGTACGCTCAGATCGACGCGATGCCAGTTGGTACGGGAACGAACACTCTCTTATTACTTTCTCTATGCTTTGCATGATTGACTCGTCAATTTAAAAACCTAAACGTTTTTTTGGAGGAATGCATGCTTCATTATTCGGCGATTTGATGTAATCACCCTCTGCTCGATTTAAAAGGGAAATTTCCATGTAATAGGTCAAATCGAAAGTTTACGTAAACAGGAATGAAGTAAATTTAGATTTATTGTCAAATCTAAATTTTATCAAAGATCGAAGCTCCTGATTATAAGTACTGTTGTCGTCGTCTTGGGACTAAAGATTCAGAAAATAAATTATAGTTTAAAAAAAACTAAAAAAATCGGTTTAATAGCAAATCGAACTAAAAAGTAGAAAATAATTTTGTAGAGTTTGTGTTACTGCAATAGAAAATCCAAAAATCAATTATGACTAATTAATTTGGAATAATATCAATATAAAAATTAAGATATTTAAAAAAATTGAAATATAGGAAAAAAGCGTGGAGTGCAATTAACTATATTTTCATAATATCTCCAATTTGCTAAATAGCAACTCATAAAATGATTCTGACATTTAATGTGAAGCACCCCAAGCTTTTTTACTATATTTGAATTTTTTGTTAGTACCTTAGTTATCATATTAATCTTATTCCAAATTAATTAGTCATATTAATTGATTGTTGGATTTTCTGTTGCAGTAACTCAAACTGTCCTATACTTAAAAATTATTTTCTAGTTTTTAGTTCGATTAGTGTGTTTTCTTAAACTATATTAATTAATATGTCATTAAAGCGTAGGTTGTTCTCCTGAAATCGGGTAAATATTGTTACGAAACAGCACACTGGTATAGTCCCTAAAACCGACCCTGTCTAAGCCAGGTATAATAGTTAAAATGATGGCGGACACGCAGTTATAAAAAACTGTTTACGATTGAGACTATCTTATCTAGAACTGATTTTTGTGACCAGAGTTATCTAGAAAAGGCCAGAAAAATTATTCGTGACTGTGTAAGCCGCAGCCCAGAATTTACTAGTAAAAACGGCTTTAATATATAAGGGACTGATCAGGAAGAGTGAGTTTAGTTTATATTTTTGACATCGCGAGTTAAACAAAAATAAGTGAATATAAAGTGTTTATATAAATTAGTTTGAGTGAATATACAGTTAATATAAATTATTAATTAAGCGATTAGTTAAGTATATATAAATTAAGTGTTAGTGAGTGTTTGAATAAATTAGTAAGTAGCCATACCGTGTGTTTAAAATTTATCCTACCCGTTTATTGTTTAAATAAATTAGAAAAACATTACAATATATTCAAATGAATATCAACAGTATCCCCTTTTATATAGTGCCGGCACTCGTCAAAGTAAAATAATCTAGTCTTGAAAATACCCAGTAATGCATCTACGTTTTAAACATGATGGATAGTTGTTATAATTATTTTGAACTTTGTCAAAGTAAGTATGGTAAATCATGTCAGTAGCGACTCGTTAAACAAGATCTCTAAATATCGATTTTCATCTGCTTCAAGTGCCTATAGCTATAGCGAATGCAATGACTATTGTTATTTTGATCTATACAGTATATATTTTATTGGTTTTCATACTCAGAATTTGTCGAAAAAAGCTTTAACCCTGTAATGCCCCTAACCGTCTTAACCCTCTACCGCGCAGAGGTCCATATATGGCTTTTTAATTGTATGATTTTTTTTATTGATTCCAGTTCAAGTAGGTAAACAATACGCACTAATATGTGAAATGTACATTTTTCTGAAACCCTGAATATTTTTTTAAATCTGGCAACCGTGTTTCTAAGACACTAAGCAAACATTATTCACAAAGTTTATCCACAAACATCAGCAGTTTACCAGTAAGTACACATTTTTTATTTTTTTTAGCATAATTGTTACTTCCTCTTTATAACCTATGTGAAATTTATCCATTATTTACGTAGATTTATTGGCAAACACAATATTTTCAAATCATCCATATATGGCTTCATGTCCATCATCATAAAAAATGTGTATTTTATATCGGAGCCATATATGGCTCCGTATGCATTTTGGGAGAAATTTATATGAGATATATTTATTTCCAGAATGAATGCCAAAACATTTTACGGCAGTTCTAAGTATGTAGAAGATATTCCCAGTAACGGGGGGCGAAGCGATAATGACTCTGATGATGACTCCGACGAAGAATATGTGCCGTGTTCTCTGAACGAACGTGTAAAAACTGCCGTTGTTGCTGAAACAGATAGTGATATAGATTCATCGGACGCTAAATCAGAAATGTACCTCGAAGCTCCAACCACCTCAAAAACAGCGATAGAAATAGACAAAAAAAAGACTAAATAATAAATCCCATAATAAAAAACAGAAATTAGATTGGAAGGAATCCGAATTAAGGATTTTTGATGAAAAGGATTACCCTTTTTTGGGACCAATAGACTGGCCAGAATTTATGCAGGGATTAGAAAGTCTTATCGATTTCTTTGTGTTTTTATTTACAGAATTGATAGTTGAAGAAACAAATCTGTCCAAGATAATGTCAACAAACCTGCAAATATTACTAGAGGTGAAATTGAGCAGTTTATCGGAATAAGTATATTTACGTCAATAGTAAAATTACCTGCAAGTCGGCACTATTGGAATTATGGTATAGGTCAACGGCTTGTGTTCGAGACTATGAGTTGCAGGAGACGGGAAGAAATCAAACAATATTTACATGTCAACGACAACATCAAGTTTATACGCCCTGGTTTACCTGGACACGAATTTTTTTTTTAAAATTAGACCACTTGTTGAGAGAATACGTCAGCAATTATTATTTGTACCCAGAGAAGAGTATATTTCTATTGATGAACAAATAATACCCACCAAGACAAGACATACCTTTAAACAGTACAACCCTAATAAACCAAAGAAATGGGGATTTAAGAATTTTGTACTCAGTGGAGTATCAGGTTTTAGTTATGATTTTGACATATTTGATGGAAACTAAAGTAATGTTATTCCTGCCGGAGCACCAGATCTTGGAGTAAGTGGAAACGTAGTTACTAAACTTAGGGGAGGTTGGGACAATGTGGACTACGGGGGAAATGTAAACCACCTAGGTTTTTTTCATAACAGCGGCAGCAATGCAACAGATTCGATTCTACTTATGTGCATACGGGTCCTACCGATACTCAGTAAGAACTTGGCAGCCGTAGAGGATTGTTTATCAGAGTTTAGAGCCAAAACGTGATTTGCGGAAGCGTCGATCTAACAAAAGTGTTGATTTTATATCAGAATTACTTGGTAAGTAAATGTATTTTATTTTTATCCATTTTTTAGTCTCCATACGTTGTTTAGAGTGTGCTTAATATATGCCAAACGGCAATGTTACGATTTTTTATAAATATTGAATACAACTACACGTGTTCAATTTATTGTCTATGTGGGGCAAATTCAACCGTTAGTGGTCCACATTACCCCAAGTACATTTTTATATATCCAATTTTATTTTCCTTGTTTTCAGGTGCCTAGTAAAGATGGTCCGTAATTATAGAAGAAAAACGGAGAAACAAACATGGTCACTTGTTGCAATGGAAAATGCTATTAAAGCAGTTAAAAGCGGACAAATGGGCTATTTGAAGGCAAGTAAATGTTTTAATATTCCAAAAGCAACATTAATTCGACGATGTAAGGAACAAAATAAAAGAATTTTACCCAACGAAAAAGGTTTGGGGTTTTATAAACCTGTGTTTACCAAATAACAGGAGGAAGAATTGGAAAATTATATTCTGGATATGGAAACCAGGTTCTTCGGCATTACATTGCTTGAACTTCGTTCTCTTGCTTTTCAGTTAGCAGAAAAAATCAGATAGAGCATACATTTAATAACACCAAAAGACTAGCTGGCCTTGATTGGACTTATGGATTTCGTAACCGTCATCCAAACATTTCGTTGCGCAAACCCGAGTCGACTTCTACTGCAAGGGCTCAAGCCTTTAACCGTCATAACGTCAAGCAATTTTTTGACATATACAAAAACGTTTTGGATTCTAAAAATATCGCATTAACCAGAATATTCAATTGTGATGAAACCGGGTTAGGCACTGTTCCAAAATGTAACAGTAAAATATTAGCTAAAAAAGGAAGGAAGTAAGTTGGCCGTCTAACCTCTGCTGATAGAAGTGGAACCACCACAGCAGTTATTTGTATGTCCTCATCAGGAAACTTTGTACCACCATTATTAATTTTTGCAAGGAAAAGGATGAAGGTCGAACTCCAAGATGGCGCACCACCTGGAACAATATTTGCATGCAGTGAAAGTGGCTGGATTAATACCGACATCTTTTTAGTCTGGTTTAAGCATTTCGTTCGACAGGTGAAACCCACCGACGATGATCCCGTCTTACTAATTTTAGATGGGCATAGTAGCCACACAAAAAATATTGATATGATTGATATAGCCAGAACTAAACATGTACATATTATTTGCTTGCCGCCCCACAGCACTCATCGTATGCAGCCAACAGATGTCGGTTTCATGGCCCCATTAGCACGCTACTACGATATGGCTCTGGAAAAGTTTTTGAATAATCATCCAGACAGAGTTGTCGCGGTCTTTCAGATCGCCAAAATTGTTGGTGATGCGTACTTACAAGCAGCAACCCCCTTAACGGCTATTAACGCTTTTAAAACGTGTGGATTAGTCCCTTATGAACCAAATATTTTCACAGATTTAGACTTTGCTTCGTCTGCTGTTACTGGCAAAAATCTAGCGACAAACGAACTGACACAATCTGAAAAGGAAGAAATAATTTCTCCAACCTTTACTGCAGGGAGCACCTAATCGAAGCCCCACCCCATGGGGCAATATGAACTTCAGACATGTGTTCAGATTTTTTTTAACAAACAAGTTTTAAAAATGAAGTCTGGTAAGTTCATAATGATAGTACAAGATTCACTGAACAATGAAAGTTCATTACAATTTCAAATTTCATCTTAATAATGAGGCTATACAATTTTTTATCTTAGATAGACATTGCCCCAACCTCCCCTACTGCTACCGTTCCCAGATATCAAAATTATAAAGTTTTTTTTTGACAACTGGTTCAACAGTCCCAAGCTATAAGTTTATCTTTCACAGAATGGTTTGTTACCTTTAGGAACTGCCAGAATAAATCGGGTAACAGAGTGCCAGATGCCTACACCAAAAGAGATGAAACAGCGAGACCGAGGTAGTATGGTAGAGAAAATTGCTGTTATAGACGGAGTAGAAGTCTCTTGTGTTTGTTGATATGATAATAAATTAGTCCACATGCTGTCAACTTATGTAGGTACTTCCCCTAGAATATCTCGAAGACGCTATTTTAGAAAAGCTCATGAACACCGAGAAATTATTTGTCCTAAATCAATAGAAGTTTATAACAAGCATATGGGGGGCGTTGACCTGCTGGATTCTATGTTAGACTTATATAGGATTCAGTTATGGTCAAAGAAATGGTATAAGAAGATATTTTTCCATCTATTCGACATGTGCGTTGTGAATGTATGGATCTTGTGGCGTCAAAAGAGTAAGGACTATATGACATTATTTGACAAATTGCGGATATTTGTGTCAAGTAAATAAGAACAGTTTACCAAAAAAACGAGGCCGGCCATTGTCCAACGCTAACGTTAATTCACCAACTTCTAGTCGTGTTGGAACCCCAGAAACTGTTACGGAAACTCCCAAAAAAATCAAGAAAACGGCCAGCTATGCGTCAAGACTATCCACTCAATGAGGTACGTACAGACGCTATTGGACACTTTCCCAAATGGAACGCTTGGCCACAACTGTCAAATTTTCCAAAAATATAATGTTTCAACAATTAGAGCAGCAATTCTCTAAGTTTGTTCCGCGTAACTCTAGGGTTCCTCGATACACCTGTAGGGGTTCCGTAAGAACTCCATATGAAAGTTCTTTTGAAAAAGGCATGTTTATGTGTTCATTGCTGCCCACAAACACTACCGGAGCAGAAAGTTTTAATAAAATAAATATATTTTTTGAAAAAAATAATCTCAGTTGGAATGATTGCATTGACATTTGTACAGATGGGGCCAAGGCGATGACGGATAAAACAGCAGGAGCAATGTCACTAATAAAAAATAGCGCCTAATTGTAGTTCTAGCCATTGTATCCTGCATAGACAAGCACTTACGATGAAGCAAATGCCGTCAAATTTAAAATTAGTTATGGATGAAGCGGAAAAAATGATCCATACACAAGTGCGATGGCTGTGTCGGGGTAAAACTTTAACAATGCTATTTGAACTTAGAACCCCGAGTTACAAATGTTTCTTTCAGATACTTCTTTTAATTCGAAAGATTGTTTGTATGATAAATCTTGGTTGTTCCGACTGGTTTTTATGGCGGATATCTGTCAAAAACTGAACGAATTAAATGTATCATTGCAAGATAAACAGACAACGGTGTACCAGGCCTGTAACAAAATAACTGCCTTCAAAAGAAAATTAGATTTTTGGATTATTTGCGTTAGTAAGAGAGAAATAGAAGCATTTACATCACTCAGTGAGTTTCTTAGCGATAACGACTCAGAAATGTTTCAAGATGTTGTATTTGAAGAATTGGTCCAATATCTCACTTCGATGCGCGCATCTTTTGAGAAGTATTTTCCCAAAGAACAGAAAACAAAAAGGAAACTGAATTCATGGATTCATAATCCTTTTTTACCCAGCTTGCAAAAGCCCGAAAATTTGTCAAACGAGATATATGAATCTCTTTTATAAATGTCGTCAGATACAAGTATGGAGTCACTGTTCAAAACGAGACGCCTCTGAACGATTTTTGGTGCAGAATTCGTGATAAATATCCAATGCTTGCCAAAATGGCCCTGAATATTCGTCTCCCGTTCCCAACAACATATTTGTGCGAAACAGGATTCTCAACCTATGCAGCCACGAAAACAAAATACCGCAATAGAATGGACGCCGAATCTGATGAGACTTCAACTGTCTTCTATGAAACCGGACATCAACCAGTTGATGAAAAATAAAAAAACAATTTCATACCTCCCATTAGTTAGATTTTTTTCTATTTTAATATCTTCTATTATTATACTTGTTATATAGTAATTTACTAAGTAAAGTAAGTGATAAGTAGTAACTGTGACTTTGTACTTTTATTATGCTTATTAATAAATAATATATTTTTCCGCCTACCTCTATCCAAAGTATACATTTCCTGGCCTCATTGTAGGGAGCAAAGTCGTACTTTTCCTCCCTATGGAGGAAAAGTAAAAGTAACGTCATAGTACGTTATCAAAGAAATAATTTTTGCAATTCCGAGACTAAAGTGGTCACTTTAGTCTCACATGTTAGAAACTATGTTAGAACCAAGGGATATGAAGGAACAGTTAAAATCCTAAGGGATTTGAAGTACAAATAAAAACGTACATCCCTGATGCCTAGCCGAGTTTCGTAAAATAAGTAGTATTTATTAATTCACAGGTCTGCGAAAAAAATTTTTTTGTCAGCTGCATGAGATATTTTTACTGAATTATATGTTTTAAAGTGCCCTGATTTCAAAAGTGATGGCCATTTTTTTCTATCACATAAGGATTTTTTGCAAAATCAAACACAAAAAATTGGTTAAAGCACACCTTTATTCAAAATTTTCAAACAATAAATATTTTTTTAAAGCAAACGAAACATTATTTTGATGAATATACTTATTTACGTTCTTTATGAAACCTCTTCTTCTTTTCCTTGATACTTTGACGAGTCCTTTTCCGATTTCCATCTTCAGTTTCTCGCTTAAGCAGCCAACAGTAGTCAGCAAGCATAGTGACATCCCATCGCCCTTGGTACCTTGTCTCGATATCACGGACATCCTGGTGAAATCGCTCCCCCTGCTCTTCACTGTAAGCTCCCAGGTTTTCAGGAAAATAGTCTATGTGAGAGTGTAAAAAATAGACCTTCAAGCTCATCTTGCAGCCTTGAGCTTCGTATGCTGCTTGCATCCGTTGCACAATGGTTTTATAGTTAGGATCCTTAGTATTTCCTAAAAACTTTCGCACTACGTCCTTGAACGATACCCAAGCTTCATAGTTTCCACAAATGGAGGGGCCGTTAAAAGTTTTCTTATGTCGGGGCCGGTGAAAACTCCCTCTTTCAACTTTCAACTTCTGACAGCTTCGGGAATTTTGTACATAAATATTTGAAACAGTCTCCATCCTTTTGCAGCGATTTTACAAATTGTTTCAACCCCAATTTGATATGGAGAGGGGGCAACAAAACCTTCTCAGGTGGTACCAAGGTAGTGTTTATAACATTTTTCTCTCCAGGTTTTAAAGTTTCTCGGGGTGGCCAATCACTTTTTTTTCGGTGCTGTTCTCTGGCTCTACTATCCCACAAGCATAAGAAGCATGGGTATTTGGTATAGCCTGCCTGCTGACCCAAAAGCATTGTCAGTATTTTGAAGTCCCCACAAATCATCCATTGATGGTCTTCATACTTGATTTTTTCCAGGATAATGGCCAAATCTTTATAATCTTCTTTCATATGCACAGAATGTCCAATCGGAATCGAGGCAAATTTATTTCCATTGTGCAATAATACTGCTTTAAGGCTAGTCTTAGATGAGTCAATGAAAAGGCGCCATTCAGATGAGTCATACTTTATATCAAAGCGATGTATGAGTTCTTCCACATTATTGCAGAAAACTGAATTTCCTTCTTTTGAGAAAAAATGGGTAAATTATTTTTCTCGGTGTCTGTACCAGTAAAAAGAAGTGCCAGGTGATAAAAGGTTTTTATTTTTTAATCTAGAACCTTACAGTTCGGCTGCATCTTTTGAAAGACCTTAATCTCTTACTAAATCATTGAGCTCACCTTGCGAAAATAGTTGAGGCCCTCCATATTCGTCAAAAGATAAATCTGAGCTTGATTCATCCGGAGGAGGTGATGTAGCTTCATCCTCCAACTCACTAGGGTATTCATCCAAACTGGAAGGTGGCTGCGGGATAGATATCTCGGAGCTATAGGGTACTGGACGTATAGCTGAGTCAAGATTAGGATAACTTATGTTTCTTTTGTTTTTTTAAATTGAATCCCTTTACGTCAACTGAGCAGAAGTAGCAGTCAGTGGTGTGATTTTTCTGCTCACGCCATATCATAGGAATTCCAAATCGAAATGCATTTTTCTTTCCCTTAAACCACAAACGAAGATCTGGTTTATCTTGATCACCAAGTTTTAATTTAAAGTAGGCAAAATAAACTTTCCTTACAAAATCACTTATATTTCTCTGTTGACTTTTAATAGTGAATTCACCACAGATATAACAAAAATTGTTTGGAGAAATAACACAACCCCTTGTAGCCATGATTAACAGACAACAGCACTGTTCACTTGAATATCAGTATGTCTACTGAGAGCTTTACTTTGTTTCAAACGATATACGTTATTTGACTTGTCTCAACATGTTAAAACATTCCCAGTCTCACCAACATCTCAGGTTGTTTTTCTCCATTAACAAATAAAAATCATATAGGTTTATTACCAATGAACATAGATACTACAATATACATAAAAACTTATGTGATATAATATTTTTTCTGTTTTCGGGAGGTCAAAATCTGTAAGAAAATGAAAAAAAATCCTATGCAGTTTTTTGGTGGCAGACCTGTGTTATGTTTGTTAGTTTTATAAATAAATTATTGAAAATGTCTTGTTATTTGAGGCAGGCGGAAAAATCATATGTATAACATGGGTGTAAAGTGCCATTTCCTCCCTCGAATGATTACTGCCCTCCGCTACGCGTCGGGCAGTAAACTTCATCATCGGGAGGAAAAGTAGCACTTTCCTCCCTTGTTATACAAATAGCTATTTAAAAACAATTGTTTTATTGTAGGTTTCCGTCAAGAATGTCGCTTTCCAAAAGGGTTCCGTCACTAAAAAAGTTTGAGAACCGCTGAATTAGAGTATGTTAGTGAGTTCTAGAGAGCTTGATATAGATTTTTAAGTACACATTTATGGCGTGTTGGGTAAACGCGCTGTTTGCGATTTCAATCCAAGTTGCAGGCACTTTATTTTTTAAATAGAAACCGCTGATACTATTATAACATAAAATTAGTGAAGAATCAAATGGAATTTGATTTTGCTTAAACATAAAAGTAATAATTTCAAAACACTTGAAAAATTAAAAAAAATATATAAATTACAATTAATTTCTAATGAATTAAATGTTCAAATAGTCCTCCTTCTTGGGCAAGACAGTACCCCAAGCGATCGCCTTACTTCAGCCAACATATTGAGACTGATAGCTGCGACCGCATCTGCAAGCTCGTCTAAATCTTTCTTCCGCAAATCGATAAATTTGAGAGTAGTACACATTTATGAAGATTTTCTCGAGACCAATAACGGACTTGGGATGGATTATGCCTGGCAAGTAATGGAGAAGTCGATTCATCGGTAAAAACAAGATTGTTATCTTTGTTAACTTTTTCCATAACTGACTAGCAAAATTCCATTTGACCGATATTATCAGCTTCATAAATTTCCTGACACTTTCGAATTTTGTAAGAGCGGTATTTATATTTTTTAAGAGTCTGTTGGCCGTGATTTCACTGAAACCTACAACTTCCGCATCCTCTCTCTGAGTTATTATGGGGTTTTCTTCCACAGTTGCGCAAATCATGATGTCCAAGAACAAAATTTGAAAGTGGCAGTTGCGGACAAGTGTAAATTGGTCATCATATTTACCGTGGATGAATCTGTATAGGTACCAAAAACAATTTGTGTAATTTTTTAATTAACTGCTCAAGTCCGCCTTTAGACTGTTCACATATGTTTACCTGTAAGCGATACTCATATTTGTTAAGGTCTGCGATATTTTGGTTGACATTATCATTATGGACTCATTTCTGGTCAAAAACTTAAAATATATCGCACTTCGCACATGCTTATTCACCATATTTCACTGATAAAACTGTAAACGTAATTCACGGCGAATAATGAAGCCAATTCCTGAAAACACGTTTAAAAATTGTTCAATTTTTTAAGAAATAACAGTTTTCATATTTGTTTCATATTCATCTGAGACTAATCTCTTTATGTTCTTGTATTTTGCTTTTATTTATATAAAAAAATATATTTAAGTCAACGATGTACCTGAAGGAGTGATGCTAACTGTGACCTACACTTTTTAGAATCTTAGATTCAGATCAGACTTGTTTGTTAGTGTTTCTTGTTTTTTCACATTTCAAGTTAGTTAACATATAACACATTAAATTAATGGATTTTGTCTGGGTGTCAATAAGTTGTATCTCGAGATAATCATATTATACAAAATTAATCGTATCTACATTATTTAAGCTGACATTTCGTGGTTCCAAAAGTTTTCTTGTTTCACGTAATAAAATAAGGCAATTATCGAAATTTTAAAGAAACGTACAACAATGTCTAAACAATTTTTCAATTAAATAAAAAAAAACATAAAACCATCACCTAAATAGTTGAGCAAATAAATTATGTTACTGAATTACGAAACCAGCAGTTCATATCGTGTTTCGTGTTCCAGTCGCATTTATAAACGATCTAAGCAGGCACTTCAAGGTCGAATTATGTTTATAGTTTTGTAGATCCTCCCAATATTTGACAGGAACTACGTATAAATGAAATTTAGTATATATTTACATCCGAAACGATCCCTTGTAATTTAATTAATTCGTTGAATTCATAGGTCATGGGTATCTCTCACATTATATCATAACAAAAATGAAAAATGTTAAAAATTATAACTTATGATAAAATATGTGCATATATATATTCTATATATTTGTATATACCTAATAAAACAAGAAAACAAAGTATGTAGTTAGATAAATAATAAGCAAGACTTACGGGATTAATGACATTTCTAGCGTTTCGAAAATATACAAGGGTTATTCCAATAATATTAATAAGTGGGAAATATGTAAGGTTAGATTGTTCATGTCAGAAATATCAATATAATCGTATTATTACAAGCATAAAATAGTAAACATTTAGGTCAAAGCTATAAATAAAAAAATATGGCAAATTAAATAGTACCGAAGGTTAACTTTTGAAAAATTTTTATACAGGACATTTTCACCAGAAAAAAATTATTCAGTATAGCAATTTTTGAATATGAACAATTTCACTTTACTGCGCAGAAATGAATATTTACTCCTATATCAGATAGCAGAGATAACACTTATGATCAGATTTTGGTGATCACATTTTACACTAATATGTCGCGAGGATCTCTAGAAGTTTTGAGAGTCGGTACATATAAATGGTCTATAAATGTCTCCCATTTTCATCTCGCACATCTTCGATCAGATTTAAATCTTGACTGTGAACAGGCCAAACAGATCGCGTGATTTCTTTTTTCTTCTTTTCCTGGTCCTACAACTCAGGGTGATTCTTGGCCGCATCCACTATCGCCCTCCATCTTCCTCGATCTTGTGCTTCCATTTCCCACTGTTGGACTCCCTTTCTAGACAAATCTGCTGCGACGGCATCTTTCCATCATTTCCTGGGTCGGCCTATTGATCTTCTACCATCTGGTCTCTCAAGGAATACCGTTTTTAACAATCTGTGGTCCTCTGATCTCAATACATGCCCTCCCCATATTATTCGATTAGCCTTTATGTGTCTGACTATGTTCTCACTGTCATACAGCGCTGACAACTCAGCATTGTGGCATCTTCTCCAGTGTCCTGTTGCCTCATCCTGTTGCGGTCCAAATATTATTCTAAGAACCTTCCTTTCAAAGACAAGAAGCTTATTTAATTCCCGTTGATTAAGGGTCCAGGTTTCGCTGCCGGGCGAATAATTAACTTGTATATTATTAATATGGATTGTCTTCTTAACAGTTTAGATCTCAAGAGTGTTGTAAGAGAATATAGCGCCCTATTTCCCGCCATTATTCTTGCTGACATCTCTTTCTACTCGATTCTCATCTGTAATTATCGCTCCTTGGTACTTAAACTCCTTAACCACTTCAAAGTTGTACTCATTAATGGAAATATTCTGTCTGATTCTAGGTCTTGGGTTCTTGGTTACTACCATGTATTTCGTTTTTTCTTCATTTACTCGTAGACCCAGGTTACCTGCTTCCTCCTCGAGTTGGGAGAACACTTCACTCATACCTCTCGTTGAATGAGCCACCGTATTTATATCATCAGCAAAAGCCAACAATAGTTTTGAACCCTGCTTAGCAAAACCTTCAGTTAGTTCCGATGTTATTTTACCAACCGCATACTCCAAGGCCAAACTGAATAGCAACGGTGAGAGGGTATCTCCTTGTCTGAGTCCTGATGTTACCCTAAATGGAGTTGATGTTCTGCTTCCTATCCTCACCTGTGCATATGAGTTTACCACAAACATTTGTGTTAGCTCCACCTGCTTCTTTTTATAGTCATATGCTTGCTGGAAATCAACAAAGATTTGGTTGAATTCCCAGTTCTTTTCTAATATTTGTCTCATCGTGAATATTTGATCTATAGTTGACCTTCCAGCACGAAACCCGCATTGATAGTCGCCGATAACGTCTTCCGCATAAGCGGTCAACCTTCTCAGTAGTATGGTTGCCAATACTTTGTATGTTGTGTTGATAAGTGATATTCCTTTATAATTTCTAAATTCTTCTTTGTTTCCTTTCTTATGTATAGGTATTACGATACTTCCGCTCCAATCTTTAGGAATATTCTGTTGTACCCATATATTCAGGAGCATTTCATATATTTTTCGGTGTGAAATATTTCCTCCCTTTTTTAACAACTCTGCATTTATACCATCATTGCCTTGTGCTTTATGATCTTTGAGATATGTTATGGAATTTTTACTTCTTGGAGTGTTGGTGGTGGTATTATTATATCCACTGAGTGGAAGGTAATGTCTTCTTCTTCCTCTGTCTCCCTTTCAATATTTAGTAAATTTTTAAAGTACTTCTTCCATCTTCCAACAATTTCCGTTTCCGTCATTATCAGTTCTCCACTTTCATTTCTCATGCCTTTCGTTCCTCCTACACTCCCATTCCTCCTTACTCTGTTTACTTCCCTAAAGAACTTCCTTGTCTGATTCATGCCTCTATCCCTGTCTATTTCCCGTATTTGGTGTTCTAGGTAGCTCTTCTTTTTAGTTCTGAGTAATCTCCTTGTCTGTGCTCTTGTTCTGTGAAATTCTTCTTTGTTCTCATTGCGATTGTAGATACCTACATACATCTCGCCTTGCAGTCGCTACTGTATAAGGTTGGCCGTATAGTTGATGACGAAGGTAACGGTCTTTTGAAGTCCATATTTAACATTTCAAAAGGTTGAGTCGCTTTGATAAGATGGACCTTAGTTTTGTGAAAACGTGGTTTTACTTAAGCACAAATATTACAAGAAGCTACTATTTTTCTGATATCTTCTAGGGAAAAGGAAAATGTTTACTTCGTACCCAATGGTATATCCTTGTTTCATCAGGATGACGCAGAGCCTCGTGTAGGGAAAGTATCTGGGATAAATGTCCTCCAGTTGATGAGCATATCCTTCATAAAGTATCACCTACCAGATTCTGATTTTCAGGCCTATAAATGATATCATACTTGTAACTTGGAAGTTCTAGTCTCCAACGCATAATTTTCCCATTCTTGATTTTTCTTGGGTGAGCCCTATCAAACATAAAAGAAACAGACCGTTGTTCTGTTATGAGTCTGAAATGTCTACCAACAAGATAATATCACCATTTCCATAAAGCTTCAATAATAGCATATGCTTCCTTTTCTATTGAAGAATGGTTTTGTTCCGATTTAGAAAGATATCTTGAAAAGGAAGCAACTGGCCGACTGTTTTGAAACAAATATGTTCCGATAGCCTAATCCGAAGCATCTGTTTCTACCGTAAAATAAGCTTCATTATCGATGGATGGAACAACACCACTCTGAATGTCTGATTTCGACTCGTCAAATGATTTTATATCTTGAGTGTTTAGATGAAATGAACATCTGATTAATTGCTGTATCTTGCAAGCAAACTAAGCTTAATGTAAAAACATGCAAAGTACTTGGAACTGGTAATTTCCGAATAGATTCTAGACGTTCTGGGTTTAGTTCTAATACATTTATAACTGATAATCTGTCCTAATAGATGTATCAGTTGCACAGAAAATGAACTTTCTTCTAAATTTAGAGTCAGATTGTTTTGTAAGTGTAAGTTGATATTGTGTTCAGTCTAATCTTGTCCACATATTGTAAAATCATCTATATACACATGCACGCCTTCAATATCCTCGGCAGTAATAATACCAGTAATAGCACGTTAAAATGCGGGTACTCCGTTTCTTACACCAAAAGGGATATGAGTGAACTGGTAGAGTTTCCCATAAGCTTCAAAAGCTGTATAAGGTATATCTTTTTCAGCCATTCTACATCAGTGATTTTCCGATGCAACAACCATTACTTGAGCTCTCCACGGAGAATTACTTTCTTCTATAATAACTTCTTTAAGTAATTTTTGAACTTCAGATTCATTAAACTGCAAATCTGTAGATATGTCTTCGAGATTTAGTAGAAATCGGTTTGCAATTGAAAGATTTGTGAAAAGTCGACATGGTTCCAGATTAGCAACAACAACGGCACATATTTTAAGAGGATCTTCTTTTCCACCGTAATCTATTTGATTACAAGAATGTCTCTTTAGGATATCATTACCAATAATGATATCGGAACAGAGGTTGGGAAGAATACTAACTGGAAGGTTTGTGAAATAATGTCCTTAGAGATTAAGATTTATTTGACATTGGTTTATTATTGCAGATTGAAGGGAAGTAGAAGCCATATATACTTTCTCATCTCGGCTTGGAGTAATTGGAATTTTAGTAATAGAACTGCACATATCTACCAAACCATAAGCTGTAGAACCATTTACAGTAACGAAAACAAGAGCTCTCCAATTAATTAGAGACATAGGTTGATGATTGTGAAGTTCTAGATTTCTAACACACTTCTTGATAGTGGCCTTTAATACCACACTCTCTGCAGAATGCATCTCTAGCTGGACATATTGTTTCTCTGATGCTTTTGTAGACCACAGAAGTAACACGTCGTGGTAATAGCTGTAATTCTGGCCTCATTAACAAGAGTTTCCGTTAAATTATTCATGTAGCTTGTCACGATACTAAATATCATTTTGTAAAGATCATGTAATATATTAATATTTTAAAGAAGGAATTGCCTTGATTTGAATTTCAATTTGCTTATAATTATTTAGAACCTGATCACAGATAACATACAGAATGTATTTTCTTGATGGTGGTTTTGACCTTAAGAAATTTTCCAGACAAGATTGTTTAAGAACCAAAGTTTTAGTATATAGCAGTGGCGTCCAATACTACTCACGTTAGGGTAGGCAAACATTTAAAAACGTGAAAATTACTCACTATTATCTATCAAAATTAGTCTTCGTTTGGAAATGTCACTATAGTAGTCAATAATTGCCTTGTGAATGGACGTTGTGCTTAAAACTTAATTTGTGAAAACAGTGAGTTGGTTCTTAAATAACAAAACTGAGTTAATTAACACACATATTAAGATCTATTGGATTAGAAAACATTAAAAACTATTATTTTTTATAAATCAAGTCAATACGGCGGTCTTTTTCAAAAAATCGTTTAATACATCATGATAAAAACTGGTATTTCGTTTTAGGTCTTGCAAAAGTTCTTTTTCAACTGAAATAATTGCTAAGTTACTTAATCTCTCTTGAGTCTCCCGCTAATAGGTATGAATTCGTTTTAAACCGGAAAAAGATCTTCCTGCCGAAGCGCTACTAGTTGGTATCGGCACAAGTCACAACTAGCTTGGCTGAACTAACACGTTGCGGAAACACGTGGCACATGCTGTTCTTTTTGCCAAATTTAATAATTTCATAGGCATTGAAACTTGCAAATTCTGATGAAGAATATAAATAAATCAACTATGTCAAAATCAAATCGATCGTTATATTCTGTTTTTATATCCAAAAAAATGTCTTCAGGAAAATTAGCTTTGAATTCCGAAAAAGAATCTGAAAATAGAAAGCGAAAAAACGTAGCTATATATCTATCAGAAATTTCTATTTTGATATCCAATATCATTGTAAACATTATCAATACATTTTTTTAACTCTTCTATTTTTTCAAACAATAGCCAATATCTACAATTTTCGACTCTATTACATTAAAAATAATATCAGTTTTTATGAATATTCTATTGAAAATTTCTAAAAAATAATTGAACTCGAAGTCGTTTAATACTCGAAGCACCAGAATTTTTATCTAGGTACCTAAAAGCTCCATTGCAGTCAAAATGACCGCTTTTACTTTATTCAGTAAAACACATTGTACAAAACACTTTTTATTATAAGAAAAATAGTAAGACAGAACAAACTAATTATAATTATATATATTTGATTAATCATCTAATATTAACTAAAAAAAAACGATATAATCATATTTTGTTTCAATTCTTCTTGTGCAAGTGCCACAAACTGTCTTTTTGCATAGCACACATGTTTCTTTGGTTTTATTTTTTTTGCATTTTGCATTTTGCAACTTGGCATTCTCGTCGCTTATTTGGTGTTGGATTCTGTGTGTTAGAGACGAGCTCTGCCGGTTATTTTTTATTTTTGATATAGCCTCAATTCTTCTGCCAGTTTGAATATAAAATCTTGCCGACTAATGTTTTTGCCTGTAACTTCTTTATATAGTATCCATGCGTTTATTGATGCCATGTCCAAGATATTGAAGAAAACAAGCATCAACTCCAAACTTTGTTTCATTGTACAATTGTACTGTTTCCGGCAGCTTTTTCCCCGTTCCCTATTTCAACATCTGAATGTACTGAGCTCAATATGAATACATTTTTATCTACTTTGCGCTGATAAACAGTGAGTATCAGTCTTTAGTGTATATATTTTGGATCTGTACAAAGCCTCTCGTAAATTTTTTAGCGGAAGTTCTTTTTTTGAACGGTTCAGAGTTCCTACTAAGCTGGTCTCATTTTTTTCTAATTCTTTAGCTAATTTTACGGACGTAAAAAAATTATCCGTGGTCACGTTTCTTCCTTTATTCAAAAACGGTTCCATTAGTTTTAGAACTACATGTTCACCGAGTAAAATATTCTGCGGCCATTGATCATCTTTGCCAAGGTAAGAAAATCCATTTATCAAATATTTAGACTTTACATCGGCTGCCAGCCAAAATTTTATGCCAAATTTGTCAGGTTTGTTAGCTATATATTGCGAAAGCCGGCATCTTGCTCTAGTGAGAAATAATTGCTCGTCCATAGCTATATTTTCTCCGGGCTTGTAACATAAAATACAATTTTCAATAAGCGGATTCCAAATTTCAGACGCAAGAGCAAATTTATCAGTTGCTAATCGTTGAGATCTAGTGTTTCGCATGTCAAAGCGAACAAGTCTCATAATTTCTAAAAATTTATTTCGTGACATAGTATCTTGAAAAAATGTGGTCCCCATTTATTTTACCATAGTTTCTTTACTAACATTTTTCTAGCACCGTAAGCGCCTTTAGCATATAACAAAGCAATAAAAGCTTCAATTTCATGGAGAGTAATAGACCATAATTTATTTTGCAATTGTCTTTTTCCTTCGGCATCAGTGTACTTATTTATCTGTTGAAGCATGTTTTCGGTAATAAATTAGACGCCATGCACTAGAAAATTCATCTACAGATATGTGTCGTTTAGCATAGGCAGTGGGATCAGGTGCTTCTCTTAGAATATTTTGGTTAGCAAATCTTCCTAAAAACCGATGTTTATTTGTTATATAAAATTGCAATGGATTGATATTGTTGATATTGTTCAACAGCATGTGTAGCTTCTTCACGATCAAGCCTTCTACCACGATTGCTACGACTTCTACCGAGGCTTCTACCACGGCCAATATTTACTGGTGGGCCAGATGAAGACGTACTTGAAATATCAGTGACTAATTTCTCTGGTCAGCGTAGACGAAGGTGATGGTTCTTCATCTGATTCACTGCTCGATTTTTCAGATTCCAGCACATCTATCACAAAATTCGAATCTTCATCAGTGCTATAAGAGGAAGTGGTCCGAATATGGGCCATGCATTTAATATGGGCCCCCAAACTGTCTGTGAAACCGGTAGCGTCATCTATTAGAAAAATGTCAAAATGTGCTATAGGGCACCTCTCCTACGCTATATTATAGATGCCGCGGTCAGTACACTTGTTGATGTTGAATGGTGTGCTGCTTTTGTTCTTGACCTTGGACAGAATTTTATTGGGTAAGTTTATACTGAGTGATATTTGTGTTTTTTGATATTATTTAGGAACTGATATATATCAGTCTGACAGAAGAAAGGAGGAAAAAGAGATTCTAGCGTAGATTATGAACAAAAAAATATTTACAAACATCATAATTTAATATTTTTTATGAATGTAAACAGTTTGAAATATGGGCCCCTAGTGTGAGTTAAATATGGGCCAGGGGCCCATATTCAGAACGTAATAATTAAGCCATCTATTTTTTACAGGTTAACAATGTCTGCCAAAAATAGAAAATTTATTTGTCAAAATCTGCGAGAAAAATGGAACCAGGATGACATGAAGAAAGCTGTACGTGCTGTAGAGCAGGGAAACATGGGATAAAAACGTGCCTCCAAAAGTTTCCAGGTGCCAAGAACGACTTTACAGAGAATGGTAAAAAAAGTCAAAACCAACGTCAAAACCAACGATTTTCCAATTGCTAATATTATAAATTCTAAATTGGGACGAAAACCAGTTCTTGGATACGCCATAGAAGAAGAATTGGTTGAATATATTCTCAAAATGGAGTCTCAGTTTTATGGTTTAACCAGAAAAGATCTGTGTAGAATGGCATACACACTGGCTATTAAAAATAAAATCAAAAATCCTTTTAAAAATGGTATAGCTGGTCGTACCTGGTTAGACGTTTTTTTAAGAAGACATAAAAATGTACTGTCCCCCCGAAGACCAACTGGAACCTCATTTGCAAGGGCTTTGGGATTCAACAAGGAAAATATCAAAATATTTTTCGATAACCTTGAGGTACACTATGAAAAACATAACTATGGTCCGCATCAAATATATAACGTAGACGAAACTGGTCTTTCCGTTGTACCATCAAGAATTCCTAAAGTCATTGGCCGAAAGGGAAAACGTCAGATTGCTGCCATTATATCGGCTGAGAGAGGTTCGCTAGTGACTATGGTTGCATCAATGAGTGCAGGAGGGCAATTTGTTCCCCCAATGTTGGTCTTCCCGAGAAAAAATAGAAACGATCAGCTTATGCGCGGAGCACCACCTGGAAGTATTTATGCAGTACATCCAAGTGGCTGGATCCAGCAAAATTTATTCACCGAATGGTTCAAACATTTTCTCCAGTTTGTAAAGCCAACTGAGGAGTTACCTGTGTTGTTTGTAGTAGATGGACATTACAGTCACACTAGAAATTTAGAAATTATAAACTTGGCAAGGGAAAATAATGTCTGCATCATATCACTCCCTCCTCACTCGACACATAAACTCCAACCCCTTGACAAAACGTTCATGGGACCACTAAAAGCGTACTACAGCGAAGAGGTTAGAACTTGGATTCGGGTTAATAACTGAGCCTTATCACAATTTGATCTAGCAGAATTATTGGGTAAAGCTGTTCTGAAATGCCAGACGGCAGAAATAGCTACAAATGGATTTAAAGTAACCGGAATATAGCCAATAAATAAACACATTTTTGCAGATGCTGATTTTATTGCTGAAAAAATTGAAGCTGAAAAAACCTGTAACTCAACTGAAACTCAGCTGGAAGAACCGACATGTGACCATTCCAAAACTGTTTCTTCAGAAGGTATATCAATTCGTTCAGAAGATCAACAACCGGGTTGTTCTAAAGACCCCGATCCACCATTAAGGGTCACAATGGCCCCATCAACTGTGCTATTAGGAGACTGTTCAAAAACCTTCGTGAGCCCATTCGTTCTTTCACCTGTCCCATCAGTTACAAAAAGAGCGTCTACAAGAGGAAGGAAAACCTCTCGTTCCCAAATTATAACTTCATCTCCATATAAATCAGATCTTGAATTATCGATTGAGATAATAAGGAAATCAAAAGAAGGAAACGAAAAGAGGAAAGTATTTTCAGATGAATCAAGAGAAAGTGTAAAGACAAACGAGGGAAAGGGAAAGCGAAAATTATCTATGGAAAATGGAAAATTAAAAAAAAAGTAAAGAAACCCAAAATAAAAGCAAACACCAGATACAGCTCAGATGAAGAAGAAGAGGAAGATGAATTTTTGCCAGCTGACGATGACCTTGACCCAAACCCAGACCAGATCGGTGAGTACACTCCTGGCAGTAATGATCCTACATGTCAGACAAAGAAGGGAAAGGGAAAGCAAAAGTTATCTATGGTAAATTTAAAAAAAAAGTAAAGAAACCCAAAATAAAAGCAAACACCAGCTACAGCTCAGATGAAGAGGGAGAGGAAGATTAATTTTTGCCTGCTGACGAGGACCTTGACCTTGACCAGATCGGCGAGTACACTCCTGGCAGTAATGACGCTACATGTCTATTTTGCGAAACACGATTTTCAGATGATACCAGAAGAGAAGCCTGGGTTCAGTGTTTAATGTGCAATCTCTGGGCACATGAACAATGTTCCGGAGCAGAAAAAGACACTTACGTTTGTGATTTTTGTCAGTAATTTAGTTCGTTTTTTTTAATAAAACATGTTTATTTTTACTTTGACATTTATTTTTGCTGTTTTATTTTGTATTTTTTATTGTAGAAAGAAAATTTATATATTTTTTTAGGGGGCCCATATTTCATACTGTCTGACCCGTTTCAAAAAAGTGCCTCTCTTTATATATTTCTCTGTAAAACCAACAAACTTCATTTAAAAAAAACAGGTTTTGCAGTTTTGTTACTAAGGTCTTATAGTATGTATAGATGATTTTAGACATTGTTATAAAAAAATAATAAGCAAGTTACGAAAAAAAAACAAATGGGGGGCCCATATTCGGACCACTTCCTCTATTATTGAATGATAGTTCACAATCAGACTCATCCTCTGGTAAAATATTCAACTTCTCCTACAATTCTTCGTATGAAAAACCATGACGAAATAATTTTACGAAAATGTAAGCATACGCTGCAGTCAAACTGATGGTATTAGTGCTTTAAGGTAGTAGTCGCCGTAATTGATCGATTTTTGATTTTTTATATTTGAATGTTTTAATGTCGAATTGTCATGAATATTTAGGAAAAGTAATAAAAGCAAATTTGTATGGAAACATTTTCCTCGGAGATATTGTTATTTAAAATTGAAAAACCGTCAACTTGAGCGCTCCGGTGCTTCTAGTGTTAAAGCGAATTCGTACATTCTAGCTGCTGAAAGTATCTCCCGTCCCTATTTGCCTTATATTAGCAAATTTCATTGAAAATGTTAAGCAGGCTCTTGCGTTCATTAAAAATTACATTCATTGCCTTTGAATTATAAACCTATGGAGTTAGCATAATGCGCGGTAATTTTTTTGAACATAATTTATTATATAAATCTGACCTGTTAGTGCTTGTCTGGAAAAACGTCGCTGTTTTTAACCGTAAAAAAGTGTATAGTTTGCACACTTCTTCGGCAAGACTTCGATACCACTAAATTTAAAATATATGCATTACACCAAACATCGAAGGCATCTGGACATGTTTCATGAACTTTCTTTTGGACACCATTTATCGATGATGAAATAACTGCGGCTTCGTAAGAAGTTAGCGCGATTAATTTTGTACAACATTTCTAGTCAATATCAATTTTTAATACGATTATGACTAACATCAACAAATCCGACAAAACGGTCAACAACTTCGTTCGTTTAGTAAAAATATCTCAAAATTACGCAAATTTGTTCCTATCTGCTAACGTCTGGGGTTTCGTCAATCTTTACGGCAACATACTCTGCTCTATTTCTAAATGCATAACGTTTTAATTACAGCTGCTATACTATTAATTAAATCATTTTGTATTCGGTTAGAAAATCCACTAAACCCGGCGCTGGCTTTGTTTTCATCGGCAGATGTAGATTGCAAATCGTCGCTCAAAATTCCGTCATAATTTGTAAGTCATTTAATGCACTCTATAAAGTTCCCACGATTAGCAAATTCCACCGAAGAATATGACCACGAAAAGGCAACTCCTGTTTCGCCAAGTACAGGTTGGCAAATTAATTTTGGCGGTCGGAAGTTTGGCAACGTCCGATGCGCTGTAGAAAAGACGTATGCGGATTGCACGAGCTCACTTCGCTGGCAGAATTCGCAGGCTTCGTTTGGACAGTACAGTTCAGAGAAAATTGTGCAATACTAACTTGTTATGGCGGCTCCAGAAAGTACTAAAGAAAGTCATTGTAGCACAAGTTTTACACAATATTTTTTATAATTCGCATTTATTTAATTTTTTAAATAAAATAGAATTAAATATAATCCCTGTTTTTAAACTAGGAGGAGTGGTTTGAATTTAAGTTGACAATTCTGTAGATGTCTGATTGGTCAGATCACAGATGGTTTTATTCAGCACTTCTGACTTTTGACATATTATAACCGAATAATTGTGTAAATTGTAAACAAACTTTCATTTAAGCAAACAGAGGATGATTATTTGTTTAAAAAAGAGCTTCTTCGTATATGCTCTTGCGATCTATTTATATTATATCATGAACAGAATTATTTCTGTTATATATCTTCACATAGATATCTGGTAATTTATCCCAAAAAGGAACATATATATATTGATTCTATACAATATAAAAATAAACTATTGACAAATTTTTGATAAATAAACGTTATCGAGCTTTATTCATTAATATTTTTAATATATAAATCATTCTAATTTACCTTTAAGAACTTTTAATATAATAATTTGCTAGCTAGAACAACGCTAGACCATTTTATTTATAATTTGTCTCAAGGTTAAAGTCAAATGTTAAATAAAAATATAACTAAATACAATAACCAACTGTACACTAAAAATTAATAAAACAGTGGTCAAAGAGCTTCATTGTGACACTGTAAACAATGTTATAATGAAGTCTCTTTTATACGCGAATTATAAAAAGTGTTTTATGCACTCATGTGTCAATTTTATGCACCGTTATGTCATCATGACAAACAAATCGACGCCATTTTTAGTCCATTTAGAGCAACCTAAATGAGACATTTTTTGGTTATTGCATGCCTGCGGCTCATGCGTCAATTTTTCCATTCGTGAAAAAAGCACCACTTTATGCACTTGTTGCATAAATAACTATTCTGTTTCTGTCTACAGGAGTATATAAAAGGGCACATGTTTATTTTGTGTAAGATACCTATTTAAATGTTAGCTTATATTTATAATTATTATACTCATTTCGTACCTATCTCTATTACGTTTTGGTTTTATTATTTGTTTTGAACCATCTTTCGATTTCAGTTACAATTGCGGTTTGGTTATATTAAAATATGTTTGAACTAAAATCTAAAGATCGTTTAAAACAACTAATGAGCTGATACGTAATATAGTATTTTTAAATTTAATACTTCTTTTAAATGGCCGAAAACCACAAAAAAAATTTTTATTTCAAAGAACGGTCACTGAAAACAAATTTAACTACTTCCTCATTTTATTTGTATAAAAATACACATGAGTAAAACTTTTAATACAGCATTTATATCGACTTATTTTATTGCCAGGTCATTGAACGAGTTTCTGCCGCTACGAAAGTTAGCCAAAGAACGCTTTCCCGTATTAAAAAAGAAGCTCTGGCAGGAAGTAATGCTGACACTGATGTGCCTACTAAAAAACAAATAATGTCCAGTATCCGTATGGATCAATTCGACAAAACTGTGCTTAGAAGGTGCATAATAAATTATCACATATCCGAGAAAAAAGTACCCACGATAAGAAATGTACACCAAACCTTTGCAGATAGTTATGGCTTCGCAGGAAGTCGCGAATCTCTGCGGAAACGAATACATTCTTTTGGTTTTCGTTGAACCAACATAAAAAACAACGGAAGTTTGTTAATGAAACGTCACGAAATCAGACATTTACGCCTACTATATATAAGAAACATAAAAAAGTGCAGAGAACAGAACAAACCTATCGTTTATATGTATGAAACATACATTTATTCATCTCACACGCACCTTAAATGGCAAAGTACCTGGGCATTACGTTCGATGACAGACTGACTTTCTCTAAGCACATAGAGGCAGTGGTGGGGAAAGCAGAAAACAGGATCTCGACACTACAAAAAATTATGCCGAACATGGGAGGCCCCGGGACACAGAGGAGGAGGATGCTGTTGGAGACAATACACTCGATCCTCCTCTACGGGGCCCCAGTATGGTACGAGATCCTGTCTAAGGCGAAATACAGGCAATTATTAGAAAAAACACAAAGGAAACCACTGCTTCGAGTCTGTAGCGCCTACAGGACTGTGTCCACAATAGCGCTGCAGGCGATTGCAGGAATAGTGCCAATCGACATACTGGCGGAGGAGAGAGTCAGACTGTACAATCGAAATGATGGAGGCTCGGAAGGAGCGAAGAAAGAGGAAAGGGAAACGAGCCTCTGTAAATGGCAGCGACGTTGGCAAGAGGAGAGGTCCAAAGCTGCTTGTACAAGAACTCTAATACCGGACGTGACGGGGTGGTATAGATGCGCACACCGCAGAACAAATTATTTTTTCACCCAATTCTTGACGGGGCACGGATCGTTCAGGACATACACCTACGTTATAAAGAAGACAAGGGATGATCTGTGCTCCGAATGCGGTGTGGCAGATGACCCACAACACGCGGTATTGGAATGTCCAAAATACAAAGAAGAAAGGAAAGAATTGCAGCCAAGGACAGGATCTCTCAATGGTAAGACCATGATGGAAGCTGCCATTAAGGATAAGAAAACATATGCTCAGGTAATAGAAGTAGTCACTAAAATAATGAAAAAAAAGGAAACCGAAGACAGAGCGAGCCTGGAGTAAGATGAAGAAGACATAAAAGGAAGAGAATACAGTCGGCACACAACGATGTCATGTTCGCTAAGAACGGTTCCGTGTGTGCCGGCGGAGTAAAGGGTGGGGTTTTAGCTGGTAGGCGCCCGGCCATTGGCCGAGTGAATCCAGCACGCCTGGGTTTTCTTCCCAGGCAGTCTTTGGAAGATTTCCCCACCCTCAAAAAAAAACCCTAAATGAGAGAGCGACAAGAGTAACGAAGGATTAGGAAAACCCGTTTCAAAAGGTAATAGGCTCATCATTGTGCATGCAGGAAGTGAAAATGGTTTTGTGCCTAATGCTGGTATTATGTGGAACTCCCAGTCAAAAACAGGAGATTATCAAAATGAAATGACGTACGAAAATTATGAGAAGTGGGTACAAGAAAAACTTATTCCAAACCTACCAAAAAACGCTGTTGTGGTAATTGATAACGCCCCATATCACAATGTTCTAAATGAAAAATTACCTACGACTGCATGGACTAAATAACAATTAATAAACTGGCTTTCTGAAAGAAACATATATTACAGTGAATAAATGCTAAAACCGGATCTTTATAACGTTGCAAAAATGTACAAACCGCATTATAAAATTGATGAATTATTTATTCGACATGGATTGCAAGTTTTAAGGCTATCCCCTTATCACCCGGACTTAAATCCGATCGAAAGTGTTTGGGCGGCACTTAGAGAATATGTGGCCAAACGAAATGCTACCTTCAATTTTACAAATGGTAAAGAATTCTGTAATGAATTTTTTGACACATTTTCTAATTTTCGTAGAAAAATCTAATGGTTTTTATTTCCTTATTCATTTAATTAATAATAAAGAACACATTAATGTTATTTTCTTTTGTAAACTCGATTTTATATTATACTAGCTGACCCGGCCACGCGTTGCTGTGGCTAAAGTTTTTGTTATATTACATTATAGTAAACAATCTATGAGGAACAATAAGAGAACATCAGTCACGGAGTCCACTATGCTTTTTCACACAGATGGTATTTGTAAAAAAATATGGTGATCTCCTTATTTGACTTTCTACTACTAACCCTTTAGTACAATGAAATTATTTACGAACATAGACGAAAATGTTGATGTTGGTATACAAATTCACTGGATTGAGATTTGAAGGAGAAGTACGTTGAACACAATTAATTAAAATGTTCTTACACTTGATATTAAGCAGAAATCAATAGGTACAAAATAAAAATTTATCAGATTTATTATTTCCATTTAATTTTATAACAAATATAAGTATATTACAGTATAATACAGTAAATAACATGTGACGCTTAAACTCATGAATGAGGTAGGCAAGGCAGACAGTCTTAAACTTTTAAACATTAATATCTATTTTTTTGAATTATAAATACTTTCAATTTCAATTTAATTTAACACCAATCGGTGCACAATGTTTTTGGTTAACCTGTCTTTAGCTAACACAAATAGATTCGACGGTTTCCCAACACGTGAACACGCAACATATAGTTGCCCATGAGAAAAACATGGATTTTCCAAATCTAAACCACAAATGGACATTGTTTGACCTTGAGATTTATTTATAGACATGGCGAAAGCTAAACGAATTGGAAACTGTAGCCTTTTGAAGGGTATGGTAGAATCTGATGGTATCATCGGAATACGTGGCAGCAGGACCACTTTTCCTTTAAACTTCCCAGCCAAAATGGTTGCTTCAAGAATGTTTCCGGTGATCTTTTTGATGACCAAACGCGTACCGTTACATAATTGAGGTGGATTCAAATTACGGAGGAGAAAACTTGTTATCATAGCACATTGAAATAATAAGTGCTAAATATTTTTTAATAGAGGTTAAATAAAAACAATAAAAAAAAATATTTGTACAACTATTGAAAAAGTGTAGGAAATTGTGTATCATTTTTGCATTGACATTTTAATTAAATTTTATAATTATGTGATAATACTTACATACATATATTCAAATTAAATTATAAAGTTTTCATCAATGAAGCACAAATAAGTAAAAAACAGGATTAATTTCACTGTATTATCTTCATTATAATATGAATTCAAT
The DNA here is from genome assembly GCA_963921935.1 of Galeruca laticollis. NCBI lineage: Eukaryota > Metazoa > Arthropoda > Insecta > Coleoptera > Chrysomelidae > Galeruca > Galeruca laticollis. Next base: position 28,053,620 of record OY998181.1, read on the forward strand.
TTACACTTCAGTCTAAGTAACACGTGGCCGGCAATGCTAACAACAAAAATTTAAAAAGTGGAAATAATTGAATTATACGGTATTTCGTTTTAATAATTCACTACAAAATAAATTTAATTAATTTTATAGCGTCAACAACACGTGGTAATTATGCTGTTAAAATGTAGCTTATATGACACGTTCGTAGATTTACCATAGCAGCGCCATCTATTGATTACTTACTCAACCCAGTCGAAAGGTATCGACATCTGTTAGAATCATTTGGACTTAACAGATAATTGTGAATAGTGACTAATAACAGACAAATAATTAGCAATAAATTAAAATTGCGACTATAATTTGAGATTTAAACTATCCTATCTCTCAAGTTGGATCGAACTGCACATGGTGTGCGAATTTTATTATAATCGGTTAAGTGGTTTAGGAGTCCATTGAGGACAAACATTGTGACACGAGATTTATATATATATTTAGATTGTGTTGTCCTCGTAGGTATTAGCATTCTCACAACCTTTAAAACTTTGCATGCGGAATGTACGTCGCCTGCTCTTCCCGGTAACTGCGTTTACAACGTCAAGTTGTATGGCTTTCTCGCGCATCGTCAACTGCCAAAATTAATTTGCCAACCTGTAACATGTAATGTCAATAAGCCTTCACATTATTTCGATTTCTATCTACTTTGGCATTATGTCTTTCGATTTCTTCGCGAAAGACTACTTGCTATATGTACTTTTTCCAAAACGGTGTAAAACAAGATAAGCATTTAAATGATGTGCTGATTGACTATGCTTTTTTGACGCGTTAGAAAAATTATTTAAGTCTGAAAAACCCGTTATGTTCCACACGCTTTTGTCTTGGAAAATAATAAACGTGACCAGTAGTACCTTTTGTTGTCATGTATACAACCACAAAGCTACTTATAATTGTTATTAAACTTACTGTTGAAATATAGTGTCGTTTTATTGATTGCTGCACTAATTTTAAAGATGGAGTAGGCCGGCATAATTTCACTCTTTACTTTTCGTTGAATGTTAACGTGTGAAAAGCTTTTATTTTTAACTTCGAAATACATTTGTATCCCTTACACTCTCACACTGTACCGGCACAGTCATTGCCCTCAATTTTGTGTAAACTATACTGTATATAAAAGTGAAAATAAACCGCGATACCCGGCCCTAATTAATAAAAATTCTAATTATCGCCAGCAAATGTCAATCAATATCCATCGGAAATTGATTTCAAAACTGAATCGTCTTCGTAATCGCCCGACCGATGGAAACGGCCCGTGCAAGTCGAACGCAATGCTTTTATGCTCCATAACAATTTCTAATAAACAAACACAAATGCTTGCCATTCATTTTGAATGGGATGCTTATTTAGTTACACAGAGTAGAGCGCCAGCGGCGGTGGTTTGTAATATTGTTTTTTATCAATTGTATTGTATTATTATGAGTTGTGTGACTCGGACAGTGTAGTACATCTATTTTATAAATAAAAGATGTAGCCACAAAGGAAAACTTTGCAAAGCACTGTGTATCGATAATTTAAAAACATTCTGGTGGGGCAATGCTTTTATGCTTCTATTGTATGCATGCCACTGGTAAAAGTATCAATTAAAATGGTGTAAAAAATATATGGAAATGAATCAATCAGCAAAAATCCCTGAAGATCTTTGAAATGGAGGAAATAAATAATGAAACTCTCCAGGTTCGTTTTTTTCTATTAGCATTTGTGTTCACGTAAAAAATAGGAGTGATAAACATTTTTATTTTTCACACTGCCAAAACTGCAATTTTCTTGTTAATTAAAGTGGACCAGACGATAAATAACATTAACATAACAACAACAAATTTTCTTAAATTAGTTCAAGTCCATAAACGGCTTCACTATTTGTCGTAAAAATACTATCCATACAAAAACATCGTAAATATTTGTTAACTATTTCAATCAGTAAATGATATATAACAAGTTTGCCCTCCATTCTTTGACATTCAAGTAAATAATTATTTATTGTATTACATTTTCTTAAACAATACTGCATAGACGAGACGATCATGTTTACATTTTTAGAGTTAAGCTCATTTAACAACTTTTAGTGTAGTCATAAAAAACCTTGTGGTATTATAAAATGATATACGACAAGTTTTAGTTGTGAGGCCGAGACTCTTTTGTGTACTGAATTGGAAACAACAAAATAACCGTCAGATATATTATAATGTTTGGTTAGAATTATAAACAGCGAGAACCAAAAATTTTCCGTTAACAAAGAATGTCTCAAAATTTGGTTGCAGTTCGGTATAACAGAAATCGGGCACTCTGATTGGCTGTGTACTGGTAGCTTTTGTTTGTTTTGAAACTAGAAGGAACATTTAGAAATCTGCATCACATGACTAGAAATCACTAGTTACTAGACTGGGAGCGATGACATAAATAGTAGTCATAATAAAATTATACGGTCTGGAAATAGTGAACTGCAAACTAAATACTAATTAATATAATAGGAACATGGTAACCGAACGTATGCATATTATTAAAAACGAGAAATAACAAAACAGCGAATTGTAACATTGAATCTATAAATAATTCCCCCCAAGTTCGGCGACTACTTTTGCAAGGTTTACAATATGGAGGGTAGCACACACTATGCTTCTCAGTGATAGAGATTTCGCACTAGTGGAAAAATTTGCGAGAACAAAGAATGCAGTGTATTCGCCTAGTGAATGGGAGGAAGTCCCGAGAGAGCTAAAAAGGTCGTTTATTGTAACTAATTTTAAGATAGAAGATTTTTTTAATTTCTCTCAACTAAGGGAAACTTTCGCGAAATCAAATTTTGGCATGAGCAAATCTGTGAAGCACAGGAATTCCAGAACCAATTAGCTAAAAAGAAAACCTGGTAGACCTAATCTCTCAATGGAGGAAGATTTTAGTATTTAGAAGCGTTGTCCATAGTCGAGACAAAATTAGGCCATGTGATGGCGGTGGATTCCTTCAGTTTATCATCATTTCTATTACTCACTAAAATCCCAATAAGATTTGACGGTTTAGTATTATTTTTATGTTTCTGTATCTGTATCTGTAAAAGTTGGAAGGGTGGGTAGACCCCATAGCTCTTGTTGGTGTGGTTCTCATGCCTCCTGTAGTGTTGAGGCATGCTGTTCTTTGGATTTGATCCAGTTTACGGACGACTGTCAGCTGGTTTGCTTTAGCTCCCCAGGCAATCGCGCCGTACGTTAGCATAGGTCTGATGATGGCAGTGTAGATCCAGGCAGCAACCCTAGGTGACATTCCCCAGGTGCGGCCAATGGTTCTACGACACAGCACATAAGAAATATATGCTTTTTTAACTCTGTTTTCTAAGTGAGAGTTCCACGTTAACTTACTGTCAAAGGTGACCCCTAAATATTTCACCTCTGAAGAGAAATTAAGTTTGGTATCTAGGAGCTTTGGGGCTTGATGTTTTGCAAGCTTCCTTTTTTTCGTGAAAAGAACCATCTCCGTCTTTTTTGGATTTATTGTCAGCGAATGGTCTCTGCACCATTGTTCTATTATATTGAGGGCCTCTTGCATTAAAGAGCAGAGTGTCTCCTCGAATCTTCCTGTTAATAGAATCACTAAGTCATCTGCGTATGCTATTGTGTAGAAGTTGCTTTCGTTGAGGTGGCTGACCAAGGAGTCTAAGACCATGTTCCACAGTAGTGGCGAGAGCACCCCTCCCTGTGGACAACCTTTTACAACCAAGCCTCTGATGGTTACATCATCCACACTGATTTTTATCGCTCTTTTTGAGAGCATGTTATATATCCAGCCATTTATGGTTTGGGGGATATTTTTGTTGGAAAGTGCATTTGTTATTTTAGGAAAAGTGGTACTATCAAATGCTCCTTCTATGTCTATGAAAACACCCAGGGTGGACTCCTTATTTTCCAACGATCTCTCGATGCGGCCCGCTACGAGATGAAGAGCCGAATCGGTGGATTTTTATGTTTATTTGTTTACATTTTTTTCCGATGTCACATTTTCTTATTAAACTTTGCTTCAGTAAAGTTTTTTGTACTAAACAGTTTTTTCTATGCTCACTAAGTGCTTTTTAAAATCCTGTTAAGTGTCATTATTTGTATTTAACAGTTGTTTAAGTAAGACGCAAGAAAAACTTGTTAAGTGTAATTTTTTCTACATTTATTTGTGTTAGAGGAGGCAAGGCAAAACTTTTAATTTGTCAAGAAACGTCATTTTCTAAGAGCATGTCACTGTGTCAATTTTTGAAATATTTTATTAAGCAGCGGATTGTACATAAATTATTATGTGGATCTTTAGATTTAAAATGTGATTTACCGATTTTTTATTTTGTCACTTAACGGGTTTTAAAACCGGACCCTTCAAAAATTGTGAGATAGAGAGGCGATTTTAGCAGTAATTGAGCAACTAAACTTGTTATTTCATAAACTAAAATTGGTATTGTTTTTTTTTATTATCCATATATTTAAGACTAGCTGATTTTTTGAGTGTACCTCGTAGTAAGAACCCAACAAAATATAATTCGTTTTCTTATTGAATAAGTATAATAACAGTTTAGAGGGTGCTCCCGAACTAACAGTTGAGAATTCAATAGAAATGTGTCCCAATTTGGGCCTCCGGTTTTCTTTTGCAAATAGTCAGAGGCGTGCGCCGAGTATTTTTATTTATTTTTCATCACTTCCCGTCTAAAGTGTACACAGAATCTAATCAAATTCCTGCTTATATTATAATCATATTAATCCTAGTTAAAATATTTAAATACGTTGTGGGTTTGTGTGATGATATGTATTGTTTTTACAATTATTCATATCTAGTAATGCGGTATACGTGTTTAATTTAAATTTCATTGTTAAAGTAGTTAATTTTCTAACAAATTGTTTTAATTACCTATCTACATTGCATACGAGGGCCGGCAGAAGATTTATTGTAATAAATAGACAAACACATTTTTTTAACACTCTTAAAATGCACAATAATCGAAAGGTTCAATTGACAGTGGTTAATTGTTAAAGCAACTGTTTGTTATTTATCCGTAGAGACTACTAAGTGTTGAACAACTAACAAGAATTTTTTAGGGATAATGTAAAAGAGGGCGCATCTAGATAAAAACTAGCTTTTCGAAAAAATGCTAAGAGGCAAGCAAATTTCAAAAATGATGTATTCACCCAATGGTGTCACAATACTAATTTAATTGTTTGTGGGATGTTAGGGGTTCAAAACCCCCTTAAAATCTTTTTGGGCTGTACAGATTTCGTGGTTTTATATGAAAAAGATGCTCTTACGACAAGAAAGCCATCCATTTTCATTACAAAATGTTCATGAAATACTGGAAAAAATCAATTTTCATTTTGTACTTTTCAAGGGCTGCAACTTTTTGTGTGTGCACATTTGAGTTAAGTTATGTTCAATTGAGTTATTTTTGACCCCAGAATATGTGGTTCAATTTATGAATTTGGTACACCCTGTATATTAAGAAATCAAATTGAAAATCAATTATTCACCACACTAGAATCTTTAGAGTATGCAGTGCAAATTCACATTTTGTGACTAGTCTGAATTCTCAAATGTCAGTTCAAATATGCCAAAAACAAATTTTGGAACTATCTTAAAGCTGTTTCATTATTTAAAAAAAAACTGGTAAATTATTTCTCATAGAAAAGACTATAGCTTGTAGAAAAAAAGTATATAGATTTATAATTGACTTCTGTTTGTGGGCGGTCATTCAAAAAGGTAACTTAACTTCCGCAGTATTTCGTGTCCGAGGATAACCAAGGTTTAATTTTCAATAGCCTTGAAATTACAAAAAAATACGAAAGAAAGAAGTCATTAGTTCAGAAAACGTGATCTATTTAGTATGTATAATTTTTTTTAAATGTGAATAGAACGATTATACAAGGTGTCCCGTAAATTAGAGGAACGGTAGATCGTTAAGAAATATTTATAATACTCATACAATTTTCTCTAGTATTGTCAGTTTGTGAAATACTGGTTGGTAAAGGAAAAATACATATTTTATTGCATATCTTCTCGGGGATAGAACTACATATTTAAAGATTTGTATACGTTAAGGTGGGCACAGACATACCCACCTTAACGTATACAAAACTTCGTATCGTAACTCCGTCGCGCAACAATTGTTTGTTACGCATCGAAGATATCAATACATCGTCGCGTATCTTATAAACGGGACATTTTGCCGTTCCGTCTTTACTAAAACAGAACAATTAAATTAGTCTTTTTCTTGTGTGCAATGGAGGTTGTTGCAGCAGCTTATATATACATACATTACTTAGTTAAAAAAAAATAAAAAAAGACGCGCAGAAAGACGCTGGTGGCAGACCCGGTTTTATACTAATAGAAGTGTCTACAGCGGAAATCATTTACTGTTGGATTTAAAATTTCAGGCAACTAGTGGCCTTTACAAAAATTTTACTAGAATGTCTCCAACAGACTTCGATTACGTGATTAATTTAATTGGACTCAAAATAGCACGAAAAGATACTATACTCGATAGTCGAAATTGTGTAAAGTGAGTCAGAGCTATCTAATCAACACTTTGGTTAAAGCGCAGTTGCCATATGTATTCTAGAGAGAAATGCTGTATTTTATAAATACACTTCAAATCCATTGTGTCAATATTTCAGGTACAAAAGATGCAATGTAATTAAGTACATACCAATTTAATATATTTATTTCAAATTTCAAGCAGACTAATAATAATTAGTTTACTTGAAATGTGAAATAAAGTGTTTATGTATATTTCTTGAACGCAAAGTTTGTTGTGAAAAACTCGCCGATTTGACAATGTTGGAGAGTCGCTTCAATGTTCCCGCTTTGAGAACGAGATAGATAGATCGAGCTACGCGAATGAGACAGTGATAGTAAACAGTTATGTGAGGTGTTTATTCTCTTCATGAGCGTAACATCAGTATTTGTGTTGTGGTTTTGTGTGATAAATCGGTTATTATTGGTATTTATTGTAATATTTATATCGGTATATTTAGTGACAATAATGGCGGAGTGTAGCGGTGTTGGCGATAAAAAACGGCGTCGTAACAATTTAATTCGGGAAGAAAAAGTCCTCATATTAAATGTGTACGAAGGACTGCGTGCCATGGACAAACAGTTGGGTGTTAGTGACGCTGTGATTAAGTGCAGTTATTTAACTAAAGTTTCTGAGAGTACTATATACAATATTCTAAAGAAATCGCGGGACGGATCTTTGACAAGAGAACGAGGTGAAAACTGTAAACCGGAAAGTAGGGAAAGAAAGAAAATTGTTTTGGACGACCAAACACGGAATGCTATACGTAGGGAAATACATTCTTTTTATTTTAGGAATGAAATCCCCTCGGTAGCTAAATTGAGCAAGGTAATAGAAGCTGATGATACTTTACCAAACATCAGTGATAAAGTTTTGAGACGAACTTTAAAATTAATGAATTTTCGTTACCAAACAAGAAGTAGAAACAGTGCCTTAATTGAACGAAATGACATTGTGGAATGGAGGAGAAATTATTTAAAACAGATACGACAGTTTCGTAACGAAGGACGGCACATATATTATCTTGACGAAACATGGTTAAATGAAGGCCACACTGTGTCAAAAGTGTGGCAAGACATGAATATACGAAGCAATCGACAAGCCTTTATGGAGGGTTTCTCTTCCGGTTTAAAAGCTCCCTCTGGGAAAGGACGTCGACTGATTATCACTCACATTGGCAGCGAGGAAGGATTTGTAGAAGGTGGATTACTAAGTTTTCAGTCCAAAAAAACTGTCGATTACCATGAAGAGATGGATGGTAACCGGTTTGAAACATGGTTTAGATCAATTTTAACAAAGGTAACTCCTGGTTCAGTGATAGTTATGGATAATGCTTCATACCACTCTCGTCGACTGGAGCAAATACCTACTTCAGCTAGCCGCAAGAGGGTTATAATTGATTGGTTAGAGAGTAAAAGCATTCCGCACAACGAGGCAATGCTAAAAGTTGAATTATTATCTCTCGTACGGAAATATAAAAGCAGTTATATTAAGTACGTTGTCGATGAAATGGCGAAAGATTTCAACGTCTCAGTTGTTAGACTTCCTCCCTACCACTGTGAGTTAAACCCCATCGAGCTGGTTTGGGCCCAAGTGAAAAATTATGTTGCGAGAAAAAACAGTACATTCAAAATGGCTGACGTTGAGAAACTGTTTGACGAGGCGCTGCATACCGTTACTGCTGAGAGTTGGCGTAAATGTATTCAACACGTATTAAAAGAAGAAATAAAGTTTTGGGATTTAGACATACGTGTAGAAGTAATGATGGAACCACTCATTATCGATATAGGAGGAGGAAGCGATGATTCTGAGGAGTCGTCAGGGAGTGATACCGCTTCCAGTTAGTCAGACATTTTACAAGTGACCTCGCAACATACCTATACTTATTGGTAATTTATTTTGGTCTTGACAAACAACTTTTTTTTAGTTTTAGTAGTAGTAAGTTGGAATTGACTTTTAAACATTTTTTTATTTTGTTTTAACTTACTTATGAACAACTTGTGATAAGTTATTATTTCAAATGTTAAAAATTGAAATTCCAGATATTTCAGTATTCGCACCCTTAAACTATGATACGCTCATGGAGTTCACTTTAAATCGCTAGATAACCGATGACGTCACTTTACAGAATTTCGACTATCGACTTTTTTATATACATCTTATTATAGCTCATCCTTAAAAATGTGTATTATTCTTGGTAACACCCTGTATATACATAATGATACCTACCATAATAATTTCGTATTTCTGTTCTCTCAAATTTAAACGCCAGAGCGTACAAGAACATTTTCTATTTATTTTTTATTTAGGACTATTAAGAACCCTTCAAAAATGATGCGCTCATGAAGTTCGCTTCTGCAACTGATTTTATGGACAGTAAGAGCGATGAGTCACTTTACAGAATTTCGACTATCGAGTATAGATGGAGAACTGTAATTTCTGTTCAAGAAAGGTTGGCAGTAACAATTCGGTTTCTGGCGACTGGTGACTCTTTCACTAGTCTACAATACCTTTTTAAAATTTCTGAACAATCGATAAGTGCTATAGTTCCTGAAGTGTGCGAAGCCATTATAGAAGGATTAAAAGAAAATATACGGGTAAGAAACTGGTTTACTAAAGAAGTATAATAAACAAACATTAAACAAAACAAATGTTTATCTTAAATTATCTAATTCAATATCGGGCATATCCAATAGTTGGCGTGGTAAAGAATTGACTGGAGTACTGCGACGTGATTGATCCGAAATACTAGAATTAGCATAATTATATGCTGGAGATGGAACCTGTGAATGCTGTTGAGTAAAACTGGAAGCTTGGCTATCCTGATACTGTTCAAATTGAGAAGGTTGTGGCACAGAATTTGCAAAGAATGACTGAAGAGTATGAGTACGGTATGATTGCGAATGATAAAAATTGGTTGAACTTTGTTCGAGATGGGTCTTGTCTGCTTTAAAGAAAATTAACATAATATCTTGTTGTACAGTACTTTGTAATTCAAGAGAATATTTGGCCAGTTTTTTAGCCACAAGATTTCCAAATATTTGACATTCGTTTTGACCCTGTGGGTTTCTAGCGTTTGCTGATGCTTCTGACAGTATTTTAAAAGCTTTATCTAATTTCTCAGAGTCTCCATTCCTCTTTTGGCGTTTCCTATGAGGTGTCGCTTCATCTCTTTTCTTTTCGGTACTAGGTGTTGCTTTTGTTTTCGGTACATTTTCTATACTTTCCCGATTCTCTTGTACAGCAGAATTTTTATCGTTATCTGCTAATGTTCCTTCATCACCCGATATTTCCTTTTTATCATTATCTTCTTCTTCGTGTACAATCTAAAATTAAAAATAATTTAAAATAAGTATTTAATAAACAAACTTATTTAGAAAATAAAAATATGTCCTATTTTTGGCGCACTGTATAATTTGTTTTAACGAAATTTGTTTTAATTTTTACAGATACCTTCAACACCAACAGTTTGAGGACACCTGGAACTTTTCACATTGTCTGGGTGCTTTAGATGGGAAGCATGTTGTTCTACAAGCTCCAATTAACACCAGAAGCGAGTTCTTTAATTACAAATCAACATTTAGTGTAGTTCTTTTTGCCCTAGTGGATGCTAATTATAACTTTTTGTATGTTGATGCTGGAGGCCAAGGAAAAATTTCAGATGGTGGTATCTTTAAAAACAGCTCGCTTTACAAAAAATTACAGCGAAATGACTTAAATTTTCCTGAACCAGAATCTTTACATGGCAGGCAACAGAAAATTCTCTATTTTTTTATTGGAGACGAGGCATTTGCCTTAACTGAGTCGTTAATAAAACCGTTTTCGGGAATACATCCTAAAGGATCATTGCAAAGAGTGTTTAACTACAGATTATCTCGCGCACGAAGAACTGTAGAAAATGTATTTGGCATCGCCTCAGCCGTTTTTAGAGTACTTCGTAAACCGATGTTACTGGAACCCAGAAAAGCTGAATTAGTTATAATGGCAGTAGCTCATCATATAATTTTTTAAGAGAAAGTTCCACATCTTGTGCTTTGTATACGCCACATGGAACCTTCGATACAGAAATTGATAGAAAGCTTGTAGAAGGAAAGTATAGAACTATAACTAATGAACCAATGTCTTCTTTATTTCCAATTAGAAATATTCTGGGAATAGCAAACTTTTAAAGGCAAACCAACTACTTTCATAGATATCTGAAAGCCCTGTAATAAATAAAATAAAATTTGTAATTGAAAAGTAAATAAACAAAATAGAAAAGAAATTAATGTTCAATTATTCAAACTTACCTTTACCCGTACCGTGGCTCTTTTTAATTTTTGCTTTCTCTCGCCTAAGTACTGACAGAAGAACATTAATTTTTTTTTGCATTCATCTACTGTTGTCCGAAACTCTACAGCAAGTTCTTCCCAAGCATCATGCTTCTTCATTTTATTATAGTATTTGGGATGTTTTGCATCCCACAAAATTTCTTTATTACGATAACTATTTATGAAATCCAGGGTAGCTTCTTCTGTCCACTCCATGTTTTCAACTGAATAAACAAAACGAAAAATATATCGCAACTGTGTACCGCAGACATGTCCAGACATGCTAACAAGTGGTGCAACATCAGTGCGTATCATTTCTTTGATGCGGCGTCAAAAAACCGACAACCGATGGAACGCCGAGATGTTACTATGTTCTGGTGTTACGGTGCTACGCAGTGCCGTCCACACTTGTTACGCGACGGCGTTACGATACGAAGTTTTGTTATATGTCTGTACGCACCTTTATAGTCTCTTAAAAACACATCAACAGATTTAATTCGTCACCTTCAAATAAGCCAGGGGCGTGGTATGAGGGGTTCGTAGACATTAACCGTACCATATTCTTGATACTGCGAGGTAATTACTCTTGTCTCCAATTATCATTATTATTATTATAAATCGAAAAATGCAGAGGATTCAACGAACCCTAATTTGCCCAACAACATAGAAATACTATAATATTGTACTTTTTCCTTCTTCCATGGCGTGTCAAATCCATTTTTTGGATATACGCCTCTCCTAATTCCGTTCTCCACTTTTGGCGATTCATGACTTCACGCGTCCAGTGAAAACCAGCTGTTAATTTTATATAATCGAATCACCGCATTGGCGGCCTCCCTCTGCTTCTTTTAAAATTGTCGGGTCTCCAAGAGAGTATTCTCCTGTGCCCCCGAATAGATTCGCTGATTCGCCCCTCGCAATATGTCCCGCGAAACTCCATTTCAATATTGCCGCTTTCCCTATTACATCAGTTACTTTTTTCTACTACTTCCATTACTAAAACCTCTTTCAAGACACGGGTTTGACATGCGCAAAACGGCTCTTTAAACACCAGTGTTTAAAATGCGAAAAGTCACATCACGTTTATCTTATTCTTTTAAACGTCCCATCACATGTATCTTTTGTATTTTAAATTTCATGTTCCGCGATAATTTTGTTGTTCTATGTCATTTGATTTGTCAGTCAGCTGTCAGTCATTGTCCGCAATGTTATGAATATAATTAAGATCTATTTTTCATTTCTGTAGGCGTAGAAAAAGCATAGTAAGCTCCTCTTGTTAAAAAATCTTTAGTCGCTCGTTTTATAAGGCATAAAACTCGTTACTAAATTAACGTTTTTAACTCTTGGTACTTAACCTTTCCTTAGTGGCTTTCAAGAAATAACGTTATTAACACTTTAACTGCCAGGCGAATTAGATTAATTTCCTCCTAGGCCATTTTTTTTTCTCTAAATCGGACCAAACAGGTATCCATATGCAAACTCAAGTATAAATTTTCGTTTTTTACACAATGTGTGAATATTTTACGTATTCTTGTTTGTGTGACAAAATTACTCACGCGGCGTAGAATGCAACAAAAATCGCCCCGTGCCGTGTGCTTCATTTCGGCGAACACATTGTACTTGACTTTGCATTGCCCGTTTGCGTCGTGCACCAACTATTTTGGTGACTGGCATGTCTCAACGTGTCTGCAGTCTGCATTTGCATTTCCCTAGTTTATAGTGTGAACTATTGTGAGTTTGTGCGTTTTGAGGTTATTGTAACGTAAAATGTCTTGGAGAAAACAAGGAAAACAATTAGAAGAATGGGCAGCAGAATTATATGATGACGATTTTAATATGAGTAACGATGAAGTGGATTGTACAAGCGACGAATTTTTTGAGAGTATCGAGATTCAGACGCGGACAAAAATTATATTCCACGCACAACAGATAGTTCTGATGAAGAAAATCGTCCATCTACATCAACGAATATAATAAAAGGTAAATATCAAGAAATAAGCATAAGTCGGTTTTTTTCATATTCGCTAATTTTAGGAAGAAAATCAACTCCCCGAGTTTGGCTAAAATTCGTAGAATAAATCCCGGTCCATCTAGAGCTGTAACAGAAGGTACTATCAAACTATCAATATTTTTGTGTTTTGTGTAAACCCAAAATTTCTAGGTATCCCAAACGAAGCAATACATTCAGAATCTGAAGAATCTGCGTCAAGTATATAACGGCGATGTTCCAGTTTCCCGGTTAATTCCAACGGATAATAATAATGAACTTTTTCAAGATGGGGATGATATAACTTGGAGAAACCCTTCTGGGCGCAACCTAAAAAATTATGTTTTTGATACACCCCATGGAATCCCCTCCAACGTACTAGAAAATCTTATTGATAAAAGAGAACTTGAAATATTCAAAATATTCCTCGACGATGAACTTATTGAACTCATGGTGCGTGAATAAATCGTTACGCTGAACAAGTAATAATTGAAAAAATCACTGATGAGTCAATAACATGCAATTCCCGCTTGACTGATTGGGTGGAAACAAATGCAATTGAAATGCATGTTTTTTTGGGTATACCTCTGTGGATGGGCTTAGATAAAAAGCCTTCGTTGTCTTACTACTGGAGTCGCTCCGAGTTATACAACAGCCTTGCGTGTAAAGTTATGTCTAGAAATAGATTTGAAATTTTACTGCGCATGTGGCACTTTGCTGACAATGTGGCATGTCCGCCAGGAGATCGTTTACATAAAGTACAAATTCTAACTAGCTATTTGGTATCCAAGTATCAAAAATTTTACATTACTTCAGAAACTGTATGCATTGATGAAACTATGGTACCGTTCAAATGTTTGCTTTTAAGTATTTATCGGGAGAATAAGGCCAATTCTAGGAAAATAATATTTATTTAGAAAAAAATACACAACTTAAAAAACATTCTCAAAAACAAACAAACTTTAAAACAATGTATTAAATATCCATGTCATTATAACAGCGTGGTCCAAGCACAAAAATGTTCGGCACCTTTGACAGCTAAAACGGGTTTTGCGATTTTTTTTAATCGCATACGGAACGACGGCTCTATCATGTGGACCTTGCTCTTCCTGTCGCAATCCACAAACTTCTGAAATTTTTATTTTCAGACTTCTTGGAATATAGTCGGATGTTGCTCTTACTTTCATGTAGTTTGTCAGCAAACTGAACCCAAGTTCGAGTGAAAAATCTTTGCGCTGAAGATTTTTATCAATATTATTTGCTGTATATATAATACATGAATGTATACCAGCTATATTCATTAGGCTGTAAAAAATAAACATAGGCCATCGCATTGAAACTCTCGCGCATTGTAAGTAGAACAAAGCTCATCCACTCCACCTTTTGTCTTATTATAATCTATTATCATTGCTGGGTTTCCAGTCTCTGGATCAATAGCATCAATCATGATGCATATTGGAAATAAGCAAACCCCTTTTTCCAGGCTTCGGGATATAAGACACTGGGGTTGTGTGTTCTTGAAGAATAAATATACTGGAACCCTCAGGACGTATTTTGCCTTCCAACAATAAAGAAGGTATTGGTTTTTTATTTGTGGGAATCGTGCCTAATAAACTTAGTCTATGATTGATGCGGAGTTCATCGGCTAACTCTATACTGGTAAACCAGTTGTCGGTTGTTAAATTTCGTCCTGCACCTGAGATGGGTTCACATAAACGCTGTACTAAATGGTCTAGTATCTATCTTGAATGGCACTGGAGGTTGTTTACCAACATAAACTTCATGGTTATTGGTATAAAATGTGTTAGCGTCTACTAGGGCAAATATTTTTATACCGTATTTGTTGGGCTTATATGGAATGTATTGACGAAAACAACAATTTCCTCTAAAAGCTTCCAACTTTTCGTCAATTGTCGTATATTCTGATAACGAGTAAGGCCTTTTACAGTTTGACATGAAACTGTCTTTCTTAGCGACTCTACTTATCATCGAAACGAATGTGGGCAAGTGAAAAGCGACATGGTGAGCCTAAAGATTTCCATCGAGGTTCCATCCGTTTTCCATAAATCAATAGCATTTACTACGATTTTCCTAGCTGCAGCAATATACAACAAACCGAAAAATGCATTTAGTTGGATTGCACTTCTGTTCGTTACTGTAGTTATGCTTTTTATTTAATCATAAAGTTGGTATTTTCTATTATTATATTGAGAATATTTTCACAAAAAAGCTGCCAAATAGAAATAGCATCTGTCAGATTCATAAAGTTCCTTTTTACTCCTGGCAAATGCTTCACTACATTTACCGATCTGGTCCTAATGTTTTTATTTTGTGGTGCATGTTTCCCCCATTTAGTAAATTTATCTTTTCCAAAAATTTAGGGCTCTTTGTTTTCAACTTCCTCATCATTGTTTTCTAACTGCTCACTTTCGCTATCCTCCTCCCTTGTTTCTACAATATCTTCTTCGCCATCGGATTTGTTGTCATCAAATTCGATGTCGTTTGGAACTTCTTTCATTAATTTTAGCAGTATCTGTTCCTCCTTCTCAAAGTCCATTGCTAAAATAACTGGTTTTAGTGATAAACATCTTAGAAATAACGAAGAACTTACCTAACCTACTCACAATAGGCACGGCGGCAATAATAAAGCTCCGTGAAGGCCTTGAAAGGTATTTGAGTAATAATAAACATAGAGAGGGCTATTCATTCATAAACACGTTTATTTTTGCGGCCTACAATTCTAAACGCCAGTAGTGAAATAATGAATGAATTACAAAAAGTGGGGATGGTATTGTAGATACATGGCCTTGGTAATTTCGGCTGTTTTTCTGACAAAATTGGCACCGACGAACCATGATAATCCAAAATCATTAAATTAATTAACTTAAAAGTTTATTTTGTCACTAAAAGTCTTGAAAAACACATCAAAACGAAGAAACTAAATGTTTACATTGTGAGCAGCTGGTCTGCTGTGGAGTATCCTTTTCTAAATCCTGCTTGTTCACACGGCTACAGTTTTCTAGTATTAAAAAAATTACAATTTCAGTGAGAAGGCTGTGCCCGTTTATTTTTTAATAATTTGTGGAAACATCTATATTTTGTTTCTCAATTGATATTTGGGTTACAACAAAAAATAATTAAATCTCTGACATAATATGGCCCTGGAGGTAGCCAGCAAGTTTTTAATTTGTAAAGGCATCGCGTATTCAAGAAGGTTGAAAAACATTGTTCTAATAGATTTACATAAAAAATTTCCAATAAAACTGTAGATTGTATCTATGAAAAAATAGTTGAAGCAGATGTTTGTTTGAAGGACATTTCAGAATGTTTTATACAAGCGGTGTTTTAATAATTATTATAATCTTCGTTACAGCTGGAAGATATATTGGGAAGCATATTTTAGACGAACGATTTATAGCAGATGGTTTTAAAAATTAACGACTGAAATGAAATGTTAAATATTTATTTAGATCATAAGATGGCATTGTTTAATATGTCGTACATGTTAACTGCATACGGCCTGTGGCCTGCCAGACACATTAAAGTTGTTACTACAGCAGGTAAGAATACTCGAGGTAATACAAACCTTTGACTAACGGCGAATTAGACAAGAATCAGGTAATAAAGGTGTGCAATAAGAAGGCTTATTCACGTTATAATATAAAAATTGGTATTTATGTATTATTGTTTAAACAGGGTCTAACACATCTCCAGACCCACAGTCAAAGAGCGAAAGAGCTCGAGGGATCGCTGTCCACGGGAATAATATATGTATCAGAGCATTAGTACTCTTAAGGTATCCACTTGAGAGAAAAACTCTAGATAGCTACTCCTGAGAGTATTTTTCGCAAATGGGCATAATTTTAATAGTAACTATCGGAGAGTACAAAAACTATCCTGAGAGCGGGCGAGTCGGGACTTGCTTGCTTGTGGTTAGGCCGTTTCTTGATGGTGTGAATGTCAACAATAGTTTGAATTGAGAGAGTGCTCGCAGCGGGTATTTAGTAAATATAGTTTGCGAAATCCATAAATTAATTGGTATTTATGAAAAAATGTCCATTCAAATGTACAGACTATCGCAATAAAGAAACGAAACAACAAATTTTGCACGAAATTGTAGTGGAATTTAGCTGTGGAGCAGAAGAGATACCATGAAAATTACATAATTTGAGAAACGTGTTGTAAGTTGCAGACGTGACTTCCTTCACTATTCTACCTATCGCACAAACGGGTATTCGAACAAATATTGCAGGATGCTATAGGAGTCGTCACACCAGTAAACGTGTGATTATTAACGCATGCCGTTAGTGTCTAAAACGTATTTTTTATCACTTATAAATAACAAAGTAGTTCTTTCATTAGTGTAGAACATCCAATTGTAGTTTACGGCGAATCCTTGGTTTGACTCAACATTTCCTTTTTTTTTTCTGTTTCTTTACTAGCAAAATTTTGTAGCGTACAATGGCGGCAGCAATTTTTTTCACATCCTTATAATTCAAATCTTTTAATAGAACTCGGGAATCCTCTGCAATGAACAGGGTCTGGCGAGCAATGACGTCACTAATCTCAGAAGAAACTGTCCCGAGAGCAGAAGTCCCAAATTTTATTTCAAATGGGCGAGCCGCTAATATAATGTTACGAACTCGCACACCGAAGCAGATACTAAGTACGGTCCTGTAGCCTTATGTTAACGGAGTTAAAAAAATGGCGAGCGCGCCGAATTCTGGCAAGGTTTATTGGGATTTATTGTAACAGTTTTTATAGACATGTTCTCGGAAGGTCTTTTAAGGATTGAGCCGGCAAACGAGAAATATCGCGAAAGGCATTTGTTTTGTGTAAGCCGCGGTCCAGTATTCTCTAGTAAAAAAAGGCACTAGTATATAAAAAGGACCGATCAGCGGACGAGTTTAGTTGATAATTTGACATCGTAAGATAAACAAGTAAATAAGTGAATATAAAGTGTTTATATAAATTAGTTTGAGTGAATATACAGTTAATATAAATTAATAATTAAGTGATTAGTTAAGTATAAATAAATTAAGTGTAAGTGAGTTAGTGTTTAAATAAATTAGTAAGTAGCCATACCGAGTGTTTAAAATTGATCCCACCCGTAATAAAAACGTTTAAATAAATAAGAAAAACATTACAATAAGCTCTGGAAAGTAACTTTCAGTGGACACCTACCATTAGATTAATTAGTAGAGTTTAAAAATAATTCATTTCATCAATTTTATATTTAAAGATTATATTACGTAAACATAATTATTATTGGATATTTAAATAGTTTAACAAAAATTCAGTAATATTCTTTAATATGTAAATTATATTTAAATGTATTATTTTATATATTATAATAGAAAATAATTTTACAACAATATCCTAACATTTCATTCCATTCGAATCGTTAACATTTCCCCAGAACCTCAGATACAGTATACAGTCGTGTAGAAGCGAGCACGTGGACAACGATAATAGGTCTGGAATTGTTTTAGACCCTTCAGATTATTCATATAAAATCGTTGATTGAACGAACTATGAAGAGCACTCCATACTTTAACATGAATGGGCCTAATCATTGCACACCTTTATTACCGGATACCTGGCTAAGTCAGTGAAGTGAAGAAGTGGCGCTCCTATAATTTCCCTCGTAAAGTAAACCCTACCCTTTTACCTGAGGTTGACCGGTTTGCGCCCCGATAAGCAGGTAAAGTAAGTATCAACTAGATTAGTATATTTTCGTAGAAATAGGATATTCCATGTATTAAAGCAGGTGGAAGAGAAAATAAATTTAAGTTTGTGATAAATATAATAGAATAGAATTACTCAATTTATAAATATAACTGTCTGCGCCAAAAAAAATCGAATGTTTTTTTTAAATACACTCAGGTGCAAAAAATTCGATCCATCGTATATTTTCCATTTATTGTGACTTTTAAAACTTATTATATGGCATACATAAATATAGAGAGACCCTCGTTTAATTGAAATTATTAATTTATATACATTATTTTCATGTTTCTTATGACATTTTTTATAAACAATACAAATTTTAGGTTTTTGTCAGAAATTTACGTCTGATAGAGCAGCAAGAAATTCATTTGTTATTTTAGTGGCCCATACAAACCCACCGAATTAGTATTTAAACTTATTATTTTGTTAATTTAATTGAAATCAAAGGACTTTAACACCAACGGATGCTGCAAGGGCAGTGGCTTTAGTTCAAGATGGTCGTAGCCAATATTATGCGGCTGAGCTAGTAGGTGTTAGTCGTTGTGCAGTTCAAAGAGCAATTCAGCGGTTTAATGAAACTGGAAATTACACGAGGAGACCAGGATCAGGCCGTAGAAGGGCAACATCCGCACGCGATGATAGATTTTTGGTCTCTTCGTGTTTGAGAAATAGACATTTAACGTCAGTTGAGCTGGCAAATCGTCTGAGCAAAGTCAGAAATGTCGATGTAAGCAGGTGAACAGTTCGTCGACGACTCACTGAAGCTAATTTATATTCCAGAAGGCCAACTCTATGTCCACTGCTATCCATGGAACAACGCAGAGCTCGGCTTGCTTTTGCAAGGGAACACGAGGACTGGAATGACGCCGATTGGAGTAATGTATTGTTCTCGGATGAGTCCAGGTTTTGTTTAAGGTAGAGAAAGAATCTACAGAAGACAAGGACAGCGATTCGCCCAATGTAACATTGCGGAAAGAATAAGTTACCGAGGAGGCTCAGTTATGGTTTGGGCTGATATAAGTTCCGAGGCCCGTAGTGACTTGGTTCTTGTAGATGGAGGTTCTATGACAGGATCAAGGTACATAACAACAATTTTGGATGAGCATGTGGTACCTTTTGCTCCATTTGTAGGGCCTGATTTTATTTTCATGGACGATAACGCGCGGCCACATCGTGCAAGAATCGTTAATGAATATTTAGAAGATGTCGGGATTGTCCGTATGAATTGGCCATCTTCAAGTCCAGATCTCAATCCTATAGAACATCTATGGGACACTAGGAAGAAGAATCCGATCACGAGTACCTCGTGCTAACAACTTGGCTGAACTTAGTGTGGTGCTTCAGGCAATATGGGACGAATTGGACCAACTCGATGTCCAATACACAAATACAAATTATTAATAAAAAAAATAACACACTTAACATTTCATTATAACCATTGTTTTGATTACAAAATATACTTCATTTTTCCATTATTCGAATAAAGCTAATTGTTTTCATAACAACATGATTTTCTTGTATAAATTGTGTTTATTATTCTCATACCTTTAACATTTAAAACCAATCCAAAACTTACACGGTTAAACTTTTGTCTGCTTTGCCAAAAAATAGTCGTGGATCGAATTTTTTGCACCTGAGTGTATATCTAGAATATTATTTAGAATGACAAAACAATCGTTAAAGTTTGAGCCCTTAATATTAACTTTAAGAGGTCTATCATTGTTAAATTCGATTTTTTATTCTTAATTCCATTTTTGTTTTAAATTTGCCATTTGATTAAAGTAAACAACATTATCAATATACACTTTTGAAAGAAATTTTGAAATTTTTAGTCAGACAAGCCGTTTTCTTGTAATCAAGCCTTGAAAATCGATATTTTTTTCTTATTTAACTTTCTAACTCTGGAATTTTGTAACTAATGAACAAGTTAATATCTAAAACAGAACAATAGAGATTTTTGAAAGAAATCTTATGGTTTACAGAAAAGGTACCTTAACAATTTGTATTAAATTTACTCTTTAAGCGTTGTGACAAGTGAAAATACTTTCCCTTCTCCTCAAAAACCACGACGCCTATCTTAAGAGAAAATTTACGAAAAATTGTTGAAACCTTTTTTGTAGCATGAAATTTCTTTCATAAATCTCTATTGTTCTGTTTTAGATATTAACTTATTCATTAGTTACAAAATTCCAGAGTTAAATTTCCTTCAAAAATACGCTTTGATAATTTTTTTCCTTCATCTTTTGTCAGATTTGGCACAAAATTGATATTAAGAATAAAAAATCGAATTTAACGATGATAGACCTCTGAAAGTTAATATTAAGGGCTCAAACTTTCACGATATTTTTTGTATCATCCTAAATAATATTCTCGATATGCTTTCAAAACAATAAACATTCGATTTTTTAGCCCCAGTCTAATGTATTATCTTTGCCAGTCCTAAGCCTGAAGAAAGTGCGAAGGAAAGATTTTTATTCAATAATTCTCGGAATATCCTATTTCTACGAAAATATACTAATCTGGTAGCTACCTACTTATCGGGGCGCAAACCAGACGACCTCAGGTAAAAGGGCAGGGTTTACTTTACGAGGGAAATTATAGTTTGCTTTGCCGTCCCTGTTTTTGCCTGGTGAGTAATTTTTTTTATATAAATTTGATAAAAGTTATTAAATATGTATATATTTTAGATAATTCAATGAAGGGGGATATAACAGACAATTTTTTGTTTCCCGTCAAAGTAGAAGAGCCTATACAGGAGACGATCCCTAAAAGAATTAAAGGTATTTATTATCTGCAATTGAAAAAAAAAATAATAACATACCTTTTTTTTCTAGATATGCCTTCCAGCCATACATATTATTCTCCAGTTGGAAAAGTTGAAATGCCCACCAGAAAATATGAGAGTAAATTAACAGAAATTGAAGGTAAGTTTTATTGTATTCAATATAGCAGTTTAAAATGAAACTTATTGTTTCTAGATAATTCCACAATATATTGAAAAAATATATTGACAATTGTTTCGATATTAAATATTATCGTCAGAATGACAGAAGTTACATTTCATTTGATGCCTACCTGATGATAAATAAATATTTTTGACTAGACCAAGAAGTGATCTACCTTGTGATTGACTTAATATATGTTAATTGTGATCGACTACAAGAAGTATTGTATTATATTACCATATATTAAGTCAATCACAAAGTATGTCACTTCCTTGGTCTAACCAAAAATAATTATTAAACATCAGGTAGGCATCAAATGAAATGTAACTTCTGTCATTCCGATGATGATATTTAATATCGAAACAAGTGTCAATTTCTTAGAATTCTTAACATTTTTTCAATATATTGTGGAATTATCTAGAAACAGTAAGTTTCATTTAAAACAGTAATATGAGTAGATTCCACGGTGTAAGGGTCGAATTTCATTCAATATAGCATGCTATAATTTTGGACATTTTAAAATGTGCCCATTGAAAAAATAATAATCTGGGTTTTATTTTATGTTATAGTTATTTCCTCCACCAGTAAAGGTGTTGAGCCATTTCCACATTCACCACACGTGGAAGCTATTCCCTCCACCAGCTATGGGATGGAAGGTATTGAGTCCTTGCCACCTTCATTAAATGTGTTGCGAAGCAAAGAAACCATTAATCGGCATAAAGTCCTTTCATTTTTCAAACGTAGTTAGATGGTTTTAAGAAATAAATTAATAAGTATGTAAATGTTCATAATCGTATATATGTAAAATGGACAATCTTGTTTATTATATTTTTTTCATTTATTTTAATTGATCTGTAAGTAGTAAAAATTGATAATTTTATTTAATGCCAAAGTTTATTCTAATACATTCAATTAAAGGCATTTACAAAGTAAAAATGATTGCTCTACAATTAGCAAAAGCACTATTTTTCCACTAAGTACTTATATTTTGAGTTTACTCCTTAAGAAACGATTTTCATATATAGTCCATGGTATGGCAATTTATGGGAAAGTCAGTATTAACTTAGTATTTGGTCAGTGGTAACCAAAAATCCAAAATATTCAATAAAAACAAAAAATAAAAAAACCAATAAGTCAAGAAATAATTCAAAAATCATTAATTCAAAAAAAACTCCAAAATTTAAACATTCAAACATTTTTTGATTATTATTTCAATACTAAGCACATTTTGTTTCCTTTGGTTGATATAAATTTTCAAGCATATTTGTGTGTTTACTTATTTACTGTTGTTATTTTGTGCGTTTACTTATATAACTGTTGTTAATTGTAGAAGCTCATCCAGAAACGAGAAAGGATTTCCACAAGACGGTGGGATTTTTAAGAGCCATTAAGACCTATTTAATAATTCCAGTAGAGAAATAAAGATGTGTTTTAAGTGGAAATGAAATGTTAGATATATTATTTTAAATTTTGTACAGTCATAAGTGCTGTTAGCACTCTTAAATGTTATTACGTGGTAACTTGTATTTACAGAGCTGGGCAGTAATTAACTACGTTTCCTTTACAAATATTTTAATCACTTTTGTTTTAACAGTCATAGTAATTAAACTCAAATATTTTCTTTCACAGAAAGTTGCCAAAAATAGTAGTTAACTACTCACTGCTAACACTTTTTTTGATTAAAAAGTTAGCAGTTTTACTCCACTAGTTTGTCCAGCTCTGTGTGTTTATAGGAGTATAATAATAAATAAATAAATTAATATAAACTTATAAATAATTTTCCACTTTTATCTTGATTTAACATCATTTAAAAATCTAATAATACTCCAATCTAGAATGTATGGTACTAAAATTATTTTTAATGATTGCATTCTTTTTACATTATATATTCTTTTTGTTAAGAAAAGTATTTTGTGAAAGAAATTATTTGTTGTGTATTTTTATACCAAAATAAATATACTGTTTATATGATTATTATTTTATTTTTCCCATTTTAAGCATTTATAGCCCTTCATTTGATATTTGATTTAATTTAATTCAACGTAGACGTTGAGTTAAATTGAATGAAATGTCAAATGATGGACTATAAATTTCTATTTTGAAATAAAATTAAAATACAGTAGATTTGAATATACCGCCAACACCTAAAATTACAGAAATATTTTAAACATCACTCAATTGTTTAGTCGGCAGGCTCTTTGGATGGCGCCACAATCAGTGTCATCTATCTGTGGGTTATCGGTGCTCGGCGCTACCATCTCGGCGCAGACTTATTCGGCGCGTGCACTACTCGGCGCGACGACAATTCGGCGCAAGGATAATTCGGCGAAGAAACTAATAGTTTATTTTATTAACAATCTAATTCAAATATTTCACATACTCAACAAAATTTCTTTATTTGTTCTCAAAGCCAACTGATCTATCAGAACGATGGAAATGTTATATTTATTTAGCCAATAGGGGGTAAACCAGTACTTTTCTCGCATATTAGATAGGTTGGGCGGAAGAGTAATAATTTCTGCGCCGAATTGTCTCTGCGCCGAGTTGGCCCGCGCCGAATTGTTCGTGCCGAGTTGGCCATGCCAAGTTGGCTGCGCCGAGTACAATAAGATCTTCCAATTTTAGTCACATCATAATTATTTTTGTTTGCTAGTCTAAACAAGATCTTCTAGTTGTACTCTTTCCTTAAGACTTAAGAACAAGATCCATACATTTCATTCTGAAATCTGTAGCATATTATTTCCAATTCATTGTTGTTGATTCTCTTCTTGCTTCTATATAGTGCAGCATTCTACAAATATTATCTTCGGAAACACTTCCTGAGCTTCTAGATTCGTTAATTTTTGCAGTGTGCTGCAGTAAATAACTTTAGGACATGTCAACTTGGTTTTGTTCTTGGAACGTGAGTGGCCATTTTTGACGTAATTTTTTGCATAGAAACCAAATCCGGGGTTAGAATAATTGGCCTTTCACGCCGGAATTTTAAGATACTTGAGGTTATGTAGTGAAAAAATTACAATTTTGGTTAAGAAGGCTTCAATTCTTTTGAAGGTTTTCTCTTCATTAAAAACATTTATTATTACTCTTACTGTTCAATTTAAAATTCGCAAAGTTCAATAACAACTTTTTTTCTATAATTTACACTAATTTTAAGTAATGAGATTGATGTAAGACATTATTTGTATTGAACCTTATGGAGCAGACATTCTGCTACTAGGTATTATGCCATGTAGTAATAGTTGTCCTAGATTTGAAGTTGGTGTCGTGTCAGCGAGGAATTTTTCGACAAATCTGTGCTATAATTTGTTCTTCAGCTCCTATTTTACTGATAGATATAATTTGATTTTCACAACGATTATCGACTTTTTCATAACCTCCATTTTTATATGTCAATGATAGGCAATAAAATTTAACATTCTCGTGATTTCAAACATAAAACTCCGCTTCTAAACACTGGAATTTCCTCTACGTTTACAAAAAATCGGGTAATAAATTTTTATGGCGACGAATAATAAATTATGTCAACGCAATTTCCTGTTGCGCAATTTAAGGTTCACCCTGTATTGTTACTACAGAATTAATGGCGAAACGAAAGCAGAACAAACACAGAATCGCATTAAGTTAATATTATAAAAAAGTAAATAACGACGAAATAAAATAAATGTCGAACATAACACGAGTGTTTATTAAAGCAAATGATATTAGTTGTATGATAACAACCAGAAAAATTGTTCTGAAATTATGTTTTGGAGCAAGTAAATCCGGTGATAATCCGACAATCTTGTTAATAAATTGTAGCATATCAGATTCTCACAATCTTTCTCTATTTGAATTTCCCGCTCCTTCGTACTGTCACTTGTAGTTCGGAACAGCTCTATTCATAGCTAAATCTCAAATTTTGACGTATACGTCTTATACTATAAAATTTGATACACGTCATAGAGCGGGTGTAAGATCACTTTTGATTATTTATGAAAACTGTTTCACTGATCCTTGGCCAAAATATATATTTTATGAACACATTTTATCTGATTCGAGTTGAGTGTGAATACACCCGCAGAATGAGGGATAAAATTAAAAAAAAAACTTCATAATAATAAACCAAAAATTTTCTCCTGAACAAATTTCAATATCCATAAAAAAGTTACGTTTAAAAACAAAATACGTCTCTGAAATAATCAGAATTAACAATAAAACCTTGGGGCTCAAAAATAAAAATTTAAACCACCTTAAGTTGGTTTGGAAAAGGAAAATTTGGATCAAAATTATACTATTCATGGTACAGAAACGTTAAATATACCGAATAATTGCCTAGAGGCTATAGACACTCTAAAAAAGTGTCTCGAACTTACAAATACACCATATAAAGATAAAAACTGTCTAGGAAGCTCTACCGAAATAAGCGTCTAGTAAACAAAAATTCAAAGTGTGTTGAAAACAAAGTCAAAAAATGTGTAGAACAGAACACAAAGTCACTAGAATCAACCCTTAAATACCTAAGCGGGGTCCCGCTAGGACCATAACTTTCGATTTCTTTTAATAAACTTTTTATTTGAACACATTGGCAACATTGTATCCGGCTATGTGTAGGGAAATATGTGTTCGAGTTTATGTATATTTTGAATTTAGGTAATATTTTCGCACAGTGGCAACATTGTACAAATTTCAATATCCATAAAAAAGTTACGTTTAAAAACAAAATACGTCTCTGAAATAATCAGAATTAACAATAAAACCTTGGGGCTCAAAAATAAAAATTTAAACCACCTTAAGTTGGTTTGGAAAAGGAAAAGGAAAATCTGGATCAAAATTATACTATTCATGGTACAGAAACGTTAAATATACCGAATAATTGCCTAGAGGCTATAGACACTCTAAAAAAGTGTCTCGAACTTACAAATACACCATATAAAGATAAAAACTGTCTAGGAAGCTCTACCGAAATAAGCGTCTAGTAAACAAAAATTCAAAGTGTGTTGAAAACAAAGTCAAAAAATGTGTAGAACAGAACACAAAGTCACTAGAATCAACCCTTAAATACCTAAGCGGGGTCCCGCTAGGACCATAACTTCCGATTTCTTTTAATAAACTTTTTATTTGAACACATTGGCAACATTGTATCCGGCTATGTGTAGGGAAATAAGTGTTCGAGTTTATGTATATTCTGAATTTAGGTAATATTTTCGCACAGTGGCAACATTGTAAAACCTTTCAACTGTACTCTCTGACTTCGGAAGAGAAGACTCGAGCGGCGACCACGAGTAGCGCCGGCAGAAACAAAATGGTGTAAAATGAATGTATTTTAATTCACGTTCAATAAATAATAAAAACGAGTGGTGTTATTTCAACCAGGTAGGGAAGAAAAAATTAGTGTTTTAAATGAAACTCAAGGTTTCTAGTTAATTCCACAATATAATAAAAATTGTTGAAAATTCTGAAAAATTGACAATTCTTTCGATAAATCAATATCATCGTCAGAATGACAGAAGTTACATTTCATTTGATGCCTACCTGATGTTTAGTAGTTATTTTTGGCTAGACCAAGAAGTGATTGACTTAATATATGTTAATAGAAAAAAGAAGAAGATGTGATATTACAAATATTGAAGCTTAGATATTATTAGCCCTATGGTGATATCCTGGATATCATTTTTCCATTTAAGATCAGTATAACTGTGCAATGATATAGAAAACCAGGAAAACTATATCTGCTGATCTTTACAATTATCACTTAAGAAGACAGTTTATTAGTGGAGAACTCCCTAGATTTAACTGTTCATTAACAACTTCATATTGTGGGTTTCTTAAATGTCTTCTAATTTCCAATTCTTCAAGGAAATCCAGTTCTTGCTTCTTTTCACAAATATGCACAACTTCTAGTATTTTGTTAGGTGTCAATGAATGATTGGTGTCAAGTAGATGTTTTGCGTAGTGGGATTTATCTGGTTGTTTTAATCTGTATGCTCGTAAGTGCTCACTGTATCGGATTTCAAAATTCCTAAGGGTCTGACCCAAATAGACAGCATTACATTCTGGACATTTGAGTTTATATATACCTGACTTCTTTAATTGTGGTATTTTTGTTTTTACATTTAACAATGTTGTACTAACGTTACTTTCTGTTTTAAAAGAAATTGTTGTATTTGTTGCTGAAGATATTATCTTTGAAATATTATTAGAAATATTTCATGCATATGTGATGGTTTTATAAGTTTTTATTTCATCAGTTTGTTTAGGAAATATTAGTTGTAATGCCACTGTTTCCTCTTTGTTATTAATTAGCTTATTTATCATATCTAATGGATAACCGTTGGATGTTGCTATTTGTCTATTTGTATTAATCTCTCTATCAAAATTACATTTGTTCATAGGAATTGAAAAAGCTCTATGTATCATTGACTTATATGCCGCTAGTTTATGGGATACGGGGTGATTGGAATTAAATGGAATTGTCACATCAGTCTGTGTTGGTTTTCGGTAAATTGAATAATCAAGTACATTATTATCTCTTTGAATTTTTAAATCAAGAAAATTGATTGAGCTATTTTCTTCAATTTCTAATGTAAATTTAATTATTGGGTGTAAATTATTGATGTGGTTGAAAAATACATCTAATTGTCGTTCACTACCGACAAAACAAGCTAATATGTCATCTACATATCTATACCAAAATAAAACATTTTTCGAAATATTACTTTCAAAGATCTTTCTTTCTAAATTGTCCATAAAAATGTTGGCCAAAATAGGTGATATAGGGCTTCCCATTGGTAAACCTTCGTTTTGAATATATATCTTATTATCAAAAGTGAAATAATTCTGATTAATGCATACATCAAATAAATTAAGTATATCTGATATTATTCCTGGATTAATATTTTCATCTTCTAGTAATTTTCTTACAAGTATTAGACATTCTTTAGGAGGAATTTTAGTGAACATATTAGTAACATCGACCGAAATGAGTTTATAGTTATCTTGCAAGTTGATTGCTTTCAACTTTTTGATTAGTTTTATTGAATTTCTAATTGAGTACTGAGATTCATAACCGTAACTATTAAGTATATTGTTGAGCCTCTTTGCCAATATATAATTAGGAGCATTAACCTAAGAAACTACAGGTCTAATTGGTTTCGTTATTTTATGTAATTTAACGGTTCCATATAATTGTGGACAATGAGGATATATATGTATGATAGACCTTTTTTCGTAATCACTTAAAAGATAATTTGAATTATTAACAACAAACTTTTTTGTTGGGTCTGCTTTAAGAACTTTTACATCGCTAGATTCTATAAAGTCATATATTTTGGAATTGTAATTTTCAGTTGTCAAAATGACAGTTGTGTTCCCCTTATCAGATTTTGTAACTGTTATTGGTTATTATCTTCTACTTTCTTTTTGATTACATTTAAAACTGTAATGTCATTTTTTGTTTGACGTTTAACTTTTGAAGGTTCAATATTTTTGATTAAATTGGCAATTTTTAATTTCTCATAAAGAAAATTATTTGAATTAGATTTTAAAGCAATTTCAGACTCTGTAGCTATAATTTGTTTAATATTATTCGTAAATTTTGGTGGTATGCTGTATTTTAAACCTTTATTTAAAAATTCTATTTCACTATCTGTAAAATTTGTATCTGAAAGGTTTTCAAATCGTGGTGCAAAATGTGTTGGTATGTAAGTACTTACAGTTTCATGATGTTTTGAGTATCGAATTTCATGTTGTGTGTGTTCAAGATTCTGTAGCTTTTTTTCTTGTTTCTTAAATTTCTTCGTGCTGACACTTTCTCTAATTTTGTCATCCAAACAGTCAAATTCTACTGGATGTAATTGGAATGTGAGTTCTGAATGTACAACTTTCATGTAGTTGTCTAAGGAGTCTCTAACTTTGAACCATTTCGTACATTCTCCTTTTATCCAAACTCGTTGAGCACATTTTATAGCTTTTTGTGCTTGTGGTGTTTTAGTGTGACATTTTATATTCACATAATTTGGTATTACCTTTTTCCTAAGGCATTCTTAAACCAAATGTTTTGTGATGTTTTGTAACGTTTTTGTAGTAACTTCTGGTAGAGTCGGGTCAAATCTCCTCTCCAAGATTTTTCAATGAAATTAACTGTCTCGACCCTTACTTGGTGGAATCTACTCATATTAGTGTTTTAAATGAAACTCACGGTTTCTAGTTAATACCACAATATAATAAAAATTGTTGAAAATTCTAAAAAATTGACAATTGTTTCGATAAATCAATATCACTTCTTGGTCTAGCCAAAAATAACTACTTAACATCAGGTAGGCACCAAATGAAATGTAACTTCTGTCATTCTGACGATGATATTGATTTATCGAAACAATTGTCAATTTTTTAGAATTTTCAACAATTTTTATTATATTGTGGAATTAACTAGAAACTGTGAGTTTAATTTAAAACACTAATATGAGTACATTCCACCAAGTAAGGGTCGAGACAGTTAATTTCATTAAGGAAGAACACCCCAACAAAACAATATGCTCTACCTGGGACCCCGAATCGACTTCAAATAGTACAAAAAATGCCTTATAAATATAATTTATTTTTTCTTGTTTCCAGTCAAAATGAATGGTCAGGATAAAACAGAAGCAGAACTTGAAATAGCAAACAATATTGACTGGAGGTTGAAATGGACTATGAGAGAAAAGCAGTTTCTGACAGTGAAGGCGATCAAGAATTGATGAACGAAAACGTGTCGGAAACGGAGAATGCTCTAGAAATACAGAGTGAAGTAGAGTTAGATGAAGAGCTCAGGGATCCCTCAGAAGATGCAGATACAGCCAAATCAACTTTGCAGTGGAAAACTAGAAACTAGAAGAATATTATAAATGCAACTCCCGGAATTACAGGTTACAGTAAGGAGGCTGTCATGAGTTTAGATATTTTCAACCTGTTTTTGATAACGGAAATAACAGAAAAAATTTATCGTCATACTAATGAAAAAGCTAAGAGATATTGTAATTCATGGAATTCTAAAAATCAGGAAAATAGAAAAGAGTGGCAAATTCTTGAGAACGATGAACTCTGAGGTGTAGAAAGGAGTCTACGAGAGAAATATGTTTGACTGATATCTCATTTTATGCAGCTGCTTTACCGCGGAGACAGATTTCAATAAATATCAAATGTTTTACGAGTCGATGACAAATCAACTTGTGAAAAGTTCGTTTGTGAACTTCACAGGAAAAACAGCAAACTCTTTTGTGCACCACCTGTTTTTTTCAGAATAAAACATTAGCACATATACGTATCAATACATATTTTATAATAATATCTGCGGTAAATATTTTCTAGTGAATTAGTAGCATTTTATTTCTGATATTTTAGTTATTAGGTTTTTTGGTGAACCCCATTTTATTTGTAATTTTGGGCATTCTGTTTGTATTATTATTGAATAAAAGGGTTTAACATGATTGATGTTGCATTGTTTCCAAAAAATACTTGAAATATTTGCAAAAAATTCTAAATTTCACTGGGGTCTCTGTAAGAACCCGTACCGGCATGTAGGTTGATTTCAAGAGAATCGGCATTCAAGGGTTATCAGAAAACAAGTGTCTAGGAAGCGAAGTCGACTCAACACAAACACACCAAGAAAAGTCTCTAGAATCTAACACTGTTACTGAACCAAGCCTAGAGCTTTCAATTCTAGCTTGTCGCGGTAACAATTCAAACAGAACTTCCATCCCAGACAGAACCGATATTAATAAGAAATACAAAACAAACGGATATTGAAGAATCGGATATGAATCTAGCAATAACTTCTCGGATAACTGCAACAGATCATTGAGTAAAAATCAACCACTTAAAATGACAATAACCCAGGCCCCGGTGCACAAACGGGCCAATACCTCTGCGAAACACTCCGCAGAAAACGTTTCATCCTAATCGTCAAAAAACCCATAACAGCCAGACAACTAGATATGACACTAGAAAATAGTAAGCAAACCAAAAACTTCAACGCAATTATTGCCATCCCTGAAGAACAGATGGAAATCTCGGATGTTAAAACTGACTTCATCAATCCAAAAAAGTGTTCAACGCTTAATAATATAATAAAACAAGCGGCTCCCAAACAACCAACTACCACTATAAAAAAAATATGACTCGCTCTCCGAAATTTTGGACGACGAAGCGGTACAGAAGAAAATAAAGAAACTGAAATTCAGAAAGTTCAATAACTCAGCCTCCAGCTCAGGCGAAACCGAAAATAATCATGAGATTAAAAGGGTCAAATCCAAAGACGTCACAAACAAAAAGAACTTTTCATGTCCACCTATAATTATAGATGGTAACGTGTCTGCACATGGTAAAGAGACTAAATGAAGAGATAAAAAATGTATTTGAAATTAAATTACTCAGCGAATTCTACAATAATCTTTACCAAAGATATCGCAGACTTCGAAAGCCTGAAAAAAACATTACGTCCCGAAAAAATCCCTTTCCATACATATTCTAGGAAAGAAGTCAAAACTCACGCTTTCGTACTTCAAGGTTTAGCGGAAGGTCTCCGAATTACGGAAATACAGGAAGAGCTCTCTAAAATATATAAAATAGCAGTAAAGATACATCTACAGAATAACTACAAAAGAAAGACCATTATATTTAGTAATTACAGACTCGAAACTAACTCTTGATTGCTATTTAAATAAAAATGTTAAAGCCCTAGAACATGCCAGAATTTAGTGGGAGCACCGTAGGTAAACAAAGCCGATCATCCAGTGTCACATATGCCAACTCTGGGGTCATGCCACATCAAACTGTGGCAGAACCCCAAGATACCTCAAATCCCCTGTTATACCGGAATGCCCGAAAAACAGGTCCAAACCCGCTACATACGGAAATTGTAAAGGAGATCACCCGGCCAACGCTGAAATATGTCCAGAATGTATCAAGAGGAGAGAATGGTTTGAAGCAAGAAGATCGAGGAACACAAATACTAAACAAACGGCCGCAAAATTCATCCCTGTTTCCATTCCCACCACAAATCCTTGGACGCAAAAAATAAATCTAGACAACCAAGTAATTCCTAGTCTACCATCTAAATCAACATCCCCGTCAACCCCCATCAATAATACACCTAATATCCGTTCCAACCAAAACACAAATAAAGAAACAACTACCGATATAAATGAATTTGCCCAACTGGATAATTTTTCAAAGAGTTACATGAAATTGTCAACTTCGATGAACTCACCAGGGCCGTAGCTGACCTCCTCCACTAGATGAAGACCACTACCAATAAGTTAGAGAAATGTATGATCTACTACAAAACAACTTTGTTGCTGGTATAGACAAATATGACATCTAGGCAGGTAGGTGTTAAAATAGGACTTTAAAAATGAAATCATCTCGAAATCATATTCTTTAATATCTAAACAAAGTCCATTTTATCAGACACTTTCTCGACATTCATAAACCAGATATCTTCTTTCTAATCGAAATTTCTCAAACCTTACAAAACAATTAACTTCAGATCTCCAAAATATGGCTTCTTTAGACATGACCGCCCCGCTGATGCCTGCGGAGGCGGTATCGCAGTACTAATAAAAAAAGGCATCAAGTTCCAACACTTGCAACAAAACAACTCGTATATTTTGAACATATCGCACTATTAATAGATAATAAAATTAAAATTGTGGAAGCATATAGCTCTCCTAATAATAAATTAAAAGATATACAGTACAATTGATATAGCCATCGAACGCAACACAAATAATATAACGAAAATGAAAACAATTACCAACCTCAATTATTAAACTAAAAATTACATATAACATACATGCACACCCAAAAAAAAAGCTTATGATTATGCCACAACGAACTGGATAAAATTTAGAAAATGCATTAACAAACACTTAACAATCACTGACTAAATGAAAAATCCTAATCACCTATCAAATACAATTACAAACCTACAAAACATCATCTCCGCCAGAAATAATTCATCCCACTCAAACCTAAACCTCACATCATTAACACCCTTCCCGGTTACATCACAAAAATCATCCAAGATAAAAACAAAATACGTAGATAGATGGCAATCGCCCCGACAGGATGACAGACAATTACTTAAACACTACCAAAACACATTACTAAAAGAATACAAGAACCTACCTTGATGATATTTTTAGAGAAACTCACCGCTGAAATAACTCCTTGTGGAAAATATCCGGACGCCCAAGAAACAAATACAATGAATTAACAAAAATTGTTGCAAAATTATATACAGTCACAGAGAAATCTAAAATATCAGAATCGTTTGGAGTATTTCAAAACAACTTTACAAACAACACGTCAAACACTCAGCGTCATCATAACATATCACAAATAGTTCATAACCACTTACACAACACACGCACAATCTACAATACCATTCAACCTCTTAAAACAAAACAGCCCCGGATAGTATCTCAAACGTCCTGCTCAAAAACCTTCCTAAAAAAGCAGTAGTGCAAATAACGTACTCACTAACTATATAATCAAAACAGGCAATTAACCCGATATGCTCAAGATTGTCAACATTATCAATGATCAAAGCCTACAAACAACTCTGTTATGTGGATAGCTACCGACCTATCTTCTTACTAAACAATATAGCAAAGGTTATACACAAAATCATTCTAAAAAAATTCAAAATTTCACGGAGAAACACAAAATATTTTCCACCGAGCAATACGTATTCTGAGGTGAGCATAGTACAGTCGCACAAATTATAACAATTTTCAATCACAATAGTGAATGATTTCATGATCAAAACAAATCTGTTATACTCACGATTGACATCCAAAAAGCCTTTGATTCTGTATGGCACAAGGGACTTATCCACAAACTTATAAAAGTTAATAATTTAATTAATATAATTTACTCTTATCTAACTGACCGCAAATTTTTCATAAATATTAACGAATGCCATGCGGGACCATATCTCATACAAGCCGGAGTTCCTCAAGGATCAGTTCTGTTACCCTCGCAATATTCCCTTTTCACCCATGGTTTACCGCCCACTCCTCAAATACTAACTGCGATGTATGCCGATGACACTTGCTTTGTCTCATCAGCAAAAATACCACACATTGCATTAGACCACATTCAAACACATTTAAATACAAATATTATCCCATAGTTGAGAGAGAATAAACTAGCTATCAAGGCCTCCAAGACAGAGTATTTGTTACTCAGGACACTTGCAATGAAAAATAGCTCATTTCAATCGCAGCTATGCATCTACAGACAAATTATACCTACCATCGGCACCCTTACATACTTAGAATCCACGGTACAAGAGAATACCAACGCCCACATTAGTCAGCAAGTGCAAAAAGCTAAAGCTGCAATGAGTAAATTATACTCCCTAATCTGTAGACATAGTTGTCTTTCAACGGGAAACAAACTCTTAATTTATAGACAGACCAATACTCACATACTCCGCCCCAGTATATTACACTGCTATTAAACACAACTTCCACACATTGCAGAAGGTGCAAAACAAGTATCTCCGCATGGCAATTAAATACACAACATGTTGCTCCTAACTTCCTAGAACCTCATGGTTACACGAACAAGCGGACATACCTAGTATCAAGGACTTCATATAAAAATATCTTCGTGATAAACTCAATGCCGCCAATCGCGCAGAAGATACCCGTGATAGTGGGTGTAGGCTTCTATATGTATCGTTATTCACATAATGAGTTGTTTATTTCCAACAACCAAATATATCAAATTAGGGGATAACTAATTCATAAAAGCGTAAAAAAGATATGCTCGAAGAGATAAACACATACCAACAACAAACTATCAGTTGATACTATCTTATGAACCAACGAAGAAATCTACAGAGACACACGGAACAGTACAGCGAGCTAAATAAAAATATCAAAAAGGAAATACATAAAGTCATTAGACGTAACAATACCAAATCAATACAGGATATCATTGAACAGAACAGTAACATGAGGGTGTAAAGATCGAAATTATTAAAAGGAAGAACACAATTAGTAAAGGCGAAGAACAAAAACAACATAATTATAACAAATGAAAAGGACATCGCAAGAACTGTAGAAGAATTCTACGCTATCCTGTACTCGTCCACACTTGAACGTCCAGTGGATAGAACGGTAAAATTATTGAATAGTGGATCGGAAGACATGCCAGATATCACACACAAAGGACGAAGTACGAAATGCACTAAGTAAAATGAAAAATGGGAAGTGTCCTGGCGAATGTAAAACAACGATCCAAATGGATGCAAATAGGGGGAATTTTATTGTAAAAATATATCCTGGTTCTGTTCAATAAATGTGTTCATGAAAGCAGAATACTAGAAAGCTAGCTTGAGGCTGAAGTCATTCTACTGTTCAAAAAAGGGCACTCAACAAATATAGAAAACCATTAACCCATCAACCTATTATCGCACATATATAAGCTTTTTACAAAGATTTTAACAAACAGACTAACACATAAGTTGGACTTATACCAACCGGTGGAGCAGGCTGGATTTCGAAAAGGATTCTCTACCCTAGACCATCTACAATCAATCAAAACACTTATCGAGAAAACAACTAAATATACCATACCAATTCATCGGCCTTCATCGACTTCCACAAAGCTTTTGATTCAATTGAAATATGAAGCCGCCAAAATTATTTACGTTGGCTCTTGAGGATGTCTTGAAAAGGCTACAATGGGAAAATAAAGGCATTAAAATAGATGAAACACACTTAAATAACCTACGATTTGCGGACGATATAGTGTTGATATCAGATGACGTCACAGAGATCGCAGAAATGCTGCAGCAACTAAATAAAGAAGCAAAAAATGTTTGAAAATGAACATTTCCAAGACAAAGATAATGACCCCAAAAATACAAATATATCTTCTATTGAAGGCACCAATATCGAAAATGTAAATAAATATTATTACCTGAGGCATATAATATCATTAGTGAAAGGAAATAGATCGACAGAAGTATCAACACGAATAAAACTCTCATGGGCAGCATATGGTGAACTGTCATATATATTTAAGAATAGTACCATCCCAATAAATTTAAAACGCAAAGTATTCAATAGTTGTGTTGCCACATATGGAATCGAAATCATTGCCCTAACTCGAAGAAACGCCAGTAAACTGCTGGTGATGGAGAAGGCAATGGAAAGGTAAATGCTGGGGGAGTAAGTCTGAGAGACATAATAAGAAACGAGGAAATCCGCAGAAGAACAATGGTTAAAGACATTATAAAAAAAATCGCAGAAAAGAAATGGCAATGGGCGGGTCATGTAGTAAGACAAGACAACGATAGATGAACGCCGAGAATCATAAAATTGAGACCGAAAGAGACAAAGCGAAGTAAAGGCAGACCGCCCTTGCGATGGATGGATGGATGATGTAAGATGACAATTGGAAACTGGTATCATAAAGCATATAATATGAATCAGTGGAAGGAACTAGGAAAGGCCTATGTCCAGGAATGGATGGGTAGTGGCTGATGAGAGATAGGGGATAACTTAGATACCCATAATCACAACTCTTCGTCATCATCCAACAAAAATCCAACATAAGCAACATCTGCCATGTTGCTGTCTCCTTCACTCGATTTTGAAACCATGTTCTTCAGCTGATTTTTAGGGATTTATTAGTCCAAAAAGCCGTGGAGTCATATCAGGGACAAAATAACGTTCTCTGACGAAAACAAGTGGATAATGCCGGAAAAGCAAGGAGCCAAGTTAACACATGACGTACACAAGATATGCAAGAATTGCCAAACCATCGACTTACTATTCATTCTTAACATAACTTGTACGTAAAAACTATTGAATAAAAATGATCTTTTTAATCTAATCTTTCAGTTGGGACTTTTTTCTAGTAATCAGCAAATAACAAGCTTATGAAAACAGAAAGAACATAAACTACGGTATCTTATTCCAAAGTTATTTTAATTCTTGAGTTGTATATTGTCGGTTGTATACTGAACTAGATTCATTTAACAATTTATTATCGTATGTGTATAAATAAGCAAATAACCTAAAAGGTACGTAAATAAACAGTATTACTTATGAATGCAAATTTATGTGAACTAAATTTAGTTTCATACATACATTTATCTCTTCTATTAAATCTCGATCAATTGAGTGAATCCATTTTTTCACATCCACTTATGGTCACTTTAATCGATTCATTTATAATGATTGATAAATATTTATATAAACCGGTGCTTTCGAAATATAAAAAAAATAATGTATGGCAGACGTTTTGTATATAATAAACGCTACATTTTGATCATTTTCGCGGTTAATGTATATACAGGATATTCGAAATATACTTCTTCCTAATAAGGACAACGGAAGTCATAATAAACTATTATTTCTCTGCAAATATGTTTACTAAAATGGCAGACAATAAAATCGCCCCTCTCGGATAATGTATTATTAATATCGTGTTATTATGTTTTGATTAGTATTAATATTGCGGAGCTAGAAAGTTCTTGGGTAAAATGTATTTAAATTTTTTGTATCTACCAGGAGTTGATTCCTATAAAAAATAATGATTACAAATCACAATTGACTTATTTGTTTATAGATATATGTGTAGAGTGATATAATTATACGGAGTGATTCATGAAGAATTTCTAATATCTAAACTGTGAACGGCACATAAATAGAAATAGGTCAATACATTTTTCAATCAACTAATACATTTAAATTCCCGGGAGTAATGGTGAAACAGTGAAAATGAAAGAAGTTTACAGATAAACGAGAGAATTAAATCAAGCAATACACTATACTGGAAGTACCAAACATTACTAAAAAATAGAAATCTTAGCAACAGTACACCAAAATAAAAATTTACAGAACAATGGTAAGACCAACAATAACTTGATGTTGAAGTAATGAGCTTATCACAGAAAGACGAAGAAAAACTGATAATAACAGAAAGAAAAATATTGAAAAGAATCTTAGGACCAAAAAAGTTACAAGAAATCAAATACCCATCAGTCATGAACCACGAAATAAGGATCCTTATGGAAGGAGAAAACATTATATAGCACATAAAAGTACAGAGACTAAATTTGCAGGCAATGAGATTAAAAATTAGGGAGCCTGATTCTATCTAACAAAGTACATCTCATCGGTGAATCTTCACAGTGACGAAATGATCAAGAAAGTAAGCATACAAATGAACTTAACTACCATACTAAGTAAGAGGGCAGTCTGGAAAAGGGAATACACCGCCCAACCTCTCAAAGAAAACACCATTAAATGGATAAAAAATCACCACAAGAGCTGGCGCTGAAGTATTCGGGCCTGGCACAAGATACTCAATGTTCGTTAGGCACCTGTGCGAAAGATACGTGGAAATGAACCTTGAAAGAAACAATCAGAAATGTGACAGCGATACATTCTGATAGTCGAGCAGTTATCAAAGCATTGAGCTCCCATGTCTTTAACTCAAAGATGCTATGGGAGTGTCGAAGAAAACTTGTTGAAATAGGCAAGAATAACAGGGTTCCTGGCCATTCAGGAATCAAAGAAAATGAAGAGGCCAATACACTTGCCAGGAAAAGAGCATGAACGCTCTTTACTGGCCCGGAACCTTTCTGGTTGTAAGAAAATGCTCCTATGAGAAATAATTTCGAAAGAAGGAGGAAACCGAAAGAGAGGCACTCTGGCGGTGTCTTCCCAGGCTGGATCACTCCAAAAAGTTCCTACGAAACTTTGACACTGCTAGATCCAAAGAGTATTTGGATCTCAGAAAAAATATGGTACATCTCCTCACGGGCTTCCTCACAGGACACTGCCGCCTTAGGACGCATCTAATGAGAATAGTTGTGCAGATTCTGTGGGGAGGAGGGAGAAATTCTGGATCCCCTAGTTCTAGAATGCCTCGTCATTCCACGCCAATGCAAAAAATGTTTCGGATAAGAGACTTGTAGGAACGAGGATCTAACCTCCTTGAAGTCGTCTCAAGTACTAGAGTTCATTAGATACCTGGAACTGGAAGGCAAGCTGTAGTAGTAGCGAGAACAGCTCTGATAGGGGGACATAATGAACTTTAAGGATGCAGTGCAACGTAATCCCGTCAAAATCTAATCTAATCTAAAGATGGTACAGACAGATACAAAAAAAGATCCCTTAACCATGTTAAAAAAATTATAATGTGGAGAGCAATAGAAATTAGGCCGGGAGGAAGACCGAAAACTTGATGGAAGATCAAGTAAACAAAAACCTGAAAATACTGGAAGTAACGAATTGGAACGAAATAGTGGAAAAGACATGGCAAAAAACAACACAACTCTGATTGATTCACCGCGAAAAAAAAAGGATCTGATGAGCTCACCAAGAGCGGCCGATGGAGCTTTTAAGGAAT
Source organism: Galeruca laticollis (assembly GCA_963921935.1). Classification (NCBI taxonomy): domain Eukaryota; kingdom Metazoa; phylum Arthropoda; class Insecta; order Coleoptera; family Chrysomelidae; genus Galeruca; species Galeruca laticollis. Next base: position 28,093,547 of record OY998181.1, read on the forward strand.
TTGGGGCCTGTATACAGTTGAATTATTGGATCTTTACCTGTGCGTCATTAATATCTGATAACATAACCGACAAATGTCAAATTATTATGTTCTGTTCTTCACTATTAATAGAACGAGTGCCACTTAATAATTATGTCGGTTATGTTATCAGATATTAATGACGCACTGGTAAATATCCAATAATTCAACCGTACGTAACCTCTAAGCTGTATAGTAGTTTCATGTTTTTCGGCATTAGGATTACGAATTTAGATTCTAATTTAGTATTACTGATAGAGGGTGCTAACTACACCCATGGTCGCCGGCAGAAAATAATCCTAGGGGGGGGGGCAGAAAATAATCCAGGGGGAGGGGCAAATAAATTATGTTAAGTTTTCTTTTACATTTAATACATTTTTCTTAAATCAAAAAATCTTATTGACAGGAAATATAAACATGAATAGAAACATTTATGTAGTACAAGTTATCAAACAAAAACTAAAAGTACCTATTTTACATTTACCTAAAAAACACAACTCTGTAAATTTGCTTTCAATAGAAACCTATATGAGATTAAAAATTATTATGCTTAAAAACATAAAGAAAAATATGAATTATTATAGAGTAATATATAACAATTAAAAACTAAAAGTATTATACTCTATTTAAAAAACACAAAACTAAATTATTTTTATCAAATCAAAAACTCCGGTTCTTAAAAAATACGAACAAATATAAAAATATGTATCTAGAACTATAACAACAAAAACGAACTTAACTTTTTTGCTAAGAAAAGAAAAATGTTAACCTTCTTCTGTCTTGAGCAAATTGATCAAGTACTGTTTCGATAAATTGTGTTTTATATGTTTCGATTTTGTTTCTATGTACACTAATTGAGCTAAACCTGCTAAGCGATTCTCGGCCCCCACTGACCTTAACCAAGTTTTGACTATTCTTAATGTACTGACGGAACGTACAATTGAACAAGTCGAGGTGGTAGGGAAAAGAAAAATATTTTGAAATTATTGTAAGACATTTCAATGATGTGGAATTAAATAACTGATTTGCTTTTTGTCTAGTCTGGCTGTTAAAGTTCTGATCCATTGATATGTTTTGTGAAATTCCGTTATAACAAACTGTTCATGAAACATTCTTATTGATTTGTACTTGACTGGCCATATAGTCTCTGATAGACGTGGGATATTGGTAACAAGTGCCCTTGGCTTTGGACTATTTCTAAAAAAATTAATTACTTTTTTAATTACACCGATACTGTTTTGAATTTGCGGAACTGAATTAAGATAATTAACAAAATTTAGCTGTAGTAATGAACAGTGAAAAAATGTTGCTCTATGATGTACGCTCCTTATTGGTTTTTGGACTACATTTTCCTTTCCCGACATAGTAGAACAGCCATCAAAACCTAATCCTACCAGTTTTTATAAATTTAGACCACATTCACTCGCATATTTCAAAATAACATCAGCATCAATAATATTTTTTCGTGCAATATCTGCGGTTTCATCCGCCAAATGAGAAACGCTTACAATCATATTTCTTAACACGTCACCACATATTCCTATAATTTCATTTTGACAGATGTGGGATGTATATTGAGCATTTTGTATAGCTATTCAGATAATATTCTAATACTTTATTAGCGTTGTTTTCCAATCAAAACTTAATAAGATCTTCGAAATTACCTTCCACTCCACTTACGATGTCGTGCATTCAGCAAAATAATATAGACGAAATAATAGGCACCAGTTTTTTCTATTACTTTCTACTAGTACACGATCATTAGTATTTAATAGTTCTGCCACGGTCCAGTTGTATTTTATCGCCCTAGTTCAATTTCTCAATTAGGGAGTTCCTATACCATGTGCTGCGTGGCCGACGTGACGGTATATGCAAATCACCCAATGTTTGATTACGAGAGATCTGAAAATTTTAGAGTTGATATTATTATTTTTTTCTGTGACAGAAAAAAAATTTGACATTTTATCTCTGTTGACAGGTGACTTTTCACGAAATTACTTTTTTTCCCACGGGAAAAAAGTGAGTACTTTTTTCCCGGATATATATACATATAGATAAAGGAAGATATTTGATTTTAGAACATTTTATTGAACATAAGTTACATTTCCTTTATATCAAGAGTCAGAGAAAACTCGGAACCAGAGATTTTTTAACTTTATATTTTCCAAAATAACTACTAAACAATCACTGAGTTCGCCATTTTTGAATCAAATCACAGAATTAAATTGACATATATTTGATTACTTTGAAGTTTTCCTTAGCAACGCAGGTCTAATTGTCGCTATAACTACAACAGCTTATTAGTTTAAAAATTCAAATTTCATATCGATAACATTCTGACTTTAATATATTGTAATAACATGTTCTTTCACTATTGAATCGTCGTTTTTCCTGTCACAGAAAAAATAGTGTATTATACACGAGAAAAATATTAGATTTTAGCTCTCGGTTTGTTGTCTAATCTAATACTTTTTTCCCTTGTATAATAAATAACTATTTATCCACAAAATCTTTTATAGGGCCCGCTCAAATGATGTTGAAATCTAGCTAATAATTTTATAATATGATGCCCCCCTTGCCGGCGCACTTAATCACACCTCTGTTTTTACGATGAAAGATGAAATCCTTTTAGACATTCATAATAATATAGGTATGTAATTTAGATTAATCGTTTGAGAGATTTTGTTCATTTATATCGTCACTACCTTGCTGCGTTGCCTAATCGTCAGAATAGTCGAGAAATGTCGGAAGTTTTGAAAATTTAAGGTTATGTATTTAATAAAACTACATTTAAATGAGAATGCGCAACATCCCATGAAATTAACGAGATCATTGAAAAAATTAAATCTACTGTAACGACACTGTCGTCTAAAATAAACGGTAACACCCTCCACACATAATTACCACAAAACATTGGCGACCGGGATACAGATCATTACCAAACCAAATTATCACAGTAGATGAAATTGGGCGTCCAGTATCTAGATAGCAACGCTTTCGACATCTCAGTAGCTGAACGACCAATATTGATAACTCTGAAACATTTCAATACATCGATAAGTTCAATCCTTAAGCCAAGAACTATCAATAGACTTCTCATTTTATTAACCTTATAAGTGTCTGTGAAGTTTTGTTCAATTAACAAATATTTTTGTATTTAACTGTTACTGTTACTATAAACAATTATTATAATTTTACCTAAATAAATGTTCTACAATAAAATTATTAGAAATATATTATTGTTGATATTGTTAAAGTATTATTAATAATATTATTAATACAGGTAAAAGTAGGTCGTAGGTAAAGTATAGTACGTAACACGTGTTGTAGCGCATTTTACCTACGACCACCCCTGTAAGTAGTCAAAAACACATAGTCGGCAATCAATGTAAGACGTCTATTACGCACGGTAAAACAAAACGCACGGCTGTAAAGTAAAGCGCACGGCTTCCATAGCAACCACTTAGCAACTGTCAATAGACGTAGCCATTTTATTCAAAATGTATTTGACGTTGAATTTTATTCTATATATAAATGGTAGATAACATTTATTAGATATGAGATTGCATTTAATACTAAGAGTTATTTGGAATTATATGATAATTGATTCCGTTTCATTCAATCCGCATCTTTTAGCTGTCTGAATGTATCTCATTTTAGTAAACAATAGTATATTATACACCAAGCGCCTAAAGTGGCCCATTTAATCCCGCGGGTGGTGTTTGATTCCTAAGGGAAGTGATCCACCTAAGGGATTAATGTCACTTTAGTCGAAAGGTGTATACGCTATTTTACGCAATTCCGGTAATTCTACATACATTTTTAATAAAAATAAATACTACTTCTAAGATGCTTGGCTGGGCATCGAGGAGCGACTTTTATAAAACTTGGCTGGGCATCGAGGATGTACGTTTTTATTTGTACCTTAAATCCCTTAACAAGTAGGTCGTAGGTAAAGTATAGTACGTAACTTGTGTTGTAACGCATTTCACACACTCACGGAATTACTAACTTTTCCGTTCGTGCGTAAAATGCTTCTTTCAACACACGTTACGTAATACACTATTACGCACTCACGGAATTACGCACTCGCCGCGGCTTCATGCGTAACTTTTCCATTCATGCGTAAAATGCTTCTTACAACACACGTTAGGTAATATACTATTATATAATCAGTAGTAGTGTCGACGGACTTGAGTTGAGAAGTCGAAACTTCAAGGCTCCGAGAAAATCGAAACGATTGTTTGTTTTTCGAGTGAAAACGAGTAAAGTGACCGACGGGCGTGGCAACATTGTTCTTATTGTGTATATCAACACGATATAAACAGACAATTGTGTTTGTGCGTTTGTGCAAAAGGATTAAGGATTCAAAAATCGGGTGAATTTTCAGCGGCACTTATGGAGTCAGATGACTCCATGAAAGAAAAGAGGAAGGCCTCGGAGACAGAGGAGAAGAAAACAAAAGAAGGAGGGAATAGAGAAAATTGAGGAAAGAGAACTGAATCAAAAACTAGAAATTTTATCAAAAAAATTATAGGAAGAATGGAAAACTTAAAAGAAGCATCGTATAAGGCCGATAAAAACCAGAGGTAACTGCTACTAGCAATCAAAAACGCACAAAAACTACCGAGAAAACAACCGAAAAAGATAAAACAAAAAAAGCTTGGGAAGGACTTTCGGAAGAAAACGACTCAAGCACATTACGTCGCGGACATAACGGGCGATGAAACGACAAAATATGAATATTGCAAAAGTTCTGCGAGAGGATAAAAAACCGATACGGAATGGTCTACACTGATGAAGAAAAAGCGGAAGCGCAGAAAAATACACTAGAGACCCAGTTTACATTGAACGAACGCCCCGACGAGGTCATGGATTTCTCAGACATGGTCGAAGAAAGCATCGCACAATACCTAGAGGAGGAGGAGCACGAACCTCTGGGGTTCGCAACTCCACTTGAAGTAAAGGAAATACTAAGACTGGTATAAAAAAGGCAACCGGAATAGATGGAATCGCAAACAGAGCGCTGAAAAGCATGCCCAACAAATGTATCAAAAACCTAACAAATGTCATCAACGGTATTCTAAGGACGAAACACTTCCCGACAAGTTGGAAACATGCAGCAATAATCATGCTGAGAAAACCCGGAAAGAACTCAGCATTCCTACAAAATTATAGACCAATCATTTTGCTACCAGCCATGAGTAAAATAGCTGAAAGATCAATGATGAGAATTCTAAACGAACAAAGAAGTGTTCTAAACGTGATACCAGACGAACAGTTAGGGTTCAGGGAAGAACATAGCTACGAACAACAAATCTTGAGACTTGTAGAATATACAACTCGAGGTTTCAATAGAAAATAATCAATAGGAGCGATATTCCTCGATATAACTAATGCTTCGACCGAGTTTGGCACGATGGACTACTATACAAGATGAAAGAGGCAGGACACACAAAACCTCTCATAAAACTACTGAACAGCTATCTCAAAGAGGGAAAATTCCAAGTGAAGGTAGCAAACGAAAATGAAACGAAATAGACCAACAAAAAGCGTGGGTACCGCAAGGAGCAGTACTTCTCCCACGCTACACAACATATACACAGCAGACTTCCCAAAAATAGAGAACACCATGAATGCACTCTCCGCCGACGACACCGCCATAGTCACATGTTGCGTGAAATTGAAGGACATCACAAAAAGACGGCAAACAGCCGTAAACGAAGTCGACGAATGGTGCAAATTATGGAAAATAAAGATAAACAGCGAAAATACCAAGCGATCATATTTACAAGGAAAATAACTCACCGTCGACCAGAAGAAAAAATAGAAATCGACGGAGAAGAAATCGAATGGGCAGAAAAAGCGAAATATCTAGGGGTAATGGTGGATCAGGAACTAACATTCACCCAACATGTGAAAAGCATAGTGGACAGAACGAGGCAAGCAAGGGCAATACGCGGCGGACTGATTGGCAGAAAAAGCAAACTCAATCTTAAAACCAAGTTGAGGTTCATAAGAAGCATTATCATACCGATAATTACGTTCGCCCCAGTCGCCTGGGGACACACATGCAACACAAACAGGAAGAAATCACAGGTCCCACAAAACATCCATAAAACAAGCAACAAACGCCCTCTGTTGCAAAAGCTGCAATGAAATGTACAAGGAAACACAAGTAGAAAAAGTACAGGAAATAATGGACGCAAGAGCGAGGAAACTCTTCGATGAACTGAAAAGAAAAAAAGAAAGAAGACTACAAGAAGTACAGAAGACCGAGGAAACAGAAGAATAAGCAGTACAAAAAAATCCCACAAAAAAACAAAAAAAACGTGCAAGCGAACAATCGCTTGTACACAAAAAATAACAAAAAACCAACAAACCGTGTAGGCGATCAATCGTCTGTACAGGGTGTCCCAAATTGGTGTGTTTTGCAGGGTATCTCGTAAACTAAAAGAGATAGAAGAAAAGCAGTTAAGATGTTATAACTTCTTTTTTTGTTAAAGTAACGATAGCCTAATTAAATCTTTAGTAACTCCCTGCAGTTGGAAGATACAGGGCGATTATTGAAAACTGTCGAAAACTACAAAGTACTATAACTTCTTAATTGAGAAAAATATAAAAAAACCTTATAAAAACTTTCGATAGATATAATATTAAAGAGTTCAGTGGCACACAGAATTTTTTTGTTAGGGGGCTCACTAAGGAAATATAATGCAAACTTATGTTTTTTTAAATGGGACACCCTGTATATTTTGACGTTTTTCGTTTTCTTTTTTAATTCTTATTCACCTGATATGACATATTATATATCCATTTTCAATGGTTGGAGCTACAGTGCAAATAAACCATTTATGGATGTTATCATGTGAAACACCCTTAAAAACACTCGGTAACGAAATTTAACATTTTATTATAAGGATACTGATGGGTGACAATTTTATTTATCAAAATTATAATTAATAAAAACTACTATACTACCTATAACTAATTTTATTAGAATGTAAAAATTGCATTAAATGTTCAAAATGTCCGTTTTGTTGTAATAATAATTGACACCTTTTTCTTACTGATCTTACACAATTGAGAATGTGCACTGGCTTTATTTTTCTAAATGCGGCATGAATATTTTATAATAAATCTTCCCTACTCTCGAAGTTAGTCTTGTAAATATTATTTTTTAAAAATCCCCAAATAAAAAAATCAGGAGGATTTACTTCCGGAGAACGAGGGGTCCACCTAACCGGTCCATGAGTACCAATTCACCGATTAGGAAATTTTTCGTTTAAATAATCTCCAATGAATAGAGCATTATGGGCAGGTGCTCCATTTTGTTGGAACCAAAATGTGTCCCTATCAGCCAACACTTCCTCTTCCAAAAGTTGGTGTAAGTTTATTTCCAAGATATCTATATATCCAGCAGCAGTTAGTTTATCATCAAATATATGATAAACTAATTTATTATGTTTGACAAAACAACTAACGTTAAAGCCGAATCTGCCTTGTCTCCGGATCCCCTGAACTAAGTGTTGATTTGAGTCGTTCCAATATAGTTCATTATGTCTGTTAAATATTCCTGCACTGCTTATGCGAGCTTCATCGCTAAATATTACCTTTGAATAAAAATTTGGATGTTCATTACATTTTCCTATATACCACTATGCAAATTGTGTTCTTCTCAAAAAATCGTTTGGGTATAATTTTTGCCAGACGGATGTCCGATAAGGCCTAAATTTATATTTCTTTAAAATCCTTCCTGCAGTAGTTTTTGGAACACCTATTTCATTGTCAATTTGACGTAGAGAAGATTCATGATGTGCTTGGATATACCAACGTATTTACCTCTCTTTCTTCATGATTCTTTTCGTATTTACGCCGTGGTTTCACAAAACATCCATACTCGATTAAATTTGAATCGAGTTTTTTAAAAATTCTCTTGTCAGGTTGCCTTCTTTCTGGATATCGTTAAAAATATAATTCAGACGCATCAATAACATTCTTTTGACATTCAATATATGCCACATGCATATCATATTTTCCATAATTTTCAAAATTCATGTTGTTGACAAGACTGCATGTCGTAAAATTAATTCTGACAGGTAACACAGGTTTTGTTTTATTTTCAATGGTAAGAGGACCAAAGCCTACTTGATGAAATGAACATTCTTATAAGATTAACAATCATGTCAATTGAGGTAAACAAACTAAAATATAACAACATATCGGGTTAAACTTTGTTTCACTGTTCACTGATTTTATTTTTGGTAATGCTGAATTGGTTGAAGATTATTTAAACGAAAAACTTTATAATCAATGAAAACGGAGGACATTTTGAACATTTAATGTAATTTTTACATTCTAATAAAATTAGTTATAGGTAGATTAGTTGTTACAATATTTCTTGTTGTTTCATAAGTTTATTGTTTTTATTTTTTAGTTTGGTTTTATTTTTTATTAATTATAATTTTGATAAATAAAATTGTCACCCATCAGTATCCTTGTAATAAAATGATTTTTTATTGTAACTCCGTTCATGAATGGTTTTTCCAAAATAATACTTTAATTGTTGCCTTTGTTTATAAGCAAAAGCTCATTACTAGTGACCTTAAAATATGGGTAAAGGTAAGAAAGCCTGTAAAACCGAAGCATGTTATTGTAAAAAAAAGTATATTAGTTGTATACTTGTATGTAGTTGTGATTCTGAGGAATATAATATATAAAAATGTGATATAAATAACGAATAAAATATATGCCTATTTTTGAATAATGTTTTATTAGTTCATAATAAATAATTAAAAAACAGTTATAAAAAATTGATTTCTTTCATTCATGCTTGAGGTTATTATTAATTATTGCGTAAATAATATAGAAAAAAATATATTTTTTTATAGCTAATTGCAATTTTGGACATATTTTTAATGAGTCACAAGTATCCGAATTTGGGATTTATCAAACATTTAAAAATTCATATCTCCAAAAATATTAATTTTATTGTAAAAACTCATAGGAACCTTTTTATTCGTATTTCATCGAAGATTGTAAAAAAATTGCCAGTTTGAAAATAACAATTCCTTGCAATTGTTTAAACACTTTCAACGTGTCACTGAGTTGCCTCATGGCAACATGCACCATCAATAGGACAATTTGAAGAGAACCATATAAAAAAATTGAGGTGGAATAGTTCACGGTACTCACGTGTATGTTCCTCCTGGACTATATCTGTAGGTAAAATATCAAATGCAGTGTCATACTGAAAGTCAGGATTCTATAGTAAAGGTGTGGTCTACGAATATAAGTAAGTTTTATAGTTTTTTTATCGCATCATTTTACAAGATTGGTGGATGATGATCTAACATATTGTATATCCATTAACAATTTAATAATTATTAATAGTTTCTAACGAATCGCTGCTCACGTTTTGAGGTTAATAATTCTTATAAATGTTGTAATTTTTTTCATCAGAAACACAACTTCACACGAAAGTAAAAACAGTTTATTTTATCATATAATCAATTAATTATGTGTTAGTATTAGCTTTTATCGAGATTATATGTTAGATATGTACAATTTTGAATGGCATATTAGTATGAATTTGGTCTCGCCTTGTGGTGTAAAAAAACTAAAAGATAAATGAACATTTCAATTTTTCTAATTGGATCAGTTATAGTCTGTCAAAACTCATTCTCAAATCCAATAATGAAACATAACCTCCCAAAAAGCTACGAACTCATTTCCTTTTACCTATTCAGGTGTCAGGGGTTCCGGTACCTGAGGAATATAAGATGTTTGTTTGTTAGCTTCCTATGTCCTCCTTTTTTTCTTGGTTTCGATAATTCTCTGTAATTTCTCATTTTACATTTCTTCTGTTATTCTCTTTTCCTGTTAATGTGTTTATATTCAATATCCCGAATGTAATATCCTTCTGTTTCTTTTCCTTAATTTTGTGGGAGTTATTCTTCTGTTTCTTATTTCATTTTCTTTTGATTTATCTGATTTGTTCCCATTTTGAGTTTTATACTGCTCTATGTTTTTTCCTGTTTATTTTCAATGTTTTTATTACTAGTTTCTTCGATTTACCTCATTTATAACCTTGTTTCTCTCCATCATTAGTATCCTTTTGGTTCTTGTCTTATTGTTAGCGTGTTAGTCCATTGACTGTTTATTCATTTGGGATGTTGTTTATGTCCATGTTTGATTCTATTTTCATTGCCGTTTCCGTCTTCATTTCTTTGCCCCGCTTCATTCTCGTTTATTCAATAAAGCTTTTATTTTCACGTTGGTAGATCTATACAAAATCAAATACTGAATCGAACCAAATAAACTACTAATCTAGTAACTGGCCAATCCTAAGAAATGGTTGCTTCGTTTTTTGCCCAACACCAAATAAAATAAACGGGTTTAAAGATTAAAACTAACTTTTTCGTTTCTGTGGCCCTGAACAATAGTCTATCATAAAATTGTTACTTGTATACACTTCATGGGATATATCGTGCTAACGAACTGAAATTTCTCCAAAAATAACCAAAAATTGAGTATAACTGGATTTATAAGACCCGCTGTACTCGCTCTAGTCAACTGAAAATCAATAGGGTACATATATGAGACACCTTGAACAATAGTCAATCATAAAATTTGTCAATCGTAAACTCTCTGGAGGCTGTATCGTGCGAACAAACTAAAAATTCTCCAAAATTACAAAAATTTGGTAATCCAAGTACCATAGCACCCGTTGTACTGGCTTTAATGAGCTGAATATCAATCCGGTTCATCTTTGAGACGCTCTGAATAATATCTCTTCATAAAATTGGTCACTTGTATATACTCCAGACGCTGTATCGTGCTAACAAACTGAAACTTCTCCAAAAATGACAAAAATATCGTACTTAAAGTATTGTAGCCGCTTTTGTGTTGGCTCTGGTGAGCTGAAAATCAATAGGGTTCATCAGTGAGATGTCCTGAATAATATTCAATCACAAAATTGGTGACTTGTTGAACTCCGGAGGCTGTATCGTGCTAACAAACTGAAATTTCTCGAAAAATGACAAAATGTCGTATTTTAAGTACCATAGCACGCGTTGTACTGGCTCTGATGAGCTGAAAATCAATATGGTTCCTCTGTGACATGTCCTTAACAATATTCAATCATAAAAATGGTGACTTATTGCACTCCGGAGGCCGTATCGTGCTAACAAGACATGTAAAGAAAAGTGGCCGACGACGACGACGACATACACACAGGATTTTTTTCTAAAAACCGTTCTTTCGTGTTGTTGTTGATGGAAAAATAACTCAATTTTTTTTTCAAAAAACTTTTTTTGTGGTTAAACCAAAACTTTTCTCGCATATTAGATAGGTTGGACGGAAAAGTAATACAGTGAAACTTGGTTAAGTGGGACCTGGATAAGTGAGAAACCTGGAACTCTTGCCTAGGTCCCAACACTGAATTACCTCTGTTAGTGGGACGAATCAAACCTCTATATCTGGATTCGTTCTTTCGATTTTATCATTATAGTTACCTCTATACTGAGACAGCGAGTGAATTTTATATGCATTAACCTCGGTAACTGAGAGAACATCGTTTTGTTTGTTTACTTATTTTTCTAATTCTATCCGCAAATTCCGCACTTAACTTGAGCTTCAATGACCTTCAGTTTTAGTGTTGCTTTATTATCATATGGATGTTTATTTGAAAAATACCGAAACGAAGGCTCAAATCGTTATCAGTATACGTGAAAAGTTAATATCCGTTAATGAAAGTGGGAAGACACGCGATGAAGTCTGTGTCGAATTTAATGTGCCCAAAATCTACTGTTTGTAGAATAATTTAGATTAAAGATAAAATTCAATCACAATATTCTGAAGGACAAGGAAAACTAAAACTTGTACGTTTATCAGAATATCTTGAACTTGAACAGCGTTTGCTAACATGTGTCAAGCAACTTCGTAACAAAAACTTTCCTGTAAGTGGACCGATGATTAAAGAAAAGGCACAAGATTTCGTGCGAAGGATCGGTATTCATAATTTTTCTAGCAGCAATGATTGGTTGGAAGGGTTTAAAAAAACGGTATAGTTTTGAAAGCAATTTGTGGAGAAAGTAACGCTGTTGATGAAGTCAATGTATTGAAGACCTGCCAGTTCTTCTGCGCAATTATTCTGTTGATGATATTTTTAACGCAGACGAAGCGGGTTTATTTTATAGGTGTCCACTCGAGAAAACTTTCACCTTAAACCTTGAGTCCTTTCTTGGCGGAAAACTTAGCAAAGAGCGCATTACAATACTTCTGGGTGCTAACATGTCAGGAACTGAAAAGCTGCATATCCTATTAATCGGAAAATCTAAGACTCCAAAATGTTTGAAAGGTGTTAAAATTTTGCCTATGAATTACCAAATTAATAAAAAAGCATGGAAGACATCTACTATTTTTTCCGATTGGTTGAAGAATTTGTACGAAGTAATGAAAGCCTGGAAGCGAAAATTTTTGATAGTTGTTGACAATTGTACTGTTCACAATAATATGCCCGAGCTAAGCCACATTAGACTTGTGTATCTGCTTGCGAATACAACAAGTAAATTGTAGCCAATGGATCAAGGCATTATCAACAATTTCAAAATTTATTACAGAGAAGAAGTTGTTCAACATGTTATTGAATGCATACAAGACAATCATTGCCCACAAATCAAAGTTCTTCAAGCGATGAGATTTGCTAGGAAATCTTGGTTTTCTGTGACCAAAACTACTACAGCAAACTGTTTTAAAAAATCTGAAGTAACTGTATCTGAAAGCTTACAAGTTGAGGAAGAAAACTTCGAAATTGATCTTGAAGATTGGAACCTAGCCACCAGCAACGACAATAATCAACAGCCAACATTCAAAGATTTTATAAACGTGGACGACGATTTAATAGTTTCATGAAAACTTACTGAATGCGACATTATTCATGCCTTCTCGTCTTCTTTATTGGAAAATGAAGAAGATGACGACGAAATGGGCTCGAAAGTAAATTTAGTAAAAATTTCTAAATGCGAAGCAGTAAAAGCACTAGAAACTTTGCAGTAATTTTGAAATGACATCAATTGGTGACCAAAGTATATATGATAAAATTCATATAACATCGAAAAACATCTGATGGCTCATACTTGAAAAAGACAGATTTTTATAATTGATACATTCTGCTTACATTTTTGTACTACATATTAATTTACTTATTTATAAAAAAAACGTGCTTGAATATTTTTGTTTATTGCATTTATTACCTCTATTATCTTTTTTTGATAACCAATAAAGATTAAAACTAAACAAACGTATAATGTTTACATAATATGGATGTCCATACGTTATTTTATTTAATAATCGCACCTCCATAACTGAAATAACCTGTATTCTGACCTCTATTAATGGAACCCTCTGTAAATGAGACAGATATTTATTTATACCTGGATATCTGAGAAGTGTGTAAGAGTAATATCTCTATAAGTGAGACAAATTTGCAGGTCCCTTGATGTCTCACTTAACCAGGTTTCGCTGTATTTAAAAAAATTCAAGTTATATAAAATAAAAGTTTGAACATCACTTTATGCAAGCTCCTGTCTTCAACTGTGAGCACAAAGAGTCTTACAGTGATACAGTTTCTTATCTCCTCAATCATGACAAAACGCTAACCTTTCACAGGGTGTTAAGTCAGGTGAATACGGTGGCTGAGTATTGCTTTTAGACCAAAAACAAGCAAAAGTGTGTAAGCTGGTACCTTATTTTGATGAAAAAGTAATTATTTTGTCAGAATATGGGCGTTATATTGGTATTTTCCAGGGAATATTCTGCAAACTAACGAACATTTTTTTCAGTAATAACCATTTTTAGTTTCTGGTAGATCTATAAAAATTCAAAAACTGAATTTAACCAAAAACGCAATAAAAGTTTTGATGGGGTGCAGAAGTCTAGCCAGTAAGACTGTAACCCTAAGATATTGGGATGGATGTACGCCATGATTGTGCGACCAGCAATTACGTATGGGGCAATAGTCGGGAATACCAAGGCAGATCAGAACAGTACGACGAAGAGCCTCTACAAAGTTAAAAGGCTTGCCAGCGTGTGCATCACTGGAGCTAAAAGAACGTGCCCAACTAGGGAACTTGAGATCATTACAGATCTGGCGATAGAAAGAACAGCCCATGAGGAAATTCTTAGAATATCTAGGGAAGGTTCAGGCAATGAGAGTATTAAAAATCAGGGAGCCTGGTTCTCTCTAACAGAGTACAATCTCATCAGCGAATCTTCATAGTGACGAAATGATCAAGAAAGTAAGCATTGAAAAGAACTTCACTACGGTTCTAAGTAAGAAGGGAAAAGGAATACACCACCCAAACTTTCAAAGGAAACATCATCAGATCAGATCATCAGATGGTTCAAAAACAGGAGCTGGCGCTGAAGTATTCGGACCTAGCGCCAGATACCCATTATCGTTAGGCTCCTGTCCGAACGTCATTCAGGCAGAAATAGTTTCAATCGAAAGATGTGTGTAAATGAACTTAGAAAGAAACTAACAGAAATGTGACATAGTGATTCAATCTGATGCATCTATCGAAACATTGAGCTCCCATGTCATTAACTCAAAGTTGGTATGGCAGTGCCGAAGAAAACTTGATGAGATAAGCAAGAATAACAATACACTTGCCAGAAAAGGAGGGTGATCGCACTTTATTGGCCCGGAACTTCTCTGTGATGTAGGAAAAGGCTCCTATAAGACCACTCGGGCAGTGCCTTCCTATGCTGAATCCTACCAAAAAGTTCCTGCAGAACTTTGACACCGCTAGATCCAAACTTCCTTACAGGGCACTGCCGCCTTAGGAAACTCTTGATGAGATCTAACAAAAACTGATGAGTGCAATTTCTGTGGGGAGGAGGAAGAAACTCCAAAAAAATCAAGTTATTAAAATAAGAGTATGACTTATGCACGCTCATGTCTTCAGTTTCTAATCTCCTCAACCATGACAAAACGCTGCCGTTTCACAGGGTGTTAAGTTAAATCGAGAACACGAAAAAGTGTGTGGTGATTAAATGTGTAGTTACTGTTATAAATGAAACTTACTGTTTCTAGATAATTCCACAATATATTGAAAACATGTTAAAAATTCTAAGTAATTTGACAATTCTTTCGATATTAAATATCATCGTCAGAATGATAGAAGTTACATCTCATTTGATGCCTACCTGACGTGACCTACCCTGTAATTGACTTAATATATGTTAATAGAAAAAAGAAGATGTATGATATTACAAATATTAAAGCTTAGATATTATTAGCCCTGAGGGGATATCCTGGATATCTTTTTCCAATTAAGATCAGTATAACTGTGCAATGATATAGAAAACCAGAAAAAGTATATCTGCTGATCTTTACAATTATCACTTAAAAAGACAGTTTAAAAGTGGAGAACTCCCTAGATGTATATGTTCATTGACAACTTGATATTGTGGGTTTCTTAAGTGTCTTCTAATTTCTAATACTTCGAGGAAATCCAGTTCTTGTTTCTTATCACAAACATGTAGTACTTCTAGTTCTGTGTCAGGTGTCAATGAATGTTTGGTGTCAAGTGTTTTGCGTAGTGGGATTTATCTGATTGTTTTCATATGTATGCTCGTAAGTGTTCATTGTTTCTGATATCAAAATTTCTAAGGGTTTGACCGAAATAGACAGCATTACATTCGGGACATTTAAGTTTATATATACCAGACTTCTTTAATTGGGATATTTTTGTTTTTACATTTAACAATTTTGTACTCACATTACTTTCTATTTTAAAAGAAATGGTTGTATTTGTAGCTAAAGATATTATCTTTCAAATAGTATTAGAAATATTACTTGCATATGTGATGTGATTCTTTAGGAGGAATTTTAGTGAACATATTGGTAACATCAAATGAAATGAGTTTAAAGTTATCTTGCAAAATGAATACTTTTAATTTTTTTATTTTTATTTTTAATTGAGTATTTAGATGTATATCCGTAACTATTGAGTATATTGTTAAGTTTATTTTGCTAATATATTATTAGGAGTATTAACATAAGAAACCACAGGTCTAATTGGGTACGTTATTTTATGTAATTTAACGGTTCCATATAATTGTGGAGAATTAGGATTTTTATTTATGATTGACTTCTTTTCGTAATCGCTTAAAAGATAATTTGAATTATTAACCATATCTCTTACATTATTAGAAAACTTTTTTGTTGGGAGGAAGACACTCGATAAAGTTCAAAGGCTGGCCTAGTGTGCATCACTGGAGCTATGAGAACGTGTCCAACTAGGACACTAGAAATCATTACAGATCTCACACCTCTACATCTGGTGATAGAAAAATCTGCCCAAGAGGCAATTCTTAGAATATCTAAGGAAGGTTCATGCAATGAGAGTATTTAAAAGCAGGGAGCTTGGTCCTCTCTAACAAAATACATCTCATCAGCGAATCTTCCCAGTGACGAAATGATCAAGAAAGTAAATATCGAAAAGAATTTCACTACGATGCTAAATAAGAGGGGAGACGGGGAAAGGGAATACACCACCCAAACTCTCAAAGAAAAAACCATTAGATGGTATACAGATAGTTCAAAAACTACCACTGGACCAGGCGCTGGAATATTTGGGCCTGGCACCAGATACTCATTATCGTTAGGCTCCTTCCTGAGCGTCTTTCAGGCAGAAATACTTGCTATCCAAAGATGCGTGAAAATGTACCCAGAAAGAAACTATCAGAAATGTGACATATCGATCCATTCTGATAGTCAAGCAACTGAAAGTTGGCATGGGAGTGCCGAAGAAAACTTGATGAATTAGGCAAGAATAACAGGGTCTCTTTAGTCTGGGTTCCTGGCCACTCGGGAATCACGGGAAATGAAGAGGCCAATACACTTGCCAGGAAAGGAGCACAAACGCGCTTTATTGGTTCGGAGCCTTTCTGTGGTGTAGGAAAATGCTCCTATAAGAAAGGGTTTCGGAAGAAAGAGGAAACCGAAGGAGAAGCACTCTGGCGGTGCCTTCACGGGCCTGAACATTGACCCTGCTAGATCCAAGAAATATATGGATCTCAGTAAAAATAAGCTACATCTCCTCGCGAGCTTTCTTACAGGATACTGCCGCCTTAGGAAGCACCTAATGAGAATAGGTCTAGCAGAAATTGGCGAGTGTAGATTCTGTGGGGAGGAGGATGAAACTCCGGATCACCTAGTTCTAGAATGCCTTGCCATTGCAAGCCAACGCAAGAAATTCTTCCGACAAGAAACTTGTAAGAGTGAGGATCTAACCTCGTTGAAGCCGTCCCAAATAATAGAGTTCATTAGAACTCTGGAACCCTGTAGTCGTAGCGAGAACAGCTCTGATAGGGAGGGGGGCACAATAAACCTTAGGTTTCAGTGGATTGTAACCTGGTTAAAATCTAATCTAAGGAGTCTCTTATTTTAAACCATTTTTTGTAGTCTTCTTTAAGCCATACTCGTTGAGCACATTTTATAGATTTTTGTGCTTGAGGTATTTTAGTATGGCATTTTATATTTATATAATTTGGTATTACCTCTTTTCTAAGGCATTCTTGGTTATACCAAATGTTTTGTGATGTTTTGTAACGTTTTTGTAGTAACTTCTGGTAGAGTCGGGTCAAATCTCCTCTCCAAGATTTCTAGATAATTCCACAATATATTGAAAAAAGTTGTATGTATTGTTTCGATATTAAATATCATTGTCAGAATGACAGAAGTTAACATTTCATTTGACGCCTACCTGATGTTTAATAATTTTTTTGGCTAGACCAAGAAGTGACCGACCTTGTAATTGACTTAATATATATTAATAGAAAAAATAAGAAGTATGAAATTACAAATATTAAAACTTAGATATTATTAGCCCTAAGGGGATATTCTGGATATCTTTTTCACAATGTGTAGTTATCTCCGACAATTAATATAATTTAAATTTTTTCTCAATTTTATTAGTATTTTTGCTACTTTACGTAGTGTAATTATTTCAAACTGACGTTATAAAGCTTACTGACATTAGTAACATTTTTTTATATGTTCCAATTACAGTACATACTAACTAGATTGAATATATCATTTAATTTAAATCGTGTAATATTTTGAAAACAATTTGTAAAAATAAACGGTTTTAAAGATTAAAACTAACTTTTCCGCATCTGTGAGACGCCCTGAACAATATCATATGATAAAATTGGTCACTTGTATACACTTCGGAGGCTGTATCGTGCTAACAAACCGAAATTTATCAAAAAATTACAAAAAATGTAGTATATCTGGATTTATAGGACCCGTTGTACTCGCTATGAGTTGAAAATCAATATGATTCATATGTGAGACACCCTGAAGAATATCCAATAATAAAATTGATCATTTGTGGGCTGTATCGTGCTAACAACCCGAAATTCTCCAAAAAGACCAAAAGTGTGGCACATGTTATACTGGCTCTAGTGAGCTGAAAACCAATAGGGTTCATAGGGCTCTAAACAATGTCCAAATTCGTCACTTGTATATACTCCGGAGCCTGTATCGAAAATTTCCGCAGAAATGACAAGAATGTGGTACTTCAAGTATCATAGCACCCATTGTACTGGCTCTGGTGAGCTGATTGATCTGTAACATGTCCTGAACAATATATTCAATCGTAAAATTGGTGATTTGTTGCATTCCGGAGGCTGTATAGTGCTAACACAACGACGAAGACATACACACAGGATTTTTCTCTAAAAACCGGTTTTACGTGTTTTTCTAGCTGAAAAACGTAAAATTATATCAAAAAAATCCAAAATTCCAACTTTTTTTGGGGTAAACCACTTTTCTCGCATATTAGCTAGGGTTGGACGTGAACAGTATTATCAAGGAGAATGTCATAATCACTTTATACTTCACATTATATTTCAACCTAGTATGATCCCGATATTTCAAAAAACACATCCTGAAAAGAGTAACAAATACTCAATCTATGAGCCCCAACAAAAATTGGAAGACAGAAAGCTCAATGTAAAATACTTGTTATGTGAATAAAGTCGCTTCGTGAAAAATCTTCCAATAGTTCGTCCGGGTAAAAAAATGGCGGTAATCGTACAAATATATGCTAGTTTTGCAATTTATTGGTTAATATCAGTATCCTTAGATAGTATTAATAACACTTAATCTGTTTAACGAATTCAACATCTGTTTACTAAATCTAGTGCAAATAAATATAAATATTGCTGCTGTTCAATTCATAATTCTTTACTATTAATTTATGGACATCGACTAATATAAATTGTTGTTTACATACTGACATTAAAATTTTCTACCCAATTTCAAAACTAATTATTTAATTAACATAATTCAACATATCCGAACGCGAAGCGTTTGTGAATAACATACCTTGGCCTAATAATTTTATATAAAAATCGTGGCTATCGAACTCTATAAGTAATCACTATCGAGTAATTTAAATATAATTTCTAAACAAATATCAAGATGAAAAAGTTATGCACAATGAATAAATTGTGATAATATTTTATATACAACTTGTTATTAAAATATTATCAAATTAGCATAATGACGTAATGAACGGTAATTATAAAAAGAAGAATCTTTAAAAGAGATTTTTACAAGATGGATTATATTTACGTAAAAATATCTTGTATAGATGATTGTATAAATATTCCACAATAAAAGATATGGGTGTCGAAAACGTTGCTTAAAATGTTCTAATTTGTACATTAATTGCAGTGGGTCGAATAGAAATTGAAGACGAAAGTGATAAGGAATTTATCATAGTGAAAATGAAAGATTTGGAGTTGGCGATGAAGATCCTTCACTTCAGATAGTGAAAGTTTTTTTGAAACAGAAGATGCATACATGAAATCAATAATAACACAAGAAAATGGTATACAAAACCAACGTGGTCAGCAAGATAGTTCAACTTCAATTTATGTCATCCTTCTTCAGCCTTTTTCCATTCTGAGTTCGTCGTTTTTTTTCTCTCCGCAATTCCCTTACGGTTCCAATCTCCTTCTCTTAAGCTTGGTCTAGACACAACGTCTTATCGAACGATAAAATGTTCATGCAATACGTTCGACAAAAAGTACAAAAGATATCGCGTCCATACGTTTCCAACTAATCGGTCAAATCTTAGTTTCGAAACGTTGTTGGTCATGGAAGAAGGGCTTCTTTGGTCGCTCTATGCTATTTGCATTGCAATAAAAAGCAAAAAGATTAAAAAAAACGAAGATTGAGATGGTCGAGGGAATGGTTGATAAAAAGACATGCATTTTCTCATGTCAGATTATTACGTGAACTTGAAGCAGATGATTGGCGTAATTACATGAGGATGGATACTGAAACTTACAATCATCTGTTAAAATCTGTTACTCCTTACATTAGAAGGCAAAACACCTGCATGAGAGAATCCATTTCAGTCCATGAGAGACTTAGTGCCACGTTAAGGTTTCTTGCGACAGGCAGAAGCTACAAAGATTTGGAATTCACCACCATTATGTGCAAGCAATCACTGAGTAAAATAATACCAGAAACTTGTGACGCTATCTACAGGGTTTTAAAAAAAGACTACCTGAAGATGAGTTTTAGAATATATTTATTTTAGAAATAAATTAAACATTATTGAAGAAAAAAAGTAATTGTTCAAAATGAAAACGTCTTCTATAATAAATACATGAACACTACATATAATAATTAATTTAATTATAAACGTTTATCATGTATTTAAACACCCTCATTGGGTTTAAAATTTAAAACATACTGAGCAATATTTTTTGGATTAGAATCTGTGTCCTTTTCTAAAAGTAGTTGGGTCGTCCGATATCTGCTTTGAAGTGACTTGATGGTGGCCAATCTCAAGTAGTGAGTGATGTTCTTGGTTCGTTTGTTGTGAAAATTGCTTAGCCGATGTTGTTGTTGTTTGCAAAAAGATGCTCCTTTGTGGTGTTTGCTGGTGGTTATAGAATGACGAGAAGCGCGGATTTTGTTCAATATTGGAAGAAATAAAATTTGTGTTGGCATGTTCCGCCGGTGTGGTTATATCATGAGGTATTTGTAGCTCTTGGGCATGCTGTTTATGGCGGATTTTCGCTGCGTAATACCCTTGATACCAGCCTTGACTTGGAAGTTGCCCACTTGGTTCGGTATCGGTGATACAATGTGGTGCATATTGGTTAAAGTATTGCTGTTTGGTTTCTCGTTGAGACTGTTGAGGAGGATGGTGCTGGTCTTCAGTTATAATTTTGGAATATCTATTTAGGGATAATATGTCTGCCTCAAATAAAACATCAGATATAAGTTTCATTGCAAACTTGAGTTGATCAGGATGGACTGCTCTAAGTCTATCAGGGACATGTTTTCCAAATCGGTCATGTGAATCTTCCTGCAATAACTCCAATTTTTTACTAATTTTAGACATAACTTCGGCTGTTTCATTATTATTTGAGGCCATCTTCTTTTTGCGATTAAAAGTGTGAGTAGGTAGCGGGGCACTGGTACCGGTATCGCTAGTCGGAGTAGATGGTCGACCGGTAGATGGTGTGGCAGGAAAACTCTGATATTCCAAGTCAACCTAAAACAATAAAATATTACAATTTTATAAGAAAATAAAAATATAACCATAGAGAAAATGTATAAAAAAACTAAAGCATGTTTGATGCCGAATAAAATCCCATTGACTCATTTAAAGTTAAATTTTATTCAATTTTATCGCTAAAAGTAGGTAAACGATAAAAACATGTATTTAATAGTTATACCTATAGGAAAAATTAATGTAATTTCTTTTGTTTTAGTTTCCAAAAAGCGAACTGGAATAGTTAGAAATAGGCCGACTTTGAAAAAAAATGGCAATTTCCGCATTGTTTGGGTAGTATTGATGGCAAACATATCAGAATTGTTCCTCCCAAGGGAAGCGGATCATATTACTTTAACTACAAGAAAACGCACAGCATAGTTCTTATGGCAATAGCTAATGGGAACTGTGAGTTTATCTACTGCGATGTTGGCACGAATGGTAGAATCTCTGATAGTGGAGTAATTGCTAATACCACATTTTATGAAAAACTATGAAATAATGATCTAAAACTTCCTAATCCTGAATCTATGCCCAATTCTAACGAAATTCTTGGATATACGTTTGTTGGTGATGAGGCCTTTGCAATGCGTTCCGATCTTATCAAACCATATAGTAGGGAAACACTCAATAGAGACCGAAGAATTTTTAACTATCGGTTATCCAGAGCCCGACGGACTATTGAAAATACTTTCGACATTTTAGCGTCTCGATTTCGAATCCTTCACCCTGCTATAAATTTAAAGATAGAAAACATTGACAAGGTTGTTTTGACATGTTGTGCACTACATAATTTTCTTCGCAAGAAATCTCCACAAAATTACTCACCTCCAGAAAGTATGGATAGAGAAAATATTACTGGAGATTATTCTCCTGTCTTAGGAGACAGGTGTGACCCTACTTTAATGCATGACATTCAAAGAGGAAGAAGAGCCCAAAGTTTTTAATAATGCAAAAATTGTTAGAGAAAAGTTCTGTAGCTATTTTAACAATGAGGGCTCAGTCCCATGGCAGGATGATTTAGTTTTTAAGTAGTTCGTGTTACATGTTATAAAAAGAGAATCAAATAATTTTAGACAATAAAATGCTTTGAATACCTATAAAACTTTTTTTATTATTAATAAATAGATATTACTTACCTCTGTTTCACTTTCATCTTGATGTGCCTCATCATCGATAGTGTTTGTCGACTGTCTTATTTGATCTTGGTCACTTAGAAACTCAAGCAAATCAAAGTACCATAACGTTGGTTTGTAGATATCATCTTCACCAGCACCACTTTTAGTGGATTTCATTATTTTGGAGCGTTCTTTTTGTAAACGGTGCGTAGAGTTATTTTTTTTGGTAACTGTCTCCTTGTTTGCTGCTTTATCAATTTCCTTGTATTTTTCAATCATTATTTCATATACCTGTGACTTCTTATTTCGATCACTATACTCGGCACTTTTAACTTGCCACAAGCAAGGAAAACTACGAGAGAGGTCAATAAATTTTCTTAAAAATTCTCGGGAGCACTGACGAAGATCTGACATATTGCTTTTAAATTTTCAATTGCAAAATAGTTGCCA
Source organism: Galeruca laticollis (assembly GCA_963921935.1). Lineage (NCBI taxonomy): Eukaryota > Metazoa > Arthropoda > Insecta > Coleoptera > Chrysomelidae > Galeruca > Galeruca laticollis. Next base: position 28,116,726 of record OY998181.1, read on the forward strand.
ATACGTACACAGAAAGCAACAAGCAGTGCAATACGTTCTACGGAAATATACTGAAACAATTTCCAATAAAACGAAAGTTTGTCCACACGCTCCAGCTTGTCGAATCAATTTTCATAAAATGATGCCTCGCACTTCAAATTTTCGACATATCGTACAACCTTATTTCGATCATGCAAGACATACGTTTTGTGGCCCACACGCGCCATTTTACTTGATACGACTTGTCTGATTCGATAAGTCGTTCGATAAGACGTTTTGTCTGGACCAGGCTTTAGATCGTTATCTGCCATTGCTTGTTCGATGTACGTTTCCCATCTTAGAGCTGGTCTCCCTCTTCGTGTCTTTTCCGAGGGCTCCATTTTAATACTTTTTTTGGCTATCTGTAGTCCGGCCATTTTTAGCGTCCTTGTCATAGAGCATTTATCGTCCATTCTTTTCCGTATTTGTTTCGCTCTTATTCTATCGCTTCTTTTGACTTTTAAACATCATCTAGTTCCACAGTTCCTATTTTCTTTCTGACGATGGTTGTCACATGACATATTTCTGCTCCATAGACCGAAAAAGTGTGACGTCTGAACATGACCGCTGAGGGAAAACAAATCAATTATTTAATTTATGTCTTGTCTTGACCGTTGTAATATTTTAAAAGTTTATTCGTTTTTTCATTTGTAAAGTGACACTGCAGTGACTATCAAGTAATTATGCCTTATTGCTTCGCTCCTAAACTTCCATCATATACTCTATCTCTACGACATATCCACTGTTTAAGCTGTCTCCACATTCCTTTAACACTTTAATTTCATTACAAAACTGCTTCGCAATGCTCGACAAATTAACAATAGCCATGTTTAAGCACATTACAAACGTAAAATGAACGTAAATAAATGTTTGTTTTCCCTCAGTAACTGTCAGTGGCTATCTTTATGACGTCATAGCTTTTTCGGCCTATATGAAACTATATTTTGGATTATACTTTGAAAAATACTTTTTTTCTTTCTTTGACCGCACAATTTTTATTTATATATCCCTTGAACAAGCACCATACCGATGATCAACTGATCCCAAATATTTAAAAGTTTTACAGCTTTTAATAATTGTCTCTTCCAAATCTAAAACGGCAGCCTACTGTCTGATACATAAATATTCAGTCTTATCCATATTTATTGCCCCAAATTTAAAATTCCTCTCTTAGCTGTTTTATCATATTCTCCATATCCTCCTTGTCATGTGCAAAAATAACTTGATCATCCGCGAAAAGAAGCGATGGTATTTAAATATATTAAGAGTTTCATAGTATAACTTATTAAAGGGTATATTGAATAGTAATTTAGAAAAGTATTAAGAATTGAAGTTAAAGAATTATTTTTAAAAATTGTTTTAAATTTTATTTTTAATTTCAGCTACAGATAATAAAGAAACAAAATCATTTTGTCATGGTTAAAAAAATGTCTTAAATTCATTTCGAATTGAGGGCTTCTTCCAGTCGCCTATTACCTCCTGGTTGTGCCAATCCATAAACAAATCTATACCGATCATTTATTTCTGCTTCATCTATAAATGGGTTCTCAGTTAATAAAAAATTGTGTAGAATAAAGCAGGGTTCTGTTATAAATTGAACTTTTTCAGCAGGCAAGTTAATGACTGTTAATAGAACCCGCCATCTATTTGCCAAAATTACAAAAGCATTCTGTACAACTCTGTGACCACTGCTTAATTTGTAGTTGAAGATCTTTTGTTCTCAAGACATATTTCTGAAAGGAAATAGCTTTAAAATATTATTTTTTAATGGAAAGGCTACGTCTGCTAGCAACACGAAGGGTACATTCATGTTTCTCCCAGGAAGTGGTCACCATTCAGAAAAGTTAAGGTCATTATTTTCTATGGTACTTTTTTGGAAAATCAATTACCTACTGCTAAAAGCACTATACTGTTTTCATGTTTATAAAATGTTGACCCTGCTCGTATAGGAGCTCGAAATACAATATGCGTCCCACCCATAGCTCCATTTAATGAAAACTTTTTCAGCTATTTCCAGCCACTCAGCAGCAGTTGTTTAGGTCCTTAAATAACATGAACCATAGAGTTTTCTACGAGTTGCCATACAAACTTCAGTAACTATTCTTGAAATTGTTGTAACACCAACTCGGAATGTATAATGAAGGCTTTGGTACGGATCTCCAGTTGCTAAAAATCTTAACGTCATTATTAATATATTTTTTGGTGAGATGGTTGATCACGTTAAAGTTGTTTCCTTTTCAATATAATTTTCAACAGGGCCTAGCAGCTTATCAAATGTATGTCTATCCATTCATAAAACTGTCATTGTTCTGATATGCCTCAAATTCTTGATTTACTAATCTTAGAGCTACTCGGTTGTCTCTTTTTAAAATCCAAGGTCTTGTACATCAACAGGCAGGATTTCTTCTACAAGTGTATTTTCTTCTCGCAGTTAGTGGCACAACACAGGCCATAATACTGATTACTGTTGCTATAACAGTGCCCACAATGTCTTCCTCATCCATTTTGTTGAATTCACTACTTGTATTCTAGAGAAACTAGCACAAAACCGCTATTTTTTTACCACTTTAGGGTATGAAACAAGAACTGTCAATTTTTTATGATGTTGGCAAGACGTAACTTTTCCCCCATGCGTGGATGAGTCGCATCAATAAACCATAGATACGCTGATTAGTAAAGTTGTCAACATTTTTTAAATTAACAGTGTGTTTCCTAATATTGAATAATAATCCATGAACTTGAAGACTTTTTCGTCGTTAAAATAGGCTGTAAGTATCTTTTCGTGAGCAAGATTTTCAACACTTTTCTTGTGATTCGTAATTGGCATAGGTTTTTTCGTATACGCTTTTAGACTTTTCATGAATTAACTAATTACACAATTAGCTAAATTTTCAATTTCAGGGATAAATCATTCATTTTAAAATGCTTGATGAACTTTTCATTAAATTTAACTGAGAATACCAATTGCGTTCTTACCTTAGGTGTTACTATTGCTACGCACATTATTGCAATTAACCAACGTTTACATCACTTACTCAAATGCCACAAGAAATAATTGTATGAAATTCGGATCTTAACAATCTATGGCACACGCAATATTATCTGATTATGTTGACGCCTCGTCTGATATATTTATATCAATGTTGAGAATGTTAAAAATATATTCTGTCTTTCTTTAAATAAGACCTAGAAGCAAAAAAAATATTAACTAAAATTATACAGGGTGTTACGTGAATAGGTGAATACTATTTCTGAATGAAGTGTACATAATATTATTCGAAATTTATGTAAATTCTAGGACAAAAAAACCATATGACAATTTTAATGCTTTCTTTGTTCACTCACATTTGAATTTAAGCAGACAACCTTGGAATAATCAATTTTTGTGCATTCACATTGTGTTCCGCATTTCAGTTTGGGCTATTGTCTAATTGACGCTTTTAGCCGCAGCTCTCTAACGAAGTAGAATTTGTATAAACATTAAAGTAAACAAAAATGGCCATGTATTGAATAATAAATATGAATATTTACATAGAATAATTGTTTGAATGAACTTCAACAAATTAGTATATCAATAATAAACACTTGGATATACCATCACTAAATGAAGATATTGAAGCTGTACCAATTTAAAAAGGCCTCCAGTTATAACTCGTTTACATACAGTGTGGAAACAACTTTTAAATTCCAATGTGCACTTTTTACACAAAAACTTAAATGTTCAGGGCAAGTCTAGCATAGTCCATATATACTCTTTATTTTTAATGAAACATCCTCTATATTTTTATATTTATGAAAGCTCCTCAACAACTTGATTTCAACTAACTATATAATGAATAATACCAGTTAAAATTAATAATTTATCGAATTTATAAAGTAAGTATCAGTACATTAGGGGAATTTTTTAAAATAAATAATACCTGATACGCTCATGGATATTGGTTTCGATAACATTTTTGTCATAAATGGTTGAAAACTGTCTACTATGCCAAAAAGTAAACAAAATCGGTGAATAACGTTCATTGATATCTGTCAATTGTTATTGTGTTGACATTCTACATTGAAATAATAAAGTCCAAATTGAAACCTTATTTCTTGCAGCAGTAATAATGAAATATTTAACAAAGACTGACCGAATTGAGATTTTAATGATCGGTAACGGGGATAATTACATAAGTCAAGTTGAAGTGGCAAACTTATTTAATCAGAGGCATCCTCATTTGCCTAATATTTCACAAGGTACTGTGTTTAAAATTCATGCACGATTAAGGGAACTTGGATATGTCAAACCATTAAAAAGAACACCGCATTTCGTTGAAGATGATGTGAAAGTGGATATTTTGTTAAGTGTCCAAGAGACTCCAACTTCAAATTCACGTCAAATTGCCCGTCAAAATAATGTGAGTCATACAACCGTCCAAAGGTGTCTACATAAAGAAAAACATCATCCATATAGATTAACTTTGTACAGGAGATGATTTAGATCGTAGAATGGATTTCTGCGAAAGAATAGTGAATAAACTGAACAGAAATGAAATAGCTGTTGGTACAATTATTTTTTCTGATGAATCAACATTCACATTGAACGGGGAGGTGAACCGACAAAACCGTAGATATTGTTCAGCAGAGAATAATCATTGGATGCAGTATCCTCAAAAGGTGGGCAGGTATCAAAGGTGATCATACTGTTGGTCCTATATTTATAGATGGAAATTTAACATCAGAAAAATATATAAGCATGATTAGAGACGATGTTGTTCCTGCGTTGGCCTACTTATATTCCAGCGCAATAGATCCGAGACTACGGAATGAAAATGTGTGGTTCCAGCAGGATGGGGCAATACCCCATTAGGGTAGTTCGGGAGAATTTTACGCGGTGGGTAATTGTACGCAGAGTCGATTCAAATGTAACCGCTCTTGCTGATGTGGTGTGCGCAAGTCAAAATGTTTGACATAGTATACCGGCTTACGGGTGGAGAAATTTTTGCACGTGCCTAACATTTTTAGTTCATTTCAAGACATCATGGAGAGGACACGTAAATTCTTATAAAAAAAGTCGTGCAAAGTGTAACAAGGTAAGCGTTAATCTTTCATTTACGACTTTTTTATATTACCAAATTAAAACGTGATTCTTACTGGTAATTTGTATGGTTATTTCATGTTGATCACGATAGTTTTCTGATATTTTTATATGATTTAAGTAGTTGCTATGGTATGGGCTAATATTGCGCATATAATGAGGGTAATTTTACGTTGCGTTAAATTACCCGATAGTTAATCACTGTCTTGTTTACCACAAGGAAAACAACTTTAGATATACCTAATGTTGATTATTCAATTGCAGATGCCTAGAACATACGTTCGAAAAGTGCCGACTCGTGGCAATATCGCAGATGAGGCCCTTCAAACAGCTCTGGATGCTATTGCCTCAGGGAGAAAAATTCGAGAAGTTGGGCGAAGTTTCAACATCCCTGAGGCGACTCTTCGGTACAAAATAAGGATGAAACAGATAACAATGTCCAAACTGGGTCGAAAGCCTATCTTTACCGAAAAACAGGAGAAAGAGTTAACTGAACATATCTTAGAGCTGGCGAAAATGTTTTATGGTATCACTATTGGAGAGCTTAGACAATTGGTATATAAATATGCTGAGACGAATGGAATAAGACACAATTCCCGTAGAAAGACTGCACTTGCTGGAAGAGACTGGGTAAGTCTGTTCTTACAAAGAAACCAATAATCGTATTCAATAAAACCGAGGTCAAGCGATTTTATTCCAACGTTGCTTCTGTGTTAGATAAATTTCAATTTCAGCCAGATCGGATGTGCAACGGTACAAAGACCCTCAAGACCCGAAGGGACAGAAACAAGTAGGTTCTGCGATTTCTTTGGAAAGAGGAAAGACCGTTACAATTGTTTGTGCGATGAGTGCGGCTGGAGGGTACATTCCACCACTGTTTATCTTCCCCAGGAAGCGAATGAATACTCAACTTCAAAATAATGGCCCGGTAGGTGCAATATATCACTGCTCCGATAATGGATGGATGAATAATGAGCTGTTTTATGAGTGGTTGCAACACTTTAAATGTCATGTATATTCCAATAAAGAGTCACCTGTTCTATTAATACTAGACAATCATATTTCAATGGAGATATATTTATTCTGTAAAGCTCATTCAATTCATCTCGTGGGCTACATAGGCTACATCCTCTCGATCTGACATTTTACAGCCCTCTCAAGGGAGCCTATAATAGAGAGTGTGAATTATATCTCAGAACACATCTGCATCAGAGAATAACTAACTTCCAGTTAGCTGAGATTTTCAACAAAGCCTATTTGAAAGCTGCTACAATGGAAAAAGGGATTGCTGGCTTTAGATCTGCTAGAGTTTTTCCCTTCGACCCAGATAAATTAACAGATGAAGATTTTTCACCAGCTCAAGAATTTTGTCCACTTGCCATAGAACATGAAGTAGAAGATCAGACCGTTACTGACACCGAGCTACTAAAAGATCAGGTTATTAATCAAAAGGGCAACATCACTCCAGAGGCAACCCCACAGGTAAATTCTGAAATAGATCCTATACCAGGAACATTAAAAGCCAATGTTTCTTTTTCTGATTTATTGCCAATACCAAAGGCCCACATGATCTCAAAAAAAACTAGGAAGTTTACAAAAAAAAAAAACGATCTCAAATCCTTACATCCACAACGATGAAGGAAATTCTGGAAGAATCTGACTTGAAAAGAGAATAGAGAAACAAGAAGAAGGCAGACGATCTGCCTAGTTTGTGGTGAATTCGGGAAAGATAGAGAACTGTGGTATCAATGTGTGTCTTGTTTGGATTGGGCGCATGCCGATTGCACTGAATGTGACATATGCAAGAAATAAATAGTTTGAATCATAATGTTCTCTTTCCTCAATAAAAAATCAAAGCTGTCAAGTTTTTCAATTTGCCCAAAATTTCCCGGTACCCCGCGCAAAATTACCCACATGGATGGGTAATTTTACGCACCGACCCAAAAGCTAAAATTGCTAATTTCAGAATGTTTATTTACGTTTTGACTATAATGTGGTATACAGGTTTAGGATGCCCCTTCAACTGTTAACTGTATCAATTTGAACAGTTTCAATCACTTTGTTAACAACAATACACATGGTTTTGTTTATGTGCGTAGAATTCCCCCACCTTCCCCTATGCTTTCGTGGTGAGAACTAATTTAAACGAAATATTCCCCAATAAATGTATTGGACAAAGAGGTAATATTCAGTGGCCAGCTAGACGCCATAGCTTACGACGTTGGATTTTTTTCTGTGGGGTTATCTCAAGAACATATGCAACGCTACCAACTATCATTGCGGACCTCAAAGAAAGAATAACTAAAGGAATACGGATTATTTCACCCCAAACTTTAAACAAAGTTTGGGACGAGTTTTATAGGAGACTGTTCTATTGCCAACAACAAGGTGGAGAAAATTTTGACCATTTATATAAATGTATTGAAATCGATTACATCAGGTATTTCATTTTAATTTTTTGAAATCAGGTTGTTAAAAATCTTTCAAAAATGTTAAAATATACAGGGAGTTTCATTGAAAATAAAGTATGGACAATGCTCGACTTGCATGAATCACCCTGTACATATAATTCTATGTTTAGAAAGCGCACATTTGAACTTAAAAGTTGACGTGTCACAGCATTTTTTATAGTTTTCTAAAATACGGAGACAAACAATTTTATTCCATAAGCAGTTTCCACACTGTTTATAAAATTACTTAAAATTATTTAGGACACTACTACTAGACACTAGAGATGATGATAACATTCAAGAAAAAGTAGCGCGACTGTAGCGATTGTAGCAGCGACAAAATATAGCGATTTAATAAATGTCAGTAATGGATTTCGTAATAAGGCACGGTCCAAGGCGACGTGATCATATGGTTACTGGCGAATTTGGCTATGGTCTGGTCAACAATTTCTACATCGAGGTCACTATGGAGGAAAGAAAAGTCTAAAACTTCCCAAATTTCTTCAAAATTATACTCTATATAAGCTATTTAAGTGAAAATTTAGTAATCAAAATATTAATCAAAAAATCAATAATAATAAATAAATTTTTAAATGATTTAAAGCAAACAACTGAATAATAGTTAAATTCTTTAGATTTTTATTAAACTGTTGACCTCCATAATATTCAAATCAACCCTGATCAAATAATTTTAAATAAACTTTCCCTATATGTCGAAACGGGCTTCGATACCTGTTTGTAGAGGAGATGTTTGTTGTGTTTAGTCAACTTGGAGCTTCTTCCTAGCAGCCAGTACATCTTTTCATATTTTATCTCAAACTCTTCGCGTTTCGTTTTAATGTGGACTCTCCAGCGAACTCTAGCGTCAAGTGTCATTCCCAAATACTTGGCAGTGTCAGTATAAGATATTTGAGCGTCCTTGATTTTTATTTGCATATTTCGGTCTTGTTTATTGGTTAACATGAGTAAATTTGCTTTCATGTAACTTGATACGCCATCTTTAGTCCAGGTGTTAATCTTATCTATGGATTTTTGCAATTTTCCATTAGCTTCTTCGTGGTTTTCTCTAACGACGAGAATGGCAGTATTATCAGAAAACTTTGCAGAGTATCGTGTTCAAGTTTAGGTATGTTGCTGGCATACAATAAGTATAGCACTGGGCCTAGTACACTACCCTGAAGTACTCCTGTCTTAATGTCTATTAGTTGAAAGTATGCTTCTTTCTGCCTCATTCTAAAATATGGGTCTGATATATAAGATTTTAAAAGTTCTGAATGTTGGCGCGGTAGTAACATACTTAACTTGTAGTTTAGTCCCTTATGCTAAACTTTATCAAAGGTCTGGACCATGTCTAGGAAAGCGGTAGACCACACATTATTTTTCTCTAAGGACTTTTCGATTATGTTAAAGGCATTGACAAAGTAAAAATGAATGCTTTATAATTAGCAAAAGCACTATTTTTTCACAAGTACTTATATTTTGAGTTTACTCCTTAAAAAACGATTTTCATATATAGCCCACATGGTATGGCAATTTATGGGAAAGTCAGTATTAACTTTTGTTGAGCCATTACGCCTAAGTATTTGGTCTAGCGGTAACCAAAAATCCAAAATATCCAATAAAAACAAAAAATAAAAAAAAATAAAGAACTCCAACATTCAAATATTTTTTTATTATTATTTCAATATGTAGTAAGCACATTTTGTTTTCTTTTGTTGATATAAATTTTTAAGCATATTTGTGTGTTTACATATTTACTGTTGTTATTTTGTGCGTTTACTTATATAACTGTTGTTAATTGTAGAAGCTCATCCAGAAACGAGAAAGGATTTCAACAAGACGGTGGGATTTTTAAGATCCATGAAGACCTATTTAATACCCCCAGTAAAGAAATAAAGATGTGTTTCAAGTCGAAATGAAATGTTAGATATATTATTTTAAATGTTGTACAGTCTGTTTAGTACTCTTATATGTTATTACTTGGTACCTTGTATTTACAGAGCTGGGCAATAGTTAACTACGTTTCCTTTAAAAATATTTTATATTTTTTTGTTCTAACAGTCACAGTAATTATACTCAAATATTTTCTTTCACAGAAAGTTGCCAAAAATAGTAGTTAACTACTCATTGCTAACAATTTTTTGGATTAAGTAGTTAGCAGTTATACTCCACTAGTTTGTCCACCTCCATGTGTTTATAGGAGTATAATAATAAATAAATAAATTCATATAAACATATAAATAAGTTTCTACTTTTATCTAGATTCAACATCATTAAAAATTCTAATGACACTCCAATCTAGAATGTTTGTTACTCAAATTATTTTTAATTATTGCATTGTTTTTACATTATATATTCTGTTTGTTACGAAAAGTACTTTTCGTGCAACCGGACGCAAAACAAGCATTTTGCAGCCGCAACAGAGGCCGCAAAATGATATTTTGCGGCCGTTACCCAGAGTGACGGCCGACAAACAATTTTACGGCCGTTCCCATAGTGACTGCATGCTCCTGATATTCCCATTATCAAAACTACCTATAATAATAATTATTATGAATAAAACATCATACTTCACTTTTTTTCCATATTTATATACTTTCCACAGTAGATGATTTGCATCACTAGCTTGTTTGAGGAATGAATCAATTTGCTCGTGCGTAAAAACTTTTGATTTCTTTGCTCGATAACCAACTGACTTTTTCTTGAGGAACGGTACCAATTTTAAAAACTTCTTTACGTCAATTCCATCTCGTACGTTAAGCATAGTCTTTAACATAGAATAAATGCTCCATAAAGTTGAACTCTTCACAACTTTTGATCGCTGCATCAAATATCCTAATAATATGTTTTCTGACACCGTCTTGACATTTTGGTTGACACACCAATCTTTGAAGTTGCTGTAACATTTTTCATATTTCCGTTTAGATTTTTCGGGTATCAAATCAGAAAGTGCTGAGTCTATGAGATCTCTCAGCTCAGGAGGAGTGCAAGTAACTGAAATATCACTATCGCTATCGGACATCTTCACGACTTCACGAGAAATGTCAAATTGATTTGTATTGCTAAATATTTCATCTCCATAGAAACATTGTGATATTGACGTGTAATTTTCTCTATTCGCGTTGAAACGCTGACTTTTCTAAAGAGACATAATGTTTATTGAAATTATGTAATTTTCACGGTTGCACGAAAAATATTGTGTATACTATGGCCGCGAAATGTTTTCGCGACCTCGAGATTATCTTGCCTCGGCCGGAGCGGCCTCGGCGATAATCTCTCTCTCGGAACGCGAAAAAGCATTTTGCGGCCTTAGTATACAAATAACTATTGTTAAAGAAATTGTTTGTTGTGTATTTTTATACCAAAAGAAATAAACTGTTTTATTTTTTCCATTTTAAGCATGTATGGTCCATCATTTGATATTTCATTTAATTTAACTCAACATCTAATCATTATTGAGTTAATGGAGTTAAATTGAATGAAATGTCAAATGATGGACTATAAATTGCTATTTTGAAATAAAATAATTAAAATACAGTAGATTTGAATCTACCGCCAAAACCTAATATTACAGAAATCTTTTCAACGTCACTCAATTATTTAGTCGACAGGCTCTTTAGATGGCGCCACAATCAGTGTCTCATGTATCTGTGGGTTATCTGTGAGCAACATTGGTATTTAGTTTATTTCAGTTCGGAATGGTCTCAACCGCTGAAGAAAATCAAATTTATATTTTTGTTACTTATATACAGTTTGTAGATAGCGCATGTCTTTCATGTTCATATTTTCATCACATATGCAAGTTTCATAAAAACGCAATTATATCCAGTTGTTATAACTTATAAAAATATATAGTCTCTAACAATATTTATCGTCAAACAAAAGAGAAGCATAATATATTTGACAGTAGTGAAAACGAGAAAGATATTCCGACAGACAACGAACATATTCACAATGTCAACGTTAAGTTACACTAATTGCCACGTGTTTGTTACTACATCGTTACATATTTGTTTAATAACTATGTGGTAATAGTGTAAGTAACAATAACGTCAAGGTTACGTAATTGTTATTCCCCCTTAGGGAACCGTTACTTAACAAATACGATTTACTTACGTCGTGCCAACGGTAACAGTAACGTTAATGGTGACTTTTATGGTATTTATTACTTAACAGTTACTTAAAATGCTATTTGGGACAATGTGGTAACGTCGAAGAGTTGTTTATTATGTTTGATCGCAGCTGCTTGGATCTTAGGTAGTCTATTCTTTAGTTGAATGTTTTTGGATTAGTTGTTTTCGAGATTGAATAAGCCGTACTGTTGTCATTGGTTAATTTACTCAGGTATTCATCAATGTAGTCATTTTTAATACGCTGCAATTTAATAAAAAAAAAGATAATGTTCATCAAAAACAAAAATCCGAAAATTTTAAATGAAAATACACACTTCTTTAAAAAGTGGGCATCCGATGGCGGCGACTGGCACTAATCGACATCATATTTCCAACGGCCTTCAGTTACTTAGTAACAGGTTACTTAATATATGCGCTAAGTTACGTTCCGAAAAAATTCCACGATTTATCAAAGTCCCGACTCATCTTTAGCATCCCTTGATACGAGTTGCCATACAGCAAATAATATAATTTATAATGTGTGTGAATTTTAGGTAAAATTTTGTAAGTTTTATTGTAATACCCTACAGTGGCGTAGCTAGTCACGTGGGGCGGGAGGGGCAAGCATATAAGGGGACGCTTTATTATTCTTTAGAAGCACTCTTATTATAATGAAAATACGGTATTTTATATTATAAAATGTATTTTAAAAAAACATGAATAGTAACAATTAAGTTATAACATTATTATACTATTCGAAATGAAAACAAAAATAAATATGATTTATAACAACATGATAATAGATTTTTTTATTTCATTTTTATTCACAAAATAATTCTTCTACTCTTTATTGTTTTAAAGTTGTCTATTACATTACTGTTTTAAATGAAACTAACTGTTTCTAGATAATTCCACAATATATTGAAAAATTGTTAAAAATTCTAAGAAATTGACAATTGTTTCGATATTGCTATCATCGTCAGAATGACAGACCCGCTGTCATCCTAATGTACTATTTTTCAATACCCTTTTTAAAGTTTCTATTCCCTTTCTTGGGATCAGTCCAAACACTTTTATTATGACTTGACATGAGCCAACAAAAAAAAACATTTTATTAGCCCTAGGCGAATAAACTAACCACTCTCGTATTCGTTTTCCTTCCTTTCCAGATTTATAGTACCGGTTTACACTCAATCTCCTATTGTGGGAATCCAGTTTAAAATTATGATTTTTTTAAGCCCTGGATGGCCGGGTCCTTCCAAAATTAATTCTGTTGTCATTTGTTTATCTTTAAATAGTAATGGATCTGAGCTGTACTCAAATGAAGTAATTCCACCGCTACTACTAGGAGCCTCAAAATTGAGATCGATTTCTGAAAATAAAAACAAATATAACATGATGGCTGAATAATGTTGACTTTATAGATCTGTCAATGTTTCCACAAGGTCAGATTCCTTTTCAACCATTTCCTGGTCAGATTCCATTTCGACCATTTTCTGCTCAGATTCGATTTCGACCACTTCCTGGCCAGATTTCGTTTCAATCATTTCTTGGTTTTATTCCATTTCAGCCATTTTCTCCCCTTTATCGTCAACGCCGTGCATACTCGGAAATTTTTCACCTTTCTCACTTTCTTTAGAACTTTCAATTTCAGTTCCGGAAAAATCAAAAATCGGTGCCTCGATTGGAATGCCGGGAACATCTTTAATTTTACAATGGCGTTTAATAATGTATTTTTGAAGAAATCCTGTAATTTTCTGCTTATAGTTGCTGCTGATTTCAACTTTTTATCACGATCTTCTTTTCGGAATTGAGCACCCAACTTTTTCTTCTTTTTATCCATTACACAATAATAAAAATGACAAACTCCCTCTTTTACAGTCAGAAAATATGCTGAATAAAATAATTTCAAATTTCAATAATAAAACATTTTTCCTTTAATGTGTGCCTTTTTTTATAGATAACCGCTTTCCAAAACAACACAAAGCTTGCCGCCGAGTCGTGCACTGATTTTGGAGAAATTTGTTATGACTACGTATAGGATTCTAACCATTGACGTTTATGTTTGAAACATTACAAAAAAAATATTTCATACAACTAACTGTATAACTGAGCCGCAGAAATGTCAATCAATATTATTTTTTTCTCTCGGGCAATTCAAACATATAGGTACGGTGTTTGTTTTTGAAAATACGTATGTTACAAAATACTTTGTTAAGGGTGTGACGAAAAAATGTTTGTTGTGAATGCACTCACAAAGCGGTGAGGGGCACCAAGTTAGGAGGGCGCAGCTGCCCTACAATATAGACATAATTGCCCATTTTATAGCTATTTATGAACGCCAAATAAAAGCAAACTTCATAAGCTTGTTATTTGATGATAACTTAAAAAAATCTTAATTCAAAGATAGATTTGCAACTCAAATCAGACTAAATGTGTTCTTGAAATACACATTATATAAAAAGACAAAATTTGGGATGAGTGGAACAATGTTAATAAATATCAGCCTACGTATATATTTATTGTATTTATTAACTAAAGCTAAAATTTACGGCATTGTTTCACATTTCCGCAATTTCCTACTTTTCAAAGTCTGACAAGCTGACAACGTTGTTCAAACCTCATACCTACATGTCAATTTCTATATTGCAAGTCCTATATCCCAAAATTTTTTACAGTCATAAATCGAAACATAAAACTAGTAAATTAAAGAACTTCATTTGGAAAATAACAGAAAAATATTAAACGAATAGAGAGTAGGTGGATAGGAGATTAAACAATATCACATATTGATGCATAAAAAATCTATAGAGATACACACAACAAAGATGTGAAACAAACCAATTAACATAAAGTTTGTAGGCGTTATTTATTGATATTTTTTTTTGAAGGACTGCTGAAATTTTGGATGTGGCAGAAAGAGGTAATATGCCGCACCCACTGAAAAAGTAGGTACCTACATATCATTGGCGTCCCCAAACAAGATACTCAAAAATGTATTTATGCAAATACGGTAGATAATCTAATGTACTTGTGGCACGATTTATTTAAATATATTTGAATATTCGAATAGTAAGAAAATACATACGTGTTCAGTCGGTCGATTTTATTTGAACGAAGGTTAAATTGACAGGAGATCGACATCAAATTAAAGGTGTAAACCATGTTCCGACTTGGTCGTTCAATGAATCAATTCGATTCGTTTGTAGAAGCAGTAACTGCTTTTGCCAAACGATTGTGGCCGAATGTATCTTGAACAGCCTAGGTCGAATACGTAACCTTTTTGGCTTGTTTTTATTTTTTATAACCTCTCAAATAGTATTCCTTCATTTAAAATACAGTAGAAACGCGTCTTTTCCATCACGTGACTGATACGACATCAACCATATGCATCTTTATCAAAACAATACGACAAACGCTTGTATTGAGTTTCGCTCTTTTTATGTTATTAGAAGAAGACAGTACCAACATAGTACGTGTTGAATAATATCGTCAACTAAGTCACATGATGCTTCACCTTTTCAACTGTATAAGATTTGTATTACAAAATTTCGTTATAAAACTTATTGCGATGGAAAAGTGGTTAGATGCAAATATGGATAAAGTCCTTGACATTACCAAGAACAGTAACTTCTCTGGACCCCAAAAAATAAACAGTGCAGAAATAATGAGGCTCGAAAAAGTGCTCTGACTAATGTTTTCGAGTATATAAATAAACCTAACTTGCCGGGAAACGAAATAAAAGCTAAAATTAAGAATACAGTGCGATTTTTTAAACTGTGGCCATATGGAATTGTATGTTAAAAATTGCACCCGACGTTAACTTACGTTCTCTTTCAGTTTAGCGGCCGTTTTCAATTTTTAATAATAGTACAAGCCCTCTACTTTACCTATAATTTATTTCAAACTGCAATAGAACACTGGGTCTTGAAACATTGAACATGTAAATTCTTATTTTATTGATAACAAATAACACTTAAAAAATAATAAAATAGCATATAACGTAACCAATTAAAGACTTATCAAAGAAATTGCTCAAAATGTTTTCCCCTGCTGCTAAACAGTGCGCCAAGCGATCTTGAGAATTTCTTCAAACCTTCTGCAAAATTCGAGGTGTAATGGAATTACATGCTTCAGTTATCCTTTCCTTAAGCTGATGTACTGATTTTGGTGGACCTTTTACCAGATCGTAAATTTGTGGTGCTCAATGGCCACATAAATAAGTACAGAGGTGAAAGGAGGCCATTTGAAGGATCCATGTTGACCAATCCAACTACCAGGGAAAGATTCGTCCAACAATTCTCTGACAATGATAGCTTTATGGGCTGGAGCTCCGACCTGTTGAAATATGATTACACTGTTGGCTCTTAGATCATTCAATCGCGGGCCCACCTCTATTAGGAGCAAATTTAAATATTTATGCTGGTTCATATTTCGCTCAATAACAAAAGGTCCTGTTAAGTTATTGCCTAAAATGCTTAAGATATTCCGGTTATCATTAATTTTATCCATCCAAAGCCCACAGAATTCCATCCTTGAAATCCTGGCAATAATTTCTGCACATTTTTCACTTTCTAAGACTTGAACTCATAATTTAAAGCTTTTTTGCAACTACTTTTTGAAACTTGAAATTCATCTGCCAGCCTAGCTAGAGTGGTGGTATTTTCATCTTCAACCGCCAAGCAGAGTCAGTGTTAAGTCTTCTGTTACTACATTAGAATTTCTATTCCTTTTTGTGTGCACATGATTAAACAACCCGAAGCACGTAAAGCATTGTAGAATTTCAGAACTGTGGTTTTGCTCGGAATAGGACGATCCGGATATGCAGCAGAAAAAAATTTGTACGATTTCCCTGCTGGACATACCCTTAATGAATGCTGTTACCATTTCAATACGTTCTTCAGTAGGAAAACAGACATTGTAAACAATTATCAACAATAATAAACAGTTTGACATAAAATGTCATGAAATTAAAAGCCATCTTTTGTTAGCACACTACGTTTTCTACCCAAATTTTAACATTTATTAATTTCAACTTTGAAGAGTAAAGTTACTTGAATAAAACTATTTGCGGTGGTTCAAATAGTATGCAGCTTTATTGGTGTTTTATTATTACAATTAAAATTAGCATCTCATCTGTAGCTGATCAAAAGTTAACATGGGGTGCAATTTTTAATATGCAATTCCATATGGCCGCAGTTAAAAATATCGCACTGTATAAAGGCTACAACGAAAGTTTTAAAGACAAAAAAGTGGTGCTGGAGTAGACAATCTTCATAAATGAACATTGATATGGTTAAAAAAGCTGATGATTTCTTAAAAGCTTAAGAAGCCACGGAATGTAAAACAAATATGTTCGAGTTTTCGTTTTATTTCTATTTTGTAGCTCTTTTTGTAATTTTCACCTTCTCAGCACTATAATAGTTTGTTGCTTGCGTTAGTGATCTGGACGTCATTTTGACTATAATACTATCGAGAGTCAATTATAGTCCGAAACATGTAAACCTTTTTCATTCAATGGGGTACACCCATTCTCATGATTGATTTGTATAATTAGTTATTAGTTTAAGTTCTTTCCACTATTTTTTATGCCTTTATCTTATATTTTATTTTGCATTTTCTTATTGGTTTTTGAAATAGATACTTATACAGATAGGTTATTTGAATGATAATTTGTGATGTGTTCTCTAAATTCCTTTTCTATTTCCAAGATTTATTTTTCCAATTCTGTTACTATAAGTAATATCAGCTTTTTCAATTTATTTCCATTGGACCTAATTTTTTTCTACTATTTTACATTGTTTATATTTTTTTTGGTCGATTCCAATTTGATTTCAATCATTCTTTCTACCTACGATCTAGTTAAACGTATGTTGCATTACTGAAAGGCGCTTTCTCACGGGACGAAATTTGTTCATCGATTCAAGTTAATCAACAAAAACTGAATCAAAATAGTCGTCAGAACATTTATTTCAACACAAATGATCAACTTTTTAGTGGATGAACAAAAATTTGATTGAGTCAAACTTTATCGGTCAACAAATTGAACCGATTCAAAACCTGCTTGAAAAGTATGAAGTTCACAAATTTTGATCAAGATTTTCTATTGCTTCCAAATTTTGTGATGACATTTAAAAAAATGGTCTGGTTGTTAAGTGGTCTGAAAGTATTATTTTCAAAATTTTTGAACTTTATCGCCTTTGGAATCACCGGTAGGAAAAATGTGGGAAGGCTACCAGAAAAAAATACATTAAAGTGTATTATGAATGAATTGGGGTTATACTAGACTTATTACAACTGATATAAAGTATTAAATCAAGACGATTTGAACAATGTATACAACACTCAGATTAACAAATAAAATAGATATGTTTGTTTTGATTTTTTCCTGCCCCAAATATAGAGTCACATTCTAAGCTCACTCGCGGACACTTCCACTGCTTTGCCATATTTATAAATTCTCTTAAGTTGCAGGAAAAATGAAATTAGATGTTTAATTGAAAATTTGTTAAAAAGTTGTGCAAATAAAAAAAGTCATACTAATTTATGCATTTGAGTCGCTGCTTTTAAAATTAATTAATAATACTTGAATTTTATTTAATAAAGGCATATACTTATATAAATTTTCAACAAGTATTTGTATCCTTAGATACCTTTATGGTTATAACTAAAAGTGGCAACAGTGCTCAAAATTTCAGTACCTGTTTCTGTGTCAAGGGTAACATATTTAGTAGGTTTGTCCTTGTTTAATTACCATATAAAGAGAGATGCAATAAATAATGTCAAAAGTGGTTTGTTTATACGAGCGCCATTACGTCTAGAGAGTAAACATTTAGTTCTTTCGGTTTTCAACACTTTTAGTGACAAAATAAACTTTTAAGTTAATTAATTTAATGTTTTTGGGTTATCATGGTTCGTCGGTGCCACGTTTGTCAGAAAAACAGCCGAAATTACAAAGGCCATGTGTCTACAATACCATCCCTACTTTTTCTAATTCATTCATTATTTCACTACTGACGTTTAGGATAGTTGGCAGCGAAAATAAACGTGTTTATGAATGAATTGCCTTCTCTATTGTATACTATTACTCTAAGATACAACATTCAGTGGTTTGTAAATCAAAGAAAAGTTGAAAGGGAACAGAGGTGCCAAAGTTCTTTTGATCTAAGTGAGCCAATGTTTTTTAAATGGTGTAACAAAAACAAGGAGAACTCGATACACGGAAGCAAATATGTAGCCAGACATTTTACGAATTCTTTTTTGGCTTTCAGTTCTCTTCGATCTCTTTTATATAGAATGTCCTATTTTTTTCTCTAAAGTTTGATCTTTATCAGTCCTATTCCTATACACTTGGTAATTCATTCTTTAATATCTTGATTCTGCGAATTTTTTATAGGAAATTCCACAATTTTTCATTTCCTTGGGCACTTTTTGCATTACCCTCTAGTACTTCCCATTGTAATAAGTAAAAACAGTTTCTCTATAACCCTCAAACTGCCATCAGGGGATTGAGATAATGACACTGACCGTTTTTATTGGAATGAAATAAATGTCACGCACACGGCCAAACTCATCCCTTCCAGAATGAGTTCCTCAAAGAACGATGAATTCCATGAAGAGCTTCCTCCATCTGCTCCATAACATATGATGGGGTCGTCAGTCTTCATTGTTGTGTACTCTACCTTTCCACTTCCGTGGGTTTCGTGGAAGTATCCGACTATCCTCTCCTTTTCTCCAGCGTAGTGTCATGCCCTTTACTCCTTTTTCTTCTGTTTCGACGATCTGATTGGTGTGTGTTTTTCGCAGTCACTAGAAGGCGCAAATTCTTAGCCGACTTATTATGACTGAAAACGACCTTAAAGAGTGGATCCCCTTGCCAAAGCTGTCCTTAATCGAGATCAATCTCATATTTCTGGGATCAGCCGGTCCTCTCGTAAGTGGTAGAGGATTTCTTTGTTCTTCTTCTTCTTGGTGTCTTTTCTGCTAGTCGTGGTCTAGTTGTTTTCTCGGCCGCGGTTACCTGACGTAGTCAATATTGGACAGTTATTTAAGATGTTAGACAAAAAAGCTATTTATAATTTTGACTATGACCAGTACGAATTTTTATTCCACAAATTCGGATAGACATTCTACCAGAGAAAACGGAGAAGTTGAGTGGCTGATAATGCAGTGGCTGTAGTTTAAAGACAGAGAACCCGTTTAAAATATACTTTGAATGTTCTAATCATAAGTCGGTGCTATTCATGTGGATATAGCGAAATGAACTTCTATAAAGGCTTATTTGGATCTTTGGGTTTATTATACCCAAATGGTCACAAAGTTTATTGAAAAAACATCTGATAGAGCTATACAGTAACATTTCCCCGATTTATCATAATTTTACGTTTCCGCCTATCTAATATATGCGAGAAAAGTATTGGATTACCCCAAAAAATTTGGAATTTTGAGAAAAAATTTTGATTGAATCTTGTTCAGGACATCCCACAGATGAACCTTATTGATTTTCAGCTCACCAGCGCCAGTACAACGGTTGCTATGGTACTTGAACTACGACATTTTTGTCATTTTTGAGAAATTTCAGTTTGTTAGGATTATACAGCCTCTGGACCCTATTGATTTTCAGCTCACCAGAGGCAGTACAACAGATGCTATGGTACTTGAAGTACCAAATTTTTGTCATTTTTGGAGAATTTTCAGTTTGTTAGCACGATACAACCTCCAGAGTGTATACAAGTGACCAATTTTATGATTGAATATTATTCAGGGCGTCATATAGATGAACCTTTTTTGGTCTTTTTGGAGAAATTTCGGGTTGTTATTACGATACAGCCTCCAGAGTGTATACAAGTGACCAATTTTATAATTCGATATTTTTCAAGGTGTCTCACAGATGTACAATATTGATTTTCAGCTGACTAGAGCGAGTACAGCGGGTCCTAGACTTACTACATTTTTGGATAAATTTCGATTTGTTAGCACGATACATCCCCCGAAGTGTATACAAGTGACAATTTTATGATAGAATATTGGCATCTCACAGATGCGGAAAAGTTTTAATCTTTGAAACCGTTTATTTATAAAGGTTTGAATACCCTTTTGAAGACTTTCTTAATTTGGATGATGTTATATTATAGGTAATTTATTAAAATCAAACGTGTTACCAGGTACAGTCAGTAATAAAGATTTGTAGATTTAGACCTGGCCGATTAAAAATACTTGGTGAAACAATGTTCGATTTATTTGCCCAAAACAACACTAATATAATGTAGTCCGGGAAAGTAATGTCGAAAAATCTGTTAAGTATCAAAACTTTCCCATAACTGATTTTTCATTTTTAAATGAAAATATATTGACCCAGCATCACTCTCCTAGATTGTCTAATAATTTCCACTGGAGCTTGCAAGCACAGCTCAGACCACCTAAAATTCAAGTGATTTATGCTCGTGTCATTCCTGGATGTGTTCTTACAAAAAAATCGTAGAGATGAAAATTGAAGCAAATCTTATGCTCTTGAAGGTGACGTGAATAGTTTTTTCAAAAAAATATTTTTCGATCTTAAATTTTCCAAAAATTGAAAAAATTTACGAAAATTATATTTTTGGTTGGTAATTATAAATAAAATATTAATATCGAGGTCAAAACATAGACAAACATAGAGGACAAACTTATAAAAATTTGCATTTTTTCAGATTTGGAAAATTCAAAATGGCGGCTGCGAAAATTGGAAACAATTTTTTTTTCAATCGCGTCTAAATTGATGAACATTAACGATATTGAGAAACGGTTTGTTGCAATCGACAGAGTGAAAGTCATATTTTTATAAATAACATAAACAAAATTTAAAAAAAAAAATGACATAATTTTTTAGAACATTTACAGAAAATAAAAATTTTTACATATAGTTTTTTCTAATTTTGGCGTTGAAAAATATCTTAAAAATAACTTTTTACGTTATAAATATGTTTGTTTTTGAAAGACGAGTATTTTGAAAAAGAAATTTTTCAGATGCGACTTTTACAAGCTGAGATAAACAAATTCAAAATCTGCTAGATACTGTCATAATATTAATTGAAATTTTCAAATTTTGTTCACTTCGATAGGTTGTTGAATCCCAACTCAACGTAAACACAATTTTTCATTTTTCTACCGTTAATTGGTCCATTCAAAAGCGAACAGTAATCCTAGCTCGCTCGGCCAAACGGTGCGGCGGCAGCTGCTTGGCGTTCTGGTGGGGGTCAGCGCTCATTCTCTTCGAACGCCCAAAAGACCCTTACTATCATGACTGACGACGTACTTGTACCCAACGAATTAAAGAAACATTATTTCGTGTTCTTGTACCACAGGGTGCTCTACTACCAGGTGTGGTTGTAAAAAAGTTGGCATACATTGTACGATATTATGTACAAATTGCGAAGGCAAAAACTGTAACATCGAAATTGTAAGTACGGTATTTGATAATGACGAGGAGATAATGAGTCTCTGAGTGATGAGCTAAATTTTGATATGACTCAATTAGTTGATTGTGAACTTGCAATTGATAGTAGCAATAATATCGATGAGGATTTGTTTGCTAATGATAATGACGAGGAAAATTGTACAGAGCCATTTCCTCAGAGACCGAAAAGGGCGAGAATTTGTAGAAAATAGATGTAAATTTGTAAATGAATATTATTCTTAGTATCTACGTTTCGAATTATGTATAATATATGTAATAAATGGATTTATAGATATAAATTATAAATATCATTGTACCTATCATTTCTAGCAATATGTAATGGTTGATAATAACCATACTATTAGCAAACCACAAATGCAAAATTTTAACAAAGAAAACCAAAATAAAAGCTTGAGCTTCGTTCAACTGCGAACGAGCGCTGACCCCCCACCACAACGCCAAGCAGCTGCCGCCGCACCGTTTGGCCGAGCGAGCTAGGATTACTATTCTCTTTTGAATGGACCAATTGACGGTAGAAAAATGAAAATGTGTGTTTAAGTTGAGTTGGGATTCGAAAACCTAGCGAAGTGATCAAAATTTGAAAATTTCAATCAATATTATCACAGAATCTAACAGACTTTGAATTTGTTTATCTCAACTTGTAAAAGTCGCATCTAAAAATTTTTTTTTAAATACTCGTCTTTCAAAAGACACACGCCAAAATGAGAAAAAACTAGATGTAAAAATTTTTATTTTCGGTAAATGTTCTGAAAAATTATGTAATTTTTTTTTTAAATTTTGTTTATGTTATTTATAAAAATATGACTTTCACTCTGTCGATTGCAACAAACCATTTCTCAATATCGTTAATGTTCATAAATTTAGACGCGATTGGAAACAAAAATTTGTTTCCAATTTGCGCAGCCGCCATTTTGAATTTTCCAAATCTGAAAAAATGCAAATTTTTATAAGTTTGCCCTCTATGTTTATCTATGTTTTGACCTCGATATTAATATTTTATTTATAATTACCAACCAAAAATATAATTTTCGTAAATTTTTTCAATTTTTGGAAAATTTAAGATCGGAAAATTTTTTTTTGAAAAAACTATTTCCGTCACCTTAAAGAGCATAAGATTAGCTTCAATTTTCATCTCCACGATTTTTTTGTAAGAACATATCCAGAAATGACACGAGCATAAATCACTTGAATTTTAGGTGGTCTGAGCTGTGCTTGCAAGCTCCAGCGGAAATTATTAGACAATCTAGGAGAGTGATGCTGGGTCAATATATTTTCATTTAAAAATGGAAAATCAATTATGGGAAACTTTTGACTAATGGTTACATAAACATATGTACGGAATAGGTATAAATATATTAGTCGATATTACCTAGCGGGCTATAGATATAGATGCAACAAGTGTGGGGACTTTGGTAATAGCTTTATTAACGAGACCTAGCGAAGTAAATGCAAGGTAGAAGCGAATAAGCTCCTTGATTAGATTGAGTAATGAATGCCTTTTTATACACGAGCTATGGTGGTTTCGCTGTCCATCGGGTTGACTCGTAGGGGCTCGTTCGGTTAGGGTGGTTATTGGTGAAGGTGGTCGTCCGGGTACTGGCGGCTTAACATCCACTTGAGTTGATACCAGTCCCTTTTTGGGGTCCTACTAATTGTTTATTCGTTACAATCGCTGTTTTGTAATTTTCTATAAGAATATTGGAATTAATAAAATATTTTTGGTATTACTTTGTGAAACTTGTTTATTTAAAAAATTGCCTAAAAATGTGTACAATAATTTTTGGTCTATGCATATCCGACATTTTGTTTTTCTAATTACCAAACTATTTCCAAAATTGTTCATCGAGATAATACGTATTCTAATTATTAATATTATCAAGAGTGACTGCTCATCACTCGCGCCATGTCACGTCTCGACTCCGCCCTCCTTTATATATTTTTGCGCTAGACGACAGACACTCTTATACCGAAAATTTCGTCTTTTCCCTCTCCCCACAATTCTATTTTTTTTAATTAATTAAAAAGTATATTATCTACGGGCAAAGTATGCATACATTTGCCATATAATTCATATATGATCTTCCATTTGCAACATCAATGATAATTTTCCATGTATTTATTAAAAAGATATTCAGTTCTAAAAAATAAAAGTTGTAACTTTTGTAAAAATATTTCTAAAGTTTAAGGTTTCTCATGTGTGGTCTCGATATTTCGCTAAAAAAATGAATGTCGCTACCGGTGATTCATTTCTTGCAGGTGTGGTGGTCGATGATTGAGTTTCATCCGCACTGATGCCCTTAATCTGGAATCAGGGCGTTATTCTTGACGTCGTTCCCAACGTCATGCATACGCAAGCCTGTGATTGCTCTATTTGCGAATAGTTCCTAAAATTGATATTCTCGAGCACCGTTCCTAAAATCATCGAATTGTATCGTCCTCACAACTGCGTCAGTTGACGTCACAACACAAATGTCATTTGCCATTTTATAACGTCAAATTTAAATAAGTTTTTCAAATATGTTATCAATTTCTCCTATAAAAATGAATTCTACAATCAGTTAATCAGTAGTATTAAACCCAAATTGAACATTAGTATCCCAAACAACTTATGAAACCCAATTTGTTAATTATAAATACTAAAAAATGTATGCCAGAGATGAACGAATTTACCTCAACATATGTTTTGGTAAATAAGAAAACACTATACCTAATTATGCATAAAATCTATGAAGTGGATAGACATTGCAGAGAATGAAGAGATATTTCAGACGTTAATTTCACAAAACTTTTGGTTGTGTTAATAGGAAAAATTTGACTTAAAGATTTTGTCATCATAGGAGCTTCATATTATTATTTTTGGATTCATATGTATGTGTAGGTAACTTAATTTGGAAAAAATCTACTTTAGTGGTACAACGCGAATTTTGATGAAAAATTTTTTTCTGGCTAATTCGAGGTCGCTGAACACGAAAATGAAAGAAAAAAATGGGGCTCTCTTACCAAAATCAAGTTATGAATTTTTGAAGATGTGTTCAGATGAGTACTGCACTGGATTTATTGTCACATTATAACTGCTATAATGATCCGTAATAACTGCTCCACAATGTTAGTGATAGACTATAGTTGCCTTTTACGATATTACTCTCTCATGCACATTAAAAAAAACACTGATATTGATATAAATCTCTTGTAAATTATTTTTTTAATTCCACAATTATTATATCTTTTGACGTTTCCGTTTAATATGACTGACATAAGTTTCGTCTGTTTCCTCTTAGCAGTAAGACTTTTACCTACTAGCATATACAGCCATCATTAGTTACTTGAAAAAAAGTTGCTGAATATTTTCGATATGCACAGATCATAGCACAGAATATATAAACAAGATGTACATCATGAACATACACCGGCTCCTGTGCACCCTTTCCCTTCTTGAATAACCTGATGTGAGTTACAAAGTATTAGATATCAAGTTATTCAAGAAGGGGAAGGCAATATAATCATTGGATTCGCCCTTTCCCTTCCAGAATAATCTGTGTTAAATGTCTCCAATTGAAGTGAACTTTCGATTCTACTATAGAAAATTGTTTAATTTCATGGGTCGTAAAGTGCACAAGAGCCGGTGTATGTTCATGACGTACATCTTGTTTATATCTTCTGTGTTATGATCTGTGCATATCGAAAATATTCAGCAACTTTTTTTCAAGTAACTAATGATGGCTGTATATGCTAGTAGGTAAAAGTCTTACTGCGAAGAGGAAACAGACGAAACTTATATGTCAGTCGTATTAAACGGAAACGTCAAAAGATATAATAATTGTGGAATTAAAAAAATTATTCACAAGAGATTTATATCAATATCAGTGTTTTTTTTAATGTGCGTAAGAGAGTAATATCGTAATAGGCAACTATAGTGTATCACTAACATTGTGGAGCAGTTATTACGGATCATTATAGCATCTGAACACATCTTCAAAAATTTATAACTCGATTTTGGTAAGAGAGCCCCATTTTTTTCTTTCATTGGCGTGTTCAGCGACCTTGAATTAGCCAGAAAAAAATTTTTCATCAAAATCCGCGTTGTACCACTAAACTAGACTTTTACTTTTTCATAGTATGATATCTTACGGATGCACACAGAAAACATAATTTCTTTAAGTCAAAGATTTTGTTTATATTATACAGTGCGTCACTAGGGCACATGTTGGAACTAGACATAATAATCTAAATAAAGCTTCTTTGTATAATCTCTAAAAGAGACCTATAAATGTTCTGGAAGCACATCCCCAAGAAAATAGGCCATACCTGAGATGGCTTTCCACTAGACCATAGTACAATATCTGCAAGTATTGTTGTTGCCAATTCCTGTTTCCATTCCCATTATCATTTCTTCTGCCAAAATTTCACATTATACATAAACTTTTTTAAACACTTAATGTTATAAAGCACAATCTCTAGTTTTTTTCTATAAAAAATATGTGAAGCTATTCTTATGGTCTCTAGAATTAAGAAATGACAAATTATGTTTTATTTAAATTTGGAGTAAGTAATTTATGATGAAACCAATCCTTAATTAATCTTAGATCATTTTCAACTATTTCAAATCATACCAATTATCTATTTGATAAATAATGGCTGTATCGTCTGCGACTCTAATTGTATATATCCAGTACTGCTCACTGAAAACAATTCATTTATACAAAGACAGAACACAGAATCCAAAATTGTTCCTTTGTTATAATTATTTATTAAATAACGTATATTTTGTTGTTTATAGAATTTTAACAATATTAACAAGTTTGGTGTTTTTAAATGTGAAAAATTTTAATTTCTGGGTTGTTGGTCTCGAATTTCATCTTCATGTATAGTTTAATAATCATATTTCAAAAATAGAAATCTGAATAGTTTTTTCAAAATTGAGCAGAGGGTTTTCCACTTTAGTTATGGTTTTCTAAGTGAAATCAATAAATAATTCTATTATGAAGTCTTCGTAAAGTTCTTTTATTACCATTATTCCACCTTATTCTTCAAGTAATTGTTCGATAACTATTTACATTATTAAATAACGTATATTTTGTTGTTTATAGAATTTTTTGTAACAATATTAGCAAGTTTGGGGTTTTGAAATGTGAAATATTTAAATTTCTGGGTTGTCGGTATCAAATTTCATCTTTCAGTATTTTAAATTTTTTTTACTGTATAGTTTGATAGTAATGTTTCTAAAATAGAAATCTGAATAATTTTTTCAAAATTGAAGAGGTTTTCCATTTTAGTTGTGGTTTTCTAGGTGAAATCAATAAATAATTGTATTATGAAGTCTTCGAAAAGCTCTTTTATTACCATTATTGATAATTATTCTTCAAGTATTTGTTCGATAACTGTTTACATTATTAAATAACGTATATTTTGTTGTTTATAGAATTTTTTGTAACAATATTAGCAAGTTTGGGGTTTCTAAATGTGAAATATTTAAATTTCTGGGTTGTCGGTCTTGAATTTCATCTTTCAGTATTTTAATTTTTTTTATGTATAGTTTGATAGAAATATTTCTAAAGCAGAAATCTGAATAGTTTTTTCACAATTGAAGAAAAGGTTTTCCACTTTAGTTTTGGTTTTCTAGATGAAATGAATAAATAATTGTATTATGAAGTCTTCGGAAAGTTCTTTTATTACCATTATTGATCCTTATTCTTCAAGTAATTTTTCGATAACTGTTTACATTATTAAATAACGTATATTTTGTTGTTTATAGAATTTTTTGTAACAATATTAGCAAGTTTGGGGTTTCTAAATGTGAAATATTTAAATTTCTGGGTTGTCGGTCTTGAATTTCATCTTTCAGTATTTAAATTTTTTTTTATGTATTGTTTGATAGAAATATTTCTAAAGCAGAAATCTGAATAGTTTTTTCACAACTGAAGAAAAGGTTTTCCACTTTAGTTGTGGTTTTCTAGGTGAAATCAATAAATAATTGTATTATGAAGTCTTCGAAAAGCTCTTTTATTACCATTATTGATAATTATTCTTCAAGTAATTGTTCGATAACTGTTTACATTATTAAATAACGTATATTTTGTTGTTTATAGAATTTTTTGTAACAATATTAGCAAGTTTGGGGTTTCTAAATGTGAAATATTTAAATTTCTGGGTTGTCGGTCTTGAATTTCATCTTTCAGTATTTTAATTTTTTTTTATGTATAGTTTGATAGAAATATTTCTAAAGCAGAAATCTGAATAGTTTTTTCACAATTGAAGAAGAGGTTTTCCACTTTAGTT
This sequence comes from Galeruca laticollis, assembly GCA_963921935.1. NCBI lineage: Eukaryota > Metazoa > Arthropoda > Insecta > Coleoptera > Chrysomelidae > Galeruca > Galeruca laticollis. Next base: position 28,145,118 of record OY998181.1, read on the forward strand.
TTGGTTTTCTAGATGAAATCAATAAATAATTGTATTATGAAGTCTTCGGAAAGTTCTTTTATTACCATTATTGATCCTTATTCTTCAAGTAATTGTTCGATAACTGTTTACTATATTAAATAACGTATATTTTGTTGTTTATAGAATTTTTTTGTAACAATATTAGCAAGTTTGGGGTTTCTAAATGTGAAATATTTAATTTTCTGGGTTGTTGATCTCGAATTTCATCTTTCAGTATTTAAATTTTTTTATATGTATAGTTTAATAATTATATTTCAAAAACAGAAATCTGACTAGTTTTTTCAAAATTGAAGAAAAGGTTTTCCGTTTTAGTTGTGGTTTTCTAGATGAAATCAATAAATAGTTGTATTATGAAGTGTTCGGAAAGTTCTTTTATTACCATTATTGATCCTTATTCTTCAAGTAATTGTTCGATAACTGTTTACTATATCAAATAACGTATATTTTGTAGTTTATAGAATTTTTTTGTAACAATATTAGCAAGTTTGGGGTTTCTAAATGTGAAATATTTAAATTTCTGGGTTGTTGGTCTCGAATTTCATCTTTCAGTATTTAAATTTTTTTATGTATAATTTGATAATTATATTTCAAAAATAGAAATCTGAATAGTCTTTTCAAAATTGAAGAGAAGGTTTTCCGTTTTAGTTGTGGTTTTCTAGGTGAAATCAATAAATAATTGTATTATGAAGTCTTCGGAAAGTTATTTTATTACCATTATTGATCCTTATTCTTCAAGTACTTGTTCGATAACTGTTTACATTATTAAATAACGTATGTTTTGTTGTTTATAGAATATTTTGTAACAATATTAGCAAGTTTGGGGTTTTAAATGTGAAATATTTAAATTTCTGGGTTGTCGGTATCAAATTTCATCTTTCAGTATTTTAAATTTTTTTGATGTATAGTTTGGTAGTAATATTTCTAAAATAGAAATCTGAATAGTTTTTTTCAAAATTGAAGAGAAGGTTTTCCATTTTAGTTGTGGTTTTCTAGGTGAAATCAATAATTAATTGTATTATGAAGTTTTCGAAAAGTTCTTTTATTACCATTATTGATACTTATTCTTCAAGTAATTGTTCGATAACTGTTTACATTATTAAATAACGTATATTTTGTTGTTTATAGACTTTTTTTGTAACAATATTAGCAAGTTTGGGGTTTCTAAATGTGAAATATTTAAATTTCTGGGTTGTCGGTCTTGAATTTCATCTTTCAGTATTTTAATTTTTTTTGTGTATAGTTTAATAATTATATTTCAAAAACGTAAATCTAAATAGTCTTTTCAAAATTGAAGAGAAGGTTTTCCGTTTTAGTTGTGGTTTTCTAGGTGAAATCAATAAATAATTCTATTATGAAGTCTTCGGAAGGTTCTTTTATTACCATTATCCATCCTTTTCTTCAAGTAATTCTTCGATAACTGTTTACATTATTAAATAACGTATATTTTGTTGTTTATAAAATTTGTTGTAACAATATTAACAAGTTTGGGGTTTTTAAGTGTAAAATATTTAAATTTCTGGGTTGTCGGTCTCGAATTTCATCTTTCAGTATTTTAATTTTTTTTTTATGTATAGTTTAATAATCATACCTCAAAAATAGAAATCTTAATAGTCTTTTCAAAATTGATGAGAAGGTTTTCCATTTTAGGCTGGCCACACTTTATATAGTTTGATTAAACAATATTTAAACAAGTGAAGAAAATATTTTGTAGATAGTCTAGTCTTAGAAAAAAAATATTTTCGATTAAAAACTATAATCTTGTCACACGTTGAAGAAATGAAACTAAATGAACAATAGAACGAATTAAAAGATTAAACTACAAAAATAATTGGAATACTACCAAAACTGCTATCTACGAATATAAGTAAAACTTTGCGCCATGTACACGTCTCAAGTGACTCTAGAAAGTATAAAATTCCATTTAATAAACAATTCGAATACCTAATTAAATTAAAATCACAAAAATTTTTGAAATCACGTAAAATACCATGTCGTATATTAAATTTATCCACCTTTTTCTATTTTCAATTGATACTTACAAAGAAACATTCTTTATTGACTGAAATTTATTCAGATAAAATTTTTATATATACATAGTTATTTTCCAACTAATTTTAAGCTGATCTAAAAAATCATGTGGCAAGAAAAAAAATTTATAAGACTTGGCCCAATTTTTGCAGCCTTATACCAAACATTGGGCCAAGTCTTATAAATTTTTTTCTTGCCAAATGATTTTTTAGATCAGCTTAAAATTAGTTGGAAAATAACTATGTATATATAAAAATTTTATCTGAATAAATTTCAGTCAATAAATTGAGAATTATTTGGAAGAATGTTTCTTTGTAAGTATCAATTGAAAATAGAAAAAGGTGGATAAATTTAATATACGACATAGTATTTTACGTGATTTCAAAAATTTTTGTGATTTTAATTTAATTAGTTATTCGAATTGTTTATTAAATGGAATTTTATACTTTCTAGAGTCACTTGAGACGTGTACATGGCGCAAAGTTTTACTGATATCCGTAGATAGCAGTTTTGGTAGTATATTAATATAATAGTACTATTACACTGAATTTATTTTAGAACAATATACACATCGGAATCATACAAATTTTGTTTTCAAAATGACGTCCTTTTGGGGCTCATGCCATTCTGCTTTTGACGGCTTCATATAATCCTTTAGCTAACCAGTACTCTCGCCACCTTTGATATTTATTAGAAAGCGCATATCGTTTTTCACATGTCTTATGCGTATTTTGTGGTTAAAATTGTATTTAAATATGAGAGGTTGAAAAATGATGTTGTCAACTGCAATTTCAAAACGGTATTCTCTTTACCAAAACAAGACGGATCATGAATACTAATTGAATTGTAGGATACGGAGTAGTCATTTAGTTTGCGAATTTAGGTTAACCGCAGTAATTGCAAATTGCGTTAAATCCATTATCCAACGAGAACAAGTAATGAAGCTTACAATGGCAATTAAAACTTAAGTTAATTTGATGTCAAAAAGAGAAATATTTATCGATAAATATTAAGCGTAAAATATCTTATATCTTTGTGTAAACCAAGCAACAGGGAGTTTGTTATGATACAAATAAATTAAAAAAAAAACAACAGTGCATCAAAACAAAGGTCTTGTTTTGGACAAGTTAATACTATTTGTTAGTTTTTAATTCACGATTTAAACCGAAAAATTACATTTTTTATGTATACCATGAAAAATACAGGATTTTTAATACAAATACTGTTGCACATTTACGCCGTCACGACCTTGCCGTGTTGTCTCATGATCAGAATAGTCGAAGAATGTAGGAAGTTTTGAAATTGTAAGGTTATGTCTTTTTGATTTGTATATGTTACTAGGAATACCTAATTAATTTTAAATGTAAACAACTAATGGTAAATATTGATTATTTTAGGCATACCAAACAACTGAACAAAATGCTGTAAAATATTTGCAATATGGCATATAAAATAAATTGGTAGGTATCAAAAACATGCAACTAAAGATAGACAAACCAAGTTATTCATAAATCCATAGAAAACACGACCAATCGTTAGGTTTGGGGAGAAAGTAATTTACATTGCTTTGGCAATGTTGCACTAGGTTCCACCTCATTATTTTCTCGCTTACTCAGCCTTGAATATTTGGTTATAGTTGGCGTAAAATATATGGTGCGAACTTTAAGCTGTCGGCTTTTCGTTTGACTGAAATACGAGGATATTGTCATAGTCCAGTCAATATTATAATTTAAAATGCTTAGTTGATGATAAATTCATTTAATATTTCAACTAATAATCGTTAAAATGTATTTAAAAATTGTATAATTATTAAATACATTAATAGACTGTTTAAAGATTATTATTAACCCGTAATTATGGAGATGGAGCGCCACCCTACTTTTTAAGATACTTAGCGTTAATGTATACAACAAAATACATTGCTTTAAACAATATTAACCTATTTATATTTAAAGACATCTTAAACATGACACCAGACAATTAACACTACCTTATATCTCGTTTTATTAAGAAGAATTGGAAATATAAATTTCAAATAACATCAATTTTCACATCATTGACTGAACTATAACTGATCCTTTTGAGAGTGCGTTTTTATACGAGCACAGGTGTTCACTTTTTAGTTAGTCTGACATCAAGAAAGAGTGCAGTATTTTCTGAGTAATTTGGGTACGTATAGCAATTATATTTTTAGATAAAAATTAAATATTTACAATGTGGCGTCCTTGGAAAATATCGCGTTCGGTCCAAAACATTGTGTGTTACAACGACGAAAGTTTAAATAATGGTAATAGAAGTGAAAACACGATTCGATGATATTTAAAATTGGAAGCACAGAAAATATGTTTCAATGTGCATAAGAATCTACGGGAAAAGTTTGGTTTCGACGAGGAAACAGAATGAATGCAAGCGGTATCTGATTTAACAGAAGTTCCCCTGTCAACTATACGTAAAATACCCAAGAATGGGCCTTATAAACGCAAGCAGCGATGTGATAAGGGATTGATCAAACCTTTAGATGTGTCTGTAATAATATTATTAAAAACCACCATATGACTGTTAGAAAAGTAATGAGTTACCTACGGTTGAAATAATAAGAAATACATTGACAAATGCCGGCCGTAATGTAAATGGTTGTAAGAAAACTATTGAAAACTGGATTAAAAAATTGGGATTCAAATTCAAAACGATTAATAAACGTCAGTCATAGAAAGCAGAAGAATAGTGGATATGCGGTATACATACTTGGAACAAATAACTAAGTATAAAGAAGAATACCGGCCAATTGTCTATTTGGACGAAACTTGGTATGATACACACGACACGGTTAAGAAAGGATGAACTGATGGGTCAAACATTTGGATTCCAATAATGCCTGTAAACAAAGGGTCCAGACTTACTATTGTGCATTGCCGTGGAAATGAAGGATGGGTTCCAAATGCCTTCAAAATATGTGGAAAAAGATTGCAGCGTTGACTATCATAAGAATATGGTTTGAATTCACATTGATTCCAAACTTAGAGCCAAATAGTGTTGTAGTTCTTGCAACGCTTCACGACAGCTCAATAAAATACCAAATAAAAGCTACAAGAAGACCGAACTACAAAATTTTTTAATGGATAATAATTTGTACTGTAACGGCTAATATTAAAATACCCTTTATGAAATATCAATGAGTTGGACATATTGAGTTAACGGGCAAGCGCTTGTTGTTTAATTGTTACAATTTCATGTTATTAGCTTCGTTATTAATGGAAACATCGTTATTCAGTGTGGACTAGACTTTTTTATAAAATTTTGAAAAAAATCGAAATATCTCGAAATTGCTTTTTGAGTATAGGACATTGTGTACAAATTTTATATAAAATTTCATGAAGAATTCGAAATTAAAAAAGATTAGGTTCTATTTAAAATAACAAAGTTGACGTCTACTTCCGGTATAACCGGAAGTGCCACATTCAGGACATTATATTTGAACTCAGCGTCATCCAAAACCTACAGCTTCGTACTTTCAATGAAAAATTTTCGCGCCACACCCTGTATTGATCATCGGGTAAAATATTTAAATAAAAGTTGTACAATATTTTATTGATAGATAGCTAGGATCAAATATATAGTGAGACAGTTCAAACATTTCAAACACATTTAATATATGTTTCTCATGCTCACAGTTACCACCAATATCCAAGTTAAAATCGCCTAAAATATTTATATTTAGTTGAAAAATAAGTCAGTAAATTAAAAACGAAGATCTATAGACCCAAATTAAAACACTATTCTCGTTTAGCAACTCAACATCGAAAATTTTTGCATGTATTAGAACAGTCTACAATTTTCAGATTGATGTTGGTGTCGCACCTCCTTGCTCACCTGTATAACGACAGTAAGACGAAAACAGTGAAAAACCATTTATTTTAATTGCTGATAGTTCTGTATGTGATAGCCAGTGCTCGGACGTACAAAGAATGTCAAACCTTTCTACATCTAGTAATACATTTATTTCAACTACCTTATTATTAAAAGTTTGAGCATTAATATGTAACATATAGAATAGAATAGAATTTATTGATCTCACAATTTAAATAATGACATAAGACAGGTCAAATATGAACAAATTAAAATGAAAAATTTGTGTTAATTTCTATATGCTGTTAAGGTATAGAGAAATCTGATTTATATCTTGTGTCATGAGCATGAATATCACTATTCCGTAAATAAATAGCTTTTATTCCTATGAACTAATGTGATTAAATCCGTACACAGTTAAGATTCTCAAGTTGATAAAATCAGGTCGACAGGAGTCTACAAGTGTATATTTTTCAGCAAAAAACTAATAAAATATCATTTTTCAAATGTTTCTACTTTGTTGCAGATTGTTTTCATATTTTATTAGGGGAAATAATACATTCCTTTCCTTTATTGAATTTAAAACAGCTTTTAATGCGAACTATTATTCTATTGTAACAAGATTTTCTAATCCTACACAAGCGACCAAAGATAGTTTTAACGAAGATTTCTTCTATTTCAATGAAGATGTTCACATGGTACATAGTTCTCCACTAGCAAAATATATTCTTATATATTAAATAAATTTATGAAAACTGGTCGATTTCATCATTTTTTTAAATGAAAGATATTTAGACACAGATATGTCATCAATCATTGAAATTTACTCAACTCCCACCTTACTCAAGTTATACTCAAACGCGATTCTTCCCTGTACATTTCTTATGGGACACATTCACTCAAGCAATTCGAATTCTCATAGCTCCTCTTCTAATGAACAGATTTTGATCGTTTCACTCTCAGAACACTTAGTAGATCAAGCTCTTTCTTTTGAGCTATTAACTGCTTAAATTGGTTGAGTTTGAGGAAAGTTGTGCGTGCTCAATCAACTTTATATTAAATTTTTTCAAGATTTTACTTCACTCAAACCTCTATAACTAGAGTTACAATTAGAGTAGGCTGTTGACACAAGTCTAAGAACACTCTGTGGATCAAGCCCTTTCTTTTGAGCTATTAACTGTTTAAATTCGTTGAGTTTGAGGAAAGTTATGTGTGCATCAACTTTACTTCCAATTTTTTCCAAATACTGCGGCCGACGCACAGCTAATATTGTCTGGAAGGAAGTACTGCAAAATGATTTTATGTAATAATTACACCCTCTCATACATAGTCTATCCTAATGCTGCGGAGCAGCACGGGTCCTATAGTTATTTTTTAAATATAACCATTGAGTATTTCAATAAATGATATAACACAATATTTCCGTCTTCTAGCTTCGTAGAAATATTATTTTCTTCTTTGTCACAATAGTCAACGCTCCCAGCAGGAATGCGTTTTCTGACAGTAATTTTGACTGGTTATAAGGAAAAGTAATAATATAAACATATTGTGATATAACCAAACATCGCAAATCCGCGTCCGCTTGATAATAAGTAAAAAATATTCATATTACTGTTTTAAATGAAACTTACTGTTTCTATATAATTCCACAATATATTTAAAAAAAAATGTTAAAAATTCTAAGAAATTTGACAATTGTTTCGATATTGTCAAATTTCTTAGAATTCTTAACATTTTTTTCAATATATTTAGAAATAGTAAGTTTCATTTAAAACAATAATAATAATAATAATAATAATATTTATTCACCATTCAATTTGAATTATACAATGATTTTTATTAACAATAAATAAATATAGAATTCCCACAGAAGGGTGAACCTGTGCGTGGGTTGTAACCATATTAAATAACATAGATTGTAATGAATAAAACCGTAAAAATTAAGTTTCTTCCGGTATTAGCAAAGATCACCAGAAGGTATATAGATATCATATCAAAATCACTTACGGATAATACAGAAGAAGAACCTACCACTTCACAAACAAAACAATTAGCAATAAGATTATAATAAATAAAATTGCAAAAATAAATTTTCCCCAGTGTGAACTGGAAGGCACTGAAAAAATATTTTCGCAAATATCACATTAAAAATAATTTGTAAATATTATAAAATAGCACCCTACTATATAATAACATTTTAACAATAATATTTTCTTAATAACATTTCATAACATAATTCACAAAAATTACTTTTCAAATTCCCAAGATTGTAAGAGTATATGTAGGGTTGGAGATAGTATGAACCAACATATCAAACAGAGAAGATTCCATGAAGTAAGGGTCAGACAGTTAATTTCAAAAAATATATAACTGGAATATATGCAGCAATTGAATTAGGAAACAAAACGAATTATACGCTCAAGGAAACGATAGTGCACAGGCACCGGGCCGATATTTGAATTAAGTAGGATCTTGGTAAATAAAAACTAGGTATGTGACGCGGTACCTGTCAATTCCAAAATAGAAGAAAATTCAGAGATGGGGTAAGCACTGGGAAAAATATTGGAAAACTGGAAGAAATAGAAATGAAAGGATTGAGAAAAAATTAGATAGCATTCAGAGCGAAATGGCGGAAATAAAAAGAGAAAACAACCGCATAAGACTGGAGAGCCAAGAATTAAAAGAGGCTTTAGGCAGGCATGAAGAGAAAATAGAAAAATTAGAGTGTGAAGCGAGGAGCGAAAACCTTGTAATACAGGTAGTAAGGGAAACGGGAAACGAAGATGAGCTGCAACTAAAGAGTGTCTTACAAAATGTAATGGAGAAGCTGCAGCTGGAACTTGAAATCGAAGAAGTTACAGAGGCTAGAAGAATAGGGAAACAAAATCTTAACCCTAGTAAACCAAGACCGATTTTGCTGGAACTGGAGGAATACAAGAAGAAAGTAGAAATATTTAAGCAAACAAACAAATTAAAAAATACAACAATATACATAAACGAAGACTTTACTAGAGAAGTACCAATACAAAGGAAAGAACTCAGATCAAACAGGAAACAAGCAAGGAATGAAGCGAATCTTAATTATAACAGACTGGATAAACGGAATGGCTTACTCATTAAATGAATTAAAACAAAACATGCAAGGGAAGAATACAGTTAGACCATCAGGTTCCCAACCCAAAGGAAGAACATTCAGCAGTAGATGAATGGCCGAAGAAGAAGAGGATATTGACAAAGGAAGAACTACAAAAATGTTACGGATATAAAAGAGGAGAAAACTAGCACCAAAAGTAGCTCTAGACGATCGAAGCATTGTAAAAATGACCAAGGTAAATAACAAGGAAAAAAAGTAACTAAAACTATAACCAAAACCGAAGACAACGTTAGGAAAATATCAAAGAGGGTACAGCGGGTGAAACAAAAAGTAAAAGCATTGAAAATTGGTACATGGAATATCAAAAATAAGCTAAAAGTTGGGAAAATGCACAACATAGCTCAAAAAAGAATTTTGATTTAGACATTCTGGCGCTACAAGAAATCAGATGGAAGAAACAAGGGAAAATAGAAAACAAAAACTTTACGATGTATTATGCAGAGGAGGAAAAAGAAGGAAGGAATGGAACAGCAATAATGGTCAGTAAAATAATACGAAATAGAGTAATTGAGTTTAAGCCAAATGACTGTAGGATTTCATATTTAAAACTTGAGAATAAACAAGCAAATATAAGTATAATTAATGCCTACGCCCCAATGGAAGAAGCAAGCGAAGAAGAGAAAATAAAGTTTTATGAGAAGATAAGTGATGCCTGTGAAGATATCTCTAGAAATTACATTTTGATAATAATAAGAGACTTTAATGCCCAGGCAGGGAAAAATTAAAATAATCGAGAAATAGCTGGAAAAGAAAAAATACACGAGATCATAAAAGGTAACGGCAAAAGACTGTGCAACCTAGCTGCGGAGACAAATACATTCATAATCAGTACAAAATTTGAGCATAAAAAGGAGCACAAGGCAACGTGGTTATTCCCAGGAAAGAGAAGCGGAAACCAAATCGATCTTGTTTTGATATCAAAGAAATGGATGAAAATTGTTGAAGACACAAGGTCATACCGAGGATCAAATGCAGATACAGACCACATTTTACTAACAGTGAAAATGAATATAAAAATATCAAGATATAAACCTTGCAAACAAAGCAAATAAAGTGGAACTTAAAAAAGCTGGAAAGAGAGAAAGGTGGAAACAATTATGCGGAAACCTTAACAAACAAACTGAGAAAGGAGATATAGACAGTGAATGGAAGATCATTAAAAATAGCATTATAAACTCTGCAGAGAAAGAAATTGGATTACAACAAATCAAAGCATCCAAAGAAGGTTCGACGAAGAGTGTAAGCTGGCAAGCGTAGAGAAAAACAAGCAAGAAGTAAATGATTGGAAACAGGAAAATATGAAGAGCTGGACGAATACAGAAAGATAAAGCAAAACTCAGATAAAATATACAGAAGAAAAAATCAAATTGGGTTGCAGAACAAATGGAAGAAATAGAAAAGAGCAATAAGGATAATAGCAAAAAGAATATGTGAGAAAGCTATACAGTAGCAGAAACGCAATTAGGATAGTAAAAATAAATAAAAAAGAATGAGAAACATACTTTCAAAATCTATACCAAAACAATCATTATGGACGAAAATTATAAAGAAGCAGTAGCGGAGGAAGAATTAGGTGAACAGCAGTACAGACCCTCTTTCGAGGAATTTGTAGATGTTGTGAAACAACTCAAACTAAACAAGGCGGCAGGTCCAGATGATATAAATAACGAACTAATCCAACATGGAGGAGAAACCTTACTTCAACAAATATATGACCTGATAATGGAAATATGGGCCGAAGAACGCTTGGCAAACGAGTGGAGTATTGGACATATAGTTCCAATCTTCAAAAAAGGAGACCCAACCAAATGCAAAAATTAGAGGAGTATAATGCTGCTTAACACTACATACAAGATATTAACCAATCTAATAAAAATAGAACTAAATAAACAGGCTGAACTCATATTAGGTCAATATCAACAGGGATTTAGAAAAGGAAGATCTACGGTAGACGCCATACACCTACTAACACAGGCTATCGGAAAGTGCTATGAGCATGACATATAATTTATAAATTCCACTTGTTACGGATTTGATACTTACTTACCTATATTAAATTTTATTCCGCAAATAGGTAAGTTCGCTAACTTTTGATACCTTTTTAAAAAATAAAAGTATTTTCGTGTATATATTTCTTGAACTTTTGATAAATACCTTTAAAATAATTGCCAAGATGAAGCAAAGCCGCTGCCGATGTTATTTTTAATGATAACGTAGCATTTTTTATTTGTAACCTTTGAAATGTAATGTTTTTTTTAAGTTATGCATAATGTAACAATATTTTTATGTGTCCTTGGACTACGATTTTACTGACCTGTTATCTGTTGTTTTAAAAGCGTAGGTTTTCACTCACCTGCAACAAAAATTTAAATTGATAAGATCATATATTACAAAAATCTATTAATCACATAGCGTATCAAAAATATTTTATACATAGATCAACTTTTTATAGTTGATCTCACTTTCTGTAATGACTAGTGCTGGCAAAAACCGGTTACGTATAAAACCGGTTATCTCAATAATCAGTGATCGGAATAACTGGTTAACACAATAATCGCTTTTCCGAATAACTGGTTAATACAATAATCGCTTTTCCGAATAATGTTCAAAATAGAATATCTGAAAATTTAAGAAATTATTCGGTTATTTTAAAATTACTAAAGTTAATATTAATAACAGCAAATCTTAAACATGAAAACTGTTATTCTTCAACTGAAGCTCTTAAAGTAACAACAAGACATGTCACAAAACTGAGTTTTCGAGAAAATCGAGTTCAGAGTTTTTAATCAAATCCTGAAATACAAAGTCACGGAATTCAATTATTATAACTTGCCATGTAAATGTGAATAACTTTCTTCAAAAAATGTACCAAAAAGAACATTATTTAGACAAAGGGGGTTTTGGGAAAAAATTGAAATTTTTTAAAAAAGTGGCTTTTCCCTTTATTGCTTTCAAATATTTTTCCGATCATAAAAATTGTTAAACACAAAAGAAGTAAACAACAAACATTTTAAGATAAACTAAAACAAAGAAACTAATAAAATAACAGCATTTTTTTAGTCCAATAATATCTAAAGTTAAAAAACAGTTTTTCAAGGACATATTCCATTTTGACAAAGATAAAACAAGCATTTTTATTGATATCCAAGAACAAACAAGTATTTTAATTTAGGCAAAAATGTAACAACATTAATTTGAAATAAACTCGAGCCCCTTAAGTTAAATAACAACTTAAGAATCGTCAATATCGCTAAAGTTAACTGTCTCAACCCTTACTTTGTCGAATCTACTTACTGTTTCTAGTTAACTCCACAGTTGATTGAAAAATGTTAGAAATAATGAAAATTTGACAATTGTTTCAATATTACCTAAATATCATCGTCAGAATGACAGAAGTTACATTTCATTTGAAGCCTACCTGATGTATAATTATTTTTGGCTAGTCCAAGTAGTGACCTATCTTGTGATTGACTTAATATATGTTAATAGAAATATTTCTAATAATATTTCAAAGATAATATCTTTAGCAACAACAAATACAACGATTTTTTATAAACATAAAGTAACATAAGTACAAAATTGTTAATTTTAAAAAAAATATCACCATTAAAGAAATCTGGTATATGTAAACTTAAATGTCCAGAATGTAATGCTGTCTATTTGGGTCAGACCCATAGAAATTTTGAAATCCCATACAGTGAACACATACGAGCATACAGATTAAAACAACCAGATAAATCCCACTACGCCAGACATCTAATGAAATGTAACTTTTGTCATTCTGACAATGTTATTTAGGTAATATCGAAACAATTGTCAATTTTTTACATTTTTCAATAAACTGTGGAGTTAAAAGAAACAGTAAGTTTCATTTAAAGCACTAATCGCTAAAGTTGTCTAAATGTTCTATTTCATCATCTATTTCCATAGCCTGAGCAACGTCTGTATTATTAACATTTTCAACAACGCCAATCTCTGTGTAGTAGTTTTTATAACTCGGCGGAATATATAGTGCAGAAACGTAATGGTATATCCGCTTTAAGTTATGTTGGGAAGCTAGACTCTGAGAGTTATTAATATTTTGTTTTCTTTTAGCAATACCACTTACACACTACACTCTATTTTGATGCTAGCCTACCAACTAAATAGTGATCGTTGCTTATCACTGGTGTACAAGTGCTGTGTTCGAAAAAATTTCTCAAAATATACTTATAGTTCAGTAAAATATGGGAAAAATAATAAGTTATTTGAAAATTATATTACTAATTCTTGTTAATAAAACGAGATATAAGGTAGTGTTAATTGTCTGATGTGTTTAAGATGTATTTAATAATTATAAAATTATTAAATACATTTTAACGATTGTTATTTCAAATTATAATATTAAATGAATATATCGTCTAATAACCATTTTAAATTATAATATTGACTGGACTATGACAGTATTCAAATCAAAGGATAAGCCGAAACATTAGAGTTCGCACTATATCTCTTACGTGAGCTATACCTTAGTAGTGCTACAAGATTGGAAATTTTGATTGATGTTCTTATACCCCTTTTACCAATATTGGCGGATTTAAACTCTTCATTTCAACTATATTTTAAAAACATTACATTTGGACTATCTTGTACGAATTTAAATCCACAGATTGTACTAAAGTTAAGTTTCTCCTTATTATCACTTTGGCTTTTCTTTGTAATTTGAAGCTATGAATCTTTAAAAGACAAAATATCTTGTTTTTGAACGACAATAACCTTAAGGATTTTTTTTCGCTTTTAAAACTGCTTGGTACCAATCATTGTTTGAAATAGTGGCGTTTATACTTTCCTGTAATCGCAAACTCACGATCAGACGGAAGATGCGTATGTCCGACAACCAGAAATATGTGCTCAATGATCTCAATTTTTTTTCCTTACTAGTTGTTGCCATAGACATACAATGTCCAATTTTTATTCTTCCCATGCAGTTATCGCTATATTCAACGAGCTTCCTATATCCATTGAGATTTTCCTTAAAATGTTTATATAGTATACTGGCAATCTCATCACTGCCACGTTTTCAGGCCACATGTACATGTACCCTGTATCTTCAATACAGTCACGTATGCCTAGGTTATATGTCCATGCCTTTCGCAGGTAAAATGCAGGCCCAACCGTTAAATTCGGTACACGCAAGGCCTGTTGTGAATCAAAACTCATTACAAGGGTATCTTGAGTCTGCTTGGCATTTTTTATTTCGTCTTTAAGGCTTTTTTGTAATGCTTCTGCCTTCTGATGATGCAACTCAAGTTGACTTTTCAAATTATTTGCTGATTCCGATGAGACCTGTGCATTTTTAATTTGAATATTAAGATAGTCACAGGTTTTAGATGTGTCCGTTTTGGGACGCTTAAATCCGATGTTAAATTCGTTGCAAAAGATGTTTCGGTAGTAACTTTCTTTTACAGGATTTAAGCTTCTATCTTGACACCATGGAAGGTAGTAGTCATAGTGGAGAGCAGAAATGGATGAATCATGATCTATGTATACCTTATCAGGATTTTCGTGCCTACTGTACTGACTGGTGTATTTGGATATGGACTTAATGTGCGTCCATACGTTTTCAAGATCACTATCGCTAACCTTATTTACCCTATTTTGGTGTTTGCCACGTTTGTCTGATGCTGGAGTACTAACACCTTCGCTTAGCTGGTTATACAGAAGTTCAATTCTCCTTTTTGAATGTTGTAAACCATGGACTGCAAGAAACTGTTGTTTGCATACTTTGACGTCAATATCATTTACCTTAACAAAATATTGTATTGATATTTTGAGCGATTCAAGTTTTTATTGAAATAAATACCTGACACAAAGTCACGCATTTTGCAAGAATGTGTCACTAAAAGATCCTCTTGTTAGAGCTCTAATCCATGGATCCCAGCGTTGTCAAGGTACACCTGACAACACTGCAAGAGTAATAGTTGACTTCTCGCCATCATGGCTGCAAAAATCGAACACGTGTAGATTTGCTCCGTTTTATATTCAAAATAAAATTAATACAGTCCATAGAAGTTATTTAATTAATGACCTAAACATTGGTCCATGCGAGCCAGGATAAATTAGTGCAAGTTGTAAGAGTTTAAGCAGCCGCTATTATTGTAAAAATCCAAATGTGGATTAGGAAGCATCTAGTTCCCGCAGAGAATCGGAAGACAACATTGTTTGATAGTTGGATCGTTCCACCACGGGCTCTCCAAAGGGCTTAAAAGGTAAGGGAATTTTTTAATTAAGTATTTTCTGTTAGAGTTTAAAAATGTCCGAGGAGACAAATTTAAAGGCAAGAAAAACTTCGTTAAAAAGTAAACTCTCTAGATTTAAAAATTTTATTGATAATTTTAATAAAGATGAATTGAATGAGGAAATGATTATTGAAATAGAAAGTCGTTTAGAAAATGTTGAACCTTGTTTAAGTGAATTTAGTGAAATAGTTTTACAATTGAATATATTACTTAATAATGGTGAAGAACTTAATCAAGAAGAGATGGAATTTGAAACAAAATATTATAATTCAATTGGTATAGCCAAATTATTTTGTAAAACGTTTTATAATAAATCAGGTACAAACTCAGAGACGCAGTCCGATGCAGGTTCGAAAAGCAATAGTAATATTACCAACAATGCAAATTTGAATGTAAGATCCACTGTAAAATTGCCGCCTATAACCTTGCCAACATTTAATGGTCATTTTTGTTCGTGGTTAAAATTTAAGGATACTTTTACCAGTTTAGCTGGAAACAATGAATCTTTAAATGATACACAAACATTTTATTATTTAGAATCTTCGCTAGATAAAAGTGTTCTTGAGGTTATACAGTCTGTGGAGGTAACAGCAGCTAATTATAAAGTTGCCTGGCAGATATTGGTAGATAGGTTTGAAAATAAAGGTTTGATGATTCACAACCATATTCACAGTATTTTCGAGCATCCTAAATTAACCTGTGAATCCCACAAAGATTTAAGAAATTTGTATGACACAATTACCAAGCATCTACGTTCATTAAAAAGCTTAGGAGAAAAAACCGAGTCACGGGATAGATTAATTATTTATTTACTTGCCAACAAATTTGATCCTACAACACGGCGAGATTGGGAAAATTTTAGTTACGAAGGTGAGTTACAGAGTTTAGATGATTTAAACAAATTTCTTAAATCTAAGTGCGAAATTTTAGAAAAACTTGAAGTAACATTTCAGGAGAAAACTTCATTTTATAGAACTAAAAGAGCTGGTAGTCATGGATTTACTGCAGTAACTGATAATGTCAGGTATCAATGTTATCATAGTATTTTTAAATGCGAATCCTTTTTAAAGCTTGCAGTAAATAAGGGAATTGAAGTTGTTAAAAAATTGAAGCTCTGTTTGAACTGTCTTCGACCATCACATTCATCCTGGAAATGTAAATTGAGTAAATGTGCAAAATGTAATAAAGCCCATAACACTTTACTTCATTCTGAAACGTTTAATAATAATAATTTAATCGACAGTGACAATACGAGTAATGCAAATATTTTACCAAATAATGGTACAGTTTGCGCCGACTCGACAATGCTATCCGCAAGCGCAGAAAGTTTTGCAGCACATACTAGACCCAGCGAGGTTGCCACGTCTTATAATAATTCACAAGTTTTGCTTTCAACAGTAATTGTTAAAATAAAAGTAAATAATGAGATATTTAAATGCAGAGCTCTACTAGATAATGGATCGCAAAGCAATTTCGTAACTGAAAATCTTTGTAGAAGATTAAATTTGCCATTTAAAAGTATTAGACATGCAGTTAAAGATATTGTACAAAATATGGCTAGTATAAATAAGCAAGTAAATATCGAAATCAGTTCAAATGTTAACTATAGTTTTAAAAGAAAAATTAATTGTTTAGTTAATAATAAAATAACAGATAATTTACCCCTGTTTACCTTTAATAAAGATAAATTGCAAATACCCTTTTGTATTGAATTAGCTGATCCTGAATTTAATGTATCACAGGAAATTGAACTTTTGTTAGGATCCGAAATATTTTGGTCTATTTCAAGGTCGGATCAAAAATGTCTTGGGAATAAATTGCCAATTCTTCAAGATACTTTATTGGGATGGATAGTTGCAGGGAACATAATAATTAATACGCAGGCAGATATGTCAGTAAATTGTTTAAGTACTTTACAAGATGCTTGGTTAGATAATGAAATAATTCGATTTTGGGAACTAGAAGAAATAAATAATACAAAACGGATATTATCTGAGGCTGAAAGGTATTGCGAAACGTTTTTTGAACAGACTAAAAGTAAAGATAAAAGCGGCAGATATGTTGTTAGAATACCATTTAAAAAATATGTTTCTAATCTAGGATTTGTTCGCGATAGTGCCTTGCAGCGTTTTTATTTACTAGAAAAGAAATTAAGCAGGAATACTGATTTAAAAAGGGATTATGTAAATTTTATGTCCGAATATTCTGCCCTTAATCATATGTCTGAAGTTGATGATGTCAATCGGGCAGAGCAAGGAGGCTACTATTTACCACACCACGCGGTGATTAAAAATACCAGTTTAACTACGAGAGTTTGAATAGTTTTCGATGCATCTTGTAAAACCACTAGCGGATTGTCATTAAATGGCGTACAATTTAAAGGTCCGCCATTGCAACAAGATATTTTCGACATTTTAGTCAGATTTCGTATTCATAAATACGTCATGACAGGGGATATTAATAAAATGTATCGACAAATTCTTATTCATGAAGAGGACCGAAATTATAAAAAATATTTTGGCGCCCTGAACCCGATCACGAATTAAAATGCTATAAGTTACATACAGTAACTTATGGAACAGCTTCGGCCCCCTATTTGGCCGTTAAATGTTTATTTGATATAGCCGAAGAAAAAAAAAGCCAATTCGTTAGTCAGTAAAATACTAAAAGAAGATTTTTATATGGATGATTTACTTACAGGCGCAGATACCGAAGAAGAACTTTTGTATATTCAAAAAAATGTTTGAGATATTTTAAACAAATCGGGTTTTGAACTTCGTAAGTAGCTATGCAATAATAAAGATATATTAAGCAAATTTGAGGTAAATAACGACTTAGAAGTAGCTATTTTAAATATCGGTCAGAATGAACCTAACAAGACGTTAGGTATATATTGGGACGCCCAAAGTGACTCATTAAATTATAATATTAATAAGGAAATAACGATAACAGAAAAAATTACAAAGAGGTCTATTCTGTCAGCTGTATCGCAAATATTTGACCCGATGGAAATATTAGGCCCCGTGATAATTATTGCCAAATTACTTATCCAAGATATTTGGAAACATAAATTGGACTGGGACGAGGAATTACCAGAAAAAATATTTAAAGTCTGGAAGGAATTCCGAAATAACATTTTATCAATAAATCATTTTAAAATAAATAGATATATCATTGATTTTAATTATACTAGTATAGAGCTGCATGGATATAGTGATGCATCTATAAAGGCATATGGTGCGTGCATTTATTTACGGCGTCGTTTACAATCTGGCAAATATTCAAGTAATCTTTTATGCGCTAAAAGCCATGTAGCACCATTAAAGCAAGTAAGTCTTCCCAGATTGGAACTTTGTGCAGCACAACTTTTAGCTAATTTAACAAATAAAGTATTAAATAGTGTACATATTAAGTTTAATAAATACTATTTTTGGTCAGACTCAAATATTACCCTGTGTTGGATTCGTGGTGAAGCATCATCTTGGAAAACTTTTGTCGCTACCAGGGTCAGTGATATTCAATCATTGACAAATAAAATGGATTGGAATGTACCATCTGGAGACAATCCAGCTAATCAACTTTCTCGCGGTGCCTCTCCACAAGTTTTAATGAACGATAATTTATGGTGGCACGTACCAGATTATCTTTTAAGAGACAGCTGTTATTGGAATATTCTAGAATGCAAGGTAGATGAAGACATTCCGGAACAGTATCCTGTGTTATAAATAATGCTGCTAAAAAAAATTTATTTGACAGGTTATCGAGTTGCCATAATTTAAATGAAATGGTACATGTCTTGCATGCTATTCGATTCTTAAAATATATAAAAAATAAAGATGGATGTGACAATCAACCTAAGCCTTTATCAACTGAGGAAATAGATAAATCTTTAAAGTTGTTAATCAGGGAGGCCCAAAGGGAAATATTTTCAGTAGAATTCAATAATTTATTATTAGGAAAACCCATTTCTCCGAAAAGTAAAATTTTAAGTCTAAATCCAATTATAAGAAATTATTTGATTTGCGTAGGTGGTAGTTTAAAAAATGCTAAATTAAAGGTTGAAATGAAATATCCAATAATCTTACCTAATAATCATTTTTTAACAAAATACATTTTAGAAAATGAACATAAACAACTTTTACATTGTGGAGCTCAGGCTCTTCTATATTCAATTCGTGAAAGATATTGGCCAATATCAGGTCGTAGTATATGTAGAAATATTGTAAATAAATGCTTAATTTGTTTTAAAGCTAAACCCAAGAACACTAATTATCTAATGGGTAACTTGCCAGAGGTGCCAGTACTTTTGGGGTTTTTTAAAATGTTGGCCCATTTTATATTAAAAATAAAAAAGGGCGGGGTGCTACTAGTAGCAAATGTTACGTTTGTTTATTTATTTGTATGAGCACTAAAGCAGTGCATCTCGAGCTTGTATCTGACTTAACCAGTGAATGCTTTTTGGCAGCCTTAAATAGATTTACTTCTAGGCGTGGCAAACCAAAAAATATATATTCCGATAATGGTCCGAATTACGTAGGTGCTAATAGAGAAATTAATAAGGTTTATGATTTTTTAAACGACAATTCCGAGTACATTGGAACACAATTGGCCGACGAAAACATATGGTGGCATTTTATACCTGCCAATTCTCCCACCTTTGGGGGACTTTGGGAGACTGGAATAAAAAGCACTAAATTTCATATTAAAAGAGTTATAGGAAGCATGCCTTTAACATTTGAAGAATTCGGAACTTTTTTAATTCGAATAGAAGGTATTTTGAATTATCGACCTCTGTGCCCGTTAACCGAAGATCCAGAAGACTATGCAGCTTTAACTCCAGCCCATTTTTTAATTGGCCGGATAATTACCTCAATTCCCGAGTATAATCTAACCGATGTTACGCAAAATCGACTGTCCAGGTGGCAGCACATTCAGAGCATGTTACAACACTATTGGAAAAGGTGGCAGAAAGAATATTTAGCAGAACTTCAGACACAGACAAAATGGCGAAAGCGATGTGAAGAAATTGTGAAGCTGGGATCTTTGGTCCTTATCAAGGACGATAATGCACCAGCTCTACAATGGCAGTTGGGACGTGTCATAGAACTGCATCGTGGTAGTAGTTGTAACCATAAAAGTGCGGTCGGGAACAGTGAAACGGGCAATTAATCGTATATGTGTTCTCCCCGTAGACACAGAATAATTAAGTACCCTCAAACTTTACTTTAAAATATTAGTGGTTATTTTCTTGTTTTTCTTATGTGTTGAACCATTTTGATATTTTAATGTAATTTTATTTGTTTAGAAAGATTTCCTTTCAAGGCGGCCGGCATGTCAAGGTACACCTGACAACACTGTATGAGTAGTAGTTGACTTCTCGCCATCATGGCTGCAAAAATCGAACACGTGTAGATTTGCTCCGTTTTATATTCAAAATAAAATTAATACAGTCCATAGAAGTTATTTAATTAATGACCTAAACAAGCGTAGGGCGTCCAATTTGATAACTCGATCTTTTAATGCGCCTGGTATTCTGTAAAACCTGTCTGTACGATTAGCACATCCCACAACTGCACAAAACACTGGCATTTCACTCAAAATCGCGATTGAAGAAAGTCAATATTGTTTGCCCCTCATGCAAGATGGCTGACCTGTCTATGACGCCACATTAAAATGATCTATTGTTTAGACCCATGACGTTACGCCTTAATCCGAATATAGTAATGAAAACCACGCATTCTCAACTATTTATGAAAAAGGTGGTTAAAATATTTTTGAGTTACTTTAAACATATCATATTATAGTTTTAATATTTATTTTCGAGTTACGAAATATTTACTATGCCATCGTAAATATAATTTGAATACTTCGTTATGCAAACATGGAAACTGGTAGGCGATTTACTGAAATCTACATTTACATATCGCACTGTTATGATAATTTAATCTTGGGAGATACAATAATATAGATTTTTCTTAATATTTGTTGGATCGGTATTTATACTTGATATAACTGGTTGTTGTAGGCGTACCTTCACAAACAACAATTGCAGGTAGGTTTTAAAAGTAACATATAAATTGGTTCTATTTTTTGTGAGCCAGATTTATGATTTAATCTACATGTATAAAAATTAGAGCTTTATTCACTTTTTTTCAGCGACTTTCTCTTAAAAAAATGTAAGTTGAAGAATTGTTCTCAAGTAATTTTTTAACAAATCATTCCGTTACTAAATATTACAAGTTTTAGTCTAACCCATAGATATACAAATGTCAAACAGTATAGTGGAGTGACGGATAAACACGCACATTTCAATTATTGTTGTGCGAGAGGAGCAAAGCAACAATTAGCGCTGTTAACTAAGCGATAAGGGCCAAGCAATCAAACATGTTTGTTTTCGTCGTTTTCTCGCTGGTTGATTTGTACTTTTTGACCAATTTCCTGAGCGAATTTACAAAAAGAACCAAAGTTTTATTACATCATATAAGTTTATCCAGTATTAGTTGAAATCACCTCAATGTTAAAGTACGGAATCACAAAGCTATTATGGAAATTACGTCCTATTTCTTTAGCATTGTATATTGACAATTTGTGACGCGTTTTTTCCTTCGCCTCTTATACTTATACTTACGTCGACGACTAAGTATCTGGACACGTCACAATTGACACCCCAAAACTGCGGATTCAAGTTTTCTCTCGGGCGCCAGAGTTTTAACGTGGTTAACTCCACGGCCCCTCGACTCCAAACCTTTCGAGGATTCCGGATAGCAACAGATGGAGATACGGAAAATTCCAGGCGTCGGACTGTAACCAGGCAAAATATAAGCGAGAAACATATAAAACGGTTCATGTACAATGCAAATCAGAAAATATATAAACCTATACGGACTCGGTGCTATTATAATCAGGATTATCGTATGTAGTATTACCCAAAATAGTGCATACGGGGTTAATCGACGGCTTGACGAAATTTGGAAAGAAAAATCTAATACCAACTCAAAACAGCAGAGGAAGAAGGATATTTCAACAAAACCCGAGAAGGTCGGCAAGGAGCTGAAATCTCTACCATAATTTACTTAATTCCTGAGCAATACTTTCGAATCACCCAGTAATCAAATATAATTCTCGGAAACCAAATGAAAACCCAATTAACCAAATCGGAACTACAGAAACAGAAAGAAAGTTCAAAAGGACCCGAGAAGGTCGGCGAGGTGTTGAAACTTCTACCAGAACTTATTTAATTCCTGAGCAATACTTTCGAATCACCCAGTAATCAAATATAATTCTCGGAAACCAAATGAAAACCCTGTTAACTAAATCTGGACGGCAGAAACAGAAAGAAATTTTAACAGAACCCGAGAAGGTCGGCGAGGTGTTGAAATTTCTACCAGAACTTATTTAATTCATGAGGAATACTTTCGAATCACCCAGTAATCAAATATAATTCCCGGAAACCAAACACGAAACCAAACAAAATAAAAGATCAATCAAAAACAATTTTAATAAAGAAAGCTTACACAAAGGAAAAGCTTGATTCTGAATAAAAAAGAACTGAAAATATCTTCGGACGAATTAGGTCAAATAAAATTTTAAAATAACCAACAACAGAAAATAGTGTATAGTTTAAAATTTAATCTTTATTGAAAACTATAGAATATTTAAAAAGTATTGTGATAAAACCAGTGAATATCGTGTAACTACGGCAGTTCTAACAAATTTTTTCTTTTGTACGGATGGAATTTAACTATAAAATATAATTTTACACTGAAATAATTTTAATTAGGAAATATACATACGGAGCAAAATAAAATTTTACCTTTTAAGCACTTGACAAGTTTCATTATCTTTCTACGGACACTTCTTACTCACTGTCAAGACGAGTGCAAAAAACACGTTTTGAACGAGTTGCATACAATATTTTTTCTACATTCACGCAAAAACTGGAAAGTTCGAATATAATATGTTAGGAACTCAAACTTAACCGTTCTTCTTTTTTTGTATCTTTGACCATTTAAATTTTAAATAATCAAAGATTTTTGCAATAATTGTAACTCGTTGAGACTAAGTAGTAAGATATACATATATTATTGCTGTATTAGAGCAGGATCAGACACTTGCTCTGGATTTTTATTTTATTTAAATGTTTATGTTTGTCATAAATCATCACAAAACTGACAAGAATGACAGATTAGTGCAACAAAAATTGTGTTGCACTAGTGCAAAAAAGAACCACTTTTTCCATTAAATGTGTTTCACAAAAGTGTTGTTTTTTGCATGAATGTAGAAAAATAGTATTTCAAAGTAGCCCAAGCTTACTACCTGCGCAACAGGTCATTTTACGGATTAATCTCGAACAGGGCCATTGCAGAGGGGTGGGGGTATAAGGGGTTCAAAAACGGTTTTTTGATATTTCTGGCGTAAATACTGATTGTATCGAAAAAAGTTAAATACAAAAGTAATAGATTAGTAATTTATGCAACAAGTGCATAAAGTAGCAATTTTTTTCAAGAAAGGAAAAAGTTGACCGCATGACCCGTCAGGCGGGTGCGGCAATTCCATGAGTGAAAAAAGACACTTTATGCACATGTTGCATACATTATTTTTTCTACAGTTCTATACAAAAAAATAAAATTCAAATAGAAATTTGGATTCTTTTAATTAAGCTCCTTCGGTAAATTCCAGTTATACGTATTCATGAAAGTTCATCCTCCACCTTAAACAAAACTCCATCCTCGATGCCTAGCCAAACATCTTAGAAGTCCATCCTCGATGCCTAGCCAAGTTTCATTGTGTTAGCTTATGGAAAGCGTGAAATAAAGTTAACGTTATGACACTTTTTTAACACTTTTTTTCACTCTAACCATAACCGCTTTAAGCGCTACAAACCGGTGAAATACAAGGTGCTTTATAGATAGGGCTTAGAAAAAATACACAACTTTTGTTTTGAACGTTGCAGCTTTATATATCCCAAAAACGCAGAATTTTTGTTTATGCGGTAACTTAATTTTTTTCGCAAAGATCTCAACTTTCATATACGACGTTTTGACAGTCCAAATTCTCGAAAATTGTTCATATGACATGTATAAACAGTCGAAACTGATGCTTATATTTATTATAAAATGACTTCCGTTTTTTCTGTCATATCGGGTCACGTGACCCCAACATAATTTTTTTAACCCTTTCTGGGGATTTGAAGAAAAAACAGTTTTCTCGAAAAAACTGAATTTCTGAAAAACTAGTTAGGCGGGAAACAAAAATTCTGCGTTCTTGGGATATAAAAAGTCACAATTGATCCGATTTTCACAATGATTGAATCTTTTTGGTAAGTTGAAAATAAAAAACGAAAGAATCAGTTCTTTGCGTTTTTATCCAAAATTTTGAGGTTATGTGAATAATGTTATAAACAAAAGTTGTGTATTTTTTAATTATCTATAACTTTTCCAATTAACTTTTTTCGATACAGCCAGTATTTAAGCTGGAAATGGTTAAAAACCGTTTTTCAACCCTTTCCACCCTCTGCAGTGGCAAACATTCCGCTATTGATTTTTTTAATAAACATTAGTATTTACTTGTTTTACCTATTCCCGCTGAGTTTGCATCGTTCGGAATTTTTTCTTGGAAAAAAAGCAGTAAGCCTGGCCTAGAGCCTGACCTGTATAGTAGACAATTTATCCGCCATCAGCGTAAAATATGCCGAGAGAATTGTATTAGTCGCGCCCATTTATTCATTTGGGACCCATAAAACCATAACCACTAAAAAAGCCTAATTATATACCATATAAGCGGAACACATACGAGAACTAATATAAAAATTGCGATTTTTAGCTATAACGAACCTTATTGTATCTATCATTTAGGTAAATATTTGATGAAACAGCGTCTAATTGAGAACACACATCACGAAGAAAGGATGGTTATAGAGATAACCTTGGATTTGAACAAATATTGGCTGCAATTTACAGAATCTAAACATTCAGATAGTTTATTGTACACTGTATAACAAGGAAAATTACTTTAGTTTGCTGAAATTTTCATACAGAATTTTTTTTATTAAGAAATAGGGAACGAAGATTGTTAAAGTTATCATTTATATTAATTATAATAATAATAATTGATTTATGTCTCCAGATTGCTTTGTTATGATATAATATTGATATAATTATTGTCACAACAAATTATTCCATCTTAAATGCCATTTTTACAATAAAGGTTAACATTCATGTTTTATATAATTTCAACAGTGTTTTTGAAACAGAAAACCTATGCTTACAGGGCCCACTAACGTAAATAAAAAGAATAAACGGCTTTAAGGATTAAAACTAACTTTTCCGCATCTGTGGCCCTGAACGATATTTTATCATAAAATTGTCACTTGTATATACTTCGGGGGATGTATCGTGCTAACAAACCGAAATTTCTCCAAAAATAACCTGAATATCAATAGGGTTCATCTTTGAGACGCTCTAAATAATATCCAATCATAAAATTGGTCACTTGTATATACTCCGGAGGCTGTATCGTGCTAACAAACTGTAATTTCCCCAAAAACATCGTACTTAAAGTACTATAACACCTGTTGTACTGGCTCTGGTGAGCTGAATATCAATAGAGTTCATCTGTGTGATGTCCTGAATAATATTCAATCATAAAATTTGTGACTTGTTGAACTCCAGAGGTTGTATCGTGCTAACAAACTGAAATTTCTCAAAAAATTACAAAAAAGTCGTACTTCAAGTACCATAGTACTCGTTGTACTGGCGTTAGTGAGCTGGATACCAATAGAGTTCATCTTTGAGGCGCTCTAAATAATACCCAATCATGAATTTGGTCAGTTATATATACTCCGGAGGCTGTATCGTGCTTACAAACTGAAATTTCCCTGAAAATATCGTACTTAATGTACTATAACACCTGATGTACTGGGTCTGGTGAGCTGAATATCAATAGAGTTCATCTGTGTGATGTCCGGAATAATATTCAATCATAAAATTTGTGACTTGTTGAACTCCGGAGGCTGTATCGTGCTAACAAGGCATGTAACGAAAAGTGGCCGACGACGACGACGACATACACACAGGATTTTTTTTTCTAAAAACCGTTTTTTCGTGTTGTAGGTGGAAAACGTAGAAATAACTCAAAACCAATACTTTTCTCGCATATTAGATATGCTGGGCGGAAAAGTAAAAATTATAAATTTGAAACTAACATTGTACATTTCAGTACAGACTTAGTGGTATATTGTAAATGTAACTTAATTCGTATGTGCCCTTTAGACCGTGCAAACTCATCCAAGAAATATTATGTGAAGCTTGTATTTATGGTAAACAAACGAAATTACCATTTGCTAAATCAAAATTAAACCTTATATTGATAGAGCATTATTCATTCTGATGTTTGTGGTCTAATTTCACCGACAACAATTAATAACAATAGTTATTTGTTTAACTAGGCAGAGAAGTTACAGATTTACTGCCGCGGCTAGCATTTCATTGAATGAAACTAGCCAAGGCAAGTCTGATTCTCTGCCGTGTGAAACATATAATTTTTTCTCCGATTGTTTGTACAGTGTGTTTAGAAAAATCAAATTTGAATGAAAACTTTTTTATAACGGAAATAACTCACAATTTTTAATATTCTCACTTATCCGCCCAACCTATCTAATATACGAGAATAGTATTGGTTTACCCCAAAAAAGTTGGAATTTTGAAAAAACTTTTTAGTTATTTCTACGTTTTTCATCAAGAACAACGCGAAAAAACGGTTTTTAAATAAAAAAATCCTGTGTGTATATCGTCGTCGTTGTCGTCGGCCACCTTTCGTTACATGCCTTGTTAGCACGATACAGCTTCCGGAGTGCCACAAGTCACCAATTTTATGATTGAATATTATTCAGGACATCTTACAGATGAACCCTATCGATATTCAGCTCACCAGAGCCAGTACAACGGGTGCTATGGTACTTTAAGTACGACATTTTTATCATTTTTGGAGAAATTTCAGTTTGATAGCACGATACAGCCTCCGGAGTGCAACAAGTCACCAATTTTATGATCGAGTTTTATTCAGGACATCTCACAGATGAACCCTATTGATGTTTAGCTAACCAGAGCCAGTACAACAGGTGCTGTAATACTTTAAGAACGACATTTTTGGCATTTTTCAAATTCCACGGGTGATAATGTTGAAGGTAAAAACATTCCTCGATCCACGTTTTTTCTGCAATTAATGGAAAATTAACAACACATTTCAATGTCAAAATCAAATTTTGATAGTGTCCATCTACAAATAGTTCAAACTGATTTCTCCCTAGGCGTTTACTCCGTCGTCTGACTGACACTGTTTTCGCTCCTCACCTCACCCATATATTATGAATGAATTCCCCTACTGCTTAACAAATTGGCTAGTTATAATATTTCTCAGCATATCCTAAACTTAATTAACCAACTATTTTGGTCTAGGAAGGTTGTTATCAGAGACAACTCCTCGAGATGTGTATCTAACACCGGGGTGGTTCAAAAGGGGCTGCCTCAAGGGTCAGCGTTAAGTCCCCTTTTGTATAATGTTTTCACTAATGAAATTTTTGATTTGGGATTAGAGGGCGTTATTATTTCTGGATATGCAGATGATCTAAATGTTATAATTCAGGGAAATGATCTAAACACTATGTGTCAGAAAATGAATGAAATATTAAGCAATATATCCAATTGGCTGGAGAATAACAGTTTGGAACTGTCAATTCTGAAATCAAAATGTATGTTATTTCAAAGGAAATCTACTAGAGATAGGCCTCAAAATATAATAGTCAATGAACATTCCATTGACTTTGTGAATGGATATAACTATCTGGGAGTTGTCTTTGATGATAAAGTTAAATTCAATATTCATATTGATAACAAAGTTGTTAAGGCCCAAAAGGGCATTGATGTCATGAGGTCTGTGGCAGGGAATTCCTGGGGTGCAGATCCCAAACTACTGATGATGATTTACAGGGGATTGGTAAGATCCCACCTTGATTTTGGCACTATCCTCATTTATAATTCTTCCCTTCAGAACCTTTACAAATTGGACAACATTCAATTCAGAGCACTCAGGGTGGTATTAGGTGCGATGAAAACGTCGCCCACGGTTTCACTACTGGCTGAAACTGGTGAACTTCCCCTTAAGTGGAGGAGGATCTGGCTGGCGGAAAAGTATATTATTAAGTATTTGTCAATTGAAAATAATGTAGTTTCAAGAGGTCTTCTGGAATTTTACCAGAATAACAACAATATACAATTGCTTCATAATTTTCCAATTTTGGAGGGGCTCGATAGAGCTCTTGTCTATCTTCCTATTCTGAAAAAATTTGATAAATTTCCTTGCTATCTTTATGAATTTGAGTCTCAAATATTTCACATTCCCCTTATTTCATTTGATCTATGTAAAGACTCGCTTAATAATGACCCCTTATTTAATAATATTATCATGGAAAAATGGCAGGATTGGCAGATATTTTTCACGGACGGATCCAAAGACAGACAAAATCGAGTTGGATTTGGAATTTACAACAAACACAACAATATCACTAATACAACTTCAGTCAGAATCTGTAATGAAGCCAGTATATGCACAGCGGAGATTTTTGCCATTTCCATTGCAATTAAAAGAATTATAGAATGTAACATACCTAAAGCGTTAATATTATCAGGCTCATCAAGTGCATTAAGTAAAATAACTAGATGTGGTATCAGCGGCTCCTCGAAAAACACAGAGCTGGAGATCAGGCACGATTTATGGGAGGCTAAGAAAAATAACATCCTTATAAAATTGGGATGGATTCCGAGCCCTGCCTTCATAAAGGGGAACGAGATGGCAGATACGCTCGCCAAGAAAAGCCTTGAGTTGGATCATATAAATTTCAACTTGGTTGAATATAGAAATATTTTACCTAATATTAAATCTGATATCTACGAATTATGGGAAGAAGAATGGAGAGAATTGTGTGTTTTGAAATGTCAACATTTATACAGGCTATTGGACCACTTCCCTAAAAAGCCATGGTTTAATGAAAGCCAATTGAACAAATCTAAATCATCCACTTATTCAAGATTAACAATTGGGCACTGTTATTCCAAAGATCACCTAAACAGAATTGGACTGGTAGAGTCTCCTTTGTGCGATTGTGGAGCAGTAGCTAATCTTAACCACATTTCTTTGAGTGTGCAATTAAGAAAGGTGTAAGGGAAATTATGGGAAGAAGAATGGAGAGAATTGTGTGTTTTGAAATGTCAACATTTATACAGGCTATTGGACCACTTCCCTAAAAAGCCATGGTTTAGTGAAAGCCAATTGAACAAATCTAAATCATCCACTTATTCAAGATTAACAATTGGGCACTGTTATTCCAAAGATCACCTAAACAGAATTGGACTGGTAGAGTCTCCTTTGTGCGATTGTGGAGCAGTAGCTAATCTTAACCACATTTTTTTGAGTGTGCAATTAAGAAAGGTGTAAGGGACAAATTTAATATAGACATAATTAAATGCTTTAACCCGCTTGCTATGGTGCTTAATCTAAATTGTATATTGAGACAGACTGCTGATTGTGTAGTTTTGTTAGTTTGTAAGTTTCTGAAGGACATTAACTGTAAATTGTAAATGGCTTTGTAAACTTCTGTGACTTCAGATTTTCGCATGAACTTAAATTTAATGTGAATTGGAAATCTATGTAAACCTTTAACTTTCATACAGGAAGGAGTGATGACTATGGTAAGACGCTCTTGAGTGCAGCTTCTTTCAGTGATTATAATTAGCTAGGTAGGAAATTTCATCTGGGTAAATAGTTCGGAAGAATTGAGCCCAAGATCTCAAAAAAGAAGAAGAAGAAGAGAAATTTTACTTCTCAGTTGGCTAGAAGACGCAATAACTCTCAACTTCACAGATAGTAGTGGAAGAACAATTTTTTTTATTTTAGGTTGTTTTAATTTATAGCATAGAGGGAGCATATAGATGTTATGTGCTATACCGAAAGGAAAAAGCGCAAATTGAAGAAAAAATTATTTTTATCCTACACTACTCGAAAGCCCCATTTTCGTGGCTCTATCGGGACGGGAAAATAGGTATTTGTACGGCTAGGCGAGAAAAATGGAAAATAATGGCTAGGCAGGCAAAACTACTTCACAAAAATGACACTAG
Source organism: Galeruca laticollis (assembly GCA_963921935.1). NCBI lineage: Eukaryota > Metazoa > Arthropoda > Insecta > Coleoptera > Chrysomelidae > Galeruca > Galeruca laticollis. The sequence goes on from OY998181.1 coordinate 28,175,615, forward strand.
ATGGCACCTGTTATACATTATAATTTGTATTAAACGGGCTGGTTTTAATAGATACGAGAATAGTAGCTGAAGCTCTTTAATATTAATATTTTACACAATAGCTATGGGACAGCTACTGCAATATTTCCACAACCGTTGTACTATTTAGTTTCAATTATAATTAATTTTAGTTTGTTCGTTACTTGTTGTTGCTAACTTACTGTCAGCCTACATAACTTCTCTGTCACAGAACAAGCACAAGTGTCATATGTTCATGCACTTATTTCTACTTTTTCATAGCTGCAAAGGAGCGTTCTATTGGTGCTATAAACTGAGCTTTTTACTGTCACTAACAGTACCACCCTATTATAACTGAGGACGCGACTGTCACTTTTAAATTTCAAATTAATGCTTTAGGGTTTTGTTGCCATTAGAACTAAGATGGAAAACAGTGTGTTGTTACATAATATGGACGACGGTTATTCTACACCGGAAGAGATTACGCAAAAAGGTACTCTAAATTTGGTACCTGAAATGTCAAAGGGAAAATATAACCAAATATATAAACATTTTATAGGTTGGTGTTTATTGCATAATATTAAAAGGTACAGCAAAAATGTTATTTTCAACAACTCATCTACAATTTTACATGAATCGTTGATCTCATAACATTAAACGATACAGTCAAAATATTTCCCACCTCTCGTATTATCATTTTAATATCTAATCATTTATGTATAGGATAAAAACTATTTAGTGTTCCACGCCGCGAAAGTGGTTTTCCGGGCCTCGACTACGCCTCACCTGGCCATTTCTTCTGTCGGCCCGCAAAACCAGTACTTTTGCGCATATGTACACAACTAGCTATTTTTAAATGCCCAGGCATTAAAAATAATTTTTACTGCGTAGGCAGTAAAAGTGATACTTCTATCATCGATTTATGTCACTAAAACTGACGTTTAATGTCAATAATATTTTCTAACTTTTATTGATGAGTATACTCATTATACTGTTACCTATTTATTAGCCTACAGATTGGGGGCAATGAAAGATTTTGTAGCAAAAAGCTCTTCACATTTTAATGTTAATGTAGTAAACCTGTATTGAAATAATGGGGGTGTATATCTATTAAATGAATTTAAAAGTTTTTGTGTTCAGAAAGGTATCTCGTACCATTTAACACTTTCTCGAACTCCAACGCAAAATTGTGTAGCTGAACGTATGAATCGTTATATTTTAGAACATGCAGAACTTTTTATCCAGAATAATTTTTTTTAAATTGATAATAAAAAAAGGTTTCCACATGGTTCCATTTTAGGGGGGTATACCTCTTTATCAAAAAAGAAGAAATTATATCATTTTCAGTTTCACGTGCTTATGTGGTGCGAAATCCAGTTTTCTTTCCACAATCTGGTATTTTTTGACAAATTATCTCAGATACTTTTCCAAATCCACACCATAAAAATATGAGGTAAAACAGGCTACATCACTTCTTGATCGACACATACTTTTATAGGTTTTGGCTTAGATTAGATGGAAGGGACCATTTTGAAGCTTGTTGACTGGTTGCACGTCAAACTCGTAAATATATGCTTTATCACAAGTTTATGGAATTTGAAATTGACTCGCCGTAGCATGTCTTTAGACGCCCTAGCGCGAAAACACGGAAACGCATTTTATGACAAAATAATCGTTTAAAATGACACAAATATCTTCGTGGGGCACTGAAATTTCAGCGTCGCTATCTCTCAACATTTTGTTACTTTTACAGCTTATGTCAACCAGAGGGAAGTAAATCTTCCACTACAGATTTGAACTAACTGTACCAAATACCATCCCAGTAAAGTATTTACATAAAAAATTATTATAAAACCATAGAAAGAAGACTTTCTAAATCATTTTATTTCAAGTGATTTTGAATGGAGTCCTGCCTAGAGTGAAATCAAGTTTAATACTCCTTTGCTGCGTGATCAACTCGTACATTTGTTGAATTTAATATTGATTCACACAATTCATCTCAACACATCCAGATCAAAAGGGTGAATGTTGTCAGTCAATATTAGGAAATTAATACTCTTTCGAATTTCATTTTAATATACTTTACGTATAAACTTTTATGAACGTCCATGGCGAAAAGAAAATGTATAATGAAAGGTTAGATATGTTCACTTAACCCTGCCCAATAATAAGATACACTTGTTATCATAGCCGTTATCTAACATCTCTTGAAAAAGTATTTATAAAATATAAACAACAAAATTGCATAAGTCCATTAAAAGTTGACAAACCCAATATAAATTAAATTTAGCATAGCTAATAATTCAAACATGTTTTCAATACACTTTATGTTCAACATTGTTGGCACGGCATCAAAAGGTTGTGCTCTGCTTGGTGCCCACCCATAAAGTATTATTTCGATAATTTCATAAACACAACTAACGTTATTATTCATTCTGTTAACCTCTTACTAGTCAAACATATTGGAGAAAAATATTTTTTACCATAGATTCGGAGCAATACTATTTGTTTATGTAAAAATTTCCTTCTTAAGGTCAAAAAGGTCTTTATTGACAATAATTTTCGATTAAAGACTTAAACAGATTATAAAAATGAAATATATAAATATTTTCGAGGAGACCGATTGCTGATGGCGTAGGATAAGCAAATAAAAAAATAATTGGGGAGCCTTTGGAATGAATCCACTATTGTGAAAGAACACATTAGATGAGAAGTTCGCCAAGGCACAAGTTGATCCTGGTCTTTCAAAGATCATCATCTTCGTCTTCTTCTTTTCTGGCACTGAAACTCTGAGTCTTATCCGCATCCACTATCGTCCTCCACCTCTTACGATCCTGTGTATATTTCTCATACCTGGACTCCAATCGTAGATAAGTCTGCTGCAACAGCTCCGTCCATAATTTTCTGGTTCGGCCTATTGATTTGCCATACGGTCTCTCAAAAAATAGTGTTTTTGTTAATATGTGGTCTTCTGATCTTACTACTTGACCTGCCAATCTTATTCGATTAACTTTTATGTGCCTGACTATGTTTTCACTGGCATAGGGAAGAAGGAGGCCGATTCAACCGGCCATCTTTAATTTTGTTTTTAATTGAATTTCCCGCTGCAAAGGATGACATGACCACACAGTTTGCCACTTCCATCCACCAAAGAAATGTGAAAGCCGTACATGCGTTACTTTGATTGTAGTTAGTAAGTGATCAAAAAGTGTGTCCAAAAGGGTATCTTTATTTTTTGGCTTAATGAAAAGTGTATTGTAATATTTGTAGCTAATTATGGAAACGCCACATTATAACAGTTATCTACCAATATTAACCTAAAAATTACTTTAATAGCAAAGAATCGTTTTTTGTTGAAAAATTGTGATGGGGAACATTCAATCACCATTAAACGGGGCAGATTCAACCGGTGGTTGAACTTACCCCGACTTACTTCTTTTTAGATTTTAAGAACTTACGAACGAAAGACCGAGAGGCCACAAATAAACGAGGTAGCTATAAAAAACGCAATTTGCGATGTTCCTAAAACGAAGAATAGTATGGGGAGACTGGTTTCAAGGAATTATAACGGAAAATACATACATTGCATTGCAGAATTAAAAAGTTAAGAAAAAAGTACGTTTAAGTAGAATGTACAAACAGAATGGTAATTAAAGTAGCAACCAGGAAGGTCACGACGTCATAATATATTCCAGCAAATATAAAGTTTTCACTACATACCAAGAAATAGGTTTGGCAAAATATATGTTCTGACATGAATTATGGTAAGACTTACAGGCAAATCAGAAAGTTAGCCTATGAATACGCAAAAATGTTTTCTGAATGTAAGTTTCCAAATGTATGTAATGTTAATAAAGAGGCCGGTGTAGACTAGCTCAAAGGTTTTATGAAAATAAATTGCACTAAAATAAGTTTGAGAAAACCTGAAAACACAAGTTTGGCGCGAGCTACAGGGTTTAATAAAACGGCAGTCAATGAATTTTTTGATAATTATGTGATCCTAAAAAAATTAATTTCAAACCCGAAAATATTTATAACATCGATGCATCTGGAGTAGCTACAGTTTTAAAGGTAGTCAAAGTAGTTTCAATAATAGGTAAAAAGCAAGTAGGCTTAGCATCTTCAGAACGAGGAGAGTTAATGAAAATGCTCTACCCTCAGTTTATGTATTTCCCAGAATACATCATCCTGAGGAATATCGTACCGAAGCCCAACCGTTGAGTCTTGGCCTAGGAAGTAAAAATGATTGATGACTTCTGACTTGTTTTTAATTGTTCTTGAACATATTGGACAACACACTAAATGCAGCAATGATAATAAAATTCTTCTTCTGATGGATAATGATGAGTCAGACATAACAGTTAAAGCTGTAAACTTTTGTCGTGACAACGGCATAACAGTGTAATAATTTCCACATCACACGTCACATAAGTTACAGCCTTTGGATATTGGCATTTTTGGATTGTTCAAAACTGACTGTGCTACTTCTTTTAATGAATTTATGACGATGAATCCTGACAAAACGATTACCATTAGACAAATTTCCCAGCTAACCAAACTTACATTTTAAAATGCGTTTTGAGTCCTGGCCTTTGAACAGGCACGATGAATAGCTAGTAATGCAGACCATGTGTCAATATTGGTCTAACACATGCTTTATATATAAGAACTTTCCCATCCAGTCTAATTTCTTTGTTTTTCCAAATAACATCCCTCATACAACCTAATATGTAAGATGCCTTATTTGCTTGTTTTCGTACACTTTGTTTTAGCTCTCTATATTTCTATACCCAGGTATTCGAACCTTGTAACCTGCTCTATTATTTCATCGTCAATTACAATTTTGCATCGTCTCGTTGATATTTGCATGTTATATTTTTCCGCCGATGTTCTGAAGGCATTTACCATACGTTGTAGGTTGTCCTCATTGTCAGATGTCAGAATTGCATCGTCAGCATAGCACAACATTTTTATTTGTTTTCCTCCAAGCTCGTATCCGTGTCCCACGTTTTTTACTTCTATTATTTTATCCATTACTAGATTGAGTAGTAATGGGCTTAAACTATCTCCCTGTCGAATTCCTGATGTAATATTTACTTCCGATGTTAATTCATTCTCGACCTTAATTTTAGTTTTGTTGTTTGTGTTCACGTCTTTAATTATCTTTACCATTGTGTTTACCATTTGGCACGATCAGGTCTATAAAGCACATATATACAGGATTATTATATTCATTTGCTTTCTCAACTATTTGTCTGACTATGAAAATGGCATCTATTGTTGATCTGTTTTGTCGAAAGCTCTGTTGCTCCTCTGATATCGTATATTCTTTATTGATCTTATTGGCGAGTATTTTCGTTAATAGCTTGAATGTTGTGTTTAGCAAGGAAATGGTTCGATAATTGCTAGGGTTATTCTTGTTTCCTTTTTTATACATTGGTATTGTAATGATATTTTTCCATTGTTCTGGTACTTTCTTGCTGTCTAAGATTTTCTGAAAAAGTGTACTTATGTTTTCCATTACGTTTCTCCTCCGTATTTTAATAGCTCGTTCGGTATACCATCGGTTCCGGGGGCTTTTTCTATTTTTTTTAATTTTTCTATGCCATTTTCAAGTTCTTCCTTTGTTATTTCTATGTTTTGTTCATCCTAGACATCTTCTTCTTCATCCTCCTCTGTATATTCATTTCTAGGTATATTCGTTTCTGGATTAAAAAGTTCTCTAAAAGCTGTTTTATACTACACAATTTCTTGTACAAGATTTGGTTCAATTTCTTGAACGCTAGTATCGTATAGCAAATTGTTTCAAAAACGTAGATTGAACCGAAAATTGTGTCGGAAAATAGAACATGTTCTATTTCTACACAATTTCTAGGCCAAGTGCATGCGCAGTTGGGATATATTATAACACCCTGTAATCTAACATAGTTGATTGTTTACAGTTTCACGTATATCAACGATTATGTGTTAGTTTCATTTATAACAATAAATTAATCAAAAGTAATTAACAATTCACACACTAAACGGATCAATCACAGCCCAAAATTTTTAGGTTGTTTTATGTTTGACATTTCACTAGGATCATAGAACATCACATTTAGCCTTTAACATAACGATTCTGATTTTAACGCGTGAAAAACGATGTACTGCGCAGAATCACGAACTATTTATTGAACAATATATTGTACAGTATAATACAGAATAAATTTACTGCCAAACAATTTGTGGTTCTAGATCTTGTACAAGAAATTGTGTAGTCTAAAACAGCTTTAATATAGGCTGTCCATTTTTCTCCTTCTATCTTATTAAGATTTTTATATTCATTGATTGGTTTTTTTCTGCGTTTAATGACTTTCCACACTTTACGTTGCGATCCGTATAGACCGTGCTCCATTTTTTTGGTAAACCGTGTCCAATAGTCTCTTTTCAGGATTCTTATTTTGGAGTTTACATCGTTTGTTATGTTTTTGTATTGTTGATAGCTGTCGGCTTTCTTGTTACTGCAATATTGCAGATATGCTTTTCTTTTTCCATATGCTAGATCTCTAATTTCTTCAGTGATCCACGGTTTCGATATTTTTGTGGAGTTTACGTTAATTTTTCTGACTCCCATACTTTCCTTTGCAGCTTGCAATATGTTAGATTCTATTTTTGCCCAAACCTCATTAACTATGTAAAAAGATTGTTTGATGAGCTTTTCCACGTGGTGGATGTATAATGTGATGATACGCCTTGTGAGACTTGGTGCTGGATGGCTATTATCCTACAAAGTTACAGATAAAACTTTTCAATTCACTGCTTCTATTTGTTGATGCTCTATGTAGTAGCCCTTCAAGTACAAACCTCTTTCGAAACTGTATAAGTCAAATATCTATGAACAAATATGATAGTGTCGTTTGAGCTCATTTTCAATTTCTGGCAGGATCTATATTTTGATATTTTATTTGTATGTGGTCGCAGTTATTTTCCCACCTCGTAGATACTAAACGTTGACACAACAATTGTGAATTTTAAATAGTATCCAGGCAGATATTTAAATACGTTATTTGTATTAAAATCACGCCTATTTTCTTTGAGGCCGGCCGACTACACGACTACATTTTAAATTTAATACTATTCTAGTAGTAACTAAAACGTGTGCATAAAATGTAAATATGAAATTCCCCCAGGCCTCTAATTATTCCACCGATTATAGGTTGGCAGCACTTCGTTATTCACTGTAAGGAGAGAGAAAAATTGACCTAAGCGTTCTCTATGAGGTCAGATCGTTTAAATGCATTGATTTCATCTGATTCTGATCATAACGATTGGCAATAGAATGCATTTAATTACATAGTTTCATAGTTACGATTTTAATGGATGAAAGCATACTTAGTACTGCAATTAATGCACGCTAATGTATAAGTTTAATACTATACATATTGATGCACGGCAGAGAGCGAATATGAGATCACGTTTGAACGTTGCCAGGCTTTGCAAGTAATATGGCGATTAAATGTAAAATTATGTTTATATTTATGTAAAATAATGTTGCCGTTAGTTTTACTTGATAAATACAATAAATGTATAATAAGTACATATTTGAGGTGTGGATGAATTAAAATTGTTCCACCCATCCGAAAGTGTGTGCCTTTTGTTAAAATAAATCTTTAAAGTTTGTATTGCCCGAAATAATAAAAGATAAGAAAATTAAAGATGACAGAATGCAAATGTAAATTTATCGCGACCAAGCTCATTCTAATTGTAACGTTGTTATTATGTTTAAACGTTAACTTTTATTTTAATGATAACTACGGATCATTTTTTAGCTTGTAGTTTTATTAAAATTCATATTGCAACTGCTGACTTTTATTATTGACACATTGACATTCGAGGCAACCTAAAATGGTGCCAACCGTATTTAAAAATAACTATAAAAGTATTTCTTATGGTACATCTTCCCTTTTTACAGAAGAAACACAACGAACACAATATGAAACATGAAATGCAAAGAGCAAACAAATTATAAATTGAGTCTTTGAGCGGGTTTCACTGTTCGGCCAGACCTAGTAACGTAGGTAGTACTTTCAGGAACGATGGGTGTTCCTGCAGTCGGATTTTCTTCAGGAATGGCCGGATTGCTAACATTCGGCTTTTCTACCGTCTTCTCGGTGGTTGACGGGATGACTTCAGCAGGGTCTGAAGTTGTACCGTCCTTGAGTGTTACTTTGTACGATTGTGGATTAAGAGCTTCTCGGACTAATCCTTCCTTCCAATTTTATCTTGCCTAATTGAACTCTGACACAATCACCTTCGTTTAATGTTTGTGCAGATTTGGGAATTTATCTGCATAGGATTTTTGCTTAGGTCTAGCTTGCAATAGATTTTCCGGCACGGCACGGCACTTTAGGAGCGAGTTGTTTCTCGGAGATAGGACTTAGTGTTGTTGTAGTTCTACTCATCAGGCGTTGAGCAGGAGAACCTAGTTGTTCAGTGTGATGAATGTTGCGAAAGTTTAATAATGCAAGTTGCACATCAGAGTTGTCAAGTTCATATTTTCTCAAAATCGATTTAGCAATTGCAACGCTTTTCTCTGTCAAGCCATTTGCACGGGGGAATTTTGGACTTGAAGTCGAATGAATACATTCCCAGTTTCTTCTAAAGTTTTTGAACTCGCGTGAACTAAATTGCAGTCCATTATCCGAGTCCAACACTTATGGAGTATCATGCACTGCAAACTAGTTTTTTTAAATGTTTGATGACTTCACCGGAGGTTTGGTCATGTAGCATTTTAAAATCGAAAAAACCGGAATAACTGTCAGTAATAATATCATACTTGTTATTGGAAAATGAGGTTAGGTAACTCGCGACTATTTGCCACGGTAAGTTCGGAATTTGCTTTGTAATTACTGGTTGTTTCAGGTTACTGCGTTGAACTCGTTGGCAAATTTCACACCGGTCTACGAAGTTGACAATGTCTTTGTGCATTCCTTGCCAATATAACAATTGCCTGGCGCGTTTCAAGTTACTTTAAATTCCAAAGTGACCAGCGTGTATTTGCTTCAACATTTCCTGAATTTTTGACTTTGGTACAATAACCCTGTCATTTTTCATGATCAATTCATTGTAAACTTAAAGTTCTTCTTTAAAATTGAAGTAGTGACGAATATTTCTGGGTAGCTCTTTGATGTTTTCGGGCCACCTATGCATAATAATATTTTTTAGAGTTTGTAGCTCTTCGTCTTCTTCAGTAGCTCGAATAGTTTCAGTTTGTGCTGCCTCTGACATGCTATCACTAGTTCAGTCTCATCGTTTTCATTCGCAAGCGTTTCTAATGAATTATCACAGTCTCGATAAAAGGTATCCGCTATTGGAATATCATACCCTTTTATATATTTGACTTCCGGTGCATATTGTGTAACTTCCAGCAGAATCTAGTTTAGGAGGAACGGTGGGTAATGGCTTCTTGAAAATCGTCTCCAACTGTTTATGATCTGTTTCGATGTATAACTTCTTGCCATAAACATATTCGTGGAATTTTTGACACCCGAATTTGATAGCGAGTGCTTCTTTCTCGATTTGTGAGTAGTTTTGTTGTGTAGAAATGAGCGCTCTTGAAGCATTGGCTACGGGCTGATATTCTTGCATTAAAACTGCACCTAAACAAGTGGAACTTGCATCAACTGACAAAGTAACATATTTGTTGACATCATAAAATTTCAAAACAGGCGGTGTTGTTAACAACTTCTTGATTTTTTTCACTGCAAATTCTTGTTCAGGGCCCCAATACCAATCAACTTCTTTTACCAGCAATTCTCTTAACGGCTGTGTTATTTCAGAAGTTTAGTATAAATTTAATCAGGTATGTTACCATACCCAATAATCTTTGGAGCTGCTTCTTATTTTATGGAGTTTTCATTGATTTGATTGCGGCCGTTTTTTCAGGATAAATATTGAGACCATTTTCGGTTATTACGTGTCCTAAAAAATTTACTTGATTCACCTCGAATTTACAATTTTCTGGATTTAATTTTAGTCCAGCATTTCTTAAGATCTCCAATACTTTTTCTTGAATACTACGCAGTTCTTCTTTGGTATTTGCATATATTATAACATCGTCCATTGAGCATTCGACTTTAGTTAAATCTTGTAGGAGATCAGTCATAACTTACTGAAAGACTTCTGGCGCTGAAGATAGTCTCTTGCCCCATGGTGTAGTGAACGTTAGGTATTTTTCAGTGCGTTTCGTAACTTTTATTTGCCAGAATCCTCTTTTACAATCCAGCAATGTGAAATGTTTCGCACCGTCTAGCTTAGCTGCGATCTCTTCGACTGTTTTTAGTGGGAATCTTCTTCGTAATATGTTTTTGTTGACGTCGGTTGGATCAATGCAAAGTCTGATTTTGTTTTTCTTTTTGACGATGACCATTGGACTGACGAATGGTGTTGGTTCACTTATTGGTCCCATTTCACCCATTTTAACCATAGTATCCAATTCTTTCTTCACATCATAAAGAGCATGTGGAATTTTTCTTAGAGCTCTGACATTAAAAGTAAGATTCTCGATTAAATCAATGTCATACTCATAATTTTTTAAGCAACCAAGACCCTTAAACAGATTATGATTAGATTCAATTGTAACGTTTTGAAGACGTTAGATTAAACCGAACTTTGTTGCAGTTTTTATTCCTAAGATTGATGGAACTTTTCTATTAACAGTCTTGAAAATAATATTTGATGTCTGCTCTTTAATCTTGTATTGTAGAGTAACTTCTCCCATAACATCAAGTTTATTTTCACCAAATCCGACGAGTGTTCTTACTTTAGAAGGTTTGAGGTCTTCATTCTTATTATATTCCATGAAAGAACGTTACAGCACAAGAATCTAAGTAGATAGCGAATTTTCTGCCTTTGACTTCAATACTTTCAGTTCATCTTTCTTCTTCAGCTTCTGTATTTACTGAATGGATGAAAAGTTCACGTTCTTCGTCGCTGCTTGATTCGTCTTGAATTACGTGCACATTTTTCTGTTTGTTCTTGACGTTAGTTTTGGATTATGACCAGCACTGTAAGGAAAAATGTATTGCATTTTGCACACGTATTTTTGAATGCAGGACAACTTTTAAGCTTATGCTTCGTGTCGCACCTTTTACAGTTGAATTCTAAAGTGTCTTTGCGTTGATCAGTTTTGACTTTAGTTGCCTTACTTTCAGTCTTCACTTTATGCACCTCGGCTTCATCTTGTACCTTCATTTCAGCCAGCTGCTTTGTAGATTGTTCACTAGCTCTGCATATGGTCAAGCATCTGTTCAAAGTTAGATTTTCTTCAGCTAATAACCTCTCTCTAACCTTTTCAGAATGAATTCCTATGATCAGCTTGTCCATTACGAGACTATCGTGAAGTGTATCAAAGTCACAAGTGCGAGATTTTTTATTTTCATTAGAAATTCATCAAACATTCCACCTTGCTCTTGACTGGCTTTATTGAATTTGTATCGCTCAAAACATCAATTCGTTTTTGGGATGAAATGAGAGTTCAATTTTCTTTCAAGGTCGTAATATTCTTGCTTTGCTCTTATCGTTAGATTGATGCTATTATAGACTGGAACAGCATCTGGGCTAGTGTTGCCCAAATGCAAGAACAAGACGAGACTTAGCCAGTCTTGGTCTTGGTCTTGCGCCAATACACCTGGTCTTGGTCTTGGTCTTGGTATTGCGGTCCCAGTCTTGGTCTTGGTCTTGCAGCAAGAGTCTCGCAAGTCTCGCAATTAGGTATTAGCCTATTGCTATTTATTAAACATGGTTAAAACATATAAAACACAAATTAAAGACATTAACTTGACTGTATTTTAAAGAACATTATCTGTCTAGAAAGAAATTGATAGAACCTCACCTCATATTAATTCATTTTACCAAGAATCAATACAATTTACTGAATTTACCATTTATTTAAATAAAAATACAACACAAGTTATATTAAAGAACACTACAGAATAGCTTTGACATTACTGTTACTTTATATTCATTCTTTTGACCAAGAATTAATACAAAGTAACCATCTGGCTGACTCATCACTTAACCTATTTCTATGTTTTCTAATTACTAATGATGCTTTAGAAAATAATCTCTCTGCAGGTACTGAAGTTGCAGGTATTGAGAGGAAATCACGGGCCATCTTCGATAAAGCCGGATACTCTGTCTCATGCGTCCTCCACCACTCTAAAATGTCTTCGGAGCTGGCGGCTCTGGGTTTACTTAGGTACTCCTCCAACTCCAATTGAAATAAATACTATTTTTTATAGTCCATTATCTTAGATAGCCGCAAATCAAAGGATGCCGCATGTCATTGTAGCGTCCTGCTTTTCGCTCTTATTATTATAAGTTAGATTTTAAATTAGTTTGTGTTTTTCGGCCTGTAACTTTCGAAATATTAAGAAAATAAACATTTTCTCGGTAACATACTACATATAATTTTATTACACTTTATTCTATATAGTTTATTTTTCGTTTTTATTATTTTCATTTTATTTATTGTCATACTATATTTAATATATTATTTTTTATTTACTTATTCGGACTGCGTAAATTCCCCCTTCAACTAAAATGCACTGATTTCATTTATATCTGTACTTTACGTGTTCCTATTTTCTGCCTATTTTATTCTTCAAAATTTTATGTACTAGTACTTTCTTTTATTTTGTTTCGTTTGTTTTCTACGTGTCAATTTCTTGTATTATAAACTAAGCCTCTCCGCTCCCTAAAACGACACTCAGTACTAACTGCAAGACGCAAGAGTCTCGCAGGCTTAGTCTTGTTCTTGCTCAAATCTTGCATGGTCGGTCTTGGTCTTGGTCTTGCCTAAAATTACGCGGTCTTGGTCTTGGTCTTGGTCTTGCAAAATGCAAGAACAAGACCAAGACTGCAAGACCAAGACTGATTTTGGGCAACACTAATCTGGGCCAATAACTGCCATGAATGTCGCTGCCTGGATCGCCGCTGCTTTTTTCTCTAACTGGGTTGCGATTGAATACCACTCGAACTGTTGGAACCATTGTTTCCATGCTGTGGACAAGTTTTCGGCACTGAAGTTAAACGCTTTTGGTGGCCTGGTTCCCGATACGTTCTCTTCTGACATCTTATTAAACTTGAAGCCACGATTTTCCTGACACCATGTAACGTTGTTATTATGTTTAAACGTTAACGTTATTTTAATGATAACTACGGATCATTTTTTAGCTTGTAGTTTTATTAAAATTCATATTGCAACTACTGACTTTTATGATTGACACATTGACATTCGAGGCAACTTAAATTGGTGCCAACCGTATATAAAAATAACTATAAAAGTATTTCTTATGTTGTACTTATCACCTCTGCATATTAGTTATAAATATGTCATTCCTTAGCCTTGCGTGCTTTATGCAAAGAGGCTACGTTATATGAAACTTAACCACCGTTTGCTCCTCCATCAGAAATAAAACCTGTCAGTTTTGTTCAATTTGTAGATAGAGAGATAGTTTATTTAGCAATCTTGCTATTACATTCAAAATATTTACAAAAATAATATAAAATAATTATATTTTATGCGCTAATTACATGTCAAATAATTGAATATGAATAATTATGAATAATTTATTTTTATATAATTATAAGCTTCTATTATGAAAGTGTCAAGGGTGCTACAAGATTTTATAGGAATTGACAAATTATTATATAACAATAAACCTTTGTAAAATAGAGAATTTTGTGTTGAACTAGTTCATGAAGTTGGTATATATGTGTTACTACATGTTCTAGTGTTGTAAGTAGGCATGTCTCTAACAAAGCAGGGGTTGACTTTAATATTTTGGAATAATTTTCGTGGTACAAATTAGTACAAATATTACTAATAGAATCGACTTTAATATTTCATTTTTCAAGAAATATTGAAAAGATTGGAGAAGAATAGGCTTGCTATTCAATTTATCGAAGCTGGGGTTGTTTAAGTGGGTTGACTTTAATATTTTGGAATAATTTTTGTGGTATAAATTAGTACTAATGTAATCGACTTTAATATTTGGTTTTTCATGAAATGTGGAAAAGATCGGAGAAGAATGGGCTTGCTATTCAATTTATCGAAACATGTTGTGTTTGGATTGTTGTTCGTATGAAATATTTCGGCTATCACCGTCGTCCAGCTGCCTTTGAGATCAATTAAAGATAATACAAAAATTGTCTTACCAAATTGTCTGCATTTATACCGGTTATTATTTCTTTTCTGTATTAATTTTTTATTTAAGTTTTAAATTCACGTCCACCTTTCATAGTTTTTTATCTTCAACAACATTCTTTTATTTTTTAATGTTGATTTGGTTTACAAAAACAACAGTTTGTTTCAAATCTATATCCGAATTCGCGTTCATTTCACTTGATATCACTCCGTTCAAATATTTTCCTTGTTTATACACAACTGTCACCTTTCTTACACTTAACCTAGGTGTCGATAAACATGTCAACTCATTTTTTTCAAATATCATTCATAAAATTTTGGTTTCCTGACAATAAGTAAATCTATATGAGTTTGATATATCGTATACAGGATTTATCCAAAGTAAGTTTTTGTTTTCGATTTGATACTTCTAAATAAATAACATTTTAATAATTGACTCGTATTATTACTATCCAATACACAATTCTATATTGATAGTTATTTTTATCGATACACGTATGCTATGAATCTATTTAAAACGTTTACATAGGTTATGAGTACTATTATTTTTATGAAACTTGGTTACATGTTTCTTTTTTCTTTATTTATTAATTATATTATTTTTAATATTTCACCTCAATATATAACACATTTTTTTATTACTGGCTCTCTAATCTCGATTAGTTTTTGTAGTTTCGTTTGAGAGTCTGATATCAGGACTACGTGATCTCCATGTAACTGGGAGTCCAAAGAGTGTAGATTTAATCATTTTAATTTCCAGTTTTTGTTGATTATTAGATAATATATTAATTTTTCTTAAAATTAAAAGAGTGTTATAGTCAAGATAAGGAAATAAGGAAGGACGATTATTAGTTAACCACTTTTAGGAAATCCCAGAATTTTGATTAAAATTAAGTCTAACCACGTTTTCCGTTATTTAAAAAATTTATATTCCCAATAGAAATTGTTTTTTTTCCTATATTCTGGCAACCATATCATATCTAAAGGAAATATGAGTTGTCATTTTTTTAATCAAATTTTACGTAGGAAATCTACATTCAACAATCAACATGTCTTCGCATATATTAAAGCTAAAAGATGAATCGTTTATTTATTGTTAATGTGGGAGTAGTTTAAGCAAGTGAAATAGGTAGTTTTGTAGTAGCGGGATAATATTTATCCTTATTTATTATATTTGTTACATTGTGTATGTTAGTGATCAATAAAACAGATCAAACTTTTTTTACTGAAACTACTTTGCAAAGGATGTGTTTTATACCATTAATAAATTATTATTTTATCAACAATATTTTTATCGAAAAAAAAACATGTTTCTTAATGTTTTAACATAATTTACAGCCGCTTGTTGTAAATAATTGCAGCTGGTCTACAATGTATGTATAGTTTAAAATGAAAATATATAAAAACAGCCATAACATCATAGTTTTATGGATCATATAACACATAGGCCATTTCCTTCATTTAAAATTCAAATGTAACCTTGAATTCTCGCGCTTTCCTGTATACACATTTTAGTTTTTGCCACTTATAAAAGAGACAGATTGTGTGAAGGAAACCAAGGATTTTACGCATCCAATAAAACAATTAATTCTGTAATTACGTTTTCTTTCACATTTTGAATTCTAGAGGGTCAAAAAAGTTACTTGATGAAATTTAAATAATTTATAATCAAGTAATTAATTATATGGTAATATTAAGAAGTTTATGAATTGAAAATTTTGTTTATGCTTGTTTATACAGCGTCTGTGAAAATCGTAAACTATACTTACTATTCTTCAAATCAATGCGGACTAAGACAAAAAATAATTCCAGCTTTATTGATATTAAATGCTATACGAGGATTAAACAAGAACAGTTCTGTAAACATTCGTGAAAAATGGAAAGATGCCATAGAAATAAGTCGATCACATCGAGACTCGATGTGGAGCAATTATTAAACTTTCACTATCGCACTGGACGATAGCGGTTTCGTTAATTCTTATTTAGAACCGGTTTTTTTGGGCTCATGCATGCGGACAGAAACTATGTGCGTAGGAATCTAACCACTCTTTATAAATATACGCCCAGTAAGTGAGTGAGAGTCGGTCTAAAAATTCATTAATTGCAGAATAAAGTATTATATTATATCCTGTTTCGACCCTTACTCTGTGGAATATATATTACTTATTTAGAATCAGTTAGTTTTGTTTAAAAAAGAAATCCTATAAATTTAGTTATCTTGAAAGGGTAACAGCAAGTAAACTTACTTAGTTACATGTAATCAACTAACCGAACCTTTATTAGAATTCTTCATATATAGGGTGTCCCTCAATGTTGACCGTGTTACACTAGCAAATTATTTTAATAGCAAATGGGTTTTGCACTCTTCTCGTCCAGGGGTCATTCAGGCCATTTTTATAAAAACAACAAACAGAGGTAGACCACGGGTATAAACAACAGGTAAGATATACAATAGTAACGAGACTAGAATATATGATGATTTACAATTTAATTTTAGATTTAAAAACAAAGTGTGAAATATAGTTTTATTGTTTGTGGATAGCAGATACATAATATGTATTGAAATGACATGGAACATTTAACTGAAGTAGTTTTTTAAATTGTTGTTCATAATTCTTAAAATTGAAAAAAATGTGGCCAAATCGGCAATTTCGTTGCAATCTTCGCAGATGTTACTTTCCAGAATGTTTATTTTATGCAGGTGTGCGGCATATAGTTGTAATGTGCATATTTTCTAGGGTATTCATAATTCGCATCATATCAATATTCTTTTTTAATTTGGTCAATTGATCTTCTACTTCGTTGTACATAATAACCGTGTGTGCTTTATCCCGTACAATTATGTGTTTATTTTGACACTTAGCAATTGTGTTTATAATTTTGACGATAAAGGGACTATTGAAACTTGATGATATTTATAATGTTAATTTTAAGCTGTCTAATACTGAAAGTAAATCAGTAACCGTGATCGGTATGAGGTTTGTTCCTACACGAGTCAGAAACAGTCCTCGACAGTCCGGATTCTGCGCAGTTGACCGCGACGCGTTCCTACAGAGGTAGCTGATAGTCCGCAAACAGTTTGTAAGTTGTTCCAACAATTTTTTCGGATGGTTGGCTAACAGAACTGTTTGAGGATAATTTGCCAGTAAGTTGTCGGGATTGTCGGGAACATGCGCAGTGAGCTTTTACCGCAGTCTTGACATTTGATTTGACTGAGAATGTAAATAATAATAATCTTTTACTTGGTTTTATATTATATGTGTTATAAACTATAATTATTTCCTAGTTTATTTCAATTGTAATAAAGTAGCAAATAACTTTACTGACAAACAATTCAACAAGCAGGAGTTTCAAGAACATTATAGAGTTAGCAGTTAGCTCTTAGCGATTCTTTGCGTAAATTTTGGGAACTTCAAAATGTTCCTGAAGTATCCTGCTCAAATCCCGATGATATCTTCTGCGAAAACTACTATAAAGAAACTGTAGATCGGACTTCTCAAGGTAATTATATAGTGTCAATGCCTTTTCGTATTGAATCCCCTATTTTTTTGGGAATTAGGGAACTTACCTTAAATCGTTTTCCCTCCCTAGAACGCTGCCTACCTAAACAACCTTCTGTTTATTCCCAATATTGTGACTTTATGCAGGATTACCTTGATCTAGGTCATATGTCCCTTGTTAATACTGATTTCTTCGGTAAAGGTAGATATTATATTCACCACTATTGCGTCTTAAAACCTGGCACTATTTCTACTCGCTTACGTGTCGTTTTCAACGCCTCGGCTAAACTATCGCATGAAAAATCATTAAATGATTGTTTATATTTCGGTCCAAAATTATAACAAGACGTTGTGTCTATTTTACTTAATTTTCGCTTTCATGAATATGTTATGTGCGCCGATATAAAACGAATGTATCGAATAATTTTTGTTTCCGAGGATCAACTAGACTTTCAAAGAAACCTTTGGAGGTTTTCTGTCAATGATGAACTTCGAGAGTATCGCCTCAATACTGTAACGTATGGAGTAAGTTCTAGCTCTTCGTAGTCTACATCAGTTGACTGAAGACGAAGACCATCGCCTTCCTCGTGCTGCTAAAGCTCTTCAACGGTTTTCATATATCGATGACTTTGTTTTTGGAGCTCCATACCTTCAAGAAGATCAAACTCTTCGGGATGATTTAATATCTTTATTCAAACTGGGAGGATTCGAACTGCGTAAGTGGTGCTCTAATCACTCTTATCTTTTGGACACATTTCCACCTAGTTTTATTAATCCAAATTCTCTCTCGTTTGACTCAGATGATTGTTCTTCATCTCTGAAAATCCTAGGTTTGCAGTGGAATCCAATTAGCAACTCATTCACATTTTCTGTTCAAACCCAAAGAAATGAAGTCTGCACTAAACGTTCGTTACTATCTCCTCAGCTAGCTCGAGTATACGATCCTTTAGGATTTTTAACGCCTCTCACATTTTCTACCAAATATTTAATTCAAAAACTTTGGATGTTGGGTTTAAATTGGGATGAAAATGCCCCTTATGAAATTGCTCTTGTTTGGTCGTAATACTGAGAGGATCTACCTCTACTTGAACACCTACATATCCCTCGAAAAAATCTTTCGGCAGATGCCGTTAAATATGAATTAGATGAATTATGTGATTCCAGTGAAAGGAGCTTTGCTGCTGTAATTTATCTTCGTAGTAATAATAAAAATAACGGCATTTTTTTGTGTGCCAAACCACGGGTTGCCCCTAGCAAACAAATTACCATTCCTCGCTTGGAACTATGCACTGCAGTTTTGCTGTCGAAATTAATTGCTTATGTGATAAAAACACTTCCTAAAATTTTATTACATTTACGCTTGGTCAGATTCCCAAGTAACTTTACATTGGATTCAGAGTTCACCGCATAAATATAAAACTTTTGTCGCTAATCAGATCGCTTATATTTAATACAAACTTTCTTCAGATTCCTGGCATTATGTTAGTACGAAAGAATCCAGCCGATGTTGCCTCGCGGGGAGCGCTTTCTTTCTTCATGAGTTTAACTCTTCTTATACCGCACCTACGAGTGATAATTATAAGCTTCCCCCCGAAAAGAGCGTCACATTACAGTTTTTGCTGTGCATACGGATCACAATTTTTTAGATATTTTGATGGAGTTATATTCTTCATTAAGTATAATTCAACAGATCCTAGGTTATATTTTAAGATTTATACACATCTCCCATCCTGGTGATAAGCTCTTCAGAGCGTTCCAATGTTTCATCTATTCTTGTTAAGAGGATACAAATGATCGCTTTCGAAGACGAACTTTCTCAGAAAATGTTTTCGAAACCAATCCGAAAATTGCATGCTTTCCTGGATGAGAAAGGTACGATCCGTGTAGGTGGAAGATTAAAATATTTATCTTTGTCTTATGATCAGAAGCATCCTTACTTATTACCATGCCGCAGTCGCTTCACCTCATTAGTAATGAATTTTTTTCACAAAAGATATTTACACGCTGGTTTTCGTACCACGCAATTTTTAATATCACAACACTTTTGGATAATGTCTTCAAAACGAGTTATTAACGCTGTCCTGAGTAAATGTGTCGTTTGCTGGAAAACGTCTGCCGCCCCCTTTCAACCTGTTATGGGAAACCTGCCAAAAATTCGATTATCTACCCTTACATCCTTTTCTCATGTCGGAGTTGATTATGGAGGTCCTTTTTTCATAACATCTATTCGACACCGTGGTGTCCGCTCTCATAAAGCTTACCTGTGCCTGTTTATGTGCTTTGCCACAAAGGCATTACACTTGGAATTGGCAAATATCTTATCAACAGAATAATTTCTCGCGGCCTTACAAAGATTTATTGCCCGTCGAGGTCGTGTGTCCGATTTATATTGCGACAACGTCACAAATTTTGTTTCTGCCAATAAGGAACTATTGAAATATTCACAAGAAGCCGCACGCTCTGAAAATATTCATTTCCATTTCAATCCTCACTCTGGAGCCCATTTCGGTGGTCTCTGGGAAGCAGGAATAAAATCTGTCAAAACCCACCTTACTCGCGTCGTTGAAACCCACCTTACTCGCGTCGTTGGGGAACAAATTTTGACGTATGAAGAATTTTATACCGTATTGTCTATTTTGAACTCGCGTCCTATCACTCAATTAAGTACCGATATAGCAGACATTAATGCTTTAACCCCCGGCCATTTTCTTACTCTCGAACCGCTGCAGACTATATGTGTTCCAAGTCTTGAATCAATTTCCCTTAATCGACTTTCACGTTGGCAGTTGTTGCAGAGAATGCAGCAAGAATTTTGGGCTCGTTGGAAACGAGAGTACTTGCATTCGCTTCAACAACGTGGAACACATGGAAATTATCAATACACAAATCTGGAGAGAGGAATATTGTTGAAAATTACAGTGGTGTGTCGTTAAGTATTTTTGAGCAGATAATATGTCTAAAAATTTATAATCATTATATAACTGTTGAACAACAGCATGCGTTTATGTCGGAGCGCTCAATAAACACAAATTTATTACATTTTACGGAAGCAGTAAATGATTCGTTCGAGGATCGATTACAACTAGATGTCATATATACAGATTTTATTAAATCTTTCGATCAAGTTAATCAGGATATATTGCTTAAAAATTACAGTTATGGAATGTCAACTAATTTATTGAAACGTATT
The DNA here is from genome assembly GCA_963921935.1 of Galeruca laticollis. NCBI lineage: Eukaryota > Metazoa > Arthropoda > Insecta > Coleoptera > Chrysomelidae > Galeruca > Galeruca laticollis. The sequence continues at coordinate 28,196,490 of OY998181.1, forward strand.
TTGTAGTAAAACATAATGGGAACACATCTGGCAAATACCATACAAGCTCGGGAGTTCCGCAAGGATCTAACCTCGGTCCAATATTGTTCATTATATTTATCAACGATCTTCCAGGTTATGTTTCAAAATGTTCGTGATTGCATATTACTGCAAAACGATATAAACAACATAATTAGATGGAGCAAGGAAAATAAATTATATTTTAATATTGAAAAATGTTGTGTTATGTCTATATGTAATTTTTATTATTTAATAGGCGAAGAAGTATTAAACAGGAAGAATGAAGTCAAGGATCTTGGAGTTAATTATAATGTATTTTTTTCAGTTAAGAGTGCCAATCGTATAGTGGGTTTAGTTTTCAGACAAACCACTCTTTTTTCAAATATTGAGACTGTAAAAATGTTATTTAATACTTTAGTAAGACCTAAACTTATCTGGGGAGCAACCTCAAAAGTACTTAGAGAAAGTGCAGAATAAATACTGACGTTTCTTGTATTATAAAAAATATAATCGTAGGCCGGATTATAGAACAATTAGGACAACTAGATTACGGGAAGAATTTGAGATAATCTCTATCACTAGTTGACGTAAATTGAATATGATGATTTTCTTGTATAAAATAATTAATTGTATATCGATATCTAGTAATTTATTGTACTTAATTCCTGTCAAAGTTCCCTCAAGGTTAACTTGACTCTCTTTATTGTTTGGGAAACTAAGAACCTTAGAACCTCTCCTTTGGAGGCCATGATAATATAAATACTGTTACGGAAATAGATTGGACAATGTCAATTAGACAATTTTAGAACATTATTTATAAATATATTAAGAAATTTGGTGTATGAAGGAACAGTTCTGGAAATTAGTCGTCTTTGGGGCTGAACGTGGGAAAATTTTATGAAAGTACTTTCATCAAAACATTGTTTTATGGAGGAAAAACGTATGTTTCCCAATAAAGGTTTTCAGGATGTTTTGTTTACGAATTTACTGAATGGAATACGTTAAAGTTAAAAAATGGCATATTAAAAATGTGAAAAGGATTTATGTTTAAGAACATCGTACAAATAATGTTACATAGTAGTTCAACATTGAGTCAACACTGAGGCTGAATTGTTGATCGCCGTAGAGAATCTGTAACCGTTTTGTGTGCTTTTGAAAAACTATGCAATTACATGTGAAAAGCATACATCGGTTAATCACTCGACCAAGGACTGGATGATAAAAAACAAGAAAGCTAAACGCCAAAGTCCTTTCCTCCTATCCTGCCTACCGTTTGCAATATAAACATCAATTTATGCTGCTTCTTCTCTGGGTGTTGTTCAGTTAAGATATTTTTCATTTTGTGAACCCTTTGAGCTGAATCTTTTACGCGGTTCATTACCTCTTTAATAGCTCCACGTGCATTTCTCATGCTTGGTTCTAAGCAAGCATGGCTTGAAACTAAATTCAGTTGCTGTGATGCACAGCGTATGTATAAAGCAAGAGGATTCAACTGTTTAATTCTCGCCTGAACACCTTGATAATGACCTGCCATAATACGCTTGGCCTCTCAAATTAGAAATAAACGGTTTTAAAGATTAAAACTAAGTTTTCTGTATCTGTAACAATATCCCACCATAAAATGGGTCGCTTGTATACACTTCGGAGGCTGCATCGTGCTAACGCACCGAAATTTCTCAAAAAATGACCAAAACCGTAGTATATCTGGATTTGTAGGACGCCCTGAACAATATACAATAATAAAATTAGTGACTTTTGCATCCCGGAGGCTGTATCCTGCTAACAAACCGAAATTTCTCCAAAAATAACAAAAATGTGGTACTTCAAGTACTATAGCACCCGTTGTATTGGCTCTGGTGAGCTGAAAATCAATAGGGTTCATCTGTGAAATATCCTGAACAATATTCAATCATAAAATTGCTAACTTTTTGCACTCCAGAGGCTGTATCGTGCTAACAAGACATGTTACGCAAAGTAGCCGACGACAACGACGACATACACACAGGATTTTTTTTCTAAAATAGTTTTTTCGTGTTGATCTTGCTGAAAAAGGAAAAAATCACTCAAAAGAAATTCAAAGTTCTAACTGATTTTGGGGTAAACCAATACTTTCTCGCATATTAGATAGGGTTGGGCGGAAAAGTAATATCGAGCCCCTGTTCTTGAAGTTTTCCTAGCTGATAGTTTTTCTCCAGTGAGTTCATATTTGGTTTCAACAAAACCAACAAAGATTTCCTTAATTTGGCCCAAATCAATATCTAGATATCTAAGGTTAACAAGTCATCTGTTCAGTAGAGCTTGCATCACAACTGCCATTTATTTATTTTTTCTCCAATTTGTCCAACAATAATATGCCCATAGCATTCTATAAGCTCGTTTTGAGTGATTTTGCTGATAAAAGTTGCATATTTTGAAGCAGTTTGAAGATGATCTTTTAATGTTGAATCTCAAGCATCATCCTAAGGCTCAAGAAGGCTCTAAATTTGCCTTCATGTTCCTCTTTTTCTTGTCAGTTCAGAACCCCATCATCACGATGACCCCGCAAAGCAATATTTTCAGTTTCACACAAAATAATGGTCTTACAATTGGAACAAAGCGTTTTCAATTTTCATTTATTTTAGAGTCTAATAAAACTAATCTTATGTTAAATAATTTTGCAAGGCGTTCCTACTATAATTTAACATAATAGAATCTAATAAAATAAATGTTTTGCTTAAAATTTACATTTTAACAAACATTTTTTTGGAGGTTTGGGGGGGGGGGCTTCGGCCCAAAAACTTCTCCCATATATCCGCCACTGTCAGTGGCCATATTATACAATTTACGTATTTATTTGTTTGACGCACACTTTATATTAGAGAGTTTTTAAGTCTACAAATATAACGGCGATTTTAGGTATAGTTATGGTTTACTTTATTAACAATAACGATTATATTGAATAAGAAAATAGGATATTTTAAGCTATCTAAAAATAACGTATTTAGTTTGATAGTCGCAGATCAAATATAATGACAGTTGACGAGTTGGAAATATAACCCCATGTTTGCGATTTGCCCTCAATTTTTATTTAAATAGTAAATACATCAATATTTTATAAATGCAACAATGGAATAAGCTTTAGAAAATCTTATTGTCAGAAGAGTTAGGTTTTATGTTTGGCGAAATAAATTATTGACGCTGTCAGATTTTCTCACTTATAATTGCAAAAGTGGTTTGTTTGTATTTTATCGGGTAAATTTGGGTTGTTCAATGAGAAACTGTTTCCTAGCAATTTGACGAGAATAACTGTCAACTATTAAAAACACGACACCGAAGGTGGAGTGTTTTTAGGTTGACAGTTATTCGAGTCAAATTGCTAAAGGAAACAGTTTAGAATTTGAACAACACAAATTTACCCAATATCAATACAAACCTCGAGTGTAATTCGGCAGGACAATTTAATGAATGAGACATTTGGAAACATATCAATGCAAACTTTATTTATGAAACATTAAAAATAAACACATTTTTATTTTAATAACAATTTGACTAATTTCGGCGTTCGTAGACACACCGAATCGACTCATTGTTAGTTCTTGAAAATTCAATAAGTTGTTGACAAACATGCCAAACTATTTATTCTGGTAACCAACACCGCGATAATTGATGAACAAATGAATAAGTGAAAAAACCACTAGTGTATTTGTCGCTGTAAAAGTTAAAGCTAACTTTTGCCGCTGTTAAAGTGAAAATTGCACTGTGGCATATGCGATTTTTTATACATGAGTTAAATTGTCAGGGAAAAAATGCTGACAAAAAATTAAATATTAAAGGTTACTTGATATTGAAGAAATTAAGTAGGTTTTCAACAATTATGCGTACCAAAATATACTAATTCTGGCACGTTGTAATTGGAAAAATAACTAGTGACACAAACTCTATAGAAAAATAGAAGTTTTTGGTTTATTTGACTCAATCATGATAAACGGTTAGACATGGCAATCTGGAAACGTAGGTTATACTTTATCAATCAATGCTGTAATAATGTTTGTTTTATTTAGTAGTCTTATATGTCTAGCTCAGATTGTATGAAAGGAATGCTTGAGTAATCGGCATCAACTAAGGTTTATTTAGCCTCCAGTGTTCTGTGTAGGATTTGTTACTGTTTTCTCGACGCCTCTAAGGAATGGAACTGTTAATTAGAACCCGACAGTGAATGGTAGAATAAGGATTCACATAACTCGGTCTTTGAGAATCGAGCCCGGGATCTCTATCCAGTAACCCACCAACCAACTTAGTTCTGATTGTAGGTTTTGCTACCTAGTTTATAACAGTTGCAGCATGATTTTTAAGATTTAAGAACATCTCTAAAGGGGCAAGTTTCGTTTAGCCGACATCTGTTAATAAAGAAAAAAAACTATTTTTGTCATTTAGATATCTCAGGTATATTACTGAACAAATTTTGCCGCGGAAAACGCGCTGTTGCCATTTTTTGAATGCAGTTTAGAAGTAACGAAATGAGATACATGAAAAATTAGTGTTATTTTATATTGTAGACTTATTTTTAAGCACCGATACGAAAATGAAAATCTGCGGAAATGCGTTGTTTCGCCACTATACAGTGATCCTCTTCACGACCTTTAACACAGATCAATGAATAATATCTATTCTTATCAACTTAATATCGCTATGGTCAATAAATGCGAACATTTAAAAAACATTGTCAATAAAGCATAAAAACGACAATCCTGATAAAGCATAAAAAGTGGGTATGTATACATTGTACATATATGTCAATTTAATATTCTATATTCAGTTGAGTTAAATCATTTCGTTCATATTTACGTTCAAATTATTTACAAAAATGTCGACTCAAGTTGCAGAAATGGCTCTACCTCGTTCGCGACAAGAAGGTTATGAATTCGGTCTTTTACATGGTTTGTTGCATAAACGCCCCTTATGTAAAACCAAATGTAAAGGGCATAGCAACAAACCTGATATTTTTTCCCATTATTACCATGGGGAAATAGATCTGGACATATACCGTTGTTCAAATCAGCAAAGTGTCGTCCAGATGAAACTGTCGCAAAAACACGTGGTTTGAACACATGCATTTGTCTCCCGAAATCGAAATAAGGTACGTTTTTTTTTCGTCTTTAAAAAACTCATAACAATATATTAAATGTTTTAGAGTCTTGTTTGGTTTTGCACACAACGAGTCGTTCTAACGAAATCTGTTCTTCTGTGAATTATAAAGCGCAGCAATAAGGTCAAAATCTCCAATAAATGCAAAAAAACCGCACATATATAATATACCCCACCCAGCACCCCACTATCCCGAAAGTATGTAAAAAAGTTCAGAATACTATAGAAAACTTCGAAATATTGAAGATTTTCTATTACACCGCCCTTATGATAAATTTCCGTGGAAAAAGTTATATAGAAAAGTTATTGCAAATTATTAATCAAACAAAAATATGTAGTTTTTATCTCACATGTATATCACATTTCGGCACTTCTAAACCCGGAAAAATCAATAAAAATTATTGTGATAAAAATACATTTTCGAATAAAAATTAGTTCACATCGTTATATTGAATGTTTTTACGTCATTCTATAACAAAAAACTATTAAAACCACCGTAAAGTTCGAATTTTAGTTAATAGTAGAAAAATTAAAAATTCGAGTTTTCTCAGAAACGAAGAATTTCTGCGGCAAAAATCAAATTATGTAGTGAGCTTTCTTGTATAGAATCATCCTATAAACCGATATTCCATGTAACTGATTTCGGCTAAACGAAACTTGAGCCTCTCTTTTTTGTGTAGTTGTCTTTGAGAAACCCAATGATTTATGACTTTGAAGTTCGAATTCGTGATGCATTTGTTGGTATGTATGTATTATTATTCACCTTTTTATTTATTAAGTTTTTAAGAATGACGCATGGTAGCTGGCGTGTCAAAATTGGTTTTTCTACTTCAATTAATTCAAACAAATAAATATATTATTTCTATTCTCAGTTATTTCTCGTATATTTTCTACTAACACTACAATTTGACGCTTGTGGTCCTCCTTGTCTTAGATCATCACGACGATTTTGAAATCTCATAACTCGTAATTTTTTAAACTAAATTCATTTGAAAAAACTACTCATTAAACCCCTCTTAAACCCGCGTTTTATTTATTTTTCTCAACGTTTTCAATTACGACACATAAACGATAATTAAATAAATTTACAATTATATATAAAGCCGTACCTTGTTCCATATGAAAATGTAAACAAAACAATTAACACAAAACAAGTGGTACCGTCACATAGTCACCCACTACACCTGCAACGATTTTAGCATTTGTAAATAACAAATATACGCGCACCTTGAACACATACTTGCTTAATAACACGAAATTACTTTTTAATTGAAACCCGGCATCTACTATTAAACTTAACCGATTGGCAACAGTCTATCATGGTTCATTAAAAATATTGAATAGAAATTGATCTGAAATACGCACCGCCCAACGCCTACGTTCCGGAGTATTAACAATTACTTAAAGATAAATAATAGTAGTAAATAATTACTCACCAATAGAACTGACCTTAGAAATTGAAACGATGAGTTCATAATACAAAATACACACACACACACACAAAATAATTAGAAACAACATTGTGAACATTTTAAAATCAAATACTAATTCAAGAAGATTACAATTCTCTCTTTCAAAAAGTAAAGTTATACATTTCTCCAAGAAAAGAAGTAATCAACATCCAAAACTCTATTTAAACAACAAACCTCTCCATATGTAAATAGTAAAACATATCTAACCACGATATTCGATAATACGACTTCATGGTAATAGCATATCGCGGGTGATCTGGCAAAAGCTCCTATCTGACAATTTAGTTAAAATTGAGATTTGAGTAGCATCACGTTTCATAGTTCCATACGCATGTATTGGCAAAATGTCATATCTCAAGAAAAATACAGTAGGTTACAAATTAAAAAAAAAAAACAAAGCCTCCGATCTACACTCAGCTGTTATTTGGGCGCAAATACTACTATCTGCAGATTTTGATGTAAGGCAAAACCTCCTATCTGCACTCAGCTGTTATAAAAAACTCCTATCTGCATTCTGTTCATGTTAAAAAGCAACAGTGACACGCATTTTTGTGTTTGATGCATTTTTACTAAACAAATTGAATTGTATTGTGGATTCTTCGCAGTTATTTTATGATTGTGTATAAAAAATAGACATATTATTTGAAACGCCAGATTTTAAGTTTGGATTGATTTGATTTAATAGATAGTGTATTAAAAAGTGTTTATAACTTATAAATTATGGTTTCTCGATCTAAAAGACTTGTTCAGTTAGCTGCAATTATGATTTCTCCAGATGTAGATTAAATGCCGGTAGTGTTAACCCGAAATTTAAACTTTCCAAGTACACAGGATAATATTTTACCGGGTAAGTACCAACAGTAAATTCATGTGCGAAGTAATAAAAAAGTATTGCAGGATACACGCATTTATACGTTATAAATTAATTTTGGTTTAAAACGGGTAAAACGTTATTGTTTAGGTACTACAGAAAGCACCTTGCTGTTGGAAAACATGAGCATGACAGAGATTGAAACAGTGAACAAAATAGAACAACCAAGCTCACTAAAACACCAAAATGAGCCTGAGAATTCTAATCCTACGGTCTTTTCAGATTTGGATGGGATGTCGGTCGTTTTAGCCGAAAATTTAGAGTTTCAAAATACAAACGATATGACAGGTAGGTACCTACCTAATTACCTAATAATAATAATACCTAAGTAGAATAATAACAAATTCCTGTATCAACGTAATAGCATAAAATAATAACAATCAAAGCGCTCTATTCGCATTTTCCTGTCTGTAAGTCTGTAAACTCTTGGATGTTTAGGTTTGATTGCCCTTTAATAACGTGCCTATTGTTTCAGACATAAGAGAAATGATCATTGAACAAAATGTGATCATAGAGGACCAAACTATGGAATTTTTGGACCCAGACGGCATCGGCATACCGTTTCTTTACACTGCAGCAGTAAAAGACGGTGGTAGGTTCTTATTTTACCGAATTAGCCTGCTAAAAAATCCTAAATGAAGACAAAACAAAACGTACAAATTATAAATTCAATCAATGATTTTTGCCAGTTAAATAATAAATATTTTTTTATTTTTAGATATTACAGAAACAACCTTAGTACACAACCAAAACCCTAAGGAACCCTCAGACGTTGACGATTCTGAAGCGTATCTTCCGTCTAATGATCTTGAACAACAATCAGAAAGTGATAATCACCCTTCGAATAATGAAAAATCTGTAGTAAATGAGCATGAAGATATTACAGCGGAATAAACAGCAGAAAATGTAAATGAAGTAGAGGTTAACGTCAATGAAGGAAGGAAAAGACGCCTCAGGACAAAAGAAATGGAATGGGCAAGAAATAAGATCAAAAAACTTCGCATGAAAGAACAACAATATCTCGGGATTAAAAAGAATGAAAGTGGAAAACTAAAACAGAATGTGGTCAAACCCCAGAGAGACCTAAAACCTCACTGTTCTTCACAAGCTTGTAAAAAAGCAACGAATCGACACTGCTCTGATATTGCAGAGCAAACGAGAATTGCAATTTTTAAGAAGTTTTGGGAGACTATGAACTGGGATCAGAGACGTGTCTTTGTATCCTCTAATGTAAAAAAAAATGTTACAAAACGTAAAACAATAGAAGGACCTTCAAGGCGACAGGGTAGTTATAGATACACATTAAATAACTTGCAAGTATGTCGTAAAATGTTTCTTAATACTCTGTGTATTGGTTATAAAACAGTACAGTCATGGGTTGATCAGAGTTTCTGTGGTATGCATGCTGAAAAATCAAGCAGAGTCAATATAAAACAGCGAGTCAAAGAACAGCATAAAGCTCAGTATGAAATCTTAGAAGAATTTTTTGTACAACTGCCAAAACTACCAGCTCACTACTGTAGGAAAGATTATTTTAAATTGTATCTAGAACCACATTTCCAGTCTTTAAGTGACGTTTATAAACTATATTTGACTTACACCAAAGATAAAGCTGTTCCAAGTCTGTCTAGAAAATCCTTCACTACAGTTTTCCACGCTAGAAACATATCCGTGTACAGTCCTAAAAAGGACCAATGTAACACTTGTGTCTCATTTAAATGTGGAAATATTTCAGAGGAACATCACGCGCAACATCAAAAAAGGAAGGAAGAAGCACGAAAGATAAAGTTTTGGCAGAAGAAAAGAATTGCATAACAATTACGATAGACGTGCAAGCGGTTAAGTTATCCCCATACCTCAACGCTGGCAAAATATAGTTTAAAACTAAGTTGTGTTGCCATAACTTTACAGTTTTTAATTTGGCAACCAAAGACGTTGTTTGCTATTGGTCTGAAGATCAAAACAACCAACTAGTTGCGTCAACTTTTACTTCATGTATTCTGGATTATCTTCAGAGTTGTTTAACGGATAAAAAATTACCAATAATAGTTTGGTCAGACGGGTGCCCCAGCCAAAATAGAAATAAGGTTCTTGCAAACGCCCTCTTGAATTTTGCTATGTTAAACCAAATAGAGGTATTTAAGAAATATTTAGAACCGGGTGATACTCAGATGGAGTGTGACTCGGTTCATAGCACCATCGAAAGGAAAATAAGAAACCGTGAAATACACTTGCCTAGTGATTATGTCAGTGTGTCCAAAGAGCCTAGAGTCACAGCCTTTCCATACAGAGTGAAACTTTTGAAGTTCGATTTTTTCAAAAATTATTCATTGTCAAAAAATTTGAGGTATCAGTCAATTAGACCTGGAAAATGGCAAGGGATCCTGTTATTAATGATACTTGAGTTATAAGGTACTTACCAAATGGCCAAATCAAAGTAAAGCTTAGTTTTGAAGACGAATAAATAGAATTACCTAGTCGTCCAAAGAAATTGGATCCAATTTTAGAGTATCCACCACTTCTCACTGGACCATGCAAAATTAAAGAAGAGAAGTGGCAACATCTCCAAGAATTAAAATCTGTAATTCCCAAAGATACACACTACTTTTATGATAATCTATTGCACTAAAGTTACCTGAAATGATCGAGATTCTGACTGTTTTGTATTTTTAATACAGTTTGTAAGAATTAAAGGTAATAAACCTATGAAAGCAAATAATCCTATCTTCTTATTATTTGAAGTAAAATATCCTGTCCCATTTTTCGTAAAAAACAAAAAATCCTATCTGATATATCGGAAAAACCAAAAATACCTATCTGATTTTACAAACATCAGGTAGTTTTTTTTACGCAAATAATTGGTATTAAGTCACAAGCACGTATTATAACGTTACTTAAATTATCTAAACTTTTTATGTAACGTAATTTTTTATAATAATCGTTTTTATCTCTTCCTGTAAAGTTAACCTAACAGTAGATAGGAGCTTTTGCCAGATCACCCGCGATATACAATCTCTTCGAATGGCATATCAGAACGGGCTTGACATTATGAAGTCAGTTTCTCATCCAACTTGACGCTTATAACTATATTATATAAAACATTAATCCTAACTAAATTAGATTATGCATGCATCGTATACAATTCTGCTCAGAAAAGTTTAGTTAATGAGCTAGACAAAATTCACAACTCTGCCTTACGAATAGCTTCAGGAGTATATTGTACGCGCCCAATTGTCAGCATGAATTGTAAATGACTGATAGTCGCAAGTTTTACCCCTATCATACGCAGTCAAAATATCAGTTCATCGTAACGTGTTTTCAAAGAGGCTCCAAGAGACTTTCAACCAACGAAAACGTATCGATCCCCCATTTTCCATTTTATATACGGCTAGATAGACTATCTACGGTGGATGTTTCTTTACCAAAAAGTGCTAATATTTCTGATATAAACACACCCGCTCCCTGATCTGATGGTCTCCCTAAACTCAACACAGCCCTAAGCAAATTTAAAAAATCAGAAACTCCTGCTGATCTGCATAGAACAAAAAAGGTACGTGATATTAATAAAAAAGTACATAAAATCAATGAACAACGACATTAGTTTAGGGACCCGGGATCGAGGTGAAATCTCACGTCGATTGAGTGAATTTAACCGTGAATATGGATTTATCGTTGAATATAAGTGTGATTTAACCGTTTATAGTATATAGGGTGAGTTACTAACCACTTTTTATGCCAAATCCTTTTCTTTTGACCTAAGTAAGTAAATTCCAACTTATTTCTTAATATTACATACATACAAAACCTATACTAAGAAAAAAAGTAAAAGTCAAATGGCGGTAGATAAACCTCCCGAGCCTCCTGATAAAAATAATGACAAAGCCAAAATACAGCACAAGTCAATAGAACAAAAATCTTATACACTCCACATAGCTCTCCCCCGTTTGATGTATATATTCAGGGGAAGTCAGGTAATGTGGGTAATTTACATATTATGAGTATAGTCAAAACTATCTTTAACTTGAAACTACAAGATGTAATAAAATTTACCAGAAAGGGTGAAAACCGAATGGGAGCCACTTTCAAGAATGCAGAAGCTGCTAACAACTTTATTAATGAGCAAGACTGGGGAAATTTGGTTTATGAAGTATATATACCAAGTCACAATATATCAAGCAAAGGTATTGTAAGATTTGTAGATACGACCCTTACAGAACAAGAAATAATTCAGTTCACAACAACAAACATCAATAATTGTAAGGTGCTACATGCCAAGAGAATGAATAGAAGAGCGATCGTTGATGGAAATATAAAGTACATCCCCACTGACACATTGTGTTTAACTTTTGCAGGAAAAATCATCCCGAGAAGTGGAAGTTTATGGCCTTCCAATCCTGGTAAATCCGTATATAAGCCCTGTCATCCCATGCTATAACTGCTTACTTTATGGACATAGCACAAACCAATGCAGAGGCAAAGCAAAATGGAAAACTTGCAGCAAAAGCCATGAAAATAACTCAAGCTGCAATTTATGTTGTATCTATTGCAAAAATAATGATCAATATGCAAAGAACAAAAAAGACATTAAATGGAAATTAAATGGCATTCTCAAACATCTCATATTACGAAGCAATTTATATTGTATCTATTGCAAAAATAATGATCAATATGCAAAGAACAAGAATGACAAAAAGACATTAAATGGAAATTAAATGGCATTCTCTAACATCTCATATTACGAAGCCAGCCAACAAGTACCATCCAATTCTTCCACCAGCCCACCAAAAAATGACCTACACAACTTTCCAGCTCTAAGAAAACAAAACTCAAAAGAACAGGCCAATTCAATTCAAGTACATGAAAGAACATTAGCAACAATATCCACAACACCCGAAGTAGCATGTTATGTACAAGTAGCCACAACATCCCCAAGCAGCGAAAGAAAAATACAAACACGACAAAGCCGCACAACCCAAATGCCTAAATAATCCAAATGGCAGATCAGAGATAGGAAACAAAACGACAACAAATAGTGAACAGCCCCAACAATTAGCAACAAGAGAGGAAGAAGAAAAACTTCAACTCGATGTAGTACAAGCAATATCATTCTTATCAGAATCCCACAAATAGCTTATGTTAACGTTTATAGGAAATTTGATTTCAAATAATTATCATAATCATCTTACACCCCAGCAAGAAGTGGGTCAGCTAACAGAAATAAACACAGCACAAACATGTACATCTCCATCACCATGCACCAAAAAACAAAATACCTCAGGGGATTATATGGACCTGTCCGACACGGACATGTTCTGATCTCCTGTGCAATACTTGTATTTTATTCGCATTCACTCCACTAACTGTAATCCAGTGGAATATACGTTCATACAACTCCAACACAGATAACTTGAAAGTAATCATTAGAAACCGTAATCCTGATATAATCCTACTAAATGAAACATGGTTAAAACAAAACTATAATATTTCATGCAGAAACTTTCAAATTCTTAGAAACGACAGAGCCGATGGCTACGGTGGAACAGCTATTCTATACCATCAAATTCATCCCAATAACCTACCAAAGTAACGTTGGCAATATAAATATTCAAACACAGGTAATACACCTACCACAACATAACATTAATATTCTAAATATATACTGCCCATCAAGCACAATACTCAGAGTAAATAATTCGATCCATTTTATTCAGCAATTCAAGAAACCCCTACTTATTATGGGAGAACTAAATTGCAACCACCCCGCATGGGGGAGTAAAAGAATAAGTATTAATGGTCGAAACATTATTGACTCCTTAGAGTCACTCCAATTAGTATATCTAAATGATGGACAGGCTACCAGATTGTCTTCACCAAGTGAGGATAAATCTGTGGTGGATGTTACCCTAATATCTTTTGAGTTAATTCCATATGCTACCTGGGAAGTTCTCCTAGACCCTGGAAGTAGTGATCACTACCCAACCATCTGCAAAACTCCAATCAGATAGTAACCACAAAAAGAAACTTTAAAAAAGCTAACTGGAACACCTTTTATGAACACCTCTGCACAACCCCACAGCCCCTAACCCATTTTAAATATAAAACATTGCAAGATAATATTATAAAAGCAGCAAATGCGACAATGTCATTTAATAAAATCAAACACAACCAAAAATACAATATCCCTTGGTGGGATAACTCCTGTCAACTATCCATAAACTGCAGAGTATCAAATTGACTGTCTCGACCCTTACTTCGTGGAATATGCTCATATTAGTATTTTTAAATGAAACTCACGGTCTCTAGTTAATTCCACAATATAATAAAAGTTATTGAAAATTCTAAAAAATTGACAATTGTTTCTGCAATTAAAACATTTACCAACTCTCCTACCATAGACAACTTTATAGCAGTTAAAAGGAACATTGCTTCTACTAGAAAACTCCTCAAGTCCTAAAGAAAGAACAGTTTTCGCAACTTCTGTGCAAAAATAAACTCTTCATTAAAAATTATTTGGAATAAAATCAATAAACGCTTCAAACCGTACACCTCACAACAACTTATCAAATCAACTTCCACCTGGCATTCTGGCTCAAGAAATTTTATCCTCCTTATGCCCACCTATCATTACCGAAAACGTACAAACATCCATATCAACAGAAATTGAACCATTCTCCTATCAGGAATGTAAATTCACAATAGAGTCAAAAAAATACTCTGCACCAGGTATGGACCCAATTACATACTCTATGATTAAGCACATGCCAACGTCTTTGTCTAAGGATCTATTACAATTATTCTTCCTCTCATAAAGCCCTACAAAGACAAATCAGTAGCAATGAACTATAGACTAATTGCTCTAACTTCATGTGTGGGTAAACTTCTAGAATCCCTAATAAAAAACAGGCTGGAATGGTATGTAGAAAACAAAAAATTACTCAATCCCCTACAGTTTGGATTTACAAGGAATAAAGGTTGTATGGACTGTTTAACGTTTCTAATCTCTCATATCCTTATAAATTATTCAGCCAATGAATACTCCATAGGCGTTTTCTTAGACCTCTCAGCTGCATATGAAACAGTTAATATACAACTTCTGTACAAAACTTTAATAAACCTAGCCCTACCTAAATATATAATAAACTTAATTTATGCTTTTATAAATAATAGTGTCATATTCGTCCAAGACAACTTAGGACAAACAATAGGACCTTTGCCAGCTAATCAAGGTCTATCCCAAGTATCTCCTCTTAGTCCAATCCTGTTTAATCTCTATACCCAACCTATTTATGATATCCTCCCTAAAAATGTTAATCTTGTTCAATATGCAGATGACACGGTACTTATAGTTGGTGGAGCGAATGTGAGCCAAATGGTAAATAATTTAAATACATTTTTAGAAAAACTCAACACATAGTTAGACACACATAATTTCAAACAATCAACCAATAAATCTCATGCAGTAATGTTTAGTAAAGGAATCATGAAAAGATCTATCCCCAAAATAAAAAAAACCTCGGAAACTATTGAAGGGGTGGATACAGTTTTAAACACCAATCCCAGCCTTATTATCAGAAAACGGTGAATTGGCCATCAAATATCGGAGGGAATGGCTGAGCTCCAAATGCTTAACAAAAAACCTGGCAATATCCAATAACACCGTAACCAATATTCTAAAGAAGTATTTTAAATGAAACTTACTGTTTCTAGTTAACTCCACAGTATATTGAAAAAATGTTAAAAATTCTAAAAAATTGACAATTGTCTCTGACGATGATATTTAGGTAATATCGAAACAATTGTCAATTTTTTAGAATTTTTAACATTTTTTCTATATATTGTGGAGTTAACTAGAAACAGTAAGTTTCATTTAAAACGCTAATATGTGTAGATTCCACAAAGTAAGGGTCAATACAGTTAATTCTAAAGAAGCTTAATAACATAAGCAAAAACTCAAGATATTGGACTAACAAAGAAAAATCGACTCTAATACCAATCCTTGACCGGCTACAACCATCTACTAATATGATGTACACAAAAGCAATATTGCCTTGCTATGAATTTGACCTAGAAATTCAACTAACTCCATTAAATGTGGCAAATCTTAAATCCAATAAAATTGATGAATTGGCACATATTCAGTACCAAAAAATTCAATCCTAATTTCCGGATCATACAAGAATATTTACAGATAGATCTCTATTCCAATGGCACTGCAGGATTTGGAGTTTACAGTGAAGAATTCAACTATGCATTTTCATCTAGGCTACTATTATTCACACAAATATGGTTAGGAGAAAATAACTGCTATCAACCATGCACTTCAATTCATCTTAAAAACTACTACTAAAGCCATAATCTTCTCAGACTCTAAAACTGCACTACAAAAAAATATGCAAACCAGCTTTCTTCAAAGAAACAGGGCATTCATTAATTCTAACTAAACAAGGAATTATACTAGCAAATACTAACGGCTTTAATATTGTACTAGGATGAATCCCAGGTCACTCTGAAATAAAAGGAAACCATAAAGCTGATCAGCTAGCTAAAACAGGTTGTTCCCTTACAGTTTCAGCGAATATAAAACTGAATTATCAAAACTACTTCCCAGATATCAAGAACAGCATATGGGTTAAATGGAACAATGAATGGAGCCTCATAAAACAGAATAAAAAATCGTTCTATTACACAGTTGGCGAACAATTACCAAAATCTCCCTGCTTTAACCAATACCAATACAAAAACAAAAGACATTTAACAACAGTTATAAGAATGAGAACAGGACACTGAACTCCTTTCCATATGTTTAGAATTGGAATTAAAGATGATCCACTATGTGAATGTGGGCAAATAGGATCACTTAACCACATAATACTAGAATGTCCTATTAATATATCAAATCAATTCAACCTTTACATAGAGTTATGCAAAACTAAACTTAGCGCGCCATTTGATATATGTACAATTTTAGCCAATTAAAATGATGAACGATTATCAACAATACACCAATTTATAGTTATGTTTAAAATATCCCTTTAACTTAATCCGCTCTTTTATAGACCTGGGTTTCTCATTGATTTGGTGTACCTTTATCTGAAAATAAGAAGAAACGCTTCATTTTGTTACTTAATAATTTTTCGATTGTTTCTAAATAAAATAAATCACTCACCCATAATTTTCTTATTAAACGCACCTAGCAAAGAAAATATTAAATATTGATGAGTAGAGATATAGATCTCGGAAACAGTTTATCCTGGAATTTGGGAGAAAAATCGGGCCTAAAAAATGCTTAAAAAATGTTATCAAAAGATTGATTATTCAATGGTGTAGAGCTCTCTGGTCTAGCATACTTCCATATTTGATAGAAAATTACTTTTCGCGGGAAGTGTTGATGGATGATTATCTTTCATTTTAACCTAAATCAGTCATCCCCCACCCACTCCCTAAGTGCGGGGGTGGGGGTGACTTTATAAAATAGTCGTAAAAATAAATTTTTGAATTTGGAATCAAATTATACGTAATTTTTTACGTATACTCCTAAAATTTCATTTTGATAACTTGTTTTTTTATAAAGTTATGCAAAAAAAATGTTATCAAAAAATTGATTCTTCAATGGTGTAGGGCACTCGGGTCTAGCATACTTCCATATTTGATAGAAAAAAGCTTTTCGCGGGAATGTGTTGATGGATGATTATCTCTCATTTTAACGTAAATCAGTCATCCCCACCCACCCCCCAAGGGGTGATGAGAAAAATTTCAAGTTTAAGATAAAATTATGAAAATTTAGGGACGTACACAAAAAAATTCAAGGAAAACGATGACGTCGTTGGAATTTCATTTTTTCCAAAAAAACTACCCCCGAGAGGGAATTTTTCATTTAGTGTATTTTTTTGAGATTTCACGAATCCTATATGCCCTATCCTGAAAATGAAGTCTCCATGTCTTCCCGATACGTATATATAAAAACGGTCCCCGGAGCCGAAACCCAACCACATGCTTTTTAAAATTTGTTATATCTTGAAATGCTTGATTACAACCACATTCAACACAGCGCTAAACCGAAATTTGATGTCAAGTCATGTTTCAGTTTAAAATGACGAATCATTACTGATAAAACGGAAACATTAGAGTTACAAACAAAGCAAATCATATTCTCTAAATTAGAAGTTCTTTAAAAAGATAAAACTAAAAAGTACTTACACTTCTATATTAATTCACAAATAAAAGTAAAAAAATACCCGCATAGGTAAATGCACAGAAAAAGAAAATACTTTCCTTCTAAAAACTTGTCACAGTTCACAGTAATTGCAACTTTACAAAAATCTAAAATATTACACAAGAACAATGCCACCTGTAACACGAGGTTCTATGGGGACTTCACAAACGAATAATTTCAAAATATCATTATGAAGCGCAAACTCAGTGAAGCGTTGCCGTTTCGATACATTATGTAGAAAATTCAATACTTTTTTCTACATTTCATGAATAAAAAATGTATTAGAATTTAGTAGATATATTTTATCACTGTATATTCTTAAGATTCCGTTCTATTAAGAAAAATATTTTACATAGAAGTAGCTAGGTACCTAGGCCTTTTTTTAAAATGCAGTTGAAGAAATTCCATATTTTTCAAAAATCTTGTGTAGTAGTTCGACACTTTATTGACCAACATAAATTTCAAACTAGAATATAGGTTTAAAAAAAATAACGTTTATGAAAAAAAGGGATAGAAAAAATGTTTTATATTTTATTCTAAATTGCAGAGAATTTACTGGTTTCTGATTTATTTTTGTTTCACTTAGCTTCCTTTTTACTTTTAGTTGTAGATTGTAGTTTAGTTGTTATTTTTTTAGTAAGTAGGTACTTTCAACAGAATACATAATACACAAGTGAAATCAATTTTAAAATTCCCGATGCAAAAAAGTATATTTAGTTCAGTATATTTATGCCTTTTAACTTATAATATTCTGCTAAGATGCTCCGGCAACGCAGCAAAGATTACCGCTTATTTATCTTTCTATGAAACAATATTCATAAATTAATGTTAGGTTTGTTCCAACCTTCAATCACAAACAGATTTCTCACAGTTTGCAAATCGTTTCCAAAGCGCATGTCTGTAAGATACTGGTTTCCTGATCAATTTATGTTTTAGGTTGGAACAGCTGATAAAGAGTTTGAAGTGTGTAAGTAAACACAAAGAACACTTGTTCAGAATACTGGGGCAATATTTCTTCTGAAAATATCATAAATAATAATTCATTCAATGTAAGAAATAGCACATCTACCTAAATAATTTTGGATTTTAATTATCTGCTCGTTTAGTAGCAATTCTAAATTTTTGTCATCAGTACTTTCCATGAACGATAGTATGTCCCTAATCTCACTAAAATTTTCGACGCTCATACTTTACTATTTTTTAAAAGATATTTCAAAACAAATAGAAACATATTTTCAATGGGGGATTTATAAGCTATTTACTATTTGTCGGGTACGGGGTTAAAAGTTAAATTTTTAAAAGAAACAGTAATGCGCATGCCCCAAACAAATTGCTAGAGAATAATCCACAAACCGTTCTGATAGTTTACAAACAGGTTTGAAAATCAGTTGGAACAGAAAACTAATCGTTTACTAACTGTCAGAAACTCTGGTTGGAACACATTTGAGTTAGTGCGCAGAATCCTGACTGTAAGAAACTGTTTCTGACGCAGGTTGGAACAAACCTAATATGATGCGTACATTAAGTTTGGCGCGTTTTGCAAAATTCTATGTCAACTTTACGTACTATTAATATTAGGGGTGATGCATCTATGATCACGCAACATTAAGTTTAGCGCGTTATTAGAAGTTAATGTTCAGGTACGTAAAATCAACGATTTGTGTTCATTGAAACTACGAATTCCGTTTATTGTCTTTTAATGTGTGCTGTTTATAGATTTATGAAGAAAATGTATAGTTATTACGATGAAAAACGTGGATTAATTATTGTCAAAACTTAATTCAATGAATTTTTTCATTGTATTAATGAAAAAAATTATAAATTTTTGTTGTTACGCGTGTATTGTTTAATGTTTAGTCAATCATTGATTCAATATACTAAAATATTAATCCATGAACAGAAATCATTGTATCAATTACAGATTCATAACATTAATGTTCAAAATATTAACGACCGGTGCTCATTAATTTTACGAACTAAATTTTTTTATGTGTGTATAAACAGACATTCCTCCAAAATATTGAATCCTACAAACCTTACCAATGTGTATACCGATGCATCACATTCTAAAGCCGGTGTATAGCATATACTGCGAAGAATATCCAAGCAAAATTTAGACTTACAGATTTTACATCCATATTGTAGATGTTTATAGTTTTAAACTTCGCGCCACTTCGACTCTTCTTTCACTTACTTCCCGGTGCTGGCTGAACGAGGCCATCTTTGCTCTATGTGGCCACCAGCGGCAGTTTTTTCACAATATCATATCATCGCTCGGGTTAACATGTATTGTGTTTATTTTAAAACGAATAAAATGTTCAAAATCCAAGTTTGAGTTTAAATATTATTGGAATTAAGTGCCCAAGACTATAATTTCAGAAGTGGGATTACCAACGAAACAAAATTACTGAAGATTACGTTAATGTGTACATATTTAATTATGATTTATAACAAGCTAACCTAAAAATATGGCGGAGCACGATGATATACAACCCTAAGCCAATGGATCAATTCAACTCCACGATGTCTGTCGACATTATTCAGTCTACAGTACGAGCAATATTAAAATATGAATAGGAACGAAGAACTTTTACCGAAGAAAACACAGTAGAGAACCTCTACAATCAAACGAACAACCCCAACGTTAGTAATAAATAATTATCAGCTCTTCTACCAGAGTTTTCAGGATCTGAAAAGTGTTCGAATGTGTCTACGTGGCTAGATCGTATTGAGAAAATTAAGGAAATGTATTCGGTAACAGAATATATCATACAGTTGATAGCTGTAGGCAAATTAACTGACAGAACCACAGAATGGTACATAAGCAGATCTGATTTAATTAGTTTAAAAGCGAAATCAAGAAGATGTATTGCACCAGATTTTGGTTTGTTTTATTAATTCGACTTATTGTCTCAAACTGGACCGTATTGATTAAATGAAATAAAAATATTGTAGGAGAATACACGATGTTTATTTTTCTTATTATCATTATTATTATTTATATACAGGTCTTTTGTAATACAGTCAAATGAAAAGATTTCATTATAAATTCTTCTCTTAATACTTACCATTTTGAGAGTAATCCCAGTGATCGTGACAAGAAATTTAAGTTAAAGAGTGAAATATTTTTTTTTCATTTCTTAATTATAAAATTCACCTCTAAATAACTTTTTGGGTCAATGGTAAACATTTTTGGATCGATAAATATTTTTCACAGCCAGATAAATATCAAGATCTATTAATTCTGTTGTAATTTTTTATTATGACTATTAATTTGGAAAGATAAATAATTACTCCTCAAATCAACAGATAAAAATCGATCAACTACTATGCTAGTAATTGCAGACTATAAAATTTGGTATTTATGAAACAAATATTGCTTTAAGGATATGTACATAATAGAAAACATCGAGATGAATACATATTTCTTACGAATACTAAAAAGGTTGTTATGACGGAATCAACTGAAAATTTGTTGCATACAGAGAAAAATGTTACGACTTTGGAAATGATTAAAAACAAACTTGATTTGGAGTTTTATGTGAAATTAAAATGGAGTTGTTTAAAAAAATGTAGAAGCTTATGTTTAATTTATTGGAATGATATCGTATATTATTCACCAAACGGGTAATGATGGCTATTGCTCACGAGAATAAAGTTTGCGTAATAATCCAAGTAAATAATAGTCATTACACGCGAGAAGGCTACTATATTTTTTCTATGACTATTAAATAATAAAAACAGTTATGCAATATTTTATTTCTATTATTCGTTACAAAATTAATTGTGGAATTAGAACGTTATTAAAAAGTAATAGATGCTTTTATCCAAACAAACAGTAGTAGGTATATTTGCTCTAATCGACTCGTTTGTTGTTGTGGTTAAGATTTTTTAAGCGCAGATCATCATATTTTTTGCAGATTTGGTAATAGTATGAATAATGGTAAATTTTCGAACGACTTTTGTCTTTGTCTTTCGTACAGTCACTAAAAAAGCTGAACCTAAATCTTGAGATCTTCTGTAGTCATGTACCTAATGTAGTTCCTGTCCAAGAAAAGTACCTATGATGCCCATAATTATCGCACTATTTAACAAATAATACCTTTATCTTAGAAGACAAATATATTTCGTCGGGGGTATGTTCAATATTTTTTTTTATAAATTCACTTATTTTTCTTTAACCTTTTGATGAATATTTAATAATTATAATTTCTTGGGCTCATGGGTTAGTTAATTATCTGGATTATAATATACATATTTATGAAATATTTAACAATCTTTACGTTTCGCTCCTACCCTAGGCACCTGTTGTACTGGGTCTGGTGAGCCGAATATCAATAGAGTTCATCCGTGAGACGTCCTGAGCGTAAGGGTAACCACTGGATATTTTTTGTGGTAAAATATTGCCTCCCCTCAGGATTTCCTCGAATTTCCTTGGATCCCCTCGGATTTCAATTTGTTTCTTTTTCATCCTTTAAATTTTTTGTACTTTCACATTCATCAGAAGAATTATCATCAAATTAAATTTTTGATTCTTTTTCTTCAGATACCGGAATTTTTGGTTTCATGGTTTTCCCTGGCCTTTTTTACTGTAGAATATATTCTACGATCGACATTCTTGGTATTTGTTCTAGATTTGAACCTTTCTAATCTGTCTGAATTGAGTTTTGGAGTGTCTTTATCCAACAACCATCATAATGATGTTTTTTTCACCGTTTTTGTTGCACCATTTTCCTGAACAACTCTCAAAAAGAACTTTTTGATTTATCGTCAATCTGTTTATGAGAGTAATCTTTTAAATGTATGTTTCCTTTAAAAGGTTTCAAAGATTCCTCCAAATCTTTATTTTCCTCATCGCTTATTTTTTCTTCCAAGTCATCAACAAAAGTGATATCACATAAGTTGTCTCTATTTCCTTTATAATTGATTACATCCAAATCATAATCAGTTTCATCATCAGCATCACAGTTCGAATCACAGCATTAATTTTCTTCTAAATTTTGTACTTCTGTTATTTCCATTATTAATGTTTTGTCGTAACAGTTCCCAATTCCCGCATTTTCAGCTTTTTCTATATCTTTTTTTTGGGCTTTCAAAACGATGGCTCCTGTGTCTTCATCAGTCATTATCTCAAACTCTGTTGAACGAACAGTGCTACATTTGCTACTTCTTGGAAAATAATAACTACTCTGCAGACCATTCTTAACATCTTGCAGGAATTAATTCTATTCAATCTGTATAAAATGTCTACCATGCTGTAGTGAACAACAATAGAGAAAGAGCTTGTCATAGACCTGGTTGCCCCGAACAATTGCTCACAGGGTTGACTGCTCATCAGCAAAGGAAAAACATGTCAGGTGTTAAGTTTCTCTCAGAAGAAATTTTTTTGATAACTACCACAAGCATGCCATATATTTGGTGCATGCAATACAACTATTTTAGCACACAGTGCCTACTATTAATTCAGAAATTCTTCTCATTTTAGGGAAAATTAGATATGAAAATAATAATAATAATATTTATTCAATAAAGATAGATACAATAATACATAAAAAGATAGATGCATTAATACATAGAAAATAATTACAATATGGATGTATATTGCTAGTATACTTAATTTAACATTATTCCCAAAATTTCCGTGTTGATTACTCGATGATAATATATATTATGTTGATTTAATGATTTCGCTCAGATACGAGAAAATTATCATGGGTTACTTTATACCCTCAAAATTGAGCAGGAAAATCATACAAACACCTGAATAAGGAACGATATGGTTGAATGTTAATCGGGAGAAATAACGAAAAATCGGTAACGATGATACCGCTACTAGCTGTATCCTTCTAGGGATGTGTTCATGTGTTCAAAAGATCTATGAAATATCGCTTCGCTTAGGTTGAGATTAACATCAGTCAGTTTGCGTATGCTAAAATGATACTCTAATTGACTTAGATCTCCTCGGATTTTCTCGGATCTCCTCCCACTAGAAGCACAAAATGTCCTCGGTGGTTACCCCCTCGGTCCTGAGTAATATTCAATCATAAGATTGGTGACTTGTTGCACTCCGGAGGCTGTATCGTGCTAACAAACTGAACTTTCTCAAAAAATTACAAAAATGTCGTACTTCAAGTACCATAGCACCCGTTGTTCTGGCTCTGGTGAGTTGAAAATCAATAGGGTTCATCAGTGAGATGTCCTGAACAATATTCAATTATAAAATTAGTGACTTGTTGCACTCCGGGGGCTGTGTCGTGTGCATCAAAACATTCTGCCACCCATTCTAGCCATAGTCCGAAAATCTGACCAATCAAATTTGATGTGGCTATTTTGAGTGGCATAATGTTACTCGATGCGCTAGATCAGGGGTCAGAATGTCGGGACGATGATGGGGCTATTTACAGGGTCAAAATGTTTTCGGCGACAGAGCATTAGTATTATATTCAACAAACAATATTTCATGTTAAAATATCTAAAACTGTTTTTATACGTATTATACAATTCAGAAATTTAGATTTCATTTAATCAAGAATTACAACGATTTTAATGTGTTCTACTATTTTTATATTTTGCATAAATTTAAAGAGTTAACAAATTTTGATTTAGCAAAGTAGGAATAATAATTAAAAATTTAAGTTCTAAGTTTTTCAAAGACTACATGTATTTGTCAGTACAATTTTCTAACTTTCTTAATAAGATTGAACAACAGCTTATATTTAGAATCCCTTGTTAATAAAATATGAAGATCTCCTTTATTGAAAATAATTTTATAAAATGTACCTTTAGAAAAAATAGCATTATTATTTACAAAATAGTCAGAGGTTCAAAGAAATAAATAAATAATATGAATATATATATATATATATATATATATATATATATATATATATATATATATATATATATATGTATATTGAAGGAAATAACTATAAAAATACATTATTTTACCTCAATTGAAGAGGCACATGTATAAAATAAAAAAGGAAAGTATGTTAATGTACAGCGCCTTGTGTTAAGGCATTAGGACGATTTTCACGAACATTTTCTGCCAAATTATGACGCCGTTTTGCTCTTTTTCTTGTTGGTTCGCATTGGGCTGGGCGGCCTACAGGAGCTCTTTTGCATTCCCTTAGTACTCCTGGTCTTCGTCGAGCAACAGCAGTTGGTTGCACGCTAATTGCCGGTCTCCTTTTAAATTTAAGAGGGCTGCAGCTTCCAGCTGTATTTAAAAAAGTGTCCCATGCATTTTTCGTTTTAATTGAACTTAGACACAAATCTTCTACAACTTCGGGCAGTAGTGCCAAACTTTGTCTGATTTTTCTTCATCAAATCAATAAGTGAGGCAAAAAAATTCTCACTAATGTTTTCCTCTTGTTTGAGGTCGGTTAATGGTTGGCGATTTTCAATATTATATTCCGATATTAAACTATCATTTAAGTTAACAATGGTAACATTTTCAGGAGCTTCATCCATACGTTCAGTCATTTTTTGATTTGCAAATGCAAAGGGCCTATAAAAATCTTTTGACTGGACATCCTGTCCTGAAGCCAGCTGTGCCATTAAATACCTTGATTCGACACTACAGCTTGGAATATTAATAGATGCTTTTTGATAATAATGGAGAACTTCAGCCTAGTGTTTACAAAAAGACCCTAGTCGTCCAACTTCACAGCTGAAAAATCCGTTTGAAATTTCCACGTTATACTTTTCATCCGAACTTTCACTCGGGACAGAAAATAGGTCATTAGACAACTGTAAAACGTCTTATTTTTGTGAGTATTTTATTTTCCCAATATACATTTTCAAAAGCAACCTACACGTCGAATCCCTCTGATGAATATAATTTCCTATTCTTCGGAAATAGTAGTCTTCCATTGCTGTGCAAACAGAAATGAACTAGTGCCGCTGCATTATATGCCTTATTTCTTGAGAACACTTTATCTTTAAATAACCGAACACTTATCTCAGTGTAATTATTTGTTTCATGCCCATAGGTTGTTGTATCTCTGTAGGCTAAACACTGCCCTCCTATTCCAGTTATCCGTTAAATATTTTTGCCATTCCAGCAATGAAGTAGAATTCAGAATTGCCAAGTTATATTCCTCTTTAGATTTATCTTCTGTAGAGAAGACTAAAATATTATGAAAGTTTTGATACAATTCATTTCGACGATCTTGTGGAATACCATGCTTTTTCTTCCACAACCAGCGCCACACCGACTGTAATACATGAAACCGACAAAGCAAAGTTTTGGAGTTGGGCCATACAGATTTTAAAGCCCATCTTTCAAAATTCGAATCATCCGTCATAAAAATTTTCGGAAAACCTTGCCCGCAAAATAAATTTTAACAGTTGAAATCCTGCTTACTGACTGTCCTGACGTTATAATTATTGCTGAAGGTACTGCGCCAATTTGGCAGGGTGTCAGTAAAAATGTTAAACAATGGTTTAGTGTATTGCAGGATGATGTACTGTCAACAAATACAATATCTTTGGCGAATGGCCAATTATGTGCTTTTTGCATTATTTTAGTTACTGCTATGACAGAAAATGGGTTTTCTGAATAATTATCCCCTCTGATTGGAACTCTTCTTGTTTATCAGAAATTTTCTGAAAACAAATACTGTGCAGAATTTCAAAACTATTTATAGAATATTTTTTGAATACTTCTTGTTGGTGTTCTATAGAAAGAATAAGAATTTTTTCATTGTGTATTTTATTTTTGAAACAAGTTTTTATAACAAATTCAGACAATTATATATTTTTTAAGAATATTGGGCAATTATCATAGGTTCTTTATGATAAATAATTATTTAATAATCGAGTTAAGAACTATAATATGTGAAGAAACAGGTAAATTAATAAATGAAATGTAAAAATGATAAATGAAAATTGTCAAGATATTGTTTTTACATACAGCAATATCATATTGTGTTCGATTATGTATAGGATTTACCTGCATTACACTATCACCTCTAACGGACAAGTGCAACAGGTCGTCTCGACATTCTGACCCCTGATTTAGCGCATGTAGAAACATTATGCCACTCAAAATAGCCACATTGAATTTGATTGGTCAGATTTTCGGACTATGGCTAGAATGGGTGGCAGAATGTTTTGATGCGTACCGTGCTAACAAGACATGTAACGAAAAGTGGCCGACGACGTCGACACCGACGACGACGACACCGACGACGACGACATACACACAGGATTTTTTCTAAAAACCATTATTTCGTTTTGTTCATGATGAAAAACGTGGAAATAACTGAAATTTTTTTTTCAAAATTTCTACTTTTTTTGGGGCAAACCAATACTTTTCTCGCATTTAGATAGGTTCGGCGGAAAAGTAAAAATCAAAATTATAGTAATTCAAGATCAAATAGTTTGTTGGATGTCATACAGTTTTTTGAATTTTTTATTGAATTATGTTTAAAATAATTTATTATAGAAATTTACTACCAAAATTCTGGATAGATTTAATTATTATTTCATCCTGAAATACGCCTAGAAATCTCGTGAAAAATCTACCGCGCGCTCGATCCTGCATTAAATATAATAAATAGTAGAGAAACAGAAGAATTCTTTTTAATTTTTTGGAATGCTTCCCGCACATTTCCAAGGTTAGAAATGTATTGATAAAAAACGAGTTCCCAGCGCGAAATATCGTTACGAAGGTGTTTTGTTATATTAGCTCAAGGCAAGGTTTTATCTATTCAAAAAATACTCGCTTAAAGATGTTTTGGTGTAACATTTCTATTAAAATACAATGATTAAATTCATTATTAATCGAAGAGTGATTAACCTAATAGATTGTATCCTTGATAATATCTTAGTACTTACATCAGAGAAAAAAATCTACTTTTACTCAGATTCTGTCTAATTGAAATTTAATTAAAAAAATCATTGGCACTTCTGTAATTGTATATTTATAAATACAAAAGATGGATCATGAATCGTGATTATAGGTACGCCGACCTACTAAAATGATTAATACTTTTATACTCTAGATGAAATTTTTCTGAAAATAGACAGTAAATATTGACATTTCTGAAAAATAATTTCCCTCAAAAACGCGAAAAAGTTAATAACCAAAGACGAACACAAATTATATCCCAGAAAACATAATTCCCGGCTATTGTCGAATTTACAGTTGAACCGTCTGGAATATTAAACTGAGACAGTGTAACAACTCTACTACAAAATTAAATAGGTTAGTTAAAGCACTGGACTAACGTTAATGGCTTTAAATTTTCATATAAAAATAAACGGTTTTACGGATTAAAACTAACTTTCCGCATCTGTGGCCCTGAACAATGTTCTATCATAAAATTGTTACTTGTATACACTTCGAGGGATGTATCGTGCTAACAAACCGAAATTTCTCCAAAAATAACAAAAAATTTTGTATATCTGGATTTAGAGGACCCGCTGTACTCGCTCTAGTCAACTAAAAATCAATAAGGTACATCTGTGAGACACCTTGAATGATACTGGTGAGCTAAAAATCAATAAGGTTCATCTATAAGTTGCCCTGAACAATATTCAATCATAAAATGGGTCACTTGTATACACGCTGGAGGCTTTATTGTACTAACAAACTGAAAATTCTCCAAAAATGACAAAAATTTGGTACCTCAAGTACCATAGCACTCGTTGTACTGACTTTAGTGAGCTGAATCTCAATAGGGTGAATCTTTGAATAATATTCAATCATAAAATTGGTCACTTGTATATACTCCGGTGGCTGTATCGTGCTAACAAACTGAAATTTCTCCAAAAATGTCGTACTTAAAGTACTATAGCACCTGTCGTACTGGCTGTGGTGAGCTGAAAATAAATAGGGTTCATCTGTGAGATGTTCTGAATAATATTCAATTATAAAATAGTTGTTTTTTGCACTCCGGAGGCTGTATCGTGCTAACCCACTGAAAATTTTCAAAAAATGACAAAAATGTCGTACATCAAGTACCATAGCATCCGTTGTACTGGCTATTATGAGCTGAAAATAAATAAGGTTCATCTGTTAGATGTCCTGAGTAATATTCAATCATAAAATTGGTGACTTGTTGCACTCCGGAGGCTGTATCGTGCTAACAAGGCATGTAACGAAAGGTGGCCGACGACAACGACGACATACACACAGGTTTTTTTTCTAAAAACCATTTTTTGGTGTTGTTCTTGAGGAAATGCGTAAAAATAACTCAAAATTTGTTTTCAAAAATTCCACTTTTTTGTGGGTAAACCAATACTTTACTCGCATATTAGATAGGTTGGGCGGAAAAGTAACATACACAATTACAACGAAAACTTACTTTACATTAACAAATTCCTCAATGTAAAGAACCAATAAATGTCTTGAAACTAATTTTTAACCAAAAATTAAATTGGAAAGCTCACATTAAATATGTTAGTCAGTTATAAATCTAAATTGCCTGTCCAAAAAACAACGTGGAAAGAATGGGAAAACACTAATGATGGTATATCGAGCATTAGTTAGGTTAAAACTAGACTATGTTTGCATTACATACGCTTCAGCAAAACATTCAATCTTGAGGCCCCTTGATGTTATCCATAATCAGGCACTAAGAACAATACTAGAATCATTTCGCAGCACACCCGTAAATACTTTATACTGCGAAGCTAAGTGATAGAAGACGGATTCTAACCCTATCATATGCATAAAAAATATCCAGCAACACCCAACGTATAAAAATACCATCTCACACAGATTTTCTTGCCCCTTCCAAAGCAAATACTGGAACCCTCCTTTCTATGAAACAATTCACAGTTTTTTGAAAAGTCACAACCACGTTTCGTTTCCTTTAATTAACATTCCTTAATAGAGTTTCTCATACCGACACGTGTCGGTCCTAAAATCAATACTAACTTAACCTTTCTCAATAAACTTGACCATAATATTAATATTATTGTTACGAAACAGCACACTGGTATAGTCCCTAAAACCGACTCTGTCTAAGCCAGGTATTAAAGTTAAAATTATGGCGGACACGCAGTTATAAAAAACTGTTTACGAGTTTAAGACTATCTTATGTAAACAGCGTTTTTGTGACCAGAGTTATCTAGAAAAGGCCAGAAAAATTATTTGTGACTGTGTAAGCCGCAGCCCAGAATTTACTAGTAAAAACGGCTTTAATATATAAGGGAATGATCAAGAAGAGTTAGTTTAGTTGATAATTTGACATCGTGAGATAAACAAATAAATTAGTGAATTAGTGAACTGTTTATATAAATTAGTTTAAGTGAATATACTGTGTATATAAATTAAGTATTAGTGATTAGTTTAGTGTTTAAATAAACTAGTAAGTAGCCATACCGTGTGTTTAAAGTTTATCCCACCCGTTTATTGTTTAAATAAATTAGAAAAACATTATATTGGTGTCAGAAGTGGGATAATATAAATAAATTGCAACGTAAAAATGGTCAAGAGACTATGTGATCTGAAAATGGCGGAATTAAGAGCAGAATTGGAAGATCGTGAGTTGGAAACGTCCGGTAAGAAAATCGAATTAGTAGAAAGACTTAAAGTGGCACTGGAAAATGACGGCTTTGATCCAGAATCATTTTTATTCAATGACGAGGCTTCCACCTTAATCTCGTCAATTTCTGCTAATATTTCTGCTGATATGGACGAGAAGATTACCACAAAGAAAAGCGATATTTCTGCTAATATGAAGAACGATATTTCTGCCATGGAAGAAAAGATTTCCACTAATGTAAAGAACGATTTTTCTGCCATGGACGAGAAGATTTCTGCTATGAAGAATGATATTTCTGCAGATATCTTATCATTGAAAAATGACATTGCTGCTGAAGTCGAGAATAAAATTTCGTCTCTAAAATCAGACATGGAGAATAAGATAACAACGATGGAAAATCAGATGGACGAGAAAATTAAGGAGTTAGAGACAAAGATTGCCGATTTAAGAACACAAGACACTTCAGCAGAAGAAAAGCAGATAGAGATCTGCAAGCCAGAAACACAACCCAAGACAGATGGTATTTGCAGTTTTACCCGAGTCAAGGCCCCAACGTTCGATGGAAAGATGTCGTGGACCAATTATGTAAAACAGTTTGAAGCAGCCGCTAGAGTGAATAATTGGTCCGACAAGGAGAAAGCAGTGAACTTAACTATCGCGCTTCGGGGAGATGCCTTAGATGTACTTCAGACGATACCTCTAGAAGAAACGGACGATTTCGAGCAGCTGAAGAAAAGGTTGGACATGCGATACGGTCACGAACACCTAGAACATTTGTACCAGTCCCAGCTGAAGAACCGAAGGCAAAAACGTGACGAAGCCCTTCAAGAGTATGAAGTGGATATTGCCAGACTCGTTCGATTTGCTTATCCGTCAGCACCAGAGAACATGATGGAATGTCTGGGCATCCAGGCCTTTATTGATGGCTTACGTGACCCCGATATGCAGAGGACGCTTCGTTTAGCCCATCCGAAAACATTAGTTGACGCATTGACAGCTGCTCTTGAATATGGAGCAGCAACGAAGGCTTCAGGATATAACAAAATTAGGACCATCCAAGAAGAAGGTGACGAAGACAGATTTGACCAGTTCGTCAGTTTAATAAAAAGTATGATTGACAAGAAGCCGAGAAAGATCAGATGCTCAAATTGTGGCGAGCTAGGGCATGTACGTAGTTCGTGTAAGCGCCCCAAGACTCCTGCAAACCAAGAACCCCAGACACAGGAAAACTAGAACTTGTCGGCTACGAGGGGGCAGCACCGACCCATGACCGTTCCAAAGACCCTCTCATACTGATAGCTTCTCTTAGATGTCGCAACGACAGTGTATATGTGGATGGCGAAGTAAATGGCAAGGGATATGCTCTGCTGGTTGACACTGGGGCAACTAGAACCATTATACGACCAGAGATAATAAACCCCAAGAAGAAACTTCTACCAACGAGACTGCTACTGCGGACCGCCACAGGCAAGAGTGCGAACGTTCACGGGGAAACACAAATCCAATTGGGAATTGGCGCAGAAAAGTTCACGCATACGGTAATCGTAGCTGACATTGAAGAAGACGTGATTCTGGGAATGGACGTAATGAATGTACATGGTTTCCAATTAGACTTTAGAAACAGAACCATTAAAGTGGGTTCCGAGGAGGTATTCCTGCATCCATATGGAGGCAGCGCGGTGTTGGTAGCTGTACAGGAAGATACCGTTCTACCTGCACGAAGCGAAACCATGATAGTAGCACGGCTACAGGGAATAATGGAGGAAGGTACACCGGTTATGATGGAACCAAGGAACTACGACGAGGAGGTTGTCAAAGGTGTACTAATTGGGAAAGGATTGGTTACTTCGGCGAAGGAGATCCCTGTACGATTTATAAACGTGAACGATTACCCAATTACCATCAAGAAGGAAACCAAGATTGGATCCTGCGTACCAGTGACGTCTATAGTTCGTCAGACAACGACCACTGACAATTCTAATGCCAGATTCGAACAGATGCTATCAGTAGCTGGTCAATCTTTGGATCGAGCTGAGAAAAAGAGAATGAGAGAATTTCTCTTGCAGTATCGAGACGTATTTGTACCAAAAGGAGGAAAGACTGGCAGAACATCAGCCGTCAAACACAAAATCGATACTGGTAATGCTAAACCAATTAGGCAATCAGCTCGAAGACTTCCGTAAGCGAAGAGAGAGGAAGCTGAAAGAATAATTCGAGAGATGGCAGAAGAAAAAGTAATAGAACCATCTACTAGTCCATGGGTGTCTCCAGTAGTGCTCGTCAAGAAAAAGGATGGAACTACGAGATTCTGCGTGGATTATGGCCAGATTAACAACGTGACGAAGAAGGACAGCTATCCTCTGCCTCGAATTGACGATACGCTAGACACTTTGGCCGGCAGCAAACTGTTTTCCACCTTGGACCTGAAGTCTGGCTATTGGCAAGTGGAAATGGACCCAGAAGACAAAGAAAAGACTGCTTTTACCACCGGATCTGGATTATGGCAATTCAACGTCATGCCATTCGGGCTCTGTAATGCGCCTGCGACATTTGAAAGACTCATGGAAAATGTCTTGAGAGGGTTGTCTTGGAAGACATGCCTGGTCTATTTGGACGACATCGTAGTACTGGGGAAGACATTTCACGAACATCTGAAGAATTTGGAAGACGTATTCAAACGACTCCAAGCTGCCCCGCTCATGTTAAACCCTAAGAAATGTCAGCTGTCCCAAAACCGTGTCAACTATCTAGGCCATATAGTGAGCAATGAAGGAGTGGCGGTGGATCCAGAGAAAATTGCTTCCATTCAGCAACCGCAACCAACCGACAAACATCAAATTAGGAGTTTCCTCGGACTTTGCACATATTATAGGAGATTTATCAGGAAGTTTGGAGATATTGCTAAGCCTCTAACTCGACTTACAGAAGAAGCAAGAGCTTTCCAATGGGACGAAGATTGTCAAACGGATTTGGATACCTTGAAGAGGCATTTAACCACGGCGCCGATATTAGGATACCCTTTACCAGAGGGAGACTTTATTCTTGACACTGACGCAAGTAACGTAGGAATTGGTGGAGTGCTCTCACAGATCCAAGGAGAGCAAGAAAGAGTGCTGGGATATTTTAGTAAAGTCCTCTCCAAACCAGAACGAAACTACTGCGTCACAAGAAGAGAACTTTTGGCGGTAGTGAAGTCCGTGGAACACTTTTACCAGTATCTCTATGGTAGGAAGTTCTTAATCCGGACTGATCATGCAGCAGTCAAGTGGTTGATGCAGTTCAAGAATCCCGAGGGCCAGATCGCTAGATGGATTGAACGACTTCAAGAGTATGATTTCAACATCGAACATCGAGCTGGTGTGAGTCACCGAAATGCCGACTCCCTCTCCAGACGGCCGTCTCCAACAGACTGCTCCCACTGCAACAAGGCGGAATCTAGGGAAGCTGCAGTTTCAAGAACTACTGCAGTCAACGAGGAATGGTCACCAGGATCAGAGAAGATCAGGAGAATGATCCTCACCTGAAGATGATTCGGCAATGGAAGAAAGAAAACTGGCGACCTACCTGGCAAGAAGTGTCAAGATTTTCACCGAAACTCAAGGCGTATTGGGCTCAGTGGGACTCCCTTATCCTGGAAGAAGGCATATTGAAAAGAATCCTTGAGAACGATGATGGTTCCGAGAAGAGCAGACAGATAGTTATCCCGAGAGCGAGAGTAGCTGAGGTACTGAAGAAGTTACACGACAGTCTATCGGGAGGTCATCTGGGAGTGAAGAAAACCCTTCAGCGAGTCCGTGAAAGGTTTTATTGGATGAACAGCTCCGACGATGTGAAGGACTGGTGTAAGAAATGTAAGACTTGTGCTACGAGTAATGGACCACATCGCAAGAGAAAATCACCCATGAAACAGTACAATGTTGGAAGCCCTTTCGAAAGGATTGCTTTAGATATCGCTGGACCATTTCCGACGACAGAAAATGGTAGCAAGTACATACTGGTTGTTATGGATTATTTCACAAAGTGGGTGGAAATTTACTCTATCCCGAACCAAGAGGCCACACCTGTCGCGGATGTATTGGTGAAAGAATTTATCAGCCGATATGGAGTGCCCTTGGAAGTCCACAGTGACCAGGGAAGAAATTTTGAAAGCCATCTATTCCAGGAGATTTGCGACAAGCTGGGAATGAAGAAGACCAGGACAACAGCTTCACATCCATAGTCAGATGGAATGGTCGAGAGAATGAAGAGGACTATTGGAAAATACCTGTCCAAAGTAGTTTCCAGCCATCAGAGAGATTGGGACCAGTATCTTTCCCTGTTCGCATTCGCTTATCGATCTGCCGTCAATGAGTCCACGGGTGAAACACCTGCGAAAATCCTGTTTGGACGTGAAATGAGGCTTCCTTGTGACCTGAAATTTGGCTGTCGGCCTGGAAAAGATCTAGCAGGCGAAGACTACGTGATCCAATTGAGAAGAAGGCTGGACGATATTCATGAATTAGTTCGAACAAATCTTCAAGTTGCCAGCGACAGAATGAAAAGTCGGTACGACACGCAGGCCACAGAAGGCGGTTCTAAAGAAGGGGGAAAAGTATGGTTACACAACCCGACGAGGAGAAAAGGATTTTCTCCAAAATTACAAAAATCCTGGGAAGGCCCATACTCAATCAAGAAAAGGATCAATTATGTTATATATCGTATAAGCAAGATCAATTCGCGATACGTCTTCTACGTGGTAAGTAAAAATGAATTTCAAGATTGATCTACCTACCGCGATGTGTGGGAAGCACTTCGAAACCTACGAGACCATGTGTTGGAATCCAGCGTGAAGAAACTGGCTATGTCTAAGATAGCGAGTAACCAGTTGGATTGGCCAATCATCAGGAACATTGTAGAGATCGTCTTTCAAGATACCGGTGTCCAGATATTAATTTACAGCTACAACCCCCGTTGTCAGTATCCGATGAAGACGGTGCCCTGCCATTTCCATAAGATCGGAAAGTGTAGAAATGGGGCCAGTTGCCGATTCAAACATCTCGGCTACACAAAAGTCCCAAGAGGAACTTCCATTTAAGGAGGGGGTAATGTTACGAAACAACACACTGGTATAGTCCCTAAATTCGACTCTGTCTTGCCAG
The DNA here is from genome assembly GCA_963921935.1 of Galeruca laticollis. Taxonomy (NCBI): domain Eukaryota; kingdom Metazoa; phylum Arthropoda; class Insecta; order Coleoptera; family Chrysomelidae; genus Galeruca; species Galeruca laticollis. The sequence goes on from OY998181.1 coordinate 28,231,808, forward strand.
GTATAAAAGTTAAAATTATGGCGGACGCGCAAGGATTTCTTAGAATTGTTTACTATTGTGACTATCTTATCTATACATTGTTTTTGTGACCAGTCTTATCTAGAAAATACGAGTCAATTGTTTTTGTCTGGAATTATCTAGTAAAAAAGGCACTCATATATAAAGAACCGACCAGGGAGAGTTAATATAGTTGATAAAGTGATCTCGTGAAATAAACAAGAATACACCGAAATAGCAAACAGTAAATAAGTGAATATAAATTAGTTAAGTGTTTATATAAAATAGTTTAAGTGAATATACTGTGTATATAATTAGTGAATAGTGTAGTGAATAAATAAATTAAGTAAGTGAATCTACCCTGTGTTTAAAGTTTATCCCACCCGTAATAAAAACGTTAACTGTTTAATGAAATTAGAAAAACATTACAGTATTTTTTATATCAAGTAATATGTTCTATGTAACTTCTAATTTGTTCATGTATCTAAAAATATATACTATATAACTGGTAATGACTTTGTAGATGGATGCGGAAAAATTAAATGATTTTTTTTAATTTTTAGAAAATCTTACTGACATTAGGAATGTTTCTGAGCAACACAGTTACTTTTTGAAGCAGATCTTAATGACTTAGAGCAAAAAGGATTTGATTTAATTAAATCTAGACTGGTTTGAGCATAGCTACCTCCTTCAACAGAATCAGGACGGAAATTTTTGAAAAATATAAATCCTTCCAGAAATATATAACTTTCAACGATCCAGGATTTGGAACGTTCGTGAAACAGTAACTAATTTTGTTTCTATAACAATTTCTATTAAGTTTTATGGTTTTTGAGTAGTTTTTCTGTGTGCATAGATTTATTTATACGTAAATTCCCTTATAGGTATCTTTTGTCATAGATCAACAAGATCAGAACCAATAATTTGTCTCTGAACTATCTGTTAAGAAAGAAATTACCAAAACAAGTAGCGAAGCGCCACAGTTTAATGAACATTTCAATTAACGAATTTGTCTAATAATCAATACAATAACAAAACAATGAAACATAAATACTCTTTATACAACGAAAATAATAAGAAATGCAAATGGAGCATTCAACCACATATTAAGTATTTATAATTAGGCTCACAACTACTCGATAGCTGAAAATGACAGTGTCAAAATAAATCCTTATGAATAGAACCTAATTAATGTTGATTGTCGCTCTCTCTCTTATCAACATTATGAGGTCATAATGAATATTTTTGAATGCATTTGAAAATGGGCTATTAATAAGAAGCGTTACAACCAAAACTAACTTAAACCAATATTAGTGACAAATAGCCTGAAATTTTAGTGATCTTCATATGTTTCTTTGAATTAAAATAGAAAGAAAGTCTGATAGAACGTATATAAGCCAACCTTTATACATAAAAAGATTGTTGGAAAAATTTGGCAAGCAAAATCAAGGACGTCAAAATGCCTCTGGAGTAGAAACCCCCTATTAGTGCTCACTCATCCTCTAAAACTATTAGTGGATACTAGACCGTATTGGTAACTAGTAGGTAGTCTTACGCATCTTATGTTAAGCACCCGACCAGATATATCAATTACCATCTGAATCTGACTGGATATATCAAAGAGAGTTTAAAGACATCTGAACAGTCCAGAATTATCGGTTTATTTTTCCTTGCTAATGCAGACTGGGCGAATGCGGAGGATCGTAAATTTATTTCAGTTTATGTTATACAGGTGTTTGGAGCAACAATTTTATGGGCAACAGCAGTTTCTTTGGATGCTGAATACGTAGCATTAGTAACTGCTTCAAGTGAACTTCTATGGATTAGAAGTATTCTTATAGAATTCTATAAATTCTTAAATATTCTTAAATAATTGTGATCAAAGTTAATACAGGATTCGACGTCATTTTCATATGAAAACACAGAAAATATGTGTATAAGAATCTACGGTAAAAGTTTGGTATCGATGAAGAAACAGAATTAATGCAAGCAGTATCTGATTTAACAAACCTTTAGATTGGTCTGTAATAAAATTATTAAAAACGATTGAAATAATAAGAAATAAATTGAAAAATGTCGGCCGCAATGTAAATGTCTGTAAGAGAACTATTGAAAACTCAATTGAAAAATTAGGATTCAAATTCAAAACGATTAATAAATGTCAAACAGTCATGGAAAGCAGAATAATAGTGGATATGCGGTATACATACTTGGAACTAAGTATAGAGAAGAAGAAAACCGGCCAATTGTCTATTTGGACGAGACTATGATACACACGACACGGATAAGAAAGGATGGACTGATGGGTCAAAAATATGTATGCCAACAATGCATGCAAACAAAGAATCCAGACTTATTATTGTGCATTACTGCGTAACTGAAGGATAGGTTCCAAATGCCTTGAAAACATTTGAAAAAAAATGGATGATAGCAATGTTGACTATCATAAGAATATGGTTTGAATTCACATTGATCCCAAACTTAGAGCCAAATTGTGTTGTAGTTCTTGACAACGCTTCTTATCATTCAAGACAGTTCAATAGAACGCCAAATAAAAGCTACAAGAAAACCGAACCACAAAATTTTTTAATGGATAATAATGTGTATTTTGAAGATTCTTATACAAAACAACAATTGATTGAAGTTTTACAGACAAAGAAATTTAAGAAATTATACGCCCTAGAGAGTAATGCTGAACAACATGGACACTCTATAGTGAAACTTCCTCCCTATTTTTGTATTTTCAATCCCATCGAGTTAATTTGGGCACAAATGAAACAGATATTGAAAAAGTAATCAAAATTGAAGATGAGTATAAGAATATTGGGCAAATCTACATTAATGGAGGAAATAAATTTATTACTGATTTACAAGACGATAGTGATAGTGAATGAAGCAGATGATATGGGAGAAGGATTAATAGAATTTTTGGAAGAAGTAAATTTATGAAGTTTAATATATTTTTCATGTTACTTATATAGTAATGACAAACAGGAGATAATATTCATTTTTAAAGAATTGTTTTATTCATTGTTATAAAATTTCTTTTTTTTGTTAATTTTTCATAGAATTTTGTTTTATCCATAAAAAATCGAATGGGATACACAAAGAGTTCACGTCTGGTATCCCAATTCAACCGAACGCCTTTTCAACAATTACGTAACATCAAATACAATATAGGCATTGGTAAAAGTAAACAAAATATTAATACCTTTCGGAGTCTAGCTCCGCAACATAACTTAAAGGGGATGTACGATTACATTGCTACACTATATGTTTTGCGACAACTATAGCCTGGGTGGATCGTGTAACCAACGAGGAAGTTCTGAAAAGAACCAACGTTGACCGCGAACTACTTAGAAATATAAAACAACAGAAAGTCTCCTACCTGGGTCATATACTCCGAGGCTAAACATATGACATCTTAAGACTTATACTAATGGGTAAAATAGAAGGCAGAAGAGGTCCTGGGCGAAAGCAGCACTCATGGTTGCGTGACATCAGAAATTGGTGCGGAGTAAGAAATGTGGGAAATATATTCGCAATAGCGGCGGAGGGTCAATTACATATGATAACCTGATTGATGGATGATCGTTTACACGCTGTAAGCGTTTGGCACTGGAAGAAGAAAAATTCAATAAATAAAGATCGGAGGTCAAGTTTATTATCCATTGGAGGCATTTTAGACCATGCTTATTCCGAATCCGTTTATACCTCTAGCTCTAGCACTTACCGTTCGGCCGCTGAAGCTTAAAACGGACGAACGGACTGACTCGTGTTTAGAAGTGTAAAAGGTTGAGTATCTAGAATAGTTCAACTATTACAAGTAACTATTCGAAAAGTAATTTCTCTTAAGTTAGATTCATGAGACCTAAATAATTTATGATTCAGGCCTACGACTTTATATACAGAGAAAAAATATTAAGCACTTAGAAAAGTAGAAATACCAAAAAAGGGAAATCTAGTTAAAATTACCCAGACCAACACAAGCAATAAAATTATAATGGAAAACTGCCAATCGGATCAATTTACAATGGGAAAATAACTAAGACAAGGTGAGCCTCTCTCAATAAATCTATTTAATTTAATGTTAGAAATAGTAATAAACGAAAGTAAAATGCAAACTTTAACATGCCGTTGCGACATGTTTCTATTTTTCATTAGTTATTTAGGAGCGTTACTTACTCTTCAGCTACTCTCACCTCTAATTTAAAATCATTTTATTTCAAATGTTAAGAACGCGTCGAATGACCATTTTTACATTCGTAAAAATATCTATTTAAACGACGATTCGAGTCAAATTGGTCTCTTTACCATCCTTCGCTAAGAAGCAAATTAATATTCAGTTTTCAAATAATATTTTGTGTGTGGTGTTACGCTTTCTTGCTGGTAAGTCGTTTTATTTCTTTTCAAATTGTAGTTGTGTGCGTACAAATAAATATATTCCGATTTTTTTTAAAACGTTATTTTTCATGGTGTTTCCAATTTTTTCACCGTTATTATCTTTTCTTAAAAAACTAGGTGGCTTCCAAATTTATTTTATGAAGTAAATTTATAACAGATTCTTTCTGGTTATTTCTCTCTGATTTAAATTTGCATTTTCTGATTATTTTGGGAACAGGGCGGATAATAATGAACAGATTTCTGTGGTTTTATTTTGAAAATTAAATTCAATTTTTGTATGTATTGGAGTATAAGCTCCTAATCTGTTCATTTTATTCCTCCTTTTCAATTGTTCTTACTGTTTCTCCTTTTTTCCCTACAGCTTTGCAGCTACCGTACTGTACCCGTACCCATACGTGGAACCCGTAAGTGGACCACTACTAGGCCGTTTGTACCCAGAAGTGAAGTCGCCAGAGTCCAGACCACCAACGGCTCAAGAACCGGTCGATACCGCTGAGAGCTGTACGTCCCGAGTCTCTCCAAGATACCTTAACTTATTTTCGGTAGATATAAAATTTTGAGTTAGACATTTTATAGTAATACTGATTTTTATTCGTATTGTATTGTGAATATATGGTTTATGTGAATTTATTTTTGTGTTAAATAAATCCATTTGTCCCGAAATTTTTGTTATTGATTCAGGTGCCAGTTGAAGTAATAAAAAATAGTCTAACTGAGACCGAAGGTTCCGGTGCACTTAACGACCGTCGGAATGTTATGTTAATTTTAATTTTGTTTGATAGCTTACCTTAAATAAAGCAGATTAGAACAAAAATTTCGCTGGATCATTCAGTAATTACTTTAAAAATCACAAATTAAGTTCGAAAAATGGTACTTTTTCAACACTAGTTAATGCTATTTTACGATAAATATTTTCACTTTAAATTGTTATAAGGTTATTATCTTGACCTAAATATAAGTCTGTTTCACAAAAAAAACCGGAAGAAAATACTTAAATTTTGCCAATTTTCAAAAATATTCTTGGGCATAATTATTTTCACTTGACACTTATAGGTTATAAATTGGACACTGACATCTTATGTCTAGGCAGCCAGGGTCACAAATTAGGATACTTTTCTGTCATCATATGAGTTTTAGCAGCGTTGTCAAATGTTCTTTATTTTCTTTCAGTTGAATTAATTTTGTGTTGTAATAGATATTATGAATATATTATAAAAATATAAAAGTATTTGCATGTATACTTAATAATGAAATTTGAAAAAATAAATATCCTTAGAATGTACTGTTCATCTTAGATTTGATTTATACGTTACATTAAATGAAGGAGATCAAAACAAACTTTTTTGCTGGACCACAGAATCAACAATAAACAACAGAATATAAATCTCTCATGGCGATTTTCATACATTATCGATTTGTCTTGAAAGGTTTACAGGCAAATTCATCGATAATCTATTCTTGTGCACGATTGCAGCCACGATCGATATAGTATGTTTGTATCGTGGGTTGCAGCTATAGTAATCTACGCCTGCGCTTAAGTAACGTCGACATTCCGCCTACTTTTTAAATATTCAATAAATTATTCCTTTCCCTTTAACGCAGTACGCGGAACGATGCCTACGTTATTTCTAAATGCACTTTCCTTCGTTTATTGTCATGACAAAAGTGTTATTATATTGTTGAGTTCATTATTGGGATGGGATTGGTTATTAGTAATCGCAAGTGAAAAAAAGAATGATAGTATTTGATAAAATTTTGACTGTGGTCAAAATGGAAGTCAAAAACGTTTTCCAACTGAATTCGATTATTCATTTAAACGATGAGGAATTGTTAATTAGGCTCCAAAATGTGAACTTGTTACTGTGGAATATAAGATGTGCCCGAACTGCGAAACGTTGAACCAGCTCGCTCGCTTCGCTAGCGATTTCAATCTGCTTTAGTATTTCAAGCGGAAATCCAATCTTCAATAATTCAAATGATTATCCACATTATTATGTAATGATACGTACTCAAATAGGTATACTATCAGGAATACATACACAATTTGCAAATGAAAAAATTGAGTGAACAGCTACGGACATATTGTGAAAAATGCGCGCTGGTTCGCTTCGCTCGCGATATCAATCTGCTTTAGTGTATCAAACGGAAATCCAGTTCTCAATAATTCAATTGATCATCCACATTATTATGAAATAATACGTGCTCAAATGGGTATACTATTAGGAATCCATACACAATTTGCATATGAAAAAATGGAGTGAACAGCTATGGACATGTGGTAAATGCGCGCCGGTTCGACGTTTCGCAATTCGCGCGCGAATTGCGAAACGTCGAAACTGCGCGCTCGCTTCGCTCGCGATATCAGTCTGCTTTAGTATCTCAAACGGAAATACAATCTTCAATAATTCAAATGATTATCCACATTATTATATTATGATACGTGCTCAAATAAGTATACTATCAGAAATACATACACAATTTGCAAATGAAAAAATTGAGTGAACAGCTATGGACATATTGTGAAAAATGCGCACCGGTTCGACGCTTCGCAATTCACGCGCGCGAATTGCGAAACGTCGAACCGGCGCGCTCGTTTCGCTCGCGATATCAATCTGCTTTAGTATATCAAACGGGAATCCAATTCTCAATAATTCAATTGATTATCCACATTATTATGAAATAATACGTGCTATTTCTTGTTTCATATTTAATAATATTCTAGTTACATTTTGATCGTTTGATGGTTTGATTTGTGAAACAAAATAAGAATTTAGAGAAGGAAAACTTTGGAAGGAATAAGAAATTAACCAATTAACGAAACATATTACTTTTCCGCCAACATATCTAATATGCGAGAAAAGTATTGGTTTACCCACAAAAAAGTTTAAATTTTGGAAAGAAAATTGAGTTATTTTTACGTTTTTTATCAAGAACAACACGAAATAATGGTTTTTAGAAAAAAATCCTGTGTGTATGTCGTCGTAGTCGTCGTCGTTGTCGTCTGCCACTTTTCGTTACATGTCTTGTTAGCACGATACAGCCTCCGTAGTGCAACAAATCACCAATTTTATGATTGAATATTGTTCAGGACATCTCACAGATGAGGCCTATCGATTTTCAGCTCACCACAGCCAGTACAACAGGTGCTATATTACTTTAAGTAATACATTTTTGTCATTTTTGGAGAAATTTCAGTTTGTTAGCACGATACAGCCTCCGGAGTATATACAACTGACCAATTTTATTATTGGATATTATTCAGGACGTCTCAAAGATCAACTCTATTGAGATTCAGCTCACTAAAGCCAGTACAACTTGTGCTATGGTACTTGAGGTACCAAATTTTTGTCATTTTTGGAAAATTTCAGATTGTTAGCACGATACAGCTTCCAGCGTGTATACAAGTGACCCATTTTATCATTGAATATTGTTCAGGGCGTCTTATAGATGAACCTTATTGATTTTGAGCTCCCTAGAGCTAGTTCAACGGGTGCTATGGTACCTGAAGTGCCACATTTTTGTCCTTTTTGGAGAAATTTCGGGTTTAGTACGATACAGTGGGGCCAATTTTATAATTGGATATTTTTCAAGGTGTCTCATTCAAGGTGTCTCACAGATGTACCCTATTGATTTTCAGCTGACTATAGTGAGTACAGCGGGTCCTATAAATCCAGATATACTGCTTTTTGGTCATTTTTGGAGAAATTTCGGTTTGTTAACACGATACATCCCCCGAAGTATATAGAAGTGACAATTTTAAGATAGAATATTAATCAGGGCATCTCACAGATGCGGAAAAGTTAGTTTTAATCTTTAAAACCGTTTATCTTTAGTTGTAATTTCGAAATTATTCAAGATGTGGACCTGATTTTTATGTTACATGGCGATGTAATTAATTAGTTGTGTGTGTGGTTCAGGTCTCTAGGTCTTCTAGGCCCTTGGCTTCAATCTTCTTTACTATTCTTTTCCATTTTCTTCGGTATTTTGTATTCTTTTCCTCCTGCTATCCATTTAGTGTATTTGTTTTAATTTATGTTTTCAGTACGTCTTTCCATGCATTTTATTTTCTTTTCATTTATTTGTAAGCCATATTTGTTGCTTCATCTTCAAATTTACTAAAAACCTTTTCCAGTTCTCTGCTGGATCTTGTTAATAACACTAAATCCGCGTACGTAATGCATTGTTATGGTGAATGATGGAATCTGTTGTTTTGTCACTATAAGAGCTTTACCTGGCCTTGGGGTTCTGCTCAGGTGGTGAATTCGGGGGTCCGGTACACTTCGCAACCCTCCGAATTTTGCAACGATTTTTTTTATTAGAAAGCCCTATTGTTATAGAACATTTTAAGAAAAAAAATTCTTGGATCATGCACTTTTGAAAGAGAAAATCACAATTAAAAGTAGGTACTAAAAATCCGCCATTTTTCAAAAAAATTTGACAATTATGTCTAGATATCAGATGGTCACAAATTTTAGAAGGAGGAGTGTTGCCAGTTCTCATTTCTGTGACTCGTGTCTGCTTGGAAATACTTTATACAAGATTTATACTATCTTTATGATTGAAATGTATGTATTGAAAATGTACTTCATTGGACGTATTATGTATGTTCCACTGGTACTTAGTACGTATGTTTTATGTAGTTAGGGTAAATATAAAAAAATTATGTATATATTTGTGATTTTCAGTTAAAAGTTAACGTTAAATGTACCTATAAGTATAAATATTCTTATAACGGACGTATTGTTGATAATTAAAGGAGAAGTATTTTTAAAATAATCGCGAGATCGCAGTTCTAGTGGATTGTTTTATTCAATTTCAGTCATATTTTATATGTATATTGCTATTATTTCACATTTGACTAATGTTCACTTGAACAAATGGAAAAATATAGTTTCCATCGAACGATCGAAAAACCTAGCTAGCTTGGGCGATAGACAAGGCGAGAAAAGAAGAAGCGATTCAACATAACACATAACCTAATATTTTAAATCTTTAAAAACAACGAAGTAATATGATCAGTGTTCTAATTTAATGTCCTTTTTGTTATCTCCGCGTTAAATTGAGTGCAAATGTAAATGTGATGAATTTTCGCAAGTATTGAGACTGCTTCGCGCTAGCTTTGTGCAATTTTTCCGCTAAGTTCTGGTATACTATTATAACTGAGATTACCTATATACTATTCTGGAACATTTGTCGTCCCTAGCAAACTTGTATGGCACATAACGACATCCCAAATACGAGTTTAACGATTATTGTTAATGTGCTAGTATGATCTATAGAGAATAGAATGTACATATAAAGTATGTATACACTTATTGGACCACCAGAAGCATAAAGATAATCTTAAGTACATACAAATGTTTATTTTAAATATGTCTTTAAGACGTAGATAATCATTTTAATTACATTCATTATAGGTTGTAGCAAACTTCATGGGGAATACAAATTATTTGATATTTTTTTCGAGAAGGGGTAGGGAATATACCAAGATTATATTTCGTTCCACTCCTCGAACCAATTATAATCCGACCAACAGTCACAAATATTTGTAGTAAATCTTTAATGGAATTTTTTATTGCCGATTTAGCATAATTTACAATACTTTTCCTAATTCAATTCAATATCGCTTCCTTACCAACTGACAGATCAAAATGTAACTAGAATATTATTAAATATGAAACAAGAAATAGCACGTATTATTTCATAATAATTGGATTTCCGTTGGATATACTAAAGCAGATTGATATCGCGAGCGAAACGAGCGCGCCGGTTCGACGTTTGCAAATCTTGTATAAAGTATTTCCAAGCAGACACGAGTCACAGAAATGAGAACTGGCAACACTCCTCCTTCTAAAATTTGTGACCATCTGATATCTAGACATAATTGTCAATTTTTTTTGAAAAATGGCGGATTTTCAGTACCTACTTTTAATTGTGATTTTCTCTTTCAAAAGTGCATGATCCAAGAATTTTTTTTTCTTAAAATGTTCTATAACAATAGGGCTTTCTAATAAAAAAAAATCGTTGCAAAATTCGGAGGGTTGCGAAGTGTACCGAACCCACGAATTCACCACCTGAGCAGAGCCCCAAGGCCGGGTAACGCTCTTATAGTGACAAAACAACAGATTCCATCATTCACCATAACAATGCATTACGTACGCGGATTTAGTGTTATTAACAAGATCCAGCAGAGAACTGGAAAAGGTTTTTAGTAAATTTGAAGATGAAGCAACAAATATGGCTTACAAATAAATGAAAAGAAAATAAAATGCATGGAAAGACGTACTGAAAACATAAATTAAATCAAATACACTAAATGGATAGCAGGAGGAAAGGAATACAAAATACCAAAGGAAATGGAAAAGAATAGTAAAGAAGATTGAAGCCAAGGGCCTAGAAGACCTAGATACCTGAACCACACACACAACTAATTAATTACATCGCCATGTAACATAAAAATCAGGTCCACATCTTGAATAATTTCGAAATTACAACTAAAGATAAACGGTTTTAAAGATTAAAACTAACTTTTCCGCATCTGTGAGATGCCCTGATTAATATTCTATCTTAAAATTGTCACTTCTATATACTTCGGGGGATGTATCGTGTTAACAAACCGAAATTTCTCCAAAAATGACCAAAAAGCAGTATATCTGGATTTATAGGACCCGCTGTACTCACTATAGTCAGCTGAAAATCAATAGGGTACATCTGTGAGACACCTTGAATGAGACACCTTGAAAAATATCCAATTATAAAATTGGCCCCACTGTATCGTACTAAACCCGAAATTTCTCCAAAAAGGACAAAAATGTGGCACTTCAGGTACCATAGCACCCGTTGTACTAGCTCTAGGGAGCTAAAAATCAATAAGGTTCATCTATAAGACGCCCTGAACAATATTCAATGATAAAATGGGTCACTTGTATACACGCTGGAAGCTGTATCGTGCTAACAAACTGAAATTCTCCAAAAATGACAAAAATTTGGTACCTCAAGTACCATAGCACAAGTTGTACTGGCTTTAGTGAGCTGAATCTCAATAGAGTTGATCTTTGAGACGCCCTGAATAATATCCAATAATAAAATTGGTCAGTTGTATATACTCCGGAGGCTGTATCGTGCTAACAAACTGAAATTTCTCCAAAAATGACAAAAATGTATTACTTAAAGTAATATAGCACCTGTTGTACTGGCTGTGGTGAGCTGAAAATCGATAGGCCTCATCTGTGAGATGTTCCGAACAATATTCAATCATAAAATTGGTGATTTGTTGCACTACGGAGGCTGTATCGTGCTAACAAGACATGTAACGAAAAGTGGCAGACGACAACGACGACGACTACGACGACATACACACAGGATTTTTTTCTAAAAACCATTATTTCGTGTTGTTCTTGATAAAAACCGTGAAAATAACTAAATTTTCTTTTCAAAATTTCAACTTTTTTGTGGGTAAACCAATACTTTTCTCGCATATTAGATATGTTGGCGGAAAAGTAATATGTTTCGTTAATTGGTTAATTTCTTATTCCTTCCAAAGTTTTCCTTCTCTAAATTCTTATTTTGTTTCACAAATCAAACCATTTTTCAACTTCAGGGTGATTGAACTACCCATGGAAGCAATCTACAGGATATATTTATTGTAACATTTTAAATAATTCAATTAATTCTTCAGTAAAGTAAATGGTTTTCTATTTGTTAACGATAAATATTTAACGTATAAATTAACATTAATCCTTTAAAAATTTTCCCAAATAAGGATAATATTACGACAAAAATATGTCGAGAGTTCGAAAATTTTAAAGGCAATAATTAATAACGCCAATAAATGTGTTTGTATAAGTGAAACACGTTTTTTATGGCTTTGTTTGTATGAACTGCAGCCTTAATATCTCCATTGTTATACTTTGATATTTTATTAGCGAATGTTTCTCGAGAACACGAGATATTTTTAAAGAAAAACAATTAAATATTTTATAAGTGCATTGTTCCCTGACACCAATTTGATAGAAAAATGTTACTATTGAAATTTATACAGCTACCTTCCCATATTATATTGAAATGAAAATATTTTGTCACAAGAATGTAAAGAAATTAAATCAACAAAATAGGAAGTGTTTGTCCCTATATTTCACTCTCTAGTAAAAACTACTCATCACAAACAAATAGTATTTGTATGTGGTTTACCATCCTGGTTGTGTGTGTTGGCAGAGCAAAAATATGTGTGGTAAAAATAAAAGATTGGTCGCACTTCTGTCAAAGGCTGTAGAAAATTATGGTGGTTCAAAACCATTAGTATTACATTGTATCATTCATCAACAGTCCTTGTGCGGAAAATGTTTTGATTTGTCTGATATTCTAAGACCAGTCATATCAGTTGTTAATTTTATCAGATCCACAGGGCTGAATCACCGAAAATTCCGCGAGTTTATTGAAGAGATCGGAGAAAATGATTTGCCATATCATACTGCCGTACTCTGGCTTAGTTTCGGAAAAGTCCTTAAGCGCTTTTTTGAACTTCGAGCAGAGATCGAATTTTTTTTTAATGAGAAGCATCGCCCTTGTGCCAATTTAGGAAATAGTGAATGGTTGTGGAAATTAGCATTCTATGTCGATTTGACAAATCATCTGAACGAACTGAATTTGAGATTGCAAGGAGAAAATCAGCTTCTTCCTGATTTATACACCAATATCAAATCGTTCAGGCAGAAAATAATACTATTTCAATAGCAGTTACGTAAAAAATGTTTCACACATTTTAAAACATGTGAAATATTCAGCCACACTACAGAGACTCAATTTCCAGTCGAAACTTTGAGTGCTTTGAAGATAAATTTCGATACTCGATTCTCAGATTTTGATGTGATTGTGAATTAAATTAAGCTTTTTCAAAATCCTTTTGATTCTGACATTGAAACCCTGACTCCGGAAGTCCAAATGGAAATTATTGATTTACAGTGCAGTGATATGTATAAGAACAAATATCAAAATTCATCTTTGTTGAAGAGTTTTCCACTGGCACAATTTGATAATTTGCATAAATTTGCTCGTGGGTTGTTTTCTGTTTTTGGTACTACGTACTTGTATGAGAAAACGTTTTCCAAGATGAAATACACAAAAAATGTTTACATATCTAAATTAACCGATGAGCATCTTAAATCTCTTTTAATAATTGGTATAAGTAAAATTAATCCACAACTACAAACAATTGTCGATGGAAAATCACAATTACATAAATTTCATTAGTGGTTTTTTGTTTAATTAGTGGGATTAATCTCAATTTAATTATTTGTTAGTTATTAATATGCTTAAGCTTAAAATACTTAAGTTGAGTTTTCTGCGTCATAATTTCTGTTGCAAGTATATAAAACCGAGTAATTATCATTCTCTGTTTTCATTCTCTTCCATTCAACTTATCACAGCAATAGTAACAACAGTAAAACATTGGCTGTTGTGGGCCAGATTGATGGCAGTGCAGGCCGGATTTGGCCCGCGGGCCATAGTTTGGAGACCACTGCTGTAGATAATTGCTTGTTTCATTTCAATATTGTAAAAGGTACTTATACGATATGTGGTGGGTACTAAGAAGTATTTTATTTGAATCATCATACACATTTTTCTGCAGGTATTGTGATAAAAATTTATTGATAAGGTTTGTGTTAAAAATATTTATATCTAGATCATAATCACAATACGTCGCTACACCGCGGTATAATTGGTCAATCCAGTTATGTTTTTGACATAAGTTAGAATCATCTTATAAGTAGATCAAACGGAGAAGTGCTCTATAAGTGTATCTTCTAGGGTTTTGATCCTTTATTCTGAGCAGCCGTTCTAAGGCCTGCTTTATTATAAAGTAGCTTATTTTACAGAGACCTCCCTCACTTCTGATGACATAAGCTACTCTTCGCGTTTGCAGAAATAAAAGATTTTTCCAAAACCTATTCTAAATTTTTCCTGTTCGTTCTAAGTATCTCAACGTTCAAATACTGCTTGCATATGTAAAGGTAGGTAGTGCAACATTGTTATACAGGGTCTTTATTAAGTTGAGATGATATACCCGCTGAGTTTATATTTTTCAGTATTGCTCCTTGGAAGAGTCTCGCTTTTTGTTCTCGTTGTTTTAGGTTGTTTAGAAATATTCCAATAAATGTGAAAATTGTTCCTAAGTATTCGAGAGCTCAATAGTGACAATTAAATTGTGACTTTTGACCCATATTAGCACTTCTACGGAAAACCACTATTTTAGTTTTACTTGGGTTTACTTCCAGTTTCAATTTTCACAATAGGCTTCTAAAATCTTGGGATTTCTTTGCAGCTCTATTTGGGATTCTGCAAGTAGGACCATATCATCTGCGTACAGTAGCATTTTGATATTTTCATTATTATCAAGAGTTACTCCTTTAGCACCATGATTTTGGAAGTAAATTTCCAAGTCCGAGGTAAAGAGAGAGAATAACAAGATATTTATCTCCCTGTAGTTATTTCAATTTTATCGGAGATCTGACCACCTTGTTCAATGAACAGTATGGCCGAACTGTAGATAATTCTTAGTATCATAATAATGTTTGTACACACTCCAATATCAAACAGTTTTTCCCATAGTAAACGATGGTCCACAGAGTCAAATGCTTTCCTAAAATCTACAAATAACGCATACAATTTCCTAGACGGAAGGCGTAAATAATTATCTATAATTGTGTAAAGGACAAACATGTTATCATCGCAGGAGCGCGTTTTCCGAAACACTGTTTGACACTCTGGTAGTAGTTCATATTTTTCAGCATAATCTGTAAGTCTATTATTAATGAGTTGCGTAAAGAGTTTGGTTATGTGATTTATTAATGCAATACTACGGTATAATTGTTAGGATCTTTTACTGGACGTTTTTTATGAAAATGAATCATCTTAATATTTGACCCAGTTGATGGGATTTCTTCATCTTGTAGGATAGTTTTAAAAAGCAATTTTAAGTGCATCCAGTTTAAAGGCATGTTTTTGTAGAACTCGTTACTCATATTGTCCTGGTGCTTTGTTATTTATAGGTAAGCTTAGAGCATTGTAAATTTCACAGATAGAGAAAGCTATATCGAGATAAGGGTGTAAAGTATCTAGAAAAAAAAAATTGAATTTGGTGTAGGTTTGTAAAAATATTTATAATAAGTAATCATTTTATTCATGTTAACACCGCCTATTTTTGTTTTGTGTGAATTAATATATTTCCAGAATTCAATGGGGTTGCTTATACTTGTTAATTTATATCTCATATTTTTTTCCTACGCCTGTTTTTTTACTTTTAATAATTTGGGGCGGAGTTATGTACTACTCAGGAAACAATTAACCAAACCATAGGAAGGGAGTAGGAATAATAGTGACTGAAAAAATATCCAGTCAGTGTTACTGTACGGTATGGAGGACTGGACGCTAAAAGTTAAACACCATGAATAGACTTGAAGCATTTGAAATGTGGACCTACAGGCGAATACTGAAAGTCCCATGGACGACCAGGAAAACGAATGAGGGGGTCCTAAGAACGATTAAAAGAGAACGCGAATTGCTGGAAACCATCAAACGCAGAAAAACAGCATATCTAGGCCACATAATACGGAATGAAAGATACCAATTCCTACAATTAGTAATCGAGGGAAAGAATGAGGGGAGTAGAGGAGTCAGCAGGAAGAAGATGTCATGGTTCCGAAACGTGAGACAATGGACAGGGCTGAGAACAGTAGGAGACCTATTCAGCACCATCAGAAATAAAGAAGAGTGGGTATAAGTAATCGTAAACATCCATTAATGGATAAGCAGTGGAAGAAGAAGAAGATTTTTTAGTTTGCTCGTATGTTATTACAATGTTTTCACTAAAATTTGATGCTACTAAATTTTTCTTTGCTACGTTCAATAATTATTTAGAATCCCTATTCCCTACACAGTTTATCATAACAAAGTTTAGCCTTAAAATTATTATTGGTTGAAATTTTGTGTTTTTCCATATCTAGAAATCTTGTTGTCAGTCTTATTCCCTCATGTATTTGTCTGTCCATATCATCCACATTGTTTAAGTTTATATCAAAGTCATAGTTGTCTATAATGTTTCTGTAGGATCGAATTTTTGTAGGGTCCCATCTAATTAGGCGTTTATTATAGCTGTGTGGGGTCGAGCTGATTTGATAGTAATTATTTTCTAAGCCCAGATGATCATAAATGAGTGTTTTACTAGTAGAGAAGTTTAAAATAGAATTTTTGTTATTAAAATTAGCCCAAACCAAGTCAATCACACTGCAGCCTGTGTGTCCAATGTAAGTGTATTTACCTTGGTAATCATCACACCTGCCTTTTAAAACGAAAAAACCTAAATTTTCTAGTGCTTCTATCAGTAATGTACCCCACCCCGTACGTTAATCATTTAGTCCATTGTTTCGCGGACTTCTAAGGGAAGATCAAAGTTCAGGGGATTGCTTTCCTCGGAGCTATTCAGATGACATATCCTTGCATTCAAGTCTCCATATATGATAAACTGATCATTAGGGTATGTAAAGGTTAAATTTCGTTTCTTCCAACATTTCTATACAGGTGCAATCGGCCAGCCCTGGCTTGAGATACACAATACCTAACATAATAAAAGGATTACATAAATTTAATCTTACAAATATCCACAATATTTACAGTTTTAAGACCCGGAAAGTATTTTGCTATGAGGAGTAAGATACCTCCACTCAGGGCCGGCGGAAGGCCCATGCGAACCGTGCGCCCGCACGGGGCGCCAACATCTAGGAGCGCCAAATCAAGAGATAGTTAATAAAAAACTGGCAAGAACATAAAGTGTCTAATATAAAAAAATATAAATAATAAACTAGAGCACAAGAAAATGTGTAAAATTATTTATTATCCAGTATAATTTAAGTGCATAATATATCAATCAGTTTATTTGCTTATGATGTATTGTGCCTTACCGAGTGTGAACAGACGGGCGGTATTATTTTATTGACAAAGAAAGGCGTCGCCGCGCCGGTAGGTCAGAAGATAAGCAAGCCCAAGCGCTGTTGTTTTATTGGGGAATGAAAGGCGCCGCCAGTCGCCACCGCACCACCTGCATGTAATAAATAATTTTTGTTTTGTCTAGCCGGTATCAGGGTAGTGTTTTCAAATTCAAAAAGAAATAATTAGTTGTTATCTACTGTGTGTTACAGCAGTGTTAATCTGACTATGTTGAGCATAGAATTTGATAAAATGATGAATATTAATATTGACAATATTCTTAAGGATTTTTCGCAAACTAAAGCCAGAAAAGTTAATTTTAATTGAATTTAGTTTGTATTTAGTAGAATAATATAATTTTTATGCTTTTTTGAGAAAATATTTTTATTATGTTTATTTTTATAATATAATGTTTTAGATGTTTATAATTTTAAGTGTCATTATTAGTTTTTTTAATATTTAATAAATAATTTTCTTTTGTTCTTTTGTATTTTAATTTACACACGATTCACGATTATGAAAGTGAATATAGTAACTTATTAGTTTTTTTTTGAGTATTTTTATTTTAACTTTGTAAATTGATTCCACATAACAGTTATTGCAAAACTTACAAAATTTTAAAAATATGTGTTTCATCAAATCGAAGGGGGAGGGGGCGGAAAATTTGCCTTTCGCACGGGCGTTAAACTAGCCTTTCGCCGGCCCTGCCTCCGCCCTCCACTTCCTCTTCCTCCTTGTTTGTCTTTCATCGCTTGAGTATGGAAAAATTGTATTTTGTTAAAGATGAAGGCAGCTTAGGTACTGATTGTGTGATTCAGGTCTCCACAAGGCCAATTATAGGAAAGCTATTCAAATATTCAATCAACTGTGTTCCAAAATCATTCAAGGCGTTTATTCAGTGGCAGTTCCAGAATAGTGCATGAACGTAATTTAATTTATTGCTACATTTTTTCTTACTTGCTTTGTTTGGTTCCGTACTTGTTTTCTTTACCGTTTTAATTGGGACGTCGAAATCGTTGCTATATCATTCGTAGGGTTTTCTGAGACATGGTTTTGGATGTACTGAGTTGTTGATTTCTCCAGCATATTTGTGTTTTTGTTCCATTTCCACAAAATACCTTCAATAGTTAGTTTTTGATATCCAATTCTAACCGATTTTCCATTGTTCCTTTCTTCTTTTGCTCTGCCTCTTATTTTTCCTTTAATTTCCATTTCTCTTTTTGTTCTGTCATTATTTATATAAATCTAATTTTCTCAACTTATATGTATT
Organism: Galeruca laticollis; assembly: GCA_963921935.1. Taxonomy (NCBI): domain Eukaryota; kingdom Metazoa; phylum Arthropoda; class Insecta; order Coleoptera; family Chrysomelidae; genus Galeruca; species Galeruca laticollis. The sequence goes on from OY998181.1 coordinate 28,250,460, forward strand.
TTTCATAAATTTTAATTTTTCGCCTTTATTTTCAAATTTGACAAGGTAAGTTTTAACTCCTAATTTATGGGCAGATTCTAATGTTGTTATCCCTTCTTTGAGTGCATCTGGATCGTTTGTATCTAAGGGTTGTATAACAATGTTGTTAGCTTTGTTTTCTTTTTCTAGCTGCTCAATTCTATTTTTAGTGAATTGTAGCTCTTTTTTAATTTCTTCATTTTCTTTTGTAGCATTTTGGTACATTTATCTCTTCATTGATTTGTCTAAATTCCTTCCCATATTCTTTTGTTAGCTGTTGTAATTCGATTTTAGTTTGTGCTACTTGAGCTATCAGATTTTGCATCATACTTAATACTTGATCTATTTTTTCTTCATTTTTGGGTTTAATTTTGATTGGTGTTTTCTTTATTTTTTCACTTCTACCGAAGACTTCATCATCCCCCTCGCACTGCGAGAATACAAGGGGCGCAAGTCAAAAACAGCCATTTTTTAGTTAATCTTATGGTGTGATTCACTAAAATGAGATGAACACGTGGATACTAGGGGCTCTTTTTTAGTCCCACTAGTTCCCGCTAGAGGGTTAGAAGTGTCTCTGGTAACACCCATGGCTTGTTGGTGAGTGGGGGAATACAAGGGGCAGGCAGCAGATTGATCAGTGTGCTCTCCGACTTCAAGGGTGAAGTGTCGCAATACAACAGTCAAATTTTGAAATAGGCCCATTGTAACACAAAAGGTAAGTGCTAAATTTGAATTGTGTCCTTTGTATTTTTTGACTTTCTATACCAATTTTGGCTATTTTCAATGAACATCTGAATCAAGTCAGCCCATCAAAAAATTGATTAGATGCCCATTGTATTTTGCTAGCTACAATCTATCTTCTAATTAAATAAATTCATTTTTAATTGTTATTTTTTATATTTTCCAATTATGATGTAGTTTAATTTTGTTTTTTTAGCCATTTTGAGATGTCCGAGAGAACCGAACGCATTATGAGGCTAGTACCAGAGAAGAGTCATAATTATTCCTACAGGGATGGAGAAATTTGGGAACCTCTTCCCACCTATATTGAGACTGGTAGCTTTTTTAGATCCACAAATTTCGAAGACTTGGACATTGCTATTTTCCATAAAGAGTTTAGTAAACTGAATAACAATTTCGGTGAACCTTCTAATATAGATGACTTTGTAAACGGCCAACATGAACCATCACTGGATATTTTAGAGTACATTAACAACAGCGATGATACTGATGCTAATCCTGAATACAACCCTGATAGCGATGATGATGACGGCGATGAAGAATCTGTGTTAAGTAAGAAAGACCTAATTATTTCACAATTAACATATGCTATTTTTGTGTTGTAATTCATTGCATTTCCTTTCACAGAATGTCGAAAAGGCGCTCTTCAGCTCCTCGGACAATCGGTCACAATTCCTAATTTGAAGAATAAACCTCTGGTCGACTATTCTGATTCTTCCGATGAGAACACAGATGAACAAGAGCTGCCAAGCCGAAAAGTGATTCCTCAACCATCAAAGTGGAAAATCCATGTAAGGAAACAAAAGAGAAATTTAGGCCAAGAATCCATTTCACGCAAGAACGATATCATTCTGGCAAGAGCCATGAGATGCCCATGTAGCGGAAACTGCCGACTTCAATGTAGGACCAAATTTACTGAAGCCGAACGCCAAATTATTTTCAAAAAATTTTGGGCTATAGGCGATATTGATAAACAGCGATACTTTTTGGCAAAAAGCATAAAAGAAGTCAGTCCAAAATATAGGTACGGAAAAGGTAGGGCAAAGAACCACGCATATTATTTCACTACTAAATCTTGGCCCAGTGGAGTTAGGGTTTGTAAAACCTTTTTTACTGCGACCTTGGGAATTTCCGATAAGATGTTAAGGACAACGATTGCCAAGACGGGAGAAACTGGTGAGCTTCAGCCTGATTTGAGGGGAAAAGTGGGTATTAATCTTAAGAAATTGGATCCGGCTATGAAACAACAAGTTGTTGAATTTATTCAAAGCATCCCTCGTATTCAGAGCCACTATCTTCGCCAGCAAACGACAAGAGAATTTATTGATGGTAGTAAAACTATCATGGATTTATATAGAGACTACAAAAAACGATCTGATGACAACGGCACAAAGTCTGTCAAATACTCCATGTTTCGGCACATTTTTAACACGGATTTCAACATTTCAATGTTCCATCCCAAGAAGGACCAGTGTGAAGATTGCGAAGCATATAAGAACAGAACTACAGAACAGAGGACACAAGATGAGCGGTACCATCAACATCTAAAGGAGAAGAATTTATCTAGAGCTGAAAAAGACAATGACAAAAAAAGGCATCTGAAGAGCTTGTTGTAGCTGTTTATGACCTCCAAGCTGTTCTTCCAGTTCCTAGAGGAGATATATCAGTTTTTTATAACCTAAGCAAAGTTTCTACGTATAACTTTACTGTGTGTGAGATAGACACCATGAATACATACAGCTTACCTCTGGCATGAAGGTGAGGCCAGTAGAGGAGCGAATGAGCTGGCGACATGCCTCTTAAAGTTCCTCCGCGAGAAATCGAAACAAAGGACAACAACTGAATTTGAGGTAATTTTTTACTCTGATAATTGTCCAGGTCAGAATAAAAACAAATATATAATAGGCCTGTACAATTACGCGCTCCGTGAAATTCCCAATTTGAAAAGTATAACTCATAAATTTTTAATAGAGGGTCATACCCAAAATGAAGGAGACGCAATACATTCACTTATTGAGAAACAAGTAAAAAAATCACTCTTGAGAGGCCCCATCTACGTTCCTACACAGTATGGTCAAATAATAAGGGATGCAAAAAAAGTCCTCCATCCATTAATGTGATTGAGTTGTGTCACAAAGATTTTTATAGTTTTCAACACATCACCAACTTCCTGGGGAAAAATTTTACCATCAATACTGAGGGATACTCTATCCATTTTCCAGATATCAAAGTCATCAAACTTACAAAAAATAGCCCCGATTCTTTCCAGTACAAAATCTCTTACCAGGACGAATCTTTTGGGACGATTCAGTTTAAAAATTTAGATAGAGCATCGAGGCATAGTGGTGACTCCAAGACACTACCAGCATTGACTCCAGCTTACAATAAAAAACGTGAGATTTCAGAAAAAAAGAAGAGTTGTTAAAACTATTTGAAAAAAATTTGATGCCCCAAGCGTATTTTAATTTTTATAATAGCTTATAAAATCTATTATATTTTAACTTTACCAGATTCCTGTGAATTTTTGTGTTTGATTTTTGGTTTAATGAACAAGTAAAATAGTTATGTTAATTTTCGCTGTATCATTAGTGAGATTTTTATTTTATGTTTAGTTGTGTTTTATAAAACAATCAATTTTATGTTATATTCCAATTGATGCTACCTCCCTCATGGGTAATATGTCGGAGTTTAATTAATTTATAACCTTGAAAACATACACTTGTTAGTAAAAATAGACTGAAAATGCTGTGATCGTTATTCTATTATGGAGATAAACATAGATTTAAGTCAATTTTTGTGCCAAAATATTTTTATAATAATTTTTTTTCTAAATAAAAGAGACGTTTTTTTTATGAATAAAACTCCCCGATTCGATTTTCAGGTTTTAAAAAGCAATGACTGATCACCATATTCATAAGGTAATTATTCAAAGCTTAATAATTAAATACAACAAAAGGCTCAAGTTAAAAGGAGAGTAAAGGTTTAATCGTGTTGGTTTTTTAGGTGAGATTTTTAAATAATCGTCCAGAAACTTACAATAACTAAAGCTTAATAGTATTGCAACAAAATGTAAAAAAATAAGGGAGATGGGTAGTTAAGTAGTTTTGTAGCCATTCCAGAGAAATAGCAGAAAACTTTGACTGCGATTTCTCGAATGTTACTGTTTTTGAGTTGTGCCCCTTGTATTCTCGCAGTGCGCCCTGTCTTCCACGCTTTTTATTAATATCATCTGACGTGTCGTCGCTATCCATGCTGTTAAATGTACGTACGTATTCTCTTCTATATTTCCTACTTTAAACTCTGTCTCACACAAAGTTATATATTGTGAAATTCCGTGGAATACATACTATTCGGTTTCCAGCGCTTATGCGAACTAAATTGTCCTAGATCCGAACCTGTATTTTGTTTGTTTCTAACCAGTAATTCCTTTTCATATATCACTTAACTTGTCCATCTGGTGTTATCGTTTTGTGCATTAATTAATGTGCTGGATATCGATACGTTTTATTTATGCATTTTGGAATTACTTAGTTATAAAATTCAAAAAGTAAGTACTACCCGAATTCTATACACTTGAACTTGCACGTGGGGTGAACTCAATTTTCAAATTAATCACAGATCGATTTGAAGCACAACTATCAGTTTTGATGCCCGGATCGGCTCTCTTGTTATTCAGTACAGCCGCGGCTTATGTCCTGTTTATACGTGTTGGTACAGTCACTGTGTCCTTCCCTAGGTAAGTGTTTTTATTGGTAAATAATAGACAATTTGGATTAATTCGTTATTATTCACTATTGCTTTTTCGGCCCTGTTCGGTAGATGACATTAAATATGATCGTGTTTATTGTTAACTGTTTGTCATAATCGTCAGTCCCTGAACCATCAGGTCCCCGACGTGAATGCGACTAGGGCTGATGTTCACTTCCAACAACTGGCCATATTTTTCAATAGTATAATTATTACTTGCTTTTAGCAACATGCTGCCTAAAAGATAGCCAAAATTGTCCAAAGAGGAAATAGCAACAAAAAAATCAGCTGCTGCAAAAGCACTTTTAGAGAAAATTAAAAGAGATCCAGTTTTATTGGCTGATTACAAAGAGAAAGAAAAATTTAAGTATCTAAAAAAAGATAAAGGACAGCGGAAATGTGTTAAAGATATGACAAAGAAAAATTAGAAAAAATTGGAAGAAATATTCTTCCTTTTACGAAAAGAACCAAAAAGTTAGGAAAGTATGTGATAATATGGCGCAAAATACGCCGCCGATTTCGTCTGACGAAGAATTTTTTAACAATGATTTGAACAGCCAAAATATGAATTTTGACCATAGAAGAGTGGAAGCTAAAACTAGAAGTGTTTATCAACGGAAGTTGAGGAAGAAAAATAATACTATTGCAGAATTAAGGAAAAAGCTTAAAACCCAAGAAAGAAAATATAATAGACTAAAACAAAATATCAAGAAGGCAAAAGAACTAGTCAAAAAGGTGTTGTTTGGCGAAGTTGTACAGGTTCAAATCAAAGAAATTTTTTTAAAAGCTAAAACTCATCAATAGAAATTTAAATATAAAAAACTTCTGGCTGGCGCAACTGCAGAAAAATATAAACTATGGCGATTTGGTAACAGTGCTGTAACTTATAAAAGGTTAGGACACAATAAATCGAGAAAAATAACTGCAGGTAGAAAGAACAGAATAGTCAAGATGATTCAGAGATTCTATGAAAATAACAGTAACAATCGGAATGCAGCAGAAAAAAGGAATTACTCGTAATAAGATTAAAAAACGAAAACTTGTTAGACTCTAAAAATTTTACATAAGTAATACTCATTATTTTGTCAGTTACGTCCATTTTGGGATGTGTCCCCTATACTTACAGACCGTGATACTTGTGCCTGTATTGTACACGAAAATATCGTTCTCCAACTATTTGCTTTGAAAAATTTTAAACTTTTTGGATTCAGTAACTATCAATCAGTATTTACTCTGTTATGACCGTTACACAGAAACATGTTTAATAAGAAAGTGCAATAACTGCTCCATAAAAACTTTGTATGTAGAATTTGACAACACTGAAGACATCTTAGTGAAACAATGGAGTCACGGGAAGAAACCTATCATAGACCAAAAAAGAATAATGTTTTGTGACAAAATACAAAAAATAATAGAATGAATACACGGAATTTGATCATTCAACTGTAAATTGATCTTAAAAAATTGTTCCAACATGAAGTAAACATTGTTCACCAATATAAAACAATAAAATGTCTCAAGCAGTCACAGAAAAATATGCTGTGATACACATGGATTTCTCCGAAAATTTCACTACAAAATGTAACCAGGAAATTAAAGCATTTCATTTTGGTGGTTGTCGTACACAAATTTCTATGCATACTGTGGTTGTGTACATCAAAGGTTCTATAACTTCACATTACACTATTTCTCTTTATTTACGTGGGGTAAAGAAAAAAATATTATAATTCACAATTTAAAAATATTATTATTTCCATACTTGGTATAATACAATTGTCGCAACCAACGTGGGGCATTTGCGCTCTAGTTTTCTTGACATCTCCCATTATTATGCAACAGATCAACCGCATTGTACACGGACTATCAGTCAAACAAGCTGGTCATCAAATGTATGGAATAATTTCGAATCATGTCATAGACCCATATATCTTTGACGGAACTGTCAATTTTCAAGTTTATTTAAACAAATTATCCTAACTACTACATCATTTACCTGCTCATATTAGGAAGCAAATGTGGTACGTACATGACAGGGCACCAGTTCACCATACCCAACTGCTCAATGCACATTTGAATAGGTAATGAATTTCCCGGACAATACATAGGTAGAGGAGGACCCCATAAATGGCCATCTCGTTCACCAGAACTTAGAAAAATGGATTTTTTGGTGGGGTTACGTCAAAGAACAAGTATACAAACCCCCGCGACTACCAATGAAGACATGAAGAACAGATTTACAGAAGTTTTCCGAACTGATATGTTACATCGTGCTAGTAGAGCTTTGAAGATCGCATATATTATTGTGTGGAAGTAAAAGGTGGTCATTTTGAACATTTAATAAAATAGTTATCTAACGTTTTTAGTTCTTTCTTATGTGTTGTTAGTGATTTTTGTTTAATTTGTTTATTTTCAGTTTTGTAGATACCCTATTTATTTTATTACAGTTTTGAAGGTAGAAAATGACTGATTTAATTTGGTCACAAAAAATTAACGAAAATTAAAGTATTTTAAACTTCACATTCAAAGGAAACTTGTTAAAAACATTAATATTTTTAAATTATAAACTTAAAAAAACAATTTTCTTCAAAACAATCAATTTTAGAGAGTACATTATATAGACATAATTAGAAGGGATAAAATAGTTTTACATTATGGTAAAATCGTATACTGGGTGTTCGATTATCCAAAAAATACCTCGAACCTCAAACGAAACTTCTAGTCTGTTCAGACATTTCAACCAATATTTACCTTCGTACCCACAAAATAAGTTTAAATGCTTACCACTGATAACGTTTTCTATGTAGCATTTATAGTGCAACCATTTTCGTCGAATCTTCATATTTTTCGCTCCAACTTGGCAACGTCGCAGTATATGGGAAAAGAAATGATAGGGCTAGATGCAGAATTTTATGCTGAATTCGGTAATAAACAAAAAATACAGGCTGCCCTATTAAAAAAAAGTAAACTTCATGTTGTCTCGCTTATGCTGAACACCCAGTATATAACAAAATATTTTTGAAATGTGTATCAGTGCAAATACAACAACTTTTATTTCAAACATTTCTTTGCATTTTTATCCTAAGTAAGTTATTGCACTTCCATACACACCATTGGGCCACCCGTATAATTTACCCAGCTCTGTGTGTGGATCGTAGATATACAGAGTGGAAAGTCTAACTGGAACATATTCTGTAACTTGATAAATAAAGGTTTATCGCAAAATTCCTGAAACACGTCAATTTTTATTTTCAATGGGGAATATTACAAAGAGATTTGTTTATTTTTTTAATTATCTGGGGGGGTTGCAGACACTCCCAACTTTTTTAAATGGAAGGGTAGGTTGATTAATTTTTTATTTGAAAGCTTTTTCTATTGTTAATACAATTCCACTTTTTTTGTTACTTTTTATAAGCAATGTGTCGGAAAAAAATGAAGTAAGGAAATATTGACTCAAATTACTTTAATGTATAGGTACATATTTTCTTACTTGATAAGCCCAATAAAAAACCTGCTCGATAGTTTTTTTTAACTGAATGTGATTGATTTGTTGGTACTTGTTTGCATTTCAACGTGTAAGTAACAAACGAAAAATAAGAAAATGCCCTATCTAACCGAGATGCATCGTATCGAAATTTTAATGATGATCGGATATGGGGACAGAAGTCTAACACAGGCTGAAGCAGCTCGTTTGTTTACTGAAGTTCATCCAGAATTACCTTCAATTAATCGAAGTACGATTAGCAAAATTGAAACTCGATATCGGGAGTTGGGCCACGTAAGGGATGCTCCTCGACAAAAGGTTTTAAAAGTTGACGAAGAAGCTCAGTTGAACATATTGTTGGAAGTTGAGGAAAATCCTGTTACTCCAGCTAGGCAAATAGCTCGCGTTCATGGTGTCAGTCACACAAGCGTTTTAAAATTTTTTAAAAAAGCCAAAAAGCACCCATATAAGATGCAAAACCTACAGGAGCTTAACGTAGATGATCCTGATCGTAGACTAGAATCTTGCGAATGAATTATGGCTTCTATCGATGGTGGACAAATTGCTTTGGAATGGGTGCTGTTTTCTGATGAAGCTACGTTCACATTACATGGGCACGTCAATCGACAGAACTGCCGTTATTGGGCTGACGAAAATCCCCGTTGGATGCGTGAATCCTATACCCAAAGGCCTTAAAAAACAAACGTCTCGGATGGAATTATTGGGGATCGCATAGTAGGTCCTTTTTTTTCAATGGAAACGTAACCGGATAAACATACCTTAATATGCTCCAAGGAGAACTGATTCCTACTTTAGTAAATTTATTCCCCAATAATTTGGATCCCAACTTATTTGACCAACGGATGTGGTTTCAACAAAATGGGGCACCACCACATTTTGCTCAAAATGTACGGACCTATCTTAACGAAGTGTTTCCAAATAGGTGGATTGGAAGAACGGGCCCAATTGAGTGGCCAGCAAGATCACCCGATCTTACCCCATTAGATTTTTTATGGGGATATCTAAAGAGCAAAGTTTATGCCACTAAACCTAACGACATCGCCGAGCTTGAACAAAGAATCAGGGACGAAATTAGGCAAGTAACGCCGGAAGTGTTACAAAATGTTCGGAATGCTATTTATAATCGATTAGGATATTGTCAGCAACAAGGTGGAGAGCGATTCGAACATTTATTGCATTAAAGTAATTTGAGTAAATATTTCATTTTTTTCCGACACAATGCTTATAAAAAGTAACAAAAAAAGTGGAATTGTATTTACAATTGAAAAAGCTTTCAAATAAAAAATTAATCAACCTACCCTTCCATTTAAAAAAATAGTTGGGGTTGTCTGCAACCCCCCCAGAGAATTAAAAAGATAAACCAATCTCTTTGTAATATGCCCCATTGAGAATAAAAATTGACGTGTTTCAGGAATTTTGCGATAAACCTTTATTTAGCAAGTTACAGAATTGGTTCCAGTTAGACTTTCCACTCTGTATAAACAAGAGTCTTGATAGATGTAAGAATGTACTATGCTCAAAAAATTAAAGGAACACTTTTGGCTTGCTGTTATTAACAAATGAAAATTACATTTTCATTTTATTTTAGTGATTTGTTAGAAAATAAATGTGATTATTCTCATTTATTCGAGATAAGTTTAATATTCCACTGCAAGTACAACAAATAAAGATATTCTGAAAATATTCACATTTAGCTTTCATGTCGCGGCAGGCTTAGATTTAAATATTAACTACAACTATAACATAGGTGTTTTAGATGGGTTTATAAGATAGAAACTAAAATGACGCTATTTTTTTATTGGTGCACTTTGACTTACTACTAAAAAATGGAAGTCCGTCCTTGATGTCCAGTAAAGTTTCATTTCATAAAAGTCCGTCCTCGATGCCCAGCCAAGTTTCGTAAAAGTCCATCCTAAGTAGTATTCATTTTTATTAAAAATGTATGTGGATTGATTCCCTCGGGCTCCGCTGCGCTCCGTCCTCAGGAATCAAACACCACCCGCGGGATTAAATGGGTCACTTTAATCGCTTGGTGTATAATGTACTATTAATATACCTATTATTTACTAACTTTCTTTAGTTTATTGTAAATGAAAACAGGTGAGCGGAAAAGTACGCTCTAGAGCGGAAATAATGTCAAATTATGACAGATCACGGAAAACATCAACTTTGCGGTTAGATTTGAGTGTGCAAAAGCTTACTTTGGGTAGTGATCGTAGGAAAAGTTTATTTTTTTAAATTGTTAATCTTAGTTTACGAATAAAGGATTAGTTGAAAGTTTTTTTTATCGATTTATTAGAAGAAAATATGTGTGTTTCAGAACATAAATGTTCATCTGTATATCATTTAATAAGTTACAGGATTATCCAAAAATGTTCCTTTCATTTTTTTGAGCACTGTAAAAGATGCGGGGGTTGAAAGTAATGAGGGTTTGTGTAGGTAAATTTGGGAAAAATTCGTCAATTTTTTCAATAACTTTCTGTATTTTTCTGGTAAATTTGAGCAATTTCTCGAAAATTGTATAACTTTCTAAAAAAGTCAACCAATTTATTGAAAATCTGCTAGGTCTTTCGGGAAAATTCAAACAACCACGAAAATTCGATCACACTTTGGACTTCAAGTAATTTCTTAACAGTTCGATAAGTTTCGAACTCTTTTTGAAAAATTCATGTAATTTCTCGAGAGTTTTCTAACGTTCGATAACTTTTTGAAAAATTAGAGCATTTCCATGTATGAAACAGAAAAAGAAAAACCATATTATTTTAGTAATAATAATTGCATATTGTATGTTTATAGAAATAAAAGATATGAAAAATATATCTTCCAATTCATCTTCCAAAATATCAGTCTTAAATACAAAAAATAAATATATTACTAAAAGCGAAGAGAGTGTTTGCAGTAAATATCAAAATTTTGAGGAACAGAGAGAACGGAAAGCATAGAATCAAGTAGGACTGCGAGGTACAGTCCCTAAGAATTTGAGGAAACTTAAGGTACGTTTACGTCTGACATTTATTACATGACATTTATGTCCGAGATTTGTTTAGTCCTGTGTAAGCACACAAAAATTGGCATCGGAGATATTATCTATAATGTATGTGTTTACATTGGACAAAACAACTCTCAGGCAATAATGCCATATGTAAACATACCTTTAAATGTGTTGGAGACCATTATAATAAAAAAATAGCAATGCACTTCTTTGTGAACAATTCAAGGATAAAACTGTTTTGTTGATAGAGAATTTATTAAGTACCAAAAAATTGTTCAATTTGTAATATCTTATTTGAACTTTTGATAACTACCTCATTAAAATAATTGCCAAGATAAGATGAAGCAAAGCCGCATCCGATGTTATTTTTAATGATAACATCGCATTTTTTATTTATAATCTTTAAAATGTATGTTTTTTTAAGTTATGTATAAATTAACAATATTTTCATGTTGTGCCCTTTGGACTTTTTCACTGACCTGTTATCTTTTGTTTTAATAGCGTAGGTTTCACTCACCTGAAACAAAAATTAAAATTAATAAGATCATATTGTGTTAAGTAATTAAATATAATAATCAAATAGCGTATCGAAAATATTTTGTACACAGTTCAACTTTTTATAGTTGCCGGATGCAGACTATGTAACAAAACATGTTAATAACAAAGTTTTCCAGCACATTTTTTTACAACTTTGTCGTGTAACTTGTTATAATATAGCAGAAGCATCCAGACTATAAGCAAAAGACGAAACAAAATAGTGCCTACAATTTTTGCAGCATTTCAGCTAGTAGGAGGTAGTACGTAGAAGAGAAACGTTTCATTACATGTTGTTAAGTGTAGACAAGTCGGAGCGAGTTTTACAACAAAGTTTTATAACTTCGTTTGATGTTTACCGACATCGGATGGATGACATAAAACATGCTACATAACATTCAAAATGTTGTACAACACTATATTACAAAACATTTTTATCTAAAATTCCCTAACAAGTTATAAAACTTTGTTATTTAACATGTTTTGTTACATAGTCTCGACCCGGCTTAACTTTCTGTAATGATCACTAGTCATCAATCAATATAATTTTTTTCACTACATTTACTGTGGTATCGGCGTCTAAATTAAATTTAGTAAAGACAGAGATTAATTTACATACTAGCCATTTTGATTACAACAATAATTCTGAAAGATTTTAAAGATCATTTAGAAGAAGCATCTTTGGTAATATAAGCATTGATAGAAGTAAAAATAGTTAATAAAGTATCCACCACAAGTTCTTCATACCAAGGAAGTTGTCTGCTAAACTGATGCGATAAAATATCATCCTAATAAGCAATATAAAACTATGATGCTTCATTAACCACAAGGTCTGTTTCGAAAATAGTATTACTATCCAAATTTTGATTTTTTTTGTTCGACATGTAATTTAAATTAAGCATTTTTTTGTCAGCGGAGAAAAAAAATGGTTGGTTTTGTATCAAGAGGAGTCAACCATCACGTATCCTATAATAGTTCAGGCATTTAGCCAAGCGTGCCACACCCCGATAACTGCATCGACCTGCAGGCCAAACTAGGTAAGGGTAACCAGATGTGGTGAAAAATTGTGTAGCAGCAGCTGGCTGCACAAAACTGACCATGGACGATAGTTTTAAGAAACTTTTACGGTCATGAACCAGACAGCATACGGCGGAGTGGAATCCACAGAATGGCGTTTGTATACTGCTGCACTATATTTTTCTCAAGAAAAACAATTATGGCAGTAAGGAACAAAGCAATGGCCCCTAGTCCGTGGCAGACCTTAAATGGTCAAGGGGTGCTAAGAATCCCCACGAGGACAAACACAAAAATTACTCAAATTAATTGTAGAAAGCCAATGAAAATAGGCACATAGAATGTGAAAAGCATGTTCATGCCGGGAAAAATGCACAACATACATCAAGAAATGTGCAGGTTGGAAATAAATATCATGGGAATAAGTGAAACAAGATGGCCCAACAGCGGGAAATTTCAAGTGAACAATTACACTTTTTACTATTCTGGGAACGATGATCCCAAACACTATAATGGCGTCGAGATTATGCTGGATCCTGGAATGGTTTGCTCGGTCCTTAATTTCGTACCACTTTCTGACAGGGCAATGATGATACAACTTAAAGCAACACTGAATAATTTAAATATCATTCAAGCATATGCTCCAACAGGTGATAAACCAGAATCAGAGAATACATCTTTCTACGCGGAAATAAAGCAACTGCTGTCCCAAACCAGAAAGGATGAAACCACCATCATCATAGGAGACTTTAACGCAAAAGTAGGCAAGGGAAGATGCGATGACACTGTCTGGAAAGCATGGACTAGGAATAAGAAACGAAAGGGGCGATACATTAGTTCAATTCTGTCAAGAGGAGAAAATGTTCATCTCCAACACGTGGTTTAAAATACCCTCAAGACGCCTCTATAGATGGAGATCTCCCCAAGACACACCAGACCATCCAATTAGAAACCAAATTGACTATATCCTAGGACCAAAAAGATACAGAAATGGCATCCCCAGTGTGAAAACTTACCCTGGTGCAGATGTGGAGTCAGATCACAATCTCGCAGTAGCTGAAATGCAAATTCGATTGAAAAAAATTAAAAAAAGAAAGTCATAAGAAAACCCAACACGGCAGTCCTAAAAGACGAGGCAAAGAAGCAAATCATCTCTGATAAACTCAGCAAACAACTGAGCAAAGCCCAAAAAATCATAGAACCTGAATATGCAATTGAGGAAAAAATAGAGCACGCCTGGAGTCAGCTTAAAAATGCCATTTTAGACACGCAAGAATATACAACAACTGTAAATTCCAGGAAACGGCATAAAGAATGGATGACTAAGAGTTATTAGATTCAATGGACCAACGGCAGAAACTCAAAAACACGCAAAAAGGAAAATGAAACTCAAGCACTTGTCAGGACTAAAATTAGAAATGCCAAAGAAGCATGAATGATGGAGAGAAGTAAGGAAATAGAGGAGATGTACCAAAAGCATGATCTATTTAACATCTATAAAAGAGTTAAGGAAATTACAGGAAACCGTAAAACCCCAGCATATACAAAAATAGTATAACAAGATAGTCTTAGACTGCAAGAAGTGTGGACAAATTATATTTCTGATCTTTTCGACGACAAAGGTCCCCCCTTTCGTAACCAACGTCAAACAGAAATGGGATCAAATATAATGACTGCACAAATAGGGAAGGCTTTGAAGGGAATAAAAAACGGTAAAGCACCTGGACCAGACAACATTTTTCCAGAACTCATGAAACTTATAAATGAAGAAAACATAAAAATCATCACCAAACTATTCAATACCATCTATAATAATGGATGCATTCCTCAAGACTGGCTGAAATCTACATTTGTCCCTATTCCTAAAACACAAGGTGCAAAAAGATGCGATGAGTTTCGACTAATTAGCTTAATGAGTCTAATATTAAAGTAGTTTCTAAAGGTTCTACATAATAGAATACATAGGAAATGCGAGCAGGATCTGAGTGAACTGCAGATGGGCTTCAGAGAGGGATTGGGACGTAGAGAGGCTTTGTTTGGGCTATCGGTCCTGCTACAGAAGTGTTGAGATCAGCGAAAAGAAGTATATCTATGTTTCATAGACTATACTAAAGCATTTGATAGTGTCAAACTTGGCACGCTGCGGAACATACGAGAAAGTAAAGGTTTAGATTCCTAAGATCTAAAAATCATTCAGTACCTCTATGAACACTAGGTAGCGACAGTGCAGCTTGAAAATACCCAAACAAAAACTGTACCAATTAAACGTAGAGTCAGACAGGGATGTGTGCCGAGCTCTATGCATTTTAACATGTACTCTGAAATTGTATTTCAAAACGCATTTGAAGGCGCAGAGGATGGCATAAAAGTGGACGGGATCCTGATAAATAATCTAAGATATGCCGACGACACAGTTATAATTGCGGACAGTCCTGAGGGCTTGCATCGGTTACTTAACAATATATCAGCCGAAGGAGATCTATTAGGCTTAAAAATCAACACCGCAAAAACAAAGATCTTGGCGTTAAACCGGAATCCAAATCAACCAGTACATATAAACGTATACGGGACACAGATAACCAGGGTCTCTAAATTTAAATACCTGGGCAGCTGGATCGGCGAAGATCTGAATCCTGATTTGGAAATTAGAGCTCGTATTGAAATGGCTAGGGCAAACTTCTTAAAAATGCAAAGCCTGTTAAGCGATAGGTCACTTGATATAAAAATTAGATACAATTTTGTGAAGGGCTACATATGTTCCACACTTCTGTACGGGGTTGAAGCGTGGACGCTAAAAGTTAGCAGCCTAAACAGACTCGAGGCATTCGAAATGTGGGTGTATCGGCGAATGTTACGAGTACCTTGGACTGCTCACACCACCAATTTTGAATCAAATGGGCAGAGAACGTGAGCTCATCGAAATCATAAAAAAGCGGAAAACTGCATATCTCGGTCATGTAATGAGACACAATAGATATTAATTTCTACAGCTCATGATAGAGGGTAAGATCGAAGGTAGACGTGGACCAGGACGAAGGCAATGCTCCTGGCTTAAAAACATACGAGGTTGGACAGGCCTGGGTTAAACACTTTGCTAAAGAGGGCCCAAGACAGAGAAGGATTAGCCAAAATTGTTGCCGATCTTCGATAGGAGAAGGCACTCGAAGAAGATTTAGCCAAGAATCTAGTTGTTTTTTTTTCGAAAACTCCAATTAGAATTGTTCTAAATTGATTTCAAGCAAAAAGGTTACGAGAGCTACGAACAAAATTTTTGCATTTCATTTTTTTCATTGACATGTTACAAAATGTCCTCAAAATTTGAAAATTCCTCCCATTTTCTAGAAACTGATCGTTAATATCTTCATACTTTGTATTCACAATTCAAACGAAGCTTTATCCATGTTTTAAACACAAACAAACATGACTGGATCAAAAATTCACATTAGTCAACCAAACAATTGCTTTTTCAATATTTACATTGCAAAATAAAACTAAAATACATGATATAATTGTTAATTTTTCTTAATATTATTGTGTACATTTTCCAATTCAGTCATTGTGCATTCATTAGTTGTAATTTACTGGATAAGTTTAATTAAAATATTTCAAATGAGTATTTTGATTTTTTTGTTTGTATAGGGCTCATGCGGTCAACTTTTCCATTCGTGAGAAAAGTACCACTTTATGCAACTGTTGCATAAATTACTATTAGTTATGGTAATATTGGTTTACTTTTTTAGAATTATTGGTCACTATTACTAATTGTTTTAGGAAGAACGAACTAGTAAATGTGGATAAACTGAATGCAAACAATGATCAACATAAAATTACCGCGGAGAGTCATTAAAAAGCAGAAGAAATAAATAGTATGGTGAAATTATCAGAATATCGAAATTTTAAGGTAAAATCAGTTTTAAAAACTGGTGAGTTTTGTGTTGTATCTACAATGAATTATGTGATACCAATTGCAACCAATGCAAAAATGTATACATCGGTATAAATGCCAGTGTTCAGAGAATATCATCAAATCTACCCTGTGCAAACATATTCATGTCATAGCTTTATTTGAGAAAGTAAGAAGCGATTCTGTTTTAGGTGTATCATCGAGCAGTGAGGAGAAGCCTACTGAATAATTATTCATTAATGATCCGTCTACAAGTAAGCAGTAGTGCCAGAATGATGTTATCCAATTTATTCAGGAGACTTCAAATAAAAATGATAATACTGCCACCTCTACATAATTTTAATGAAAGAAGAGGAGTAATAAAACTTAATATGCAATTAAATTGAGATTTTTCATTTATAGTTTATCGTGGCACAATTTTAGTAGGACCTTGGATGAAAATAAATTTAATGTGGCAAATGTTATGAAGGACGTGAAAAGTAAAATGGTAGAGGAACTTGCAAAATATCTAATTGACATCAAACATTCATTGATACCTAACACAGAACCAGAAGTATTACATTGTGTGTCAAAAAACAAGAACTGGATTTACTTTAGGAGTTAGAAAATAGAAGACACTTAAGAGACCCACAATATGAAGTCGTCAATGAACTGGTAAATCTAGGGAGTTCTCCACTTTTAAGCTGTCTTCTTAAGTAATAAATGTAAAAATCAACAGATATAGTTTTCCTGGTTTTTTACATCATTGCACAGTTATACTGATCTTAAATGAGAGAACGATATCCAGGATATCCCCATAGGGCTAATAATATCTAAGCTTTAATATTTGTAATATCATACCTTCTTCTTATTTCTATTTATATATAAGTCAGTCACAAGGTAGATCACTTCTTTGTCTAGCCACAAATAATTATTAAACACCGGGTAGGCATCAACTGAAATGTAACTTCTGTCATTCTGACGATGATATTTAATATCGAAACATTTGTCAATTACTTAGAATTTCTAGCATTTGTTCAATATATTGTGGAATTATCTAGGTACAGTTAGTTTCATTTAAAAAAGTGATTTTTCTATCATTTTCATTAAATAAAGTATTTACTATTTTTGATATGGCATTTTTATTTATTGCAATCCTTATTAAATAATTACCCGAGGCATATTAAAATGGCCGATAGCTTTTTTCATAAAATAAGTAGTGTAATAAAAAAACAAGAACTTTAAGATTTTAAGATTATTGTTTTACTGTTGAGTATAAAATTCATAGAAATTTTTAATATGTTAAAATACATTCCAGCTTACATTAAAATAGAATTCCTTCTTGCAGTTTAATAATATCCAAAAAGTTGTAAGTTAGACATTTTTATGTGCTAAATACACAAAAACGAATTAAATTTGGAGCCTACCAATTTCAACTTGGCGCTAAATAGGCCCTGCCTAACGCGCTCTGATTTGGTTGTGCACCGGTTACTTTTAATGTATCTTGGGCTTAGTTTACCGTCAGGAAATTAGAGGTTCGTTTTAACAAATGTCTTTTGTCGGAAATTTCTGTCAGACGATCGTCTTTCTAATGGGTAGGCAGCGAATCCTTGTTACTGTTTGGTATGTTTCTTGATGGAAAGTAAAAGTTGTCAACAACTTATATATTGGAAACGTATTCTATTAGGAAAACATGATACCTTTCAGTAGATTATAATTTTTTTAAATAGTTCATTAAAATAAAAAATCGACCTGTTTCGGTATTTTTGCATCTTTTATTTAGCTAATAATGAATGTATGCGTTACTTCATGGACGCACTGTATATAAAGCTAAAGTAACAACGACTGCTCTAATGCTCTTATATGATATTTCTTCGATCATGTTTCGTGTTTAATGGTGAATTTGCGTGTTCGTGATAAATTTAATTATTTTGGAAAAATGTTATTTCGTAAAGTTAGCAGTCTATTTTGATTTATTTGTATTTTCTACTGTATTATATTGATGAGGGAAAACATAAAAGCTTCTTTGTTAGTTTAGAAAAAAATTGCATATCAGATTCTAAATTACTTATGATTTACATAAATATTGCGCCGATAGATTTGGCGTATTTCATCAAGGTTTTTGTATAGAAAAATATTTCGATAACAAAATAATTTATAGTTCATACGGTGGGTTTATACAGAAAATGAAATAACATAAAACTAAATAGCAAATAAAATATAAAAGTTGACCTTATGGAAAATTCCTACAGCGTTTATACAGAAAATAACAAATATTAAAGCTCACAAATCTTTGAACTGCTAGATTTGGCGTATTTCATCAAGGTTTTTGTATAGAAAAATATTTCGATAACAAAATAATTTATAGGTCTTACGGTGAGTTTATACAGAAAATGAAATAACATAAAACTAAATAGCAAATAAAAAATAAAAGTTGACCTTATGGAAAATTCCTACATCGTTTATACAGAAAATAACAAATATTAATGCTCGCAAATCTTTTAACTTTCCTACCTTATTTAATCTGAAAATGGATGTGCGCAATCATGATCTTATTGATTATTGAATGTTTGGTGCACATAACCCTACTTTTTACACGCATTTTTGCCGTTTGTAATAAAATTACGTAAAATAGAAACTGGCGTATTCGTAAGTACCCAGATCCCTACTTTTGATTTTATTATTGGGAAATAATGATGGTAAATAATTAAACCCATTGAAACGTTGTTTTTTATGGTGCCAAAGATCTATTTCTATTGGCCAACCAATCATAGTATTTTTTCTAGATTTACGATGTTTTTGATGGTTAAAATAAATAAACACTAAAATTTGAGTTTCGCTTTTAATTAATAAAGATTCAAAAGTCCGCTTATGGTTAGTTGTCAAAAAAAAGGAAGTTTTTTAATTGATGTTTTCACATGCGATGATATCTTGAATTTTTAGTTTAATTGTTCAAGGAGACGTTTAAGTATCTACATAAACAAAATGGTACGTGCTGTAGCTGACAAAGTAACAGCTATCTTAATTATTGGTGAAAGTGTAAGTTACAGTACACAGGGTGTTAACCAAAAACAAATTTCATCCATACAAATTAAAAATGGTGCATCAACTTTCAGATGACGACCCCGACCGAAGGCTGCAAATCTGTGAAAGTATGTCCACTAAAATTCTCCAACAGCAAGACATATGTAAGGACAATTTGTTTTAGTGCCGAAAGTACTTTCTTCCTTAATGGAAATGTTAATACTCAAAATATGAAGTATTGGAGTGACAAAAATACTCATATGCTTCGTGAAAAACATATACAGTTCCCGTTAAAAGTAAATGTCTGGGCAGGTATTTTGGGAAACCACATAGTAGGGCTTCTTTTTGAACTCTACTTTAACCGGTGAAGTATATCTCGAGATGTTAGAAAAAGCAATTGAACCGTTAATTGTTCAGATCACCATATGAACTATTAGGCTGTAAGGGTGTTGGCGACCGAGTCAAACAAAACTAAAAGATCAGTCTTAGAATTGGCATTTATTTCACAGTTTAACAATGTTATAAATAAAAAACAGACATCGATCACTAAAGTGACATTTATTCCTTTTTGTTGTCCTTAGATATCATCAACTGTAGCTTTCCTGTCACAAACGACAATCATGTCGTTCCTGACACCTCTTTTATTACTTTAACTTAATAACTCGTGTACACTTTGGTTGTATTGGTATTATTATATATTTCAATGATCACTATATTATTTTTTCACTACTAGCTGTGAAGTTGACAATTATTGCGTCTTCTAGTCAACTGAGAAGTAGAATTTCTCTATTAGTGGTTAATAATTTTTTCTATTGTTAACCTAGGTCAATAATGGACAAATTCAAATATTTTGAGAATTCAGGGATAATAGCTTGACAAAAACTAGTGCAACATAATTTTGTATAGCCAGGAGATTGTCTTTAACATATTTACTGCTTGAAATTACCTAACAAGATAAACTTATTTCAATAAAACTGCCATTAGTTTAAAATGCGCGCTCAACCAAAAATCTCTGATGACATAAGGAGTGCGTTCATAATATATGGATGAGGTGACGAGCGAAAACAGTGTCAGTGTCAGTCAGATGACGAAGTAAACGCTTAGGAAGAAATCAGTTTGAACTATTTGTAGATCGACACTATCAAAATTTGATTTTGACATTGAAATGTGTTGTTAATTTTCCGTTAATTGCAGAAAAAACGTTGATCGAGGAATGTTTTTACCTTCAACATTATCCCCAGTGGAATTTGAAAATCTTATGTTGATAGAAACTGGTAGCTAACCTTGACCCACAGAATATCGATTACCGGTTCCTTAAGCTCTATAACAAGAACATGTGTACATTGTACACATTATACGAATTGCGCATATCAGGGTAATAGTTTCCCAGATAGCAAGCGGGGAACTAGGAGTGCACTCTCGTCGATTCTTGTGGTTCGTTTGTGAAGGCTGTGGTGTAGAGTGTGAAGTACATAGACAAATAATATATTACTTTCTCTATGGTGAAGTATATGTTAAATGTTTTATGAACGCTCACTTTTTACCCAAGTGTTGTGAACGCACTACCGCTGTAATTGTCCAAAGTTCAAAGTAAAACATAAACCACGTTTTGTGAAATTTTTGGATGTGATCGTATAATTGGTTTCGTTAATTCGTTGCACTTAATATTGGTGATTATAAACTATAGGAATAATGGTATTCTATTGTTGTGTGATTTTTATAAGCAATTTTTTTATTTTTGATTTTTGTCTTAAATTTGGCTAGTAGTGGAATAAAATTTATATACACCACGGTGGTGAAGACATTTATAAACCTCGCACCTTATTCCGCTCGGGGCAAAGCCCCTCGCGAAATAATTATGGTGCTCGGTCGATAATAATAGTCTTCACCACCTTGGTGTATAATATACTATTATTATTGTTAATTTTATTGAGGTTGTATGTGTTTCCAGTATATACGTTTTGTTGTTGTTAACCCTACCGTATATGAGAATTGGGTCATTTCTTCTTCTTTCCTATAATAGAAGATTTACCCCCTCTACATTTCCATACCCTAGTTTAACGTGGTAATTCAACAGAGGCCCTGATCGGATTGGGTACATCATCTTACGTCCGGCTATTTCTTGGACAGTTGATAACAATGTCCGTCCAACAATCCATACGTTTTTGAGGGAAAACGATATCATTTCCTTGCCGGCTTTCAACAGAAAAACACTTCGATTCTTCAAGTATCAAAGAGATGTTGTACTTTGACTTTTTTAACCAAGGTTGATGTGGTTGTTTAATGTGAATTTCCTTTTTGCCTAACTAGTTCATATTGTTAGTTATCCGTAGTTTAATTCAATGTAACATAATGGAATCTAACCTCAATTCGGAGGTGAGTACACACGTGGTGTGATTTCCTTTCTTAATAGTGTTCCCCTTGACGATTATAGGATTTAAGTGTTGTTTTTTCATTTTAGTCTCCCTGATGATGAGGATAATCATCCTCGAAAGCTTGGAAATTTTCCGTTAAGAGTACACTTTTTCCGTGTTTAGCTGCAATTCCAGTTTTATAGTTCATATAAATGGTAGGTTTATTAGATACGTATATAATATCAACAGTTATTTGGAAGTATAATTATGTGTCCCGTTTCCTTCAAAAGCCGCTTCTTTTAGCTGTCTGAATGTATCATAATATAATAGTAAATATACATATGGTAAGCCGTCAAACCATCAAAACTAAGTAGGCCGCGATAGCGATTTTCGAACGAACATCAAGAAGTCACTTCGCATTTTATTAACCTTGTACGAGTAAGTGGTTTGTATGTGTGTAAGTTTTTGTTCATTTAAAAAATGTCGAGTAATAATGGAATGGATTCAACTCCACCCAAAATCAACTTATTATCGGCAAAATCTGAGAGTTGGTGCAAACATATATACCAAAAATTGATGGAATAAGATTATTAATACAAGTAGGTCGTAGGTAAAGTATAGTACGTAAAAAGTATTGTAAAACATTTTACGCGCTTACGCACTCGCCGCTTTTTCATTAGTGCGTAAAATGCCTCTTACAACACACGTTACGTAATATACTATAAAGACATATTTATGTATATCTGTAATTTTTTTATGTTGATCGAAATAATATAGAAATTGTAGTATACAAAACATTGACATAAATAGTTTAATAAAATATTACAAACTGGTCCGATCTGTTCAAGAATGTACAAAATCAACGGGTGATTGTAGTATGGAATCAGTTATGTTGGCATCATGTTTGAAAACGAATACGTCATTGATGGCATCATGATGTATGTCCTAATGTCCTATATTCGTTTTATTTTAACTAAATAACAAAATAGTCTGCATAATCTAGAATGGAACAAAATCATAAAGAATGTTGTACCAGCAAGTTTAACCCAGAAAATGTTGACAAGCTTGGAAAGAGAGAGAACCGTGCTCATCAAATTTAAATCTTGCTTACTTAGAATCCAATATACTCTGTTTTATTTTCCAGGGTTCCATTTATATAGAGGTGGATTGGTCAAGAGCAGAGATGTTAATTTTTTAGTTTTAGTAATAAATGTCAATCTCGATAAAAATTTTTTTTGTTCCTAGATCCCAAAGAATTGACTAAAATTTAAATTTATCACAATTTGCTTCATTTGTACGTAAAATCCTATGAATTTTTGTCTAGTAGTTAAAAGCACATTTCCAGACAACAATGTAAATGTTGGCCGAGGCCAATAAGCATTGAAGTGCTTTTACTACGCTAACTACATACACTATTTTTTTCTGAAATTGCAATAAACATTACCATAAATTAGTGAATTTTTATAAATGGATAATAATTTTTGATTGCCATCTTATTGTCTATGTAATCGTTTCCTTGACAATCACGGTTTGTTATTGTTGTGAGAGTCAGTGATTATATATACTTAATGAGTAAGGAACGTTTAGATTGTAAGAATTTATTTTCATATTACCTAGATATTTATTTAAATAGTGCTTATTTTGTAGTCTGTCTTAATATTTGGTGTTGCCAGCGCATGTCGTAAAGAATTATAACAATTAAATTGGAATAACAGAATATTTTGGATGTGTTTTTGATTAACGTACCCGATAATAAGACGAGATATCCCACATCATTTGTAACAAATGAAATTTATCTGCCATTGTGTAGAAAATATGTTGCAAGTGGTCCAAAATTTTTTGAAAGATACAAGCAAGCAAGTAGTGGGAATACACCAATTTGGCAAAATGCCTCAAATTGTTGCAAATTTTTTAAATTTGCTAGATGCACGTGAATACACAGAATATTGCTTCCGTCGGTTCTCTGCAACAATTTTGGTTAATCCTGGCGCATATTTAATTGATTTAAAGGCTTATGGGGAATGGGAATCCTCGACTGTTGCTGAAGGATGTATATATGAATATTTTACAAAGACATAACAGATAAAATATTTAGAGGTGGAAGTGGCAAAGAGAAATCTGCTAATACTATTATTATTGTCGAAGTTGAAAATAGTAATAACGTTGCTCACTGTTCAGGGGGCCTATCCTTGACCCTTCGCAACCTTTAGAATACTCGCTAATATCGTTGTTGCCACAGTAATACATGAAATACTAGAGGAAGGGACCCAAATTTGAGATGATTTTCTTGTAAATTCGAAAACAAAATCATCATTGAACAAATTTTTATTATTATTGTACAAAATCGCTTGCTTGGTGTATTAACAAAGCATCGTAATAAAGAATCTACATTAAAATAGCTAGCTACTGAAGTTATTTAACTTGAAGTTTGTTTTTGTCAATTTTCCCATAAAATAATAGGTTGCCTAATATGACACACACTGATGTCCCAATTTGAGACAGATATCCTAATTTGGGATACTACTAAAAAAACCGTTTCTTCGCAGAAAGAACATATAAAATTAGCATCTTTAATTTCCCCACGATCTTCATGTGCCCATATGCCGGAGTGAACAGATTTTGCCCATAGCTCGCCATGCTTGTCCTCGGAAAATCTACCGGAACAAAATAAACATTCAGCATCAGTTCCTTCGGATTCGTCTGAAGAGGAATTAGCCAATATAATACTGCTGTCGCTTTCTGAATTTGAACTAGAAGAAACCTGGCATTTTTTTCTCTTCTGCTCTAACCCCGAAGTGGAAGATTGGTCCTGTTTTAAAACTGCTGATTTCTGTTTTCGTACAATTGCAGTAGACTTTTTTACCAGTTTCTTTGATTGTTTTTCTTTTAGTTCTAACTCTTCACTGATGTTTTTTTAGGTATAGTATTTTTCCCCTTTCTTTTTTCTAAACTACCTTGTAATTCATCTTTGTAAGGAGTTAAGGTAATTATTGATGCTTTCCCAGCCCTAGCATTCACCTTACTTTCTCTGGTTTTTTAGTCAGGCAGAGGACAAATATCCGTGGGAGAAAAATATTCTCTCTGAGGCTTATTTGCTTGGTGTACGTTCATTTCTTTCTGGCGTTGATAGAGCCATTGCTTCATTTTCATTTTGGTTGCTCAGATGATCTTCCTGATGATTTGATTTTTCGGAGAGGTGTTCTTCTTGAAGGCCTGTTTTGTTTTCCATTACATTATGCACGCCAAAATCATGGTCTCTGAAGGTGTTTCTATTCAAAGGAACTAGTCTCGTTTTTCTAAAACCATTGCACGATGTTTCCATAGTGACAGCTCTATTGTAGGCTTTGCCAAAAATACTAGCAATTTCGTATGGGGATACAGTACTTAAATAGTTCTTCCGAAGCCAATTTTCTATCTCCTGAGCGTAATAGGTTTTTAACGGAGACATAAATGAAACATCTAAAGGCTGCAAATATAGTTATATAAACGTTCCATATGTGTAATAATATTTTTTTCTACTCCTATACTATAAGTTGTTAATTAAATGCCAATTTTCTGTTTCATTATAACACTGGTTTTCATTATAAAATTGAAAAATTGACGAATAGAAATCTAGATTTTTAAATAACCATGTAGGCAGACCCAATATTTTCTGTAGAATATTTGACAGTTTCGAAATGTTTCTCCTCTAGTGCTGTGGAAACAATGTATCATTCTTGTTTTAAAAATAAACGGTTTTAAAGATTAAAATTAACTTTTCCGCATCTGTGAGATGCACTGATTAATATTCTATCATAAAATTGTCACTTGTATACACTTCGGGGGATGTATCGTGTTAACAAACCGCAATTTCTCAAAAAGTAACCAAAAATGCAGTATTTCTGGATTTATAGGACCCGCTGTCCTCGCTAAAGTCCGCTGAAAATCAATAGAGTACAATTGTGAGACACCTTAAATGAGACACCTTGAAAAATATCTAATTATAAAATTGGCCACTTGTATACACTCCGGAGGCTGTATCGTACTAAACCCAAAATTTCTCGAAAAAGGACAAAAATGTAGCACTTCAGGTACCATAGTACCCATTATACTAGACCTGGTGAGATAAAAATCAATAAGGTTCACCTATAAAACGCCCTGAACAATATTTAATCATAAAATGGGTCACTTGTATAGACGCTGGAGGCTATATCGTGCTAACAAACTGAAAATTCTCCAAAAATGACAAAAATTTGGTACCTCAAGTACCATAGCACTCGTTGTACTGGCTTTAGTGAGCTGAATCTCAATAGGGTTCATCTTTGAGACGCCCTGAATAATATCCACTCATAAAATTGGTCACTTGTATATACTCCGGAGGCTCGTGCTAACAATCTGAAATTTCTCCAAAAATGACAAAAATGTCGTACTTAAAGTACTATAACACCTGTTGTACTGGCTGTGGTGAGCTGAAAATCAATAGAGTTCATCTGTCAGATGTTCTGAATAATATTCAATCATAAAATTGGTGACTTTTTGCACTCCGAAGGCTGTATCGTGCTAACAAACTGAAATTTCACAAAAAAAAACAAAAATGTCGTACTTCAAGTACCATAGCATGAGTTGTACTGGCTATTGTGAGCTGAAAATCAATAGGGTTCATCTGTCACATGTCCTTAACAATATTCAATCATAAAATTGGTGATTTGTTGCATTCCGGAGGCTATATCGTGCTAACAAGACATGTAACGAAAAGTGGCCGACGACAACGACGACGACGACATACACACAGGATTTCCTATCTAAAAACCATTTTTTCGTGTTGTTCTTGATGAAAAACGTAAAAATAACTAAAATATTTTTTTCAAAATTTCAACTTTTTTGTGGGTAAAGCAATACTTTTCTCGCATATTAGATAGTTTGGGCGGTAAAGAAAAAATCATAGTACAAAATCTCTACAATAAAATTGCATACACATTCTCTATTAGTATTTTTAAACGCATTGAAAAATATTTTACAACCTTGTACTAGTTTTATTCCTAAATCCGCCTCTGTCCCTAATCCCACCTCAAAGAATAATATACAAAAACCATCAAACATGTATTTTTCTCATTCATTATAAACAAATTTGTTATTTTTACTTGATAAAATTCTGAAGTAGTTATAAAACTACATTAACAAACACTTGTTTCGCCCTCGAAATAAAATAAAATATGTCCCCCTATAATAACAATTTGAAATTAACGGGAGCAAGAAGCCATTCGATCATAATAAATTGTGACAGCGACATCAACGAATACGATGCGGGTACGTTGAAAAACAAGATTATAAATTGGGGAAAATATAAAAGAATGTTAAATGTAACCAAATGGGATTTTAAATGGACTTTATTTCGATGAAAAAAGAGTTTGGTTAGTGCTCAGTAATAATGTACTCATCTGGTTGTCATAAAAATAAATAAAAGATGTCTTCCAGACCAAAAACTTTGCGATCGCTTTTTGTCAGAAATCACCGAGATTATTTGAACAGCACATCGGATGAACTTATGCATAATTTGAGTTAAAATTTAGTTTATTGTTGAAATAAGTTTAATAAATTGCACAGTAAATTGTCAGAAATTCATATATCTGTAACACTTATGTCACAATAGTGGCGCCAACATCATGTCAAGCATTTGTACTCAACTCACTCTCATATACAGCGAAGTCTCAAAAAAATTTTATCCAATACCCTACTAAATTTTATATCAAAAAATTAAATAGGAAACTATATATTAAACTACATAACAAACAATATTTCACCCCTGTAAATCAAATAAGGCAAGTCATAAACGTGCCAGTTGTTGAATTGGAAAGCGATTCTACGGAGGGAGGGTATAAAAGGAGAAGAGATATAGAAGAAGATCCAGAACCGCTTGGGAAAAATAGGGAGACAGTGAGAGCACTACCACCACTAATACTAAAAGTACAAGATGGAGGAAAAGTTAGATATAATCCTAGAATTAATGCAGGAGGTGAAAATAGAAATGAGAGAGATGAAAAACGAAACTAAGTAAACGCGAAAGGAGCAACAAGAGTTCAGAGAAGAGATTCAAACAATAAAACAGGAACATGAGGAGAACCTTAGGAAATGCAGAAGAAGAATAGGGAGATTAAGAAAGAAATAAGAAACATCAAAACTGTTCAAGAATGGATAGAAAAAGAAAAAAGGAAGCATAACGTTGTAATGACGGGTCTTAAAACAGATATGGCGCATACATTGAGAGAGAAATTAACTGGAAATCCAAATACAAGTAAAGGCAGCACGCAAGTTATGTGAAAAAGCATCCTTGATAGAATTAGTTAATGCTGAAGATAAAGAGAAGATTATGCAGAATAAATAAAAACTAAGAGATATAAAAAACGATAGAAAATATATGAACAATGACTTAAGCAAGAAAACGGGAGAGAGGGAGAAAGAGAGAGAGAGAAAGCAATACGACAGAGTACAAAGTGAAAGAAATAATAGAAAAACGGTGAAGAATGGTTTTAGCATAATAATTACTGATGGGGAAGAATGGAAATGGGACAAATTAACGGAAGAACTGATAAATTAAAAAAACTCAAGGGAATAGAAAGAATATATAATGACCAGGCAATGAAAATGGCGATGCAAATGGAAAATAAAAAGTTAAACAAGTGCGGTACAACCAAAATACTAAAACAAAAGCGAAATAAAAAAATTGTTAAAATCGGTACATGGAATATAAGCACAATGCCGGAGGCGGGTAAAATCAAAGAGATAACTAGAGAAATGGAAAGATACAAGCTTGAGATATTGGATGTGTAAGAAAGATGGATGGAAGAATAGATAAAGAAGGATACACACTTTATTACGCAGAAGAAAAGAAACAGGTGACAAATGGCACAGCATTTATGGCAAATAAAAGAAACAAAGTAATGAATTTCCAAACAGAGAAAGAGAGAATTAGGATTGAAAACAAGTAAGCAAACCTAACAATAATAAATGTTTACGCAACAACAGAGGACACGAATAGTCAGAACAAAGAAAAATTCTATGACAAGCTGCATGAGGTTTGGGAAAATATATCTAGAAATTATATAAAACTAGTCATAGGAGTTTTCAATGCCCAAATCGGAAAAGAGGAATACAACGAAAATGTTGTAGGCAAAGCAATACACGACAGGACAAACAATTACTGAAGTTGGAATAAGTACCGACACATTCATAATAAGTACCAAATTTAGACATGAGAATGAGTATAAAGTAACATGGATCGAACTAGGCTCAAATAAAGTCAATCAGATAGACCACGCATTGATATCAAGAAAATGGCTAAGAACAGTAGAAGACACTCGTTCATTCAGAGGCGCAAATGCGGATTACCACCATTTTTTAGTAGTGGTAAAATGAAAATGAAGATATTAAGAAACATAAAGACGGAAGAACGTAAAAAACTATGGAACATAGAAAATTTAAGAGAAGAGCACACGATTCAAAGATATAGACAAGTAATGAGAGAAAGAGTAATTTAAGATTCAGATGGAAATTTAGAGCAAAAATGGGAGAACATAAAAACAGTATTAAATTACAATAACGGCAGAGGAATTACTAGGACATAAAAAACAAAAACGAGGTAAAGAATGGTATGATGAAGAATGTGAAAACCAAAAGGAACAAAAAAATCAATTGCGAAAAAAATGGCTAACTACTGGGAAAGAGACACAATTGACAGAATACAAAGAAAGAAGCAGATAAATGCTGTCAGAAGTAAAAAGCAGAATGGATAAAGGAAATAATTATGGAAATAGAAAGTGATAGCCAATATAATAAAAGATTGTATAACAACATAAGAAAACAAACTAAAAGTAACGGTCAGAATCAACAAAAGAGGATGGGAAACATATTACAAAAACCAGCTAAAGGAGGATAAGGTTATAGAACTAAGTTATGGAAACAGAAGAAGAGGAAGAGGAAAATCGCCCAATAATGCAGAATAAGAAGAAACAATAACTAATCTCAAACATAAAAATGCAGCCGGGCCAGATGGAATAGTTAATGAACTGATAGAGAATAGAGGAATAAAAAAATATAGGAATTACTAATAAACCGATGGAAAGAAGAACAGATGCCAAGCAGAATGGAATTTAGGACAAAGTGGTATAACTACCGAAGAACAACCCTCCTTAACACAGTATACAAAGTCATGATATCGCTCATAAGAAAGAAAATAAACAAATACACGGAACAGAAACTAGGAGAATGCCAATATGGCTTCAGAAGTGGAAAATTCACCATAGATGCAGTTCACGTAATGACATAGGCAATAGAAAAAAGCTATAAATATGGAATCGACTTACATATATTGTTTGTAGATTTTAAGCAAGAATTTGATAGTATTGGTAGGCATAGACTGATAGTAGACATGAGGAAAACGTGCATTCCAAACAAATTAATTCGATTGACAAAGATGTTAATGAACAACTCGAAAACCAGAATAATAACTAGTGAGGGATATACAGAGGAAATCGATATTATAAACGGTGTAAGACATGGGGATGCATTATCAACTGTATTATTCAATATAGCATTAGATGGAGCGATTAGGGCGATATAAACAGGCATATCAATAGCCCAGACATGACACAAATAATAGGGTATGCGGGCGATCTGGCACTAATAGTAAGGAACAAAAGCAATTTGGGTAAGATGCTAGGTGACCTGATTGAAGAATCGGAAAGCAGCGGTCTGGAGATAAACCCTGAAAAAACTAAATACAGGCTAGTCAGCAGGGAAATAACAGAGAACATAAAAGACATCAGAATGTAGCGCCACAAGTTTAAAAAAGTTGCAAACTTTAAATATTTAGGCGTTAAGGTAAATGAAAAGAACGACAGAAATATAGAAGTAGCGGAAAGAGTAAAATCAGGAAACAAAGCATACTGGAAATATAGCAAATCTAACCAAAAACACTAAATTGAAATTGTATAAAGCCTCTATTAGACCAACAATGAGATATGCTGCAGAGACAATGCGTTTGACAAGTAAAAACGAAGAAACTTTAAGGATTGCCGAAAGGAAAATATTAAGAAATACTTTTGGACGAGTCAGAACAGAAGAGGGTGATTTCAGAATTATGATGAACCATGATATTAGACAAAAAATGGAAGGACAGGATGTTGTGAAGTTCACAAAAGCCCAACGATTAAAATGGTACAGACACGTACTCAGAAGAGAGCCGTCAACAATAATAATAAGAATAAGTAAGTGAATACCACAAGTAGGAAGACCGATCACAAGATGGGAAGATCAAGCTAAAGAAGATATGAGAAAATTGGATACAGAGGATTGGAAAACAGATATAACAGACCGGAACAAGATAACAGAAGAAGCAAAAAGATAAAACGGGGAAGTGACTACCCGCAAATCAGGAAGTCGAAGAGCTCAAACGAGCCATCACCACTCTCACAGGAGTGAACATCCTATATTATATATAAATCAAAACTTCAGTTTTTTATAATACTATAGCCTTGCCTTCTAACTTCTACTTCAGATAATAAATGTTTTCTTAATTTGGGTACATACAGAACATTTTTCAGGATACTTGTCTCTCACTGTCCATTCAAACATATATTGATTAAAACATTTCACATGTATGGCTTAGTTTCCTAGTTTCAATAGTGCTCCTGTAGTCTGCAAAATTCTCTAAAGAAGACAAGTGAGTTGAGGCACCTCTATCTAATATCCATCTCTTGTTACACTGAAAGCTAACATACTTTTCTCTCCTCGATTCTGTTTAGGGACACGACACTCTTTTGCAAGTGACCGCGTTTCCCACAGTTGTAACGTACAAAATGATATAATTTTTCATTTGTCTGTTTATTTGTTTTCGTAGATGGATAAATTTTCGTCCGTGTACATTGTTTTTCTACTAATAAAGATATTTCATATTCTTCCTCTACATTTAAAATGACCTCTTCATCTAGTAAACGAGCGGTCAAATTGGTTATAGTTTGTTTACTCGATCCAAGCCTGACGAAAAGATCTCTACTTGGGAGGGAGTATAGTATCGTTGTTATGATTGAGGTGTTACCGATATTTTCTTCATATTTTTTTTCAGTTTCTCAGCCAAATGTTCAACCTTAGTTACATGATGAGCAATGCTATCTGCCAGTGACGTTTTATACTTATAAATAAAAACGCGTAACATCATTCTGGTCATTTCGAATTTTTGTTCATAAATGGAATCAAGTTTACACCTTACCCCTAGAGCTTATTCACAATGTTCGATGAGGGCTACTAATATTAGATACAATTCTATGTTATGATGAACATTACCATTCCATAATCTGTATTCCACTGAGTCGCATTTATTTCTGGTTTTCTCACGTTGATATCTAACCCTAAAGGGTTAGGTTAGGTTCTAAAGAACGAAGAGCGTAATTTATTTGGAATTGTTATATCGAATTGATCAAGATTCATTGTTTTACCCTCCAATATAATAATTCTAATAATTATCCCTCCCAATACCATATTCTAGGCCCGTGTCTAGGGGGGGTTTAGGGGTTCAGCACCCCCCCCCCCCCGAAATCTCAAACTGGTATCAGTGGCAATCATATTAAATAGCCTGATATATAACAGTGGCAACACTGGACAACAGTCGTGCAGTGGCCAAGCCTGTTCCGCTCTGCACGTCTGAAAATAGGTGATTCCCAAAGTCTCATTATGAAGAAATTCGACGTCTATTGACTATTATTTTTAGTAGTAAATGCTAGGCAAGTCACGACAAATTGATGGCGCTGTACGCGTAAGACAAAAGGTAATATGGTAATTTACATTTATCTAGTGTCTACAGTGAACGGTTAAAACATGAAACATATTCATTTAAAAATAAATACAGTCAGACTGCCTATCACAAAAATAATTCCATTTTGGCTGACAATTTTATTGCAACTTTTAATATCTGCGCCTAATATCATGATGCAACTCGATTCCAGCAGTTCCAAACAAATTACAGAAAATAGAAGAAAGCTAGCAGCTATAATTAAGACAATTGTAATAAACACGAAATATGGCAGGATACTTAGTGACACCCTATATAGATATAATTTTCTTTACATCGAATAAGTCGAATTCAATTAATATAAAAATAAAAAAGACCTAGAAACAATTTACACAATTCCCAAGGTCGATGACAATAATTGAATCAAAAACACACCGATGTTTTGATTATCAAAAAATACAGAAAAATATTGCAGCTTAGCATAGAGAAATTAATTAAAATTAACCTTCAATTACGAAAATAATAAAAATAAAGCAAGGGCAAATGGAGGTAATTAAATAAACACAGCTACAGCTGATGATGTTTTGAATAACAAACCTCGTCCCAAATCATTAGAAATAAATAGAAGAAAATTTGGACGAGAGGAAGAGAAGTAACTCAGTGAGTTACCAGGGAACGTGTGGCCTGGAACTCCCCTTTTACGACGGTCCGTGTGTAAAACAGTGATTTGTCTTTTTGTGATTGTGATACTTTCAAACCGTAAGTTTTTGAACCAGTCATTTTCTTTTTTTTAACCAAAAAGCACATTGATATTGATTTAATTTTGATGCCCGAACGATCCATCCTGATCATATTCGTGCACTGCTGAGACTTGAGCCCCATACTACCAGATTTAGTAAAGAGTACGATTTATAACTTGTTTATTTTTTATGTGAACATAGATTTTATCCAAGGGAGCTATCTGGGTTATTTTCTAATATATTATACAGAGATATTTATTTCCGAATACCGTTTATTTTATGTCATAATCAGGGAAACCAATTTCATACTTGAAATACGTTTTATTTTAAACCTGTTATTTCCTAATATATTATACAGAGATATTTATTTTCGAATACCGTCTATTTTATGTCATAATCAGGGAAACTAATTTCAGACCATGAATACGTTTTGTTCTAAACCTGTTATTTTCTAATATGTATATACAGAGATATTTATTTGAGGGAACCGTCTATTTATGTTATAATCAGGGTTAAGTTATTTAGTTAGTTGGATTTGTAATATACAGGGTGTCCCGGGACTAATGGGAAAAAGTCAGGAGCGTATAATCTGAGTCAAAATAATGTTAGTACTTCATATAAACTTTTTCTATTCAGGCCCTCGTTTTCGAGTTATAGGCCTCCAAAGTTTTAATTTTGAATTTGGTTTTTATTTTTATTTTTTGTACTAGTTATTTGATCTTTATAAAATTCACGGCAAAGCTATAATGTACGTGTATGTTTATTTTGGTAAGGTAAACAGATTTACAGTAGTGCCTTGAAGCCAGGGACGGACTACTCGCAATGGTTAGTGATCCAAAAAATTTGCAGGGATGGCACACCCTGTATTAAATTATCGAAATTCACTTCCCCACACATTAAGCTAACGAAAAGGTACTCTTGTTGGAACTCGATAAAATAAGCCGTTTGGCTAATATTTACAGTTTTATTAATGCGCTACGTACCAATTTACGCATTCACCATTTTTATAAGTACACAACGAGGTAAAACTAATTCATTAATACGATGTCCAAGATTTACCTTCAGTACTACAAAAAAAATAATTTAACGATAGCAGAAGATAAAAAACATTAACGAGTTATTAATTGGAAAGTTGCTAAAAACTTTTTAAAAGTGTTTTTACCGTTTAGCAAGTAACCATAGGATTAGTTGTCAAACATTGTGTAGAATAGTTCGTAGTCAGTACTTGTCAATAATTGATAAGTCCTTAATTTAACAGTTACAATGGCAGAATTCACTTTTATTGAGTACGCAGATATGAATTTAATGTATGGACTGGTTTCTCGAAACTGTTTAGAGGCCAGAAGGCTTTATGCAGAACATTTTGCAAACAGAGCATTGCCAGACAGACGAATGTTTGAGCGTATTGATCTCAGGTTACAAGAAACAGGTATGAATAAGTAAATGTAATTTTCCATGTATCCAAAAAAACAAAGTTTCAAATTTTAGGAAGTTTTTTGCCAAAAAAAAGGTGAAGAAGGTCCAGTACGAAGGGTACGTACTGTGGCAGTTGAACAAGATTTGTTAAATGCAGTTGATAATGAACCATCAACGAGTTTACGAAAATTATCAAGAGAGCATAACGTCTCGAAATCAGTTGTTCATCGCGCTCTAAAAGAACAGCTGTTATATCCTTTTCACATGACAAAAGTACAAAGTATGACAGTGGCTGATTATCCTTCACGACTTGAGTATAGCCAGTGGTTTCTGCGACAACAACAAGCAGACAATACATTTATTAGTAACGTTTTCTTTACGAACGAAACAGGTTTCACCAGAGATGGAGTCATAAATTCTCATAATATGCATTTATGGGATGATGTGAATCCACATGGCATTATCCAAACTAGGAGCCAGCATAGATTCATGGTTAATGTTTGGGCAGGATATTTGGAGTTTTTGCAAAATGAGTTATGGAACCTGTTTGATTATGTGCTACTACAAACTCGTAGGAATTTATGGTTCATGCATGATAGGGCCCCTCCTCATTTCAGTTTAGATGTACGACAGCATTTACACACAAGGTTTCCTAATAGATGGATTGGTCGTGGAGGCCCTTTTCAATGACCACCGCGATCAGGAGACGTTAATCCTATGGATTCCTTCCTCTAGGGTTATCTCAAAAGTAAGGTATACGCAACACCTGTGCAAACAGGGCAAGATTTAATAGACAGAATTGTGTTACACTGCAATGTTATTAGAAATAATGTGGGATTGCTTTTTCAAGTGCAAAGAAACAACCTTCGTAGACTTAGAATGTGCGTGGAAGTGGGAGGAGCTCATATTGAACATTTATTAGAAGAACGTTAGTTTTTGTTGTTGTTTAGGAATTAGTTTTAGTCCATTGTTTTATAACTTGTGTTTTTTGAGGTTTTCTTAATGGTTTAATAATGTTGTGTTCGTAATTTTGATTAAAAGCAACTAATTACGTTGTTTGCGTACCTATTTAATTCCCATTAAATAATTTCTTAATGTTTTTATCATCCGCTATCATCAAATTATTTTCTTGTAGTACATCGTATTAATAAGTTAGTTAGGTAAATTTATACGTAGTGCATTAATAAAACTGTAAATATTAGCCAAACGGCTTATTTTATCGAATTCCAGCAAACGTACCTTTTCGTTAGATTAATGTGTGGGGAAGTCAATTTCGATAATTTCATACAGGGTGTGCCATCCCTCCAAAAATTTTGGATCACTAACCATTGCGAGTGGTCCGTCCCTGGCTTCAAGGCACTACTGTAAATCTGTTTACCTTTCCAAAATAAACATACACGTACATTATAGGTTTGCCGTAAATTTTATAAAGATCAAATAACTAGTACAAAAAATAAAAATAAAAACCAAATTCAAAATTAAAACTTTGGAGGCCTATAACTCGAAAACGAGGGCCTGAATAGAAAAAGTTTATATGAAGTACTAACATTATTTTGGCTCAGATTATACGCTCCTGACTTTTTTCCCATTAGTCCCGGGACACCCTGTATATGTACATATTTTCCACCCAGACTGTTTCCTTTACCAACAAACGCCTCCCCTCGAACTAGCTGGATTGAACTGATCGACACGACCTGCCTTCGGATTCAGGCTTGGCACATGGTATCAGCCCAAGAGGCCCCACGAGATACCCTTCTGCTCGTGCCAGGTAACCACCTCACCCGAGGTTACCCACAAGGGATTCCTGGCTCTATATGTGCCCTATGGCACTGGTGACAGCACGCTGCAAATCAAAACACTACGGGACAAGATTGTTACGCTGGTAATATTAAGGTCTCACTCATTACGCTAGTGAAAGGCCTAATTCATTACACAATTATCTTGTTTGGATGTTAAGAGGAAATTCCGACTCTGGGCTAATAACACTCATAATGATGGAAATTTCAGGGCGTTACTGCGTATGCGCCTCTCATGTGGTGACAAAAATGTAATTAATCACATTCAAGGACAGTCGTTAAATGCAATGTACATTAGCCCAATAATTCATAATAATATAATTAAAATTTGTGGCGAAATAATACAACATGAAATTGTAGTTAAACTAATGTAAGAATTTTTTTTATATTAGTATGTGTATGAAACTTGATAGTTTTAAACCGTGAACAAATAGAAAATATATTCAATATTCTATAGCAGAGGTGTCCAAACTGTTTGCTGCGAAGGCCAGATTGGGATTTAAATCCAATTGTGGCGGGCCACTTGAATAAATAAATTTTAAAAAATATCATTATGACTAAAACAGCATTGGATTTTATTTTTTATAGTATATTACAGATGCATCAATACTGAACAAACGTGGCTTAATAATTATACATGCAACTTTTAATAGGAATGATGGAACTGTGTTTTGTCCTGAAGAATTTTTTTAAAGTTGGGATTATAGTCTGAAACACCAATTATATGCAATGATTGCAAATGATCATCCGATAAATTTGACCTGTATTTATTTTTCAGATACTTCATCCTGGAAAAAGTTTGTTCACACATATAGGTAGTGCCAAACATAGAAATAAATTTACAAGCAAATTGCTTTAAATTTCGAAACTCTTTTGAATCCAAAAATTTGTAAAAATCGATCAAATTTCCTTCCTTGTATTTATCCTTAATTTGATCGTTAGCTTGGTGATCAATAATTTCTATTTGCAACTTGCTTGAAACGTCGGCAACATTGCAATCAAAGGGATTTTGAAATAGCCGAATTTCCTTTGAATTCATGTCAAGGTCAGAACATCGCCTTTGAAATTCTTGTTTTAAATCCGTGATGACTTCTACTGCAAATCTGATTGAAAATTGTTCATCAGTTTCTTTATTAAATTCTTGACAGCAGGAGAAATGGGTAAAATTACATTCATTCATCTGATTTTCGAGCAATATCAGCTTTGCTCTGAATGCTCTAATTTACGCAAATAGATCACAAATTAAGTTATTTTTACTTTGGAGCTTTAAGTTCAAAATATTCACGTGTGTCACAACATCCGTAAATAAAGCTAATTTCCAGAGCCATTGAGAGCATCCGATAAAAGTGGTTCAAGGCGATTTTTCTCCACGAGAAATAAATCAATTTAAGTTCTGAGCCTAAAGAACTGCGATAACACTTTTCCTCAGCTAAGCCATCGAACTATAGTATAATACGACAAGTCAACGGACTCTGATTCAATTTCTTCGAGGAAAGATCGAAATTGGAGATGATTGAGTGCATGTGATCGAATAAAATTTACGACAGATACAACTGTTGTCAAAACGCAGCTCATATCGACATGTTCCACACTTATATCCTGTTGATGGATAATATAGTGCAGAAAAATTGGTGCTGATGCTCCTGCAACTTCACAAGATTTTCTAATTTGGCCAACCACCCCGATGTTTGCACTAGATATATTTCTTCCTTCGTCAATTGTCACACCTTGGAGTCGATTCCAGTCCAAGTTATATTTTGCCAACGTGTTTTGTACTTCTTTGAAGATGTCTTCTTCAGTTGTAGTGCCGTACAAGCTGTTAACAGAGGCTAATTCTTGTGTGACATTAAGTTCGTTGTCAACCCCACGAACAAAAATTAAAAGTTGTGAAGTGTCACCAACATCAGTTGATTCATCCATCGCCAGAGAATACGAAGTGACACGCTGTGCATTTCCAGTAATCTGGTGAAGAATATTGTTTCCAATATCGTAATAAGTTTTTTGAGTTAAACGAGATTTTTTCTTTTTGGTTAAAACCCATTTTAATATTCTATTTTCAACTTCTCATTTTTCTACCTGGCACTGACTTTTCCACCTACTCCCCCCCCCCCCCCTCAAACTCCCTGAAACTCCAGATTTAATATTTAATATAGAGAGCAATTATCAAATTATTATCATTTAAACGACTATGCTTAATCACTTTTTCTTTAATGCATGTAATCAGGAAATTCAAAATCCACAACAATTTGTTAATTTGTCACTGATGACTTTTTTAAAAGTATCAATCATAATTAAATATTTTTGAAACAAACAACTTTGAAGGTTACATAATTAATACATTAGTTATGCTAATTTTGGAATTAATGTAATTTCGGTTTAATGTATGCTTTATTGTAGTTTTTGCATAAAATTAAGGTGTATGAAGATTGATAATAAATAAAAGATAAGATTGTCTTTATCTGTAAGTTCTTTATGTTTAAACTTGAAATACATTTGTTGACTTTTAACATTTACGGATGTATACACAGAATCAAATTTGATTAATTATTCAAATTAATTTATGTTGAAGAATAAACATTAATATTTCGATTACATGGAAAAAATAGCACTAAATCGTAGTAGTTAAATGGAACTGCAAGCTGGCGACAGTAGGCTACAAGCGAACCACTTTTTGTTGTCCATGTGAAAACGGCCTTTGCTCATCTGTAATTTTCTTTATCTTTTTTTCACTTTTCCTCGTCCAGTGCGGTTTTTGTCTACTCCAATGCCGACAATTTTGCTTGTTGACTGTTCCATTAAATATAAACGTTCCTCATCGGGGAAATAATGTTTTTCGGAAACATCTAATCCTTTTGGCATTTATTAGGAAGAATTTCACAAAATTCTAATGGAAGATAAGCGTTTCTGCACCAGTTGAGAATTTACGTGGCTTGTCATCTACAATATACATATTGATATATACAATTTCTTTTCCTCATTCAGGTTTAGGAAGGTCTTTGATAGTTTCCAATTGTTAGTTGGAAATGAGACGTTCAAGATAGTTGTCATTAATTCATATTAATATGTGAATTCTTTGGATCTAGGAAAGGTTAATTCTTAAAAAATGTTGAGGTTAATACAGTAATTGATACGAAAAATGCGTAGTACTCGAAACTTGCTTAGAACCTGAGCTAATCTTCTCAATATAACAAAATTTACAAAAGCAACATGTAAAAACAATTTTTATAAACTGTACTTAAAACATTTAAAGAACAAAATTTGAGTTAGATCGTTAAGAAAAATATTACAAGTCATATTAAACACTTTTTGTTATTAGTGTCCATTTATTTTTGTTTTTCAAAAAATTATTATGTCAATAATTGTTCGTAGTTTATTGCATCTATTTTTGCATTTTAAATGACGATGATCCAATAAGTTACTCAGTGTCAATTTCGAAGCCTTCTTATTATAAAATAATGTCGTTAATAAAATATATATTTATGATGTAGCGGTGGTTACTTAAATTTAGACAGGGGTCAAATAGAAAGTATTTATCAAAACCCCCTCGTAGAACAACCTTAAACTATTTATTGCATTTTGTATGCAGTCAAAACACCTTGTATACATTTGTCATCCATTAATTAATAGATACGTAAGCCTGTACTACGGAATTGGAGAGAATGAATCAGTTTTTCCGTGTATCTCGATAAATTGCATCATCAAACGTTTAAAATGTAGTTAGGGCGACAAGCGGTCTACCAAAATATTTCCTGTATAAATAACCAGAATTAAGTTACTGGGTCATATAAAAATGTTAATATTATGTATATAATATAAAATGTAAAAAATAAAGAATTTTAAAAATTTATCAATGTTACATTTGCCTTATTTTTGGATGGAATAAGTACTAAACAACACTAACTCATAAGATTTAGTCCTATTGTCTTGTTTTATTATATGATTGATTCAAGATTTAAATGGCCCCTGATGAAATGTAGTGGTTAGCACGAGACCGACGAGACGAGAATTTCATAATCTTTTCTCGACTCGCCGATGAAATAATAAGTCTCTTCTCGCTTCTCGTACGAGAGTCTCGTGAAAGTATCGAAATCTCGTCATGCATAATTTTATTGTTTCAGTGCAATAAGAAGTCGGAAGAGAAAATTACAATAGGGATGTTGACAATTTTTATTTGTAAGTTTCTAAATTTTCAGCAATTACCCTAATAGCCCACAAAAAAAAATTGTTTTTGATGCTTGAAAAACTAAAAATCTTCAATTTTAAATTAAACTTTTCTTGACCAGTCAAAAACCCAATCGGCCATGATGGGCTTTGTCGTGACGTCACATAAATTGTAAGCAAACCTCTGACGGAGAAGGTGATTAAATTATAACACCTAAGCAATATATTTTAAAATATATATTTGAGTATTTTATTACACTATAAGGGTGTTCCCTCTCAGACGAGCCACCACGTATATTTCTTATCCCACAGTGATTGGAAAAATTTCCCGAAACACGTCGGATGATTTTCTTTGGGGGACATCTTTTGACGTATATTTGAGGCTTGAACAAGCAACCCCCTAAGAGGAGGCGCTTCAACCCCTCAAAATTGAATAGGGAAGAGGGGTTGAGTCTTACTTCATTTGTAAGGTCTTGGATGCCTCTTTACAACGGTGTATGAAAAAATTCACATTCTTAATAAAAATTAATTGTTTTATCATGCTTACAATCAAAAAAATCAAAACTGCGCTTTTAAATCAAATGTTCAAATTGTCCTCCATTGACTGTATCATGATTACAATCAAAAAAATCAAAACAGCGTTTTTAAATCAAATGTTCAAATTGTCCTCCATTGACTTCCTTACAATAATACAATCTTGACTGAAAACCGTCTCTAACATGGTCCAGCATAATTGGAGTTATTTGACGACACTCATTTACAATTCGTTGGCGTAGTTCGTCCAAATTTACAGGCTGAGTCACAAAAATCTTGGACTTAAGATGTCCCCACAAGAAGAAGTCCATAGGGTTCAGGTCAGGAGATCGGGCAGGCCACTCCACAGGACCTCTTCTTCCAATCCAACGACCCGGTTATTGTAAATTGAGGTATTGGCGAACTGGTGCGACGTAGTGAGAAGGAGCTCCGTCTTGTTGGAAATGCAATTGTTGTTCAATTAGTAGAGGATCGTTTTCTAATTTTTCTGTTATTAACGGATCAATCAAATTTTTCAGCATTTGAAGATAAATTCCTCCATTTAAATTACCAGGAATAAAAAGAGGTCCAATCAGGTGGTCTCTCAAAATTCCTACCCAAACGTTTAGCTTTTCCGGATATTGAGTGCGAGTTTCTCGAAATACATGAGGATTTGTATCGCTCCAAATTCTACAGTTATGCCGGTTAACATCTCCATTAAGTGAAAAAGTGCATTCGTCAGAAAAGCAAACGTTGTACAAGAAATTTGGGTTATTGTTGATGCGCTCGGCCATAATTTCGCAAAGCTCTTGCCTTCGACCCAAATCATCATCATTTAATTCATGAATTAATTTAATTTTGTACCGATGGAACTTGTGTTTATGTAAAATTCTGAAAACGTTAGATTGGCTAATACAGCTGCTCCTTCATCGTTCACAATTCCAATGGGTGTCCTTTTTTTATCCATTACTGAACCCGTCTCAATAAATTTTGAAATTAATTCCATTACGTACTTATGGCGAACGCTACGTTCAGGATGATGGTTTCGGTTAAATATCCTTGCAGCCGCTCGGGCACCATTTTGATTATGGTAATACAGGCTAACCAGCTCAACACGTTCTTGCAATGTGTACACCATAATTATTTTTAAAATTGTAAACAAATCAGCAAAGTAGTAACTCAACAGATTGATTTTTAATACATGAATCGTGATAAACACCTTTTAAGAACAAAAAATGAAGGTAAGATAAGAAAATGTTTTTTTTTTATTTATTAGTTCGATTGAATTTTTTATTGGATGGAAGTCATTGGAGGACAATTTGGACATTTGATTTAAAAACGCAGTTTTGATTTTTTTGATTGTAAGCATGATAAAACAATTAATTTTTTTGAGAATGTGATTTTTTTCATACACCGTTGTAAAGCGG
Organism: Galeruca laticollis; assembly: GCA_963921935.1. NCBI lineage: Eukaryota > Metazoa > Arthropoda > Insecta > Coleoptera > Chrysomelidae > Galeruca > Galeruca laticollis. The sequence continues at coordinate 28,293,084 of OY998181.1, forward strand.
CTTCCAAGACCTTACAAATGAAGTATCACTCAACCCCTCTTCCCTATTCAATTTTGAGGGGTTGAAGCGCCCCCCCCTTAGGGGGTTGCTTGTACAAGCCTCACATATACGCCAAAAGATGTCCCCCAAAGAAAATCATCCGACGTGTTTCGGGAAATTTTTCCAATCATTATGGGATAAGAAATATACGGGGTGGCTCGTCTGAGATGGAACACCCTGTATACATACATAACATTACTCAGCTCCGCAGAGCAGAAATCTAGATTTACCGCAAATATGGTGGTTCTTGGCAGATTTCTGGTATCTGCTTTCACAAATCCGACTTCCATTATTTGTTTTATCAGTTAAAGGACTATAAAGCAGTTTTTTAGTTAATTAAAAAGGGTTATGGTGATTTTAAATAAAGTGTAAAAGCCCCAAACCGTTTATAATAATATAAACACAAATGATAATGACATACGAATATTGACTGGAAACTCGAATGCAAAGTGTCGGAAAGTAATCGATTCTAATCTGTGTTCGAATATACTCAGTACTCATTAATTACGTTTTCAGCGCCTATTTGCCCCATAACAATACAACTTATACAATTAAGATTACTGGTAATTCAAAAATTAAAAATCGTACATATTTCATTCGAATTTTGTGATATTATACTGTTTCATTCTTATGCTATTCGACATCAAAGTAATTGATTCTCAATATCATTCGATTCTCTCAAAATGATGTATGAAAGTCGATTATTTGTTTACCATTATCATGACGTCAAGATCTAAGCAGATATCGTTTTCGGCGGTATACATTTATGAATATTTTCAAATAAAATTTCTATAACTGTAACCTAAATTGAAATCGATATATTTGGATTCCTTTGGACAAATATTTTATGAATTAAACATTTTTTTAATAGATTTTGATAATTAAATAGCCTATTATTAAAAGATATCATGTATTTGAGAGGAATTAATCTAAACTAAATAAAAACTTAACATTATTTTAGAAATGAAATAAGTAAAAAAATCAAAGTAAAGAAACCCCTCTCGGTGACAAATGATTTTGTTTTTCACTCAGTTGTTTAGGCATAACAAACATCGTGCAGATTTATTATTAAGGCCATTTCTATGTTTTCTTATAGTTCACGCAGTACGTGAGAATAATCTTTGCGCCGGGCCAGAAGTAACCGGTATGATTAAGAGATGTTGTGCCATTAAACTTAGAATATGAAATTCAGAAGCATGAATTTTCAATCATTGTAACATATCTGTGTCTTTATTATATCGATGCATAGAACCATATTTTTCCTCTATCCATTCTCCTTGGGAAGGCGTAGGATTTACTGCATACAAAATATCAAAATCAATTACAAAATCCGATTTTTCTGGTTCAGGATTTTTTTGTTCCTCCGCTGCCGTTTCTTTCGAACATTGTTCTGATTGATATAAACAGGCTTTGTTTATCTCTTGAAATTTCTGAATCGAAGTCTAATTCTAATTCTTAGCCCCATCTTGTCATATCAAACATTTCTAACTTATCCGCGGATCGACAATTAAAACTGCAGCATAAATCCAATTAGTGTTACGATAATTCTTCAATATTGAAACTCTCGTATAAGTCGCAAGACCTCATGCACAAAACTCGAGACGATACCAATAAAGTCTCGTCTTCTCCGTGTATCGTCTCGAACCGAGACCATGGGAGACTCTCGTACGTACCACTAGTGAAATGTGCTTCACGACTTCTTGCAGCTTTAGAATTTCTTTGTTTCCGTCCTAATTCTCTAAGGTAGTAATCGTTACGATTATATTAGGGTGTATCGGATCGCTTATGCCTTAATTCGAAAAAATGTTTTTTCTTCCATACGATTAGAGGCATGTTCTGTTAAAATTAATTACATGGAATTTTAAAAAAAATTACTAGGTATTCTATTTATGACATGCAAGATAGTAATTTTAGCGGTAGATCTAACCAATACATATATTTATATGACTATTAATATGCACACCAATAATTAGCTGAATAGTAAAATAGGCGATTGAAATGTTTATTGTCACGTTTATGTACAAATTACCATTAGATCGGAGTACTAAAATAATACTTTGATGTCATAACTGACAAAGAAAAACGTTACAAATTGTGAAACAATTATTAACGAGGACTAGTTGAAAAGTACACCTATTCTATTCAGAAAAATTGTAAAAATTTTAAGACAAAATCTGTTCTCGATCCATTGTAAAAATCGCAAATAAAATCTGCCAAAATGGAGTGCTGTATACAAAATCAATGAGTGCGGATAACGAAAATTTCGACAGCCCCTATAAGCAGATTTTTTAAGTGATGAACAATTTCTGGTCCCTGATTGTATGTATAGGTCATATACTATAAAAACTTATTCACGCCATAGAACGAGTTAGAAGTCACATTTGAACAACGTTGCCAGAGTTTGAAAGTAGTATGGATTGAGCAAATGTGAAACAATAAAGTTATGTTAATTTAGTATCTGGATATATTAAAATTGTTCAACTCCCCCTTAATTCTGTCTTGTTAAAATGTGTATTTTATGAATACATTTCATCCGATTTAATTTGAGTTGAGTGTAAAGCTATCAGTTGGGATTTTTTTAAATTACCAACAAATCACAAGCTAATTTGTGGTTTTAGGCTTTGCTTATCAACATTTTTCCAAGAACAACTTATTGTCTCATTGTGAAAAATCAAAGTTTCAAGGAAAACAAATTGATACAATGTTGCTTCTTTCTCCTCCTTATATTTTCTTAAAAATTCAACTCTTTTCACACAAATATGAAGAAATTATGAACAACAACAATTTGACAACGCCTTCATACGAATACTGCCAACTGAAGCTCACAAATCTTCGATTGGAACAACTGAGGTATTCATACATAATAAAACTTATAGCGGGAATTTCATGACGCGTCCCCGACCGCCCGTTCCCGTTCCTGGTCCCGAACTCCTGTCACTAGTCCTCTCCTCAGCAGAGCGTTCTATTCTCACGACCCGATCTTTTGCGTCCGATGTACTGATTATTTTGTTGTTCTTCGTCCGACCTGCCTCAAAAGTTTCAAAATGGCTCCGCATTTATCAAAGCAGGTAGTTGTTGGTGTTGCATTAACTGCATTGGCCGTGTGCGAGAAAGAGAGGAAGACAAAAATGATGTGGACGAAGCAGGTATACCACCAAAGACCTGTATTGAGTCATACAAGACGTATGGAAGTTTTGGATACTGAAGATTTCCGGAATTTCTTGCGTATGACACCCCAGGTGGCGGTGCGAGGTGCGAACGCGTGCTCAATCTAGATCTACACTACTCAATGAAAATACATTTATTCCTGAGAGTAGGTAATTCGACAAAAATGCAAAGAATGCATAGGTTGGACAGAGCGATCCGCTTGGTTCACGTCCCGTTCACTAGGAGAAGCGGTGGGAGCATAGTCTACCCCTATCCTTCCTCCCTAAATCCGTCTAAGTCCGTAGGAAATTATCTCCCGACCTACCTGCCTGGTCGCCTAAGTAAAACGTGACCAGGAGCACATATTTTCACCATCGGATTTCAAGGCCGACTCTGATCGGGTCCGATTTAGGGTCCCTAAATCGAGTCGTGAAATCCTCGCTTATATACTAACAATTGAATAGCTGAAACAACATTAGAAAAAGATACAGTTGAATAATGGTGGAGTAAGCGTCCCCCTAAAACGAACATTTAAGTTATATACGTCTGATCGATACGTAATTTTTTAACCAAATAAGCGGGTGTTTTATACTGCAAAATTTTGGCGTACAAGCAAGCAGCGTGTAATATTCTCCTTTGTTTTAATCTGAGCCACTGCAGAATCGTGTAATGATGACTAACATGACTATATTTTCTAACACCAAATATGTATCGTATACAAGAATTTTGCAACTTTTGAAGCCTTGTCTCATCGGATCTGCTAAGGATGTATCATAAACAACATCAAAATAATTAAAGTTTTAAAGTATCAATGTTTCACATAAAATAATTCTATTTTTCCGTGTAAGTAGATGGTGATTTAGATAAATAAACCTTAATGTTGTATAAGATCTCTTCAAACAAAAAGACAAATGCTTAGTAAAACGTAAATCCTCATCCATAAACACTCCAAACTTTTTAACAACCTGTTGACGTGCTCAGTAACAACAACAAAATCTCAAAAATTTTAAAGCGATCAACCAAACAACATATCGTTAGATTTGAATGTCATCAGCATAATAATGCTGCCTACAAGATGTAAAGAAGTGTGAAATCTAGAAATGTTTATGTTAAAGAATAGGGACCCAACGATCGAACTTTGTGGAACGCCACAGAAACGTAGATAATTTGTTATTGTAACTTAAATAGGTAAACACAGTTTGGTTTTCTTATACTCTAATACGTGTAATTAATATTTTTTATCATGCTGATTCGGAATCTGATTTCAAATTTGCTCCATCACGTCAGGATTTTGAGAAAGTAAATAGGTTTTTCAAAAAACGAATTAAATTTTACGTAATTTAAAAGTTACTTTTATATAAGAAAGATACTGCAACAAATTTTGTTGCGCCAAACATTGAGTGGACGTGTCTGAACATGTCCTTGCATGTTTCCTATGTCAGAGCACTTAAACCGCGCCCGTTTTATCTCTGGAACCAATCAAATTAAGAATTGGTAGATTTCTTGCTATGTGGGTATATAAAGAGCTACACACGGCTTTCTTGATTCAGTGAAAGTCAGTTGGTGATAGCTGAACGTCCTTTTATTTCATAATGTCCCGTACGTGTGTAAATAAACCAAACAGCTTCTTTTATATATGTGGAGAATTCACTACCCACTGGCATAAGCGGAATATTACACCCTTAATAGAAAACTTATATTTTCACTATTTTGGCTTAACCATTAAACACCAAGACAAGACATGGGCTCCCAGTATCTGCTGTGCACGCTGTGCTGTTACTCTGAGAGGCTGGTCAATCATCGGTAAGAATATCGCTAGGTCATTTGCAAGACCTATGAGTTGGCGTGAACAAACTGACCATTCGACCGATTGCTACTTTTGCTGCACGAAAACTTTTGGGTTTTCCAACAAAAATAAGAAAAATATTAGTTATGCTAGTCGTCCCTCTGCTACTCGTCCAGAAGCCTTGCCAGTACCAAGACCCATAGGTGTTTCGAGTGAAGGAGGATGTGATGGTACAGAATCAAAAGAACCAAATGTCGCGTTATCGACCAGCGAAGATGAATATTTGCCATCTCAAGAGGACGGACCACACCTAATAAATTAGTTAGAATTAAATTATCTTATTCCAGATCTGAATATGTCAAAAACAAAAGCAAAAATACTAGGATCTAGACTCCAAGTATGGAAACTGTTAGCTCCGGGCACACAAATTTCTGTATATCGTAATCGTCAGAAAGATCTATCACAGTATTTTTCAAACGATGAGGGTCTTTCATACTGCAATAATTTCGACGATTTGATACTGGACTTAGGTCACCAACACCATCCAGAAGAATGGCGTCTATTTATCGATGCTTCAAAATTGAGTTTGAAAGCTGTGCTACTTCACATAGGAAACGTTTATCCATCCATCCCCGTTGGCCACGCAATTCACATGAAAGAAACTTATGAAAATATGACACGTCTTCTCGACAGAATTAATTAAAAATTGTACAAATGGTATATCAGCGCAGAACTTGAAGTTGTAGCAATTCTACTCGGTTTACAACTAGGATATACAAAGTACTGCTGTTTTTTTTTGTGAATGGGACAGTCGAGCAAAAAATTCCCACTACATTGTTAAAAACTGGCCAGTCAGGGTTCAGTATATTCCTTAATAAGTCACTAGTGGAACCTGATAAAATATTTTTACAGCCATTACACATTAAATTAGGTTTGATGAAAAATTTCGTCAAAGCAATGGATAAAGACGGCCGTGGATTCCAATACCTAAAACAAAAACTTCCCAATATCTCAGATGAAAAACTCAAAGAATTTTTGTAGGAACCCAAATTAAACTTCTACAGCAAGATACAATATTTGAAGAAACCTTAAGTGACTTGGAGCGTGTTGCTTGGAATGCTTTTAAAAGTGTGACCCCAAATTTTCTAGGAAACACAAAATCTAACGATTATATAGCACTTGTTGATGAACTTCTTAGAAGTTACCATACATTGGGCTGTAACATCAGCCTTAAAATACATTTTTTGCACTCGCACTTGAATTTCTTTCTACCGAACCTCGGCGACGTCAGTGATGAACACGGCGAAAGGTTTCATCAAGACATTTCTGTTATTGAAAAACGTTACCAGGGCAAGTAGAACAGTAAAATGCTTGCTGATATCAGAAAGTGCCGCAGTATAAAAGGAAAGTAAAAAGAAAAATATTTTAAATAGGACGATAGCATACAGCATTATCTAATGTACATACCTAATAATTAATAATATTTCATTTATTTTCAACAATTTTTTCTCCAAAACCTGACGTGTCAATATAAATTTGGTTTTATTACTATTTTATTCGAACTATAAAAGAAACGAAAGTTGTGTATAGTTGCTAAAGAGAAATAAAAAAAAATGTGTTGTCTAGTGTAATCTTTTAATATTTTCCAGTGTGTATTTCCTGACCGTTATTATTTAAATTTTCGTTTTAGTTTATTCCTGGTTATTGGCCAATATAGTTAATAGTTAAAAATTTCGAGATTTTTTGTATTGTTTCCATTCTTTTCTCAATTATTTCATTTTCTCAACTACGTTTCGGCGTATTGCCATTATCAAGTATTTATTTTTCTCTACAACGAATAATGTGTTACTTAATTATAATACATTGAACAATAAAAGCTAAGACAAAATTAATTTAAAACAATGAGCTATTAAACTTACACATTATAAATCTGCTGTCGACTAAAATATTTTAAAACAAAATAAAGGTACTCGAACCTGTCTGATTTATAAAATCATCAACAAAACATACAAATAATAGTCATAGGCGGGTAAGATGCAAAACACTTACAGCTACTCTATCAAATGGTTATATATTTTTGGGAGACTTTGAAGCTCCGTCTTATAGTTAATTGAATTTTTGTTCTTTTGATATAAATCATTTCTTTGATTTCACGTTTGATTCTGTTTTCTTCTTTGTCTAAAATTTTAATGTTTTCAAAATCAAAAATATAGTTGTTTTCGATTGCGTGTTTTGAAAGGGCAGTGGAATGCTCATTGTTGGTTTTTATCTTGTATTTGTGATTGTAAATTCTGCTATGTAGGTACTGAGATGTTTGACCCACGTATTCACCATGGCAATCTTTACATTTGATATTATACACTATATTACTTTGCTTCAATTTTTCGGTTTTCGGTTTAAGTTTTGTGAAAAACGTCTTGGTATAATTATTAGGTTTGTGCGCTACATGTATATTATTTTTTCTCAACAGCCCTTGGATTTTTTCTGATGCACCTTGTACATAGGATAAACTAATATATGTTTTGGTTGAGATATTATTACTAGTACTACTATTGTTTGTGTCCCTTGAATTATTATTGTTATAAATTTTATGTAATGGTTTTATTTATTATAGGATTGTAAAAGCTTTCTGGATATTCATTACTTTGTAAAACTTCTTTAATCTTCTTCAAATATAGATAATAATCATGTAGATGAAATCAGAAATAAAATTTGTAACATCATCACAAATCAAAAATACAAAATAGCTAATTCTAATTTCCAAATAAAAAAACAATTCAACTGTTTGATTAAACAAACTCAACAGTTTATTAAAAATAACACCAACATATTAATACTAGCAGCTGATAAATGTAATAAAACCGTGATTATGTATAAACAAGAATACATCAACAAAATGAACACTTTACTGAGTGACGAAACTACCTACAAAAAAGAGAATTCAGATGTCACTAACAAAATTCAAAAACAAATAAACACGTTAATCAATAAATGGTTTAAAGAAAAACTAATAAATATAGGTACAAAATTCAAACTTATGAGCCATAACGGTAAACCTCTATCAATTTATGGACTACCGAAACTACATAAAAATAATATACCTTTACGACTTATTGTTAGTAATATTGGTGCTCCAACATATCAACTGTCAAAATTTCTCTCTGATATCTTGACCAACATGATTGGTAACAACAACTATCATATCAAAGACTCATGGCATTTTAATGAATTTGTTAAAAATAGAATTATTCCTAAAGATCATATACTAGTTTCCTTTGACGTTATCTCCTTATACACCAATATTCCAACTAATCTAGCAACAACTTGTATAAAAAACCGATGGCTAGAAATAAATAAATATACTTCTTTGCCCCTAAACAAATTTATAGAAGCCACATTGTTGGGTTTGAATTCGACATATTTTAAATATAATGATGAATTTTTTTCACAAATTTATGGTATAGCCATGGGATCACCAATTGCAGCAATCATAGCAAATCTAGTAATGGAATATTTGGAAAATACCGTTATAAATCAATTAAATTATGTTCCAAATTCCAAATCCAAGATACGTTGATGACTGCCTTCTATGCATACCAGCATCCAAGTTAGATTATACACTTAAAAAATTTAACAACTTTCACCCCAGAATACAATTTACTTTTGAGAAAGATAACGAAAACCTAATAAACTTTTTGGATGTAACAATATGATAATAACGGTAAAATTGAGACAAATTGGTTTATCAAACATGTATGGTCTGAAAGATATTTAAATTTTAATTCCAATGTACCAATCACATACAAAAGAAGTGTTGTTAATAACCTTACAGACAGAGCCCTAAAACTATCACATCCTAATAACAAACCTGATAATTTGAAGAAGATTAAAGAAGTTTTACAAAGTAATGAAAATCCAGAAAATCCTATAATAAAAAAACGAATACATAAAATTTATAACAATAATAATGCAAAGGAAATACCAAAAGTATATGCAATATATAGTAGGTAAAGTCTATTGAAAGATGGTGACTTACCGCATTTTAAATGGGTTTGTTTATCCAAGGATGGCCAAAAACAAACATAGAATGAATGAATAATTTCAAGTAACAATAGGTGCGTACTTAAGAATGTATTTAACTGGAAATCCGGAAGTCGTAATTTCATTATAAAAATAATAAAAACAAAATAATTTGGTCCTTTTATCTGATTCAAAATGAAAGAACTAACCCTATAAAACAAATTTGTAATTTCACATTTACATATAAATAAAGTAATGTGTAAAACAAACGCGCCATCAAAAAGAGATAAACGAATTACGTGCATGCTGGATCTAAATACGAATGGATTCCAAATGGACTGTCTCTGTCTACAAAAAACATTAAAGATTCTTCTTTGGATTACCATGAGGACACCAGTGCTGATTTATTTGAAGACTGGTTTAAACAGAAGCTAATTCCAAATATACCTCCGAATAGCGTAATCGTAATGGACAATGCTACTATAGTAGGTAGTTCACCAAGAGTCCCTCCTCAAATGACGCAAAAACACACATTAATTTTCACGAGGATTAAACCAAAAGGCAATTAATTGACGTTCTACCAAGTTTAAAACTACGACTTCCATCATACCATTGTATAATTAATCCCATCGAACATGTTAGGCACCAACTGATATTTGCCCCACTATCAATTCTAGTGTACTTAAACTTATAGAAATTGAAGTTTTTAACATCCCTTCACAAAATTGGGCAAATTCTGTTACACATGTTGAAAAAGGAGAAAAATCCTACATCCATATTGTGAATAATATAGCACCCATAATAATTATAACAGATGATGATAGCAATAGTGATATTTTGAGTAAATAATTATTATATAAGTACAGAATAATTTGTATATTTTTGTAATCATCGATATAATTTGTAATAATCAAATAATTAGTAATTTCACATTAACGTATAAATAATATATCATTTAATTTTTTACTTATTTTATCATAAAACCATGATTAAATTTTAAGCAAAGTACAGTCATTTTTACAGCTGACCGGGATCTTTCCGAATAGGGGTCAGTGAGTCACTTTCTTCTGAACAGACTTTACGTAAAATTTACGTATCAATACCAATACCCAACAATTAAATATCGATAGCGGTCTATGATTAAAAAAAAATTCAATCAAACCCTGTAAGTGAAGCAAATACTAGTAAAACTGACAGCTGAATCAAGTGGATCGATGGATTATTTAAATGTTTGTGCAGTTTGAGAGTAGTGAAAAAATTATCTATAAATAGATATTGACGCGTTTCAAAAGCCGGAGAGCCCTTGAATGTGAAAGTAGTATTGGGTTCTATAAAAATAGATATTTGCAGATTGGTACGCGATGGAATGGAACGAATAAACAATAGATATAGATTTGTATAAAAGGTGTACAAATAATATTAACAAGATTATTATTATTATTAAGCTAATTTTGATGAAAACTGTGTCTCATTTTCATTGTTATTAATTAGAATTGCCCTATGTAGATCTATTTCATCATTTATTTGGATATTATCATAATTTAGATTTAAATTATTAGCAGGAATTTCATTATTATTGTATATATCGTCATTAATAAGTAATCCGTTAGATTCAGTATTTACCTCAAAAGGTCTCCAGAAAGCTATTTCACAAATATCATAAAGCAAAGCAAACACAACTCTAAAATAATTAAATCGCCTTCAACAAAATCTCGTAAATACTGCGAAATTATTCAGACGGCGCTGGCTAATGTTCTTTATCTCATTTTTTTATAAAGTAATTACCACCTATATTTCAATTTGTTTGAAAGAACACCTGCCGACTACATAGTCGACCAACGATTTGAAGAATACTTATTAGCGACGTTGATATTCGAAAATAAGCTGTGTTACCCGTAGCTTGTACCGATATATATTAGTAAATATATCGGTATTCTCAGTATACACTTGAAGCGCTTATTAACGAAATATCGCAGTGCCCTGGTAAAATAATCTTTTTTAAACTGACTTTGGAAGAAGATTATGTAGTAATGGTCATTTCAACGGTAGTGGTTTTGTTTTTCATTTTCTTATCGTGTTGCTATTCTAGGGTATATTCAACTTTTTATTAGATAATTTCTCAAGTTTTTTACCCCTGCTCTTTTTTTTCAGTGAAATCAAAAGATCCTCTAAATTAATCCCTAAAAATCCACACAAAAAAACATTTGTCACAACTTACTTTTGGAAAATAATGTTTTTTAAATGATATTTGAAGAAGTTCAACTTTTTTGAACTCCTGCTTCAGATAAACAAAGTTATAAATCTAAATTTTTTCAACTTTTCTTCAAGTGATCTTGAATGCGGCATTGTCTATGGTTAAATCAAATTGTTTGACACGGCCCAACTACGAGATCAACACATGCGTTTGTTTATATTGGCCGACTTTGTAAGTAATTGTTAGTAATGAAATCGAAAAATATGTTATATGTCATTGTCAATTTTGTTATATCCTCAAATGAATTTATTTCAGAAAACAACTGTTTATATTTGGTAAAATTAGTTAAGTTTACATTTAATTTAAAAGTCGGCAAAACTATCACTTAAGAATAAATAATTATAATATAAATATTTACCCAAACATTACTTTTAACTTAACCTAAATTTTAAAAATATAATAGATGCATATAAAACCCCTCACAAGTACGTAGCTTTATTTTTTGTAATCGAAGATGAGCTAATTCATATATTTTTTTTATTACGGAATCAAAACAATTTTCGTAATCGGTAGAAACTGATGGATTGCCTCTCATATAACTTTTATCTTATATAAATAAAGGGTATTTTTCGAGTGGGTACTTCAAATTTGACTGATAAATTGGTGGTTATAGGCCAGGAATATAAAAAGATCGGGATGTGTGATAGAATAATTGAATTTCTGTTTTATTGGATCGTCTTGCTTAATTTTTTTGCTTTCTGTTTTTTCCAGAAACCAGTTTCAATAAGTTAAAGTTTCTTTTTTGTTCGGCTTAAGAAAATCCGAGTAACAAAAAGTATGGTAATATATGTAATAGATGATGAAATCAAGGGGGAAATCCGACAATGAATTAGCTAAAGCTAGGATACTGGGAGTAAAACAAGTTAAGCTAACAGACCCCATGTTGCGAATAATGAGAATTTCTTAGTAGAATAATTTACTTTATAATCTGAGCCAATTAAATGAAGAGCTAACAAAAATTAATGAGCATCAACACAGACAAAACCAAGTATGACGCTGTTTTTTAGCTGCGTTTCAGGTATAGTCTAAAGTCTAGTGAAAATTGCCTTACCTTTCTACTATCTCATAAAGAGGACACGATTCGATTGTAACACCGTTACAGGAACATAATAACGGAGTTCTTGTTGCCTAAACTGGATGGTATGGATCTGAACCAAACGTGGTTTCAGCAAGACGACGCAACCTCTACCACGCGTACGATACAATCGATTTATTTGAGCAACAATTTCCAACGGAATCATCTCATCTGCCAAGACCGAGCGGTTTCTTTCTTTGGTTTTTCTTTAAATCTTAGGTCTATGTGACTAAACCGCAAATAATTTCCGAGGAGCTCAAGGCCGAGATCTAACGCTTCATCGGTGAGATAGAGGCACGTGAGAATTTCATGACAAGACCAAGGACCTGTATCATATGCCGAATATTTTATTTCATACATAATCTGAACATGTCTACGTTTCACTGCAATAAAAATATCACACGCTCAACAAAAATGGCAATCTTATTGGTACATAATATAGAATAATTGTTTAAAAATTCTCGCTTATACCATACATTCTAAATCTTTTTCACTGGTCTATAATAATATACAATTATTGGCCAACACCACATTGCACACACCTACTACAAATTACCTTGAGATTGAAGAGAGAACTGGCATTTTGTTGTATATTGAACGCGGCCTACGTAAACCATAAATTATTGTTTATAGAATTAAATGAAGAACTAAATTTGTTCTATTTGCTTTACTACAGAAATGTTGATTATTTCGACGTGGTTTATAAATGAATCCAATTTTTGTTAGCTGCTAAAGATGGATGGATGGATTCCCAGGTGTATGAAAAACATTGCTGAATCAATTTTAGATACTATAATCAGTTGTACAAAAAAATTCTTACATAAATAAGAGCAAACTAAAAAACTCTACTCCCATACTTTAATTATGCTCTAAAATGTGCAGTACATGTACTTTAATTAATCCATGAAGACACAAATTTTTCATTATGATACAAATTTATAGACAACAGGAACACGACATTCGGACAATATTCAATATAGCCATGACTACCTATCTAAATAACATGACATTTCTAAAATTAATATTATTAGACAGTTTCTAAAAATTCACTTATTATTTGAAAATGTTGTGCTTCTTCCAAATATATACTGTGAAAATGTCCATTAGCGATAATGATATAGGAAATTTAACTCTACCAGATACTATGGAACAAGCTTCAACAGTAAGCTACAATTTATTGCCAGCGAGATGAATTGGAGAAAAGGCAGCAAGACTATCAATAGCTTTTCTGAAAACGCATTAATTGTTTATTTTGTTGGGTTATAAAAAACTAAACCTACCTGCATGCGTTACTAAAATGAAAATCCGAAGAATATAAAGCAAAAAAAATCTGAAACATTTTCTACAAATGAAATAACCGAAGCTTCAGTGTTTATTGACCAAGGCAAGTAGGTACTTCTTAGTTTCTAAAAATAGTATTTTTTATAGGTGGCTTGTATTTTTGGCCAAATGGGAGCTTTTAGAAGGAATGAACTCCACAAATTAGAATTAAATGATTTTTCTTCAGCCCTTGTGATTAAAATTAAGGACATACAAACTAAACCATTCATTGTTACAGGAAAATACTACGAAATTTACAAAGGTATATGAATTTGCGTCCAAAAACCTGTGGAATCCCTTTTTATCCACTTAACGAAAACGCGCGGTTCAAAATTTTGGAATTAACAAATTTGGACACATGGGGAAAGAAATTGTTAGGTTCTGCGACAATATTAGTTGATGTTTGTAATGATATTACTTCTCAAAAACGCCACGGCAGGTGGAAATCTTCTGCAGCAGTCGAAACCTATATTGAAGAATCAATTCATAATAAAGGGAACGTTGCCAATCAAATTTTAAATTCCATTGAATACAGCCAAACAAAAAAATTAATTAATCTTATTTCATCATCTTCATCATCAACGGTGCAATCCACAAATATGTTCAAAGTACACCAATTGTGTTGTAATAATTGTACTATACAAAACATAATTATTAATTAAAAACTCCTTTTCTTAATATTTTTTTAGATATTAATTTCTTTGTGAGATACTATATATTCCTAGTTATGATAATACACTTAGCAGCAAAAGTATTGCATAATTCTAATCATCATCATCATCAAGCCGTTAAATACTTACCTATTATGGCTAATGCTAATGCATTGATCTATTTATTGAGGTGGATCATTCCTCTTCTCTATTTTTTTACAACTTGTGGGTCCTGGCTATACTCGTTATCTTTTGCCACTTTACTCTGTTTTTACATTTTAGTTTTCAGTTATTTATTCCTATTCTCCATCTTTTTCTGGGTCTTCTTCTTAGTCTAGGCCAGATCGGAATCCACTCTATAATTTTCATGATAATTTCCGATGGTTTTCTTCTCATTATATGTCCTGCCCATTGAAATCGTTGTGCTTTTATGAACCTTATACCTAAGTTTCCGCCTTGCAGTTCATCCTCTATTTATTCATAACTTTTGCGCCTACAGTCTCATTTATTGTACTGTATGGTCCCAGAATTATTCTCATTATTTTTCGCTCTAATACTTCAAGATCATTTTTTGTTATTGTGCTTGTTTCCATTGCGCAGGTGATAATTGGTCTAATAATCGTCTTATAAATATTAATTTTTGTTTTTTTTTTGTTAATGTTTTAATTTTCAACATTGCTCAATTCCAACCATATACTTGATTTCCTTTTAATAGCTTATCTCTCATTCGTTATTTTCCATCTTTTCCAATTATCACTCCAAAATTATCAAGTGGGGGACCATCTCAAATCTGTGCTTCTCTGTTTCAAAGTAGTTTTCTGCGTTATTGTCTTCTTTTCCTATATACAAACCAAATTTTGTTGCTTCTCTGTCTAGCCTATCTATATATTTTATTAATTGTTTTTTGTATTTGTTATTATCGTAGCATCGTCTGCATATGCTATAACTTGTGATTGATTCACCATTATATATTTCTTGTCTAGATTTGCCCTTCTCAGTATGCCTTCCATTACTAAATTAAATATGGTGATCGACCGAGGGTCTCCCTGTTTGACACCTCTAATAATTTCAAATAGATGTGTTGTTATGGTCTGAAATTAGACTTTTGCTCTAGTATTTATCAGTGGTCTTAGTTTTTTTGGAATTTGCAATATTTCTAGTTCGTCTCCGAGAATTTTTTCTGCGTGTACTGTTAGACGTTTATTAATTAATTTGGCAAGTATCTTATATGTTACAATTAGTAAAGTTATCGGTCTATAATTTCGGCAGTTTTCCTTGTTTCCTTTTTTATATACCGGTACGATTATGCCAGTGTGCCAATCTTCCGGCGTCTTATTTTGAATCCATATCCCTTTGATTAGATGACCCATTTGTTTCTGCAATTGTTGTCTTCCATATTTCAACAATTATGTTTCTATTTCTTCGTTCCCTGTAGCCTTACAATTTTTTAATTTTCTGATTTCATCTTTTATTTCATCTGCATCTGGACTTCCTTGTCCTCTCCTCCTTCTTGCAATTGTTACTCATCTACATATTGTGTAAGCGCACCCTTATGTTCTTCCATGTACACAATATTCCTTCGTATTTTTCTTCCCATATTTTTTCTATTTTTTTATAGTCGTGTTTTCTTTTCTCAGTTCTGTCTTTTATTCCTTTTATTCCATTTAATTCTTGCCATGTTTTCCTGTTTTCTAATTCCTTCACATTCATTATCACACAAATTTTTGCTTCTTTGTCCATTTGCTGAGAACCTCTTGAGCCGTTTTTGTTATATTATTTTTCATTTCTAGCCAGATGTTTCCTATATCTGTATTTAATATATGATTTGCTGTATTCTTTTTGTATGCATTTTCAATCCTTTTGTAGACTTTTAGCATCCCATTTTATACTATTCCTGCGGGCAGTATATTGTTAAATTTTGTACCGTCACTATTACCAAATTGTGATCCGTTTCCGCTTGTACTCCTCTGTACGATCTTGTGTTAATTATATTTCTACATATTTGTTTTGTAGTTAGTATATATGATCTATTTGATTTTCGATTTCTTACGATGGGTGTCTCCATGTCACTTTATGTCTTCTTTGGTGTTCAAATTTTGTTGATAGGAAGGTCACGTTTAGAGATCCTGCTAGCTAAATTAATCTACGTCCATTGTCATTAGTTTTTTTATGTATCGTTCCCCTTCCGTATCCAATTATATCTTTTAGATATACTTCCTTTCCTATTTTGGAATTTGCATCTCCTAATATCTTTTTTTGGCAAACCTTCATTTAATTTTCCATAAAAACGATCCTTTTCCGTATCCTCCGTTGTTTTCGTGGGAGCATAAATATTTATTATCGGGGTATTACCGTTTTTCATTTTAAGCATTCTAAGCCTCAGTAGTCCAATCCTACCATTTAATGGCGTAAATTAAATAATACTATTCATTAAATCATCAATATAAAAACCATTTTCTCTTCTCCACTATAAAGGAACGTGTATTTGTCTTTGTCATTTCTCCCGATTTTTCCCATCTTGTTTATTGTAAATCTGTTTCAACTCTCTTGCTGTTTCTTCCATTTTACCAATTTTTAATGGGGTTTTAATATTCCAAGTGGCTATTTTTAAAAGTTTGCCTTTAGTTTTATATACTTTATTTCTTTTTTATTTGACATATTTACTTTCATTTTTATTTATTTTACGTAGTACATACATATTTTCCTTACTCAAATTGGTCATTGTACTTTTATTATTAACATTTCTTTTCCTATTCCCCATATATCTAGTTTTATTACAATTATAATTACAACTGCTATTACCATCTCCATCATTACTACTATAATTACTAATATTAATCTTATAACTAATTTCGTCGTTCTTTCTTGTATCCTTTCCTTCTTTGTGGACTTGTTTACCCAACTGATTTATATGTTTTTATGAAATTGATCCAATTTGGCTGTTATTTCTTGAACCCTCCGATTTTTCTTTCTTATCCATCTTCTGGTGAACTTTCACTAAATGTTCTTGTTTCTTTTCTCTGCGGTGTATCTTTGTTGTTGAAGTGTGCTTCTCCTTCCGTTATCTTACCTAAGCTTTCTACCGTGTATGTTGCTCCGTCTATTTTTAATTTGTTATATGTAATATATGCCCTATGATCATTTTCTCTTGCTTGCTTTATATGTATTTTTAATATTTTTCTTTGGTTCAGTATTCCTCATCTATAAAGATGTTGGTACCCTTAAGTTTCTTGGTTGACCTCATTATTTCTTGTTTTGGATTTCACTCGTTTATTTCTATTAACATAGGCATTGTCTTGTTATTTCCTGTAGTTCCAATTCTTCTTGTTTCGCATAATTCTAATAGTTGTTGTAATTCGTCTAAAAACAGATGTAATCAAATAATTATGATTATTGTTTTAAATGAAACTTACTGTCTCTCATACATCCACAATATATTGAACAAAATATTAAAAATTCTAAGAAATTGTTTGGATATTAAATATCATCGTCAGAATGACGGAAATTAAATTTCATTTGATGCCTATCTGATGTTTAATAATTATTTTTGGCTAGACCAAGAAGTGACCTAGTATATGTCAATAGAAAAAAGAAGAAGATATTACATTACAAATATTAAAGCTTAGGTATTATTAGACCTATGGGGATATCTTTTTTCCAATTAAGATCTGTATAACTGTGCAATGATACGGAAAACCAGGAAAACTATATCTGCTGATCTTTACAATTATTACTTAAGAAGACAGTTTACACCCAAAAATTAAATTTACATTAGAAGTTGAAGAAAATAACTCAATCAAGTTTCTTGATTTAAAAATTCAAATAGTTGTATTTGTTTATTCAATTTACAGAAAACCAACACACACTGATGTGACTATTCCGTATAGTTCCAATCATCCCATGTCACATAAATTAGCAGCATATAATGAACTAGTTTCATGGATTTCAGTGAAAATGTCACATGATATACTGGGTCTGAACTTAGTATTTGCAACTATTAACGCCACTCTACGATTTAAAATAAAAATGAAAAAAAATAATGAAATTTGAATTATTGAGGTAGACTGTGGTAGGCTAGAGCCAATGGCAAACAAAGAAATTTTGCGCTGTTTTCACGAGGGAAAATCTATAAGTAGACTAGTTATCTTTTTCTTTAACACCCGTTAAAGAGAAATGCAAAGTACTGTCAAAACGTACTCTGTCAAATAATGTTCTCCTAATCGGGAGCCTCTTATTAAAAAAGGTAACTCTCGCGTAGTCAAAGAAATTTGGAAATATATACCTTAAAGTACCGTGATGATGCTTTCAAAATAGAAAATATAATGTAAAATGTATGTATAATGAAAATTAAATGTTCTCCATGTAGGTTGAGTTGTTTGGAAAACATGTGATGTAACACACATATACAAATTGCGTTACCCAAGAATTCCGAACTCGATTTAGTACTGGACCGCTTATTCTTCTTCTGTTTAGGGGAGTTCGAGTGACTGAGAGACCATGTCCACATCCACTTGAGGAAGATTTGTCGAATTAGCTTCGGTGAAACCTGGATCCATTTTAAAGATGTCTTTTAGAAGGCAATCAAGTAGAAGCACACTTTCTAATATAAAATAATATAACTCGAACAACTAAAAAGTCGGCAAGGATGATATCCGTTTGAGGTTGGTTGTGGATATTGATGTCAATTGTCAAATTATTCTAGTCGACTTTCACTTTGTATTAATCAACTTGGATAATCAAGTAGGATTTGTCAACAGAACGTACTTTCAATCTGACAACAAGGGCTTCTCCCATTGGTCGACTTAGAGAGGTTTATTTAAATCTAATAAAAATTTTAAATCTAATTTTCGAAGATATTTATAACTTTTTGAGAATATAGTTGAATAGATGAGGCTTTTACTTGATGAAGATCCATACTGAACGATGAAATAAAACAGTTTAATTTGTTTAAAACTTCATTTATTTGAACTAATGTTCAATTTAAACTGGTTGACGCGTTTCACTAACACAGTAGCTTTGTCAAAACGAATGAAGGTATAATATAAAAATGTTTTAATATATACAGTACATAAATACAGAGTTCTATTATACTAATGTTGAAAAAAGGGTATTGAAAGAAATTACCTGGAAATTCATTCACTACAAACATTCCTAAGCTATCTAATATTTATTTTTGTTTATCTCAAGAGCCTCTAATAAATTTAAACTAAAGGGTTTACCGACTACATGTAAAATTTCAACATTTGGGTTGAAAATGTGTTGGTTTTCTAATAAATGATTTGAATAGTTAGAATCTAATTTTTTGTTGTCATAGCTACGTTTGTGTTCCGAAATTCTAGTTTTAATATTTCTAAAAGTTCTACCGATATAAATTTTATCACAGTTGTCATTACCACATTTTAATTTATATTAGTTGAAATAAATGAGGTTTTATTTTCATCGATAAATATCGTTATCATAGAAAAACATATGTTATTCTTAATCCTTCTGATATGATTTCATTTGTTGATTCATACCCATGAAACTAAGCTCGTTCAATGATAGAGCATTTTCAGTTCCTATGAAATCTAATTTTAATAGAAAAATTAATACAATTAAACAAATAGCAACATCCAACGGTTATCCATTACATATGATAAATAAACTAATTAATAAAAAAGAGGAAAATGTGGCATTATAACTAATATTTCCTAAACAAACTAAAGAAATAAAAAGTTAGAAAGCCAGCACGTATAAAGGAAATATTCTTAATAATATTTGAAAGATAATATCTTTAGCAATAAATACAACAATTTCTTTTAAAACAGTAAGTAATGTAAGTATAAAATTGTTAAATGTAATAAGAAAAATATCCCCATTAAAGAAGTCTGGTATATATATAAACTTAAATGTCCAGAATATAATGCTGTATATTTGGGTCAAATCCTTAGAAATTTTGAAATCATATACAGTGAACACTAACGAGCATACAGATTAAAACAACCAGATAAATCCCACTACGGAAAACATCTACTTGACACCAATCATTCATTGACACCTAACACAGAACTACAAGTACTACATATTTGTGATAAAAAACAAGAACTGGATTTCCTTGAAGAATTGGAAATTAGGAGACACTTAAGAAACCCACAATATGAAGTCGTCAATGAACAGACAAAGCTAGGGAGCTCTCCACTTTTAAACTGTCTTCTAAAGTGATAATTGTAAAGATCAGCAGAAATAGTTTTCCTGGTTTTCTATATCATTGCACAGTTATACTGATCTCAAAAGGGAAAAAGATATCCAGGATATCCCCATAGGGCTAATAATATTTAAGCTTCAATATTTGTAATATCATATCTTCTTCTTTTTTCTATTATTATAAATTAAATCAAAAGGTCTAGCCAAAAATAATTATTAAACGTTAAGTAGGCATCAAATGAAATGTAACTTCTGTCATTCTGACCATGATATTTAATATCGAAACAATTGTCTTTCTTAGTATTCTCAACATTTTTTTGAATATATTGTGGACGCATCTAGAAACAGTAAGTTTCATTTAAAACAGTAATATGAGTAGATTCCACGAAGTAAGGGTCGAGACAGTTAATTTTTTTAAATAATTATGATATTACCCTGTATATTGAGAAATAAAATAAATGAAATCAAATGTTTTTTTAAATGATTATTTTTTGTCCAGTTTTTCTACAAAATAGAAAAACGACTATTTCGGTTTATCTAGTGTCTGTACATTTAAAATGAATCCACATCGCGTACAAAATCGAAATTTAACAGAACAGGAATCCCTGGTGGCCGTCACCCTAAGCTACATTACTCAGCAACTCAATGTGAATCAATCTACCATTCGTAGAGCTTTAAATCGATTCAGGGAAACAGGACAGCATACGAGAAGACCAGTCTCAGGACGCCCAAGGGTTACCTTCGATTAGTAACACTTAGAACAAGGACTGCAACAGCACCATATTTACAAAATAGGTTTCCAGATGCCCATCAAGTTCATGTCCGGATACTGTAAGAAGAAGGCCACATCAAGCGGCAACAGCACCGTTACTAACTGCAAATCATGTAAATTGGGCAGAAGACGATTGCGCCAGAGTTCTTTACTCAGATGAATCCAGGTTTTCTTTGTTCAATAATGATATACTAGACGCGAAGGAGAGCGATATACCCAATGTAACATTCTTCCTAGAGCGAACTATGGAGGCGGATCAGTAGTGGTGTGGGGTGGAATTTCTTTGGGTGCAAGTAAAGAGTTGGTAGTTTTTCAAAATAGAACTCTCACTGCACGAAGGTATATAGTGTCAGTTTTAGATCCTCACGTTATGCCATATGGCCCTTTAATTGAAAAATTTTTTCTGATTATGCAGGATAATGCACGGTCCCACATTGCTATACTTATACAGAAGTATTTGGAAGAGGTCGGAATTGATACCATGGCATGGCCAGCTAGAAGCCCTGATTTCAACCCCATATAACACATATGGGATAAAACATGGGCAAAATAATTTTAACCCGTCAAAACCCTTTGATTAACCTGGATGACCTAAGCATTGCCCTACTTATTATATGGGAGACAATACCACAAAATTTAATTAGGAATCATATTATTAACATGCCAAGAATATGTCAAGATGTTATTCGTGCACGTGGTAGAAATACGAGGTGCTGAAAACAAAAATTATTAGTGCAGTTGATTTTATTATTCATAAATCGAATACTCATGTTTTCTGATTTATTTGTCCGGGAAATGTAATTTTATGTTATTTTGATTTATTCAAGATAAATATACTTTATTATACGTATTAACTTTAAATAAATACAAAAATTAAAAAAAAATATTTGTAGTTTGGTTTTTAGGCGGTTATTGAAATTATGCGTTACTTTTGCTGCTTAGTGTATAATATTCTTGAAATAAATATTTCTTTTATTGGTGGGAGTAGAATGCAACTTTCATTAATGACCATTAATACACTCATTGTCATGTATCATCCTACAACATGCTCGTGTATCAATAGCTACATTATATGCTCGTTGCATAAAATAGTATTAATTTTGGATTCCCACGTTTCTTTTGTATTTTCTGATATCAAAAGAACTAAAAAACTGTTGTCCAATAAATCTTCGTCATCTTTCTCCATATTTTCTAGTGGTAATATAATTAAAGTAAACCGTGGTCTAAAGGCGTGTGTTCACGGGTCGATTTGAGTTGAACGATATGAATTGCTTCGACGCAGATTAAAAACGTATTGAATAAAAAGGTTTACATGTTTCGACTATATTTGATTCGATATTATTAGTCTAAATGGCGTCCAGAACACTAACGCGAACATCTATCAGTGCTGTGGGGGTGAAAATTATATTTTCAATGTTACAAGAAAAGCTAAAAACATACAAAGAAAAGCAAAATTCGACGGACTAGACTTTGGATTCTAAGACGAAAATCATACCGGTCATCAACCAGGCTGTCTATTAAAAGAATTAGTTACAGAACATTCCAAAATTGTTTCAAAATCATTTGAGAATGAATAACTAGCAGTTTAATGAGCTTTTACGTAAACTAACTCCATATATACAGAAATAAAATACAAATGTGCGGTAAGCTTAGTCTGTTCAACATACATTCGCCCACAGTCGTTCGGCAAAAGTAAATAGTTTTTCCACTTAAATCGAATCGGTTCTAATTGGTTCATTGAAAGAGCGAGTCTAAATGTGGTTTGCACGTTCAATTTGATTTCAATTCAACCGTAGTTTAACCCTTTACGCCGGGCGCACATTGAGGCGAATACGACGCAGATCACGTACCATTGAATGAAACCCCGCAAACTGGGACGCAGGATACGGTAGGGCAGATCTGCGCCCCACTTGCCTATGCGACACTAGTGGAGGAGACACAGAAAACGTGAAGCACGGTTGTGTCTCGCAGTTGGTCCAGTTTTCTTCTGGGCAAAGTTCCAAACATTTTTTTGCTGTATTGCCATCAAGTGCATTTAAGAAAAATTGATTGAACTATGTAGTAGAAATAAATGCAAATAAAACAAAAATAATGATTTTTGTTAAAATAAATCAAACCAGTGCAATAAAGATCGGAGATTTCGAATTTGAAAAAGTGGAGAAATTCAAATACTTAGGTAACAAACACTGGAAACATGAAATAGAAGAAAAAATCATTAATGCAAATAGGGCTTACCATGCCATAAAAAAAAATTTAAAAAGCAAATTACTCTCAAGACAAACCAAAATAAATATTTATAAAGTGCTAATAAGACCCGTCCTGTTGTATGCTGCCGAAACAATGACACTGACTAAAAAGGAAGAAGAAGACTTGAGAATAATAGAAAGAAAGATAATGAGAACGATATTGGGACCAACCAAATTGAGAGATAACGAGTACAGACAAAGAATGAACTATGAAATTGAGCAAGAACTGGAAGGAGGGGACATAGTAAGGAAAATAAAAAGGAAAAGAATGAAATGGCTGGAACACATATATAGAGTAGAAGAACAAGAAATAACACTGCAAATGACACAATGGGATCCTGGGGAAAGAAAACGTAGGGGTAGGCCTAGAATAAAATGGCTGGAACAGGTGAAGGAAGATATGACAAGAGCCGGATTTGGAGGATGGAAGGACAAAGTTAAGGATAGGAAACTATGGAGAGCATTGACAGAGAAACTCTAAAGGGAAAAACGGGGATTGATCCACCCCAAAAAATGGATCTAGAAAGCGTAAAGCGGCGAAACCCCAGCAGGGGTATCATGCCATTATACGAGTATATATGTAGTACTTGAGAGCTCTGTATTCTTTCTACGACACCATTCATTCTCAATACTCAATACCATATGTATGTATGAAATCCTCTCTATTGAGACTGAAATAGTGAAGCGTTCATCAGGCAACTTTCTTGTTATCGCAAATGCACCATGGATTTCTCTGTTTTTTAAGTATTCGCTTTTCCAAAGTTTCATTATTTCGATCTTTTCATACACTAAAAATAACGACAAAAGCTCGTCATCTGAATGGGACTCAGAGCTCGATTCAAAATAATCAAACATATTTTTAAAAGGTTGTTTTCGCTAGACTTTACGGACCTCACTTCGTCACTTTGCTCACACAACTGCTATCCTGGTGCACTGATAAAGTATGTGA
The DNA here is from genome assembly GCA_963921935.1 of Galeruca laticollis. Classification (NCBI taxonomy): domain Eukaryota; kingdom Metazoa; phylum Arthropoda; class Insecta; order Coleoptera; family Chrysomelidae; genus Galeruca; species Galeruca laticollis. The sequence goes on from OY998181.1 coordinate 28,317,525, forward strand.
GACTTACAGCAGCTTACTTAAGAATGTAATAAACTGTAATTCTGGAAAACGTGATTTCATTATTAAATAATAAAAATAAAATAATTTGGTGCAAGGATGGTCATAAACAAACATTGAATGAATGAATAAGGGCAGGTAAGAATAGGTCCGTATTTAAGAATGTATAACAGCAAATCCGGAAGATGCAATTTTATAATTAAAGTAATAAAAATAAAATAATTTGGTCTTTTTACCTAATTCAATATGAAAGGGTTAATCCCATAAAACAAATTATGTTCTAAAGACTGTATATATAACCACACTATAGTCTATATAGAAAGGACAAGGAGTAATAAATCATTCATTTAAGTAGATTTCATAGACGTACCAAAATATATTTTAAGAGGGTATACCGTAAGGTACATTTTGTATAGAACGAATGAGTTGCAGCTATGCTAAAGAATATACGATTTAGGTCAGAGGTAACGGGATGTACTAATTTTAATGAAAAAAAGTGATAGAGGTACATAAATTTCAGTAAGTTTGATAAAGAAAGGCACACACAGTTTATTCCGGAGTATCCGAACTCTGCCACAAAATGCAGGTAGTCATTGCGGGTTGTTCGAACTCTGCCAGTGTTTAAAATTTTGGAGATTAACTACCAAACCAGTAGGGGTCTAATAGCCTAATCCGATTTAACAATTTACCTTGAACTTTAGGTACTCAAATTCAATATAAGAAAATATTAATAACATACATATATATTTTCAACGTATATTTGCCACTTCTAAAAAATTACATCTACATTACATCTACATTACGATAAAATATATTCAATATACATAAACATATAAAAAAAACAAAAAATTAAACGTGTGGAAGATTTTTACATGCAACCGTTTTCACAAACATAAAGCGAGAAATAACATTTTTCCTATATTGATCCAAATGATCATTAATGAAATTAATTTTAACATTAATAGTTTTTTTGGTTTTTTTCTGGCTTTGGTTTGCCGAACGAATTTTCGCGTATACCTCCGTTTGTAAATACAATAACGCACTAGTAAATTGAACAATGTTTGGATGTGCTTTGTAAAAAGAAGCACCGAAATGCGAATGAAAACTCTCACAAGAATTCGTTGTTCTCTTAAAAAAGGATGCATTATTTGCCCAAATAAGTGGTGGAAATATCAAATTTTGCGTTACATATGTTTTATTGACATAATTTCGGAATTCTATAACTCTTTCGTCAATCGGAAGCAAAAAATGTAGTTCATTATAAAAAAATTCTACAACTTCCTCATGACTAAGATACATAATACCGAAATGTACTTTTAAGTATTCGCCAATTATAGAACCTTTCTGTCTGTACTCTTTTACCAAATGAAACTCCTGAATCTTACGAAACCAAGCTTGACAGAGATGAAATTTACAACCAAAAAGAATTTGATCTCTGCCAAAACATTCATATATAGCGTTATGAATGCTTAGTTCAAAATCTACTACGACTTCTTTAGGTTGAAAATTTAAGCCTACTTCTTTATATTTTTGTCTTAAAATCAAAAACAAATTTGAATATGTTTGACTTGATTTGTCCGGCAGCAAACAAAAAACAAGAGGTACGTAATAGCCGTTTTTAAAACCATGAACGGTAAACATTTGGTAAAAAAAAGTTGAACAGTATTTAAAAGTCCCATCCATCAAAATACAATCCGAATTACATAGAAAATTAAGGTTGGAAAAACAGGAGAACACAATAATTTTAAATACCTGGTCTGCTGTTAATAGAAATTCCTCTTCTCGGTTCGTTCGTAATTGTAATTCACGAACACTATTAAATACTTCTTCCTGATTTTTAGGCAATAGTGTAAGTGCATCAACATCCTTCCCCTAATCCCCTAAATATCGATCAAAACAATCAAGATTTCTTCAAAATATTTAATTCAAGAAATCTTTGAAACCTTTCAGAAATATACATAATTCTATGGGCCTCCGATTTTATCTATTATAAACCCTAATGACTCTAATAGGATTAAACTAAATGGTTGCGGCACAGTTCGAACATTTCAGTAATCCTCAAATTGATACAAGTAAGGTAAAATTTTATTTTGTGGCAGAGTTCGGATATGCCCGTTTATTCATAATATTTTTTTATTTGTATTACTCCTATATGTAGTGTTTGGGGAATTTTTCTCAGAAATTTTAAATGGCAAGTGGCCTACTGTAATCGGCTTAATACGATTACACCTATTTACAGATTATTCGATTATTGAGAGGGATTTTCCAAACAACCCAGTTTTCTTAGAAACATTATCGGGAATATTATTTTAAAAGAAAGTAGGTACATTAAATCAGTACTTAGTATTAGTTCTTTGAGTAAAGTTGTATGAAGTTGTATGGTTGTCATAATATTGTAAACAGTTGGAATATATTTAAAACATTTGTTGAATGTTAATTGTGCAAGTACCAAACAATGTCGATAAGCCAAGGACTATCTAAACGACCAAAAACAGGTCCATTATCTTTCAATGAAAAAACTCTGATATTGAATTGTTATATATCATTGAAAAACAAGGATCCAAGTGCAAGTGTTGATGATATTGTGGAATTAACGGCTGCTATGTTGTGTGTTGCTAAATCAACAATTTATAGATTACTAAAAGAAAGCAAGAATGGAACTCTTCAACCCCCTAAAACTCCTTCAGGCCGAAAACCAATTGAGATCGATGAGTCATTAAAACAAAGACTAAGGCGTAAAGACCATGGATTTTACTTACGAAAGGAAATTCCAACACTTGACAAAATTATGACATCAGTGCAAGAAGATACGGACTATCCAAAATTCTCCAGAATGACATTATGCAAACTTTTGAAAGATGTGGGTTTCAGATATACAAAACATAATAGAAAATCTCTCTTGATGGATAAACCGGAAATAGTTTTTTGGAGAAGAGACTATTTAAGAAGCATTCGACATGCCAGAGAACAAAATTTGAAAATCTTCTACTTAGACGAAACATGGATAAATGCTGGATATACAGTTTCCAAATCTTGGCAAGATGAAAACATTAAAAGCGGAAGGCAGGCATTCGTGGAAGGTTTGTCGTTAGGTTTGCAGCCACCATCTGGAAAAGGAAAAAGACTTATCATTGTCCATGTTGGAAGTTCTGAAGGTTTTGTTGATGGTGGATTATTAACTTTTATTTCAAAACGCACGGGGGACTATCACGAAGATATGAATGGGGATGTCTTCGAGGAATGGTTTGTTCAAATGCTGGATCTGATTCCAAAAGGGGCTGTTATTGTTATGGACAACGCAAGTTACCATTCACGGTTACGAGAAGCATTGCCCACAAGTCGTTGGCGTAAAGCAGAGCTTTTGGAGTGGCTTATTTCGAAAAATATTAAGTTTCCAAAAGATCCACTAAGGAAAGAACTTTACAGAATTGCAAAAATGAACAAGAATAAATACAAAACCTACATTGTAGAAGAAATGGCTTCTTCTCGTGGTATATCAGTTCTTCGACTTCCCCCTTATCATTGTGAACTTAATCCCATAGAATTAATATGGGCTCAGGTAAAGGGGGAAGATGGAAAAAAATACTACTTTTAAAATAAACGATGTTGTGAAATTGTTTGAGAGTGCTGTAAGTCATGTGAGTAAGGAAAATTGGACAAACTGTATCGAGCATGTTATCAAAGTAGAGGCAAATATGTGGAAAATTGACAATATTTGTGATGATTTAATCGACCCTATTATTATTAATGTCAACAACGATTCTTCCTCTTCCGAGTCGGATATAGAATAAAATGTAAGTAATAAATGTATTCCAATAATTATTTCTTTTCATTTTTTATTATATGATAATTTAAAACGTATTTTTTTCCCAAAATACACACCACTGCATTGCGTTATTGCTTATCTGCTAATCCTTTAACAATGAATAAACCCTAAACTTTGCTACAACTGAAACAAATACGGGGTCGGTCTACCTGGTTTTTAGATTTACGGAAGAAATGTAATTTAAAGTAAGAGATTTATCAAAAATTTCATGGTGCTCCCTGTAAAGGTTTTGCATACTTAATTAGGGTTTATTACTCCTCGTACTTTTTGTACATACTATAGTTAGTTTTAAGCTTAGTAATTATTCTTACTTCGTGTGTAGTACAGCGTGTGTGAGTCATGGAAAATATGTGCGAACCGAATGTATCTCAGGAGATAACCCCGTCAAAAGCAGGACACTTTTTTCTGTGGAAACGATGAAATAACAAACAATGTTTATTCAACTTTCAATGAAAGTGGTGTCATCAAGCAAGCAGCGTTAGAAGAAACGGCCACATTAACAAAAATTTCAACATCAAATGTATAGAAAATTGTGAATAACAATACCATTTTAGCGAGGAAAAAACGATCCGATACTGGCATTTTCTCGAAGGTAGATGGAAGTGATTAAGATATAGCAGCGTAAAATTTAGAAGTTATACAAGGGACAAAGCGTACTTACATCAGATAATTTAATTACGATGGTTGAAAATGATGAAAGCGGCGTTAAATGTGGCAGAACAACGTTATGGAAGTGTATCCAACAGTAGATTTAAAAGAAATACAAAAACCAGGTTTTAATGGAATTTAGTAGAATTCGGGAATGGCGATTCGAATATATACAAAAATATAGGATTTGCAGAGATCAGCAAAGACCAATTATTTACTTGGATGAAAACTGTTTCGACACATATGATAACCCGGAAAAGGGTTGGGTTGACTCAAGCGGCAAGTGTAAAACAAACGCGCCATCAAAAAGAGAATTTTTCTGGAAATATCGACAATAACGAACCGTAAACCGTTATGGGGGCTTGTTGTGTGCGCTGAATCCGAATTTTATGTTGAAAACGACCACCCGAACACCTGGTGCGCCCTAACCTGACCCTGAACGTCATCCCCGAGGGTTTTCCAGACATAATTGAAAAAAACCACCCGAAAATCGTTACGAGGTTTTTTTGGCTCGCTGAAATCAAAGATGGCACCGACCAACACCCCACAGACATCTGGTGCACCCTAACCTAGCTGTGTACGTCATCCCCGAGGGTTTTCCAGACACAATTGAAAAGGACCAACCAAAAATCGTTACTGGGGGTTTTTCGGGTCGCTGAATTCAAATTTGGCAGCTGAATTCAAATTTGGCACCGACGAACACCCCACGGACACCTGGTGCGTCCTACCCTGGCTCTGAACGTCATCCCCGAGGGGTTTCCAGACACAATTAAAAAAGACCAACCAAAAATCGTTCCATAATTTCATATATTCATTCATGGGTAACTCTTCCCCGGGGCCCTCAAAAAATGTGATTCAGTCCACTTGATGGAGAATTTGACATTTAGTCACGTATTTGAAAATCGAGGTTATTGATTGATAAGGTTACGTGGAGTAACGGGTGGATTATATTTCATTTAAGTTCAATAAAAAATTATATTATAAATGTTAATTACATAAACATTCATTCATTCTCGTCCTTTCCTCCATACATATTTTCACTAGAAACAACAATTCCATGTAGTTATTACAGTACATTTCCGTCAATCGCTTAAACATCAAGTTTAGTTGACATTCATGGGGAATATCGATGTCGAGGTAAAAGTTTCAGTGCACCAGGTGTCCGTGGGGTGTTGGCCGGTGCCATATTTGATTTCAGCGAGTCAAAAAACCACCGTAACGATTTTCGGGTGGTTTTTTTCAATTATGTCTGGAAAACCCTCGGAGATGACGTTCAGGGCCACGTTAGGGCGCACCAGGTGTTCGGGTGGTCGTTTTCAACATAAAATTCGGATTCAGCGCACACAACAAGCCCCCATAACGATTTTCGGCTCGTTATTGTCGATATTTCCAGAAAAATTCTCGAAGATGACGACCGCGTCCAGGTTGGGGCCCACCAGGTGTACGTGGAGTGTTCGCCGATGGTATATTCGAATTCAGCGAACCAAAAAACCCCCGGGTGCCCAGTTTCTCTCGTCTCTCGCATAAAGTTCGGGATAGTCCCCGGAGATAACGTTCGTCGGCGTTCCTGAGCTCCAGGTGTTCGGGGGGTCAATTTGAACATCATAATCGTGATCAGCGACCTCGAAAACCCCCAAGTACCCGACTTGAGACAATTCTGACTCTTATTTACGAAGCTATTGAATTTGCCAAAAGGCCTCTCAAAAAATTCATTTTTTGCATGCATTTTTGGCTGCAGCAATGCAACTTCCGGTTTGTAATAGGTACAAAGTAGGTACGAAGTATATAAATAATTTTTTCAAGCGAATGCAAAAAACCGCATTCCGATACGTCCTATCCTAAAAGATTTCCTATCTTTGGCCTTTTTAGTTGCTTCATTGCCTCGACTGAAAATAAATGAAAATAAAGTAGGAGAAACCCACTGAAGTCTTTCGACTTGCGCGTGGGTGAAGGCTCTTTATTCTCGAGAAGGTTGGTACGTCTATTTTGTTATGAATTAAGACTATACAAAACTGAATAGATACAGTAACATTTAAGACACGTAAAATACATATACAAAACAAAACAACAACTCCCAATTAGACGGATAAAGACAAATAAATAGCAATTATAATCATACTAAAATCGTATTATTAGAAATATAAATATTTTTTAAAACTACCACAGCAAATAAAAGAAGTACACAGTTTACTAAGGCGAATTCAATAATTGTTAGTTCTTGGTTTTCTGAACTATTGAGATAACGTATTTTTGATGGGCAGCTAAAAAATATAGGGTAAGGTAAAGTATTTCAATTTTACATATAATACCGCTCTATGTGAAGAGGATCTGCGAGACAATTGTATTAGTTTGCAGCCATTTTTTAATTTTATTTTTGAACATTATAGGTGAGTTTATTTCACGAATTTTTAACGGGATTCCATTGTACAATCTTGGACCAAGAAACACATGACTTCTCAAGGTAAGAGTTTTGTTCACTTTTGGAATGTATACAGCAAGAGGTTGATTTCTGGTCGAATACTTATTCTTTGTAGAGTTTTTGGTTTTGGTAAATTTTTCTTTATTTATTACATACTGAAAATAAAGTTGTTTGATATCAAGGACTTGCGATAAGTCAAAAAGTTCTACTGTGGGAAATTTTTTGTCTTTACCATAAATTATTATTAAGATCCAGTTTTGTAGGATTATGATTGGGGATATATGGTGATTATATGCACCACCCCATGCAATTTAATCATTTCTGAGTTGTGATTCAACTAAGGCGTAATACTCGTATATAGACTTCAACTGTTCAACATTTACCATCGTTTTGTAGTGCCTAAATAAGTGAAGCAAACTACGTAATTTTCCAGTTAGTTTTTTAATATGGTGGTCTCATTTCAGATTGCAGTCGATGATCAGACCCAAGTAGTTAGTTATAGTGGTCGATCGTATTGAGAAAGTTATTGTTGGGGTTTTTCGCGAAAGAGAGCGGAAGTTTTCGAAAATGATTTTCTATATACTGAAGGGCACATAATGTGTTTTATCAAAATTGATGGTTAATTTCCGAGGGTCAAACCATTCTTTTATTTTTAAAAAGTCTTCTTGTGCCTTATTGAGTAAGTTTGTCCAATCATTTGCGTTATAGAAAACTGCAGTATCATCTGCGAAGCTTATAATTTGGCCTTCGGTATCAAGGGAGAACAGGTTATTCAGGTAAATATAAAAAAGTCAGGGACCTAGCAGAGTGCTCTGTGGTACACCATACTTGATGGTTTTGAACACACTCAAAGTTCCCTGAATATCTACACATTGGCTTCTTTCTGACAAATAGCTCCTCAACAACTCATGGCTTACGGTATCGAAAGCTTTAGCTAGGTCCACAAAGATTCAAAGTGACTGTTTTCCCTCGTCAAGGGATTATATATTTTTGAGTTAAGAGAGGCTATTGCATCTTGAGTGGACATAGTCTCTCTGAAACCAAACTGCAGCGGAGAGAGGAACTCATATTTTTCTAGGAAATTGCACAAACGTGATTTGATGACTGTTTCTATTATCTTTGCAAGGCAGGAGATTGAAGATATAGGCCTATAATTCAGACATTCCAATTTGTCGCATTTCTTATAAATCGGTTTAATATTGGTCTTTTTGATTGACATATTGGTTTACATATACTATTACATATGATTTTCAAGGTATATGAGCTTATTGAGTCCAACCCGGGTGCCTTGTTCGTTTTGAGTTTGTGAATTATTTGTATTATTTCAGCTTCAGTACATTCTTCTAGATATATAGTGTTCGATATGCGTTTTTTCGAATAGAAGTCAGTTACTTCTCTGAACAGATTCTAACAGTGTGCTGCTCTGCCCTGCGCTGCGCCGACTGTGCCACGCAGCTCAATGTGCGTCCTAACTTAAGGAAAATGACACGCAGTCTATGTATTTTAAGAAACAACACTGTGAATTGTTTTAACACGAAAACGGGGCTCTTTTTGAAGGCGCGATATACCACATGTTACCTGATTCTGTTTATAATGACAGAAATGATTAAACGCGAGATTAGAATTTCGAAACTTTAATATTTGTATTAATGTAGCCTATGTCTTATATCACTATTTTGTAGATGTAGAAAAGGCGTTCTAAAAAATAAGAACCAAATATTTACATTTCCTTTTCCAAAATAAAAAACTATTTATTCGATAGGTGAAATCGGACTTATCTGTTAAACTTCAATTAGGCGTGCGGACTAGACATGCAATCAATTCCTATTTTAACAGTGACCAATTAAAACGTGACTTGTGGGTGGGGTCACATGCTTGAATAACTATCGATGGTATAAACAAATACCTATAATAATTAGTTCAACATAAAGTTGTGTAGTGTGTCACAGCCGATATGAAAGATAACTGGATTCGTAATTCAATCGCTTAATCACGATTTTGATCTGTTTTGTATTTTATGGTTATGAAAAATTAAAAAAAATTGTTTATTGAAAATAATAGTTGTATGATAATGGCAAGAATTATTAAAATTCGGTTTTATTAATTTTTCTTTTTTGAATTAAGACGTGTAAATGAATTTAATTGCATATTTGAACGTAGGTTTTAGTTCTGATCAACTTGTTTTAATAATAAGTTTGGATATTGTTAAATATAAAGGTATTTAACTCTTGAGTCAAATTCATATTTTTGGACATACCTCGTATGCGACTGTAAAAATTTAAGATCTGTTTATAGTGTTCTAGGTGCAGAACTTTTAATCAAGTATAACTTTTTTCCAAAAATTATTAATAAAGAAGTTTTCCACGTTTCCATATATGTGTAAACACGCGAACTTTAAATTATTCCTAATACAATAAACTTTCTCTTAAGCTTATTTAGAAACTTATTCCAAACTTTACAATGGCTTTTTCCGACCCATACTTGAATACTCGCAGCCTTCGTGGTATCTAAATTTAGTTTGCGATCGGGACATGCTGGAAAAAGTGCAAGTACGCGAAACCAGATTGTTTTTTTGGCCGTGTTAAATCTACGTACGGATAGGGATTAGTCATGGCAAATCTCACACCATTTGCATTGCAAAAAAATGTCTCCGACGTTTCGTTCGGATTTTGAAATGCAACTTCGGCGACCTTCAAGCAGCTTTCCTTTCTCCTTTTGGACGACCGTGGACACTCTTTAAAGCTGAAGAAAGTGCCTTTTAGAACTTGTAACAGGTCAAACTTTCTGAGTAACAGAATCAATATTTAATCTTCCCCAGCAAATAATTGATTTAAAAACTAAATTATATTTTTAATCCTTAGTTTTGTTTTGGGCTTAGTACTAGTTTTTCTTCTCTTTATTCTCCATAGGCACTTAAATTCAACAACTTATTATGGGCATAACAGGACTTGGTCCTCTGCCCTTATAATAGAATAATAAGAATAACTTAGGGGAACATACTGTGGGGTGGAAGTGGTGAAGGTAGAAATAATAATACCAGCCCAAATGTCAACCTCACCTGCGCGTGGTCCACCCTGCTAGTTAACCAACGAGGCTCTGACGACCGCACGATTGTCGGGATAAGCAATCCCACAGTTACTGGCCAACAGCTTCGGGTGGAGGAGCTAGTAAGTGGCAGGGCACTCTTTTGTCCTGGAGTTGAGAAATCGGCTCCGAAGGCGGAGGTATCAGAAAATGATCAAGCATAAGGATGTGGTAAGCAAATGGGAACTTAACACATTAAAGACTCATTAGAGTTTTCCCTAGTATTATCACGATGGCTATGGTCAAGACAAAATTTAAAATGTCCGGATATAGTCCCTCATTTGGATCTCCGTGGGGGAATCTTTTGATTAATAGTTAGGAAGGATGGTACAGAAAGGCGAAGTTGGAGACCGTGATATTTGGTACATGGAATGTGCGAATACTAGCACAGCCTGGAAAGCTGAAAAACACATGTAACATGTCGCTGAGACATGTTATTTTTTTATCAATTATTTTGGAGCGTTACTTATTCGTCGGCTACTCCCACCTCTAATTCCAAATCCTTTTATTTCTTATATTAGGAACGTATCGGTGATAGTTTTTACCATCATGAAATGGCTATTTAAAACTATGATTCAAGGAATCCTGGCTTGTTCATTTCTTCGCTGAAAAGTTACTCAGCATTCTCTTTTGAATATTACTTGAGTGTGATAATAATTCTTCCGGCTGCTCTGCAGCCTTTAAGGAACGCTTTACCTCCACAGGCTGTAGTTTAAGGACCGCTTTACCTCCACAGACTGTACTTTAAGAACCGCTTCAGACCTTACTGTACCGCCCTCTACGGACCGTTATATACTTCTACAGACCTTTACGGACTCTACAAGATTCAATCAACGGACCACCTCGTTCTGCAGTCCAGACAACCACGGTTGAAGACCCCTCGAATACTGCTGCGAGCTGTACGTCCCGAGTTTTCCCAAGATAAGTCCTTAACTTATTTTTGGTATATATAAAACAATGAGTTGGATATTTTTATTATATAACTGATATTTATTCGTATTTGTATTGTGCATATACGGTTTATGTAAATTTATTATTGTGTGTCAAATAAATCCATTTGTCCCGAAATTTTGTTTGTTGATTCACCTTATCCCAATTGAGGTAATAAAAAATAGTGTAACTAAGGCCGAATTCACTACCTGAGCAGAGTCCCAAGGCCGGGTACTTAGGTGTGTGACAAACAATTCAAGAGATGAAATGACTTAAAGTGCAGATTTTAGGCATTAGTGAGATGAGATGGCCGGGTATGGGAGCTAGTGGCAACGGTGAGGAATATTCTGTATATTACTCTGCAACAGCAAACAACATTTTCCAACATGGAGTTCGATTTATACTGCACAAACAAATTGCAACGTGTGTTACCAACTTTGTGCCAATATCAGAGAGGATAGCTCTTCTACAAATTAATGCAAGGCCCGTGAATGTTAATCTCATCCAAATTAATTCTCCTACTACAGACTACAGCAACGAGGACGTAGACCAGTTCTACAAGCAAATATCAGATATAATCAAAACCTTGATACAGTATGATATAAACATCGTTATGGGTGATTTCAATGCCAAGCTTGGGAAAGGTAGAACTGGGGAACACATTGGAGACTTTGGACTAGGCGAGAGAAACGAACGTGGCGACACTCTAAGTGCATTCGTAGCGGAACATGATCTGATTGTTACCAATACATTCTTCCAATACCATCCTAGAAGATTGTACACGTGGAAATCGAATGATGGGAAAATTAGGAATCAGATATACGTTGTACTCATTAATAAGAGATTTATAAACAGCATCAAAAACATAAAAACCTATCCAGAAGCAGATGTACAGTCGGATCATAGCCCGCTGATAGGAAGGATCGGAATCAGGTTGAAGAAGGTAGAGAAAAAACGTGTAGAGAGATACGACTACAGAAAATTGAAAGACACAGCCACACGTAATTAGGTAAAAAGCGAACTCTTGACAGAGACAGAAGAACAGGAAAACGATGGATATGTAGAAAAAGTCCTTAAGGTGCTTCAAGAAAGTGTACATAAAGCCTAACAAACAGGTGAAGAAATCTTTGATGACGGATGGAAAAGAGGAGATTGTATAAAAATAATAAAAGAGAATACATGTACATACAATAAGGGCGAAAATAAGAACAGCCAAAGAAGAAGAGAAATTGGAAAAATGTATGGAAATCGAAGAATGTCAAGCTACATGTGATAAATTTTAATATGCACGAGAAAGTAAAGGAAATGGCGCGAACAGTGAAAGGAAGAACAGTTAATGTACTATAACCAAGGCCGAGTTATAGTAGAGAAGTCGGAAATTAAGCAAACCTGGGAAGAATACATTAAACAACTGTTTGATGACGTGAAAACGGTGCCACACAATATCGAAGAAACAGATGGTCCCCCAATCTTAGAGGTAGAAGTGCAGGCAGCCTTGAAAAATGCCAAAGATCAAAAGGCCTTGGGCCCCGACGGGATTCCTGCTGAAATATTAAAGCTGATCGAAGAGAAAAATCTAAAGTAGCTTACAAAAGTGTTCAATGTGATCTATGATACGGGCGTCATACCCACGGAATGGCTGAGGTCTGAAGAAGCCTAATGCTAGGAAATGTAGCGAGATTCGAACAATAAGCTTGATGAGTCATCTGCTAAATATTTTCCTGAAGATAATTCACAATGATATTTAAACTGTGTGAAGCTCTGTTTTCGGTCCAGGTGCTGTTTCAGCGATGCAGGGATGTCAACTGCGATGTCTACGCATGTTTTATAGACTATAGGAAAGCGTTTAATCAAGTACGGCACACGAAAATGATGGAAGTTCGGCAAAAAGCTGGCCTGGACGGGAAGGACCTCAAAATCATCAGAAATCTCTATTGGAATCAGAGGGCTTGTAGCAGGGTAGACAAAGAGACAACAGAAGAGATACAAATATTATGTGGTATAAGACAGGGATGCGTACTATCTCCTGTAATTTTCAACCTGTACTCGGAATGCATTTTCAGGAAAGCCCTGCAAGAAATTGAAGCTGGAATCATGCTAAACAGAGAACGACTGAATAATATAAGGTATGCAGAAGGTATTTTTGCGGACAACGTAACTTCCTTACAGCTCCTAATGGACGGTGTTACAACATACAGCCGATAATATGGTTTGGAAATAAACACCAGCAAGACAAAGTTCATGATAATCAGTAAGAACCAATACACCCGCGATATTTTGTTGGTGGACGAAACTCCTTTAGAAAGAGTCAACAAATACGCATACTTGGGCACGAACATAAATGATGACTGGGACCATTCTGTGGAGATCAGAACGCGTATTGAAAAGCCAGAACAGCATTCATCAGGATGAAGAAAGTCTTTACCAGTCACGACTTACAGCTGTCAACGAAAATTCGCCTACTGCGATGTTACGTGTTTTCGATCCTTTTCTATGGAGTCGAATCATGGACGTTTACGGAGGCCTCCTCCAAAAAACTTGACGCATTTGAAATGTGGCTGTACCGAAGAATCCAACGAATACCTTGGACAGAGAAAATAACCAACATGGAAGTAATGAGAAGGATGGGAAAGGAAAAAGAAGTCCTAAGCACAGTCAAGACCCGAAAGCTACAGTATCTTGGACATATAATACGTAATGAGAGCCGATATACCCTTTTACAGAAGATTCTCCAATGCAAGGTATGAGGAGCTAGAGGAGTAGGAAGAAGGAGAATATCGTGGTTGAAAAATTTAAGAACGTGGTTCAACAAATAACCACTCAACTATTCCGAGCTGCTGTTAACAAAGTTCGAATAGCCAACATGATAGCCAAAAACCGGAGCGGATAGGCACTTTAAGAAGAAGAACATACTGTATATAAAGCCAAACCTATCTGAAGGGTCTAACACACTTCCCAGCCCAATATGAAGGAGAAAGAACCCGATAAATTGTTAAACACGTGCCTAATGTATGTAATAGAGCATGAGTACTCTTAGATTAATTAAAAGAGCTTAAAAATAAATAAATTTATAAATGTAAATGGGTAGTGATTTTATTTTTGGAAGTTGATGGAGAATGCGGTGGTTGTATTGGCCATAAATTTGTTCACAATTTTAACCTTTAAGAGTCTTTTGTTCCACAAACCTGTTCTTTTCGTAAGCATATACGATTTTCCACCGTTTCCGACTATGACTTTCCATGTTCAACACAGATTCAGTTCAGTAAAAATCGTAAAGCATACTTAACCGACAAAATGGACCACTGCGAGCGAACTCAGGGGCAGAATTTGATTGATTAATTTAAGTTGATGAACAAAAGTTTAATCAAAATAGTCGAGTTTCAACTCAATTGATCATCTTTTGAGTGGATCAAAAAAATAAATTGATCAATTTCCGCTAGTTCTGTATATTCTGTAATGAAAACTTAATCCGAATAGCATCTAGAAATACATATCTCGGAATCTGGGCAAGCCTATTAAATGAAATACAGAGAATAATCGTCAATTGTACCTTTAAGATTTGTGTTAAATGTCGGCAGACTTAAGTGGACAATTACAAGGTATGTGGGTTTCTGAATTATCGAAAGAAAAGTGTGCCACTCGCTACCCACATACCGTAATTTATTTATTTATTTCAAAGATTATATTTAGACTGTTTTTATTACATATATTCAGAATTATACTGTTATTTTTACTATTAAATTCATTGGAGACTTTTTAATAAGCAGATCTGAAACTGTCATACTTGTTGAAAAAGTAGAATAAATCTTTTATCCATATTGCAAATATTATACTGAGTGTTTACAGTTAGAACGAGTGAATATTTTCAAATATTTAGGTAAGTGTAGATAAACAGGACAGGAAATCAAGAGGCAGAGTTGAATAAAAGAATCAGTACTACAAAAATTGAATAGATGAGGATTTTACTTGATGAAGATACATACTGAACGATGAAATAAAACAGACTTTAGAACAAGTATTTCCTTCTGATAAAAATAAACAAGTTAAAAGCTTAACATACTTTGGAACACCGTCCTTAAAAATTAAATCATTTTTAGAAACTTTAGACATGAATATTTGCTTCGAAACTGATTACAATTTATCCAAACTCATTAAAAATAACAAATCTGAATCTTCAAAATAAACAAATCAGGAGTTTATAAATTAAAATGTCGTAATGGCAACTGTGTTAAAGTTTATATCGGTATAGCTTCAGTGTGATGGTTCCAAATCACTTGCACTGATGTGTCTACGGATGATCGAATCGCGAGGCAGAAAGTACGAGGACTATGTATTTTATGCAGCTCTTGTAATTCAAACGTTGGAAACATTGCACAAATTAAAGACCTTTTGCTAGATTTTAAAAAGGATATTAATAATAAAATAACTGAGTTTGAAAACAATTGGCAGAATTAAATGACAAATTAAATCAAATGGATTCTTTAAAATCAACGGAATTGACCGATACTATCGCCAATGAAGCTATGGACCGCATAAATTGTGCTAAGAATATTTTGATTAGGGGCGTTCCAGATCACATGGGCGATATTCAGTCACGATTTAAATAAAGTAAAGTCAGTGTTGAACGTTGTCGGTTGTCAAGAAAATCACCTGGCATTCTACAGAGTAGGTAAACCAAAACCTAACCAGCGTTTTCCTCGCATGTTAAAAGTTGTAATGTCTTCGGAATACCAAGCTAAACAGATACTAAGAAATAAATCAAAACTGTTGGAGAACCAAGCCACTGAATCTTTCTCCATCATAGATGATAAGACACCTATCCAACAGCAGCGACTCAAAGATCTTCGCAATGAATTGGAAACTAGAAAAAACAATGGTGAACATGACTTGACAATCAAATATATTCAAGGTACTCCAAAGATAACGAAATTTTGTCACTAATTCTCATTCTTCAAAATTTAACGACTGGCTACTTTTTTATACCAATCTTGATTCCCTGAACGCCAAATTTATTGAATTATTATGCACTGTGCAGTTGTTAAAACCACATATTATTATGTTATCGGAAAGCTGGCTTAAACCAACCATACTCGACTCTGTAATCCATATAAATGGATACACATTATTTCGTAAAGATAGAGAGCACCGTGGAGGTGGAGGTGTGTGCTTGTACTTGGTTGATGTCATTATTTCTTCATTCTCAGTCACGGTGGGTGACTTTGATATTCCAGTTATAGATGTCATCCATTTGTGCATTGCTAAAAACGTATTTTCAATTTATCTCGTTTGCTTATATCGACAACCAGACACCCACCATGAAAATGACATCTTGTTGATCGATAAACTGTGGGAAATGTCGGAGCTTCATTATCTTATACTAGTCAGTGGCTTCAACTTTCCTGAAATTGTCTGGAAAACGACATCTCTATCTGATGGTGTTAGTTCGCATAATCTTTTTCAAAATTTTATTTTAAACTCCAACCTATCCCAACTTATAGAAGAACCCACCAGATTTAGAATCAACAACCAACCGTCTACTCTGGACCTTATTCTTACCAATGATGACAATCTTTTAACAACTTCCGAAATTAGTTCCCCAATAGGTAAATCTGATCACGCAGTCATAACAACTCACATTCAGTTTAATGTAAACTCCTCTCCAAGTTTGAGTAACACACTCACTTACAATTATACTGACTTTAACAAAGTTAACGACGACTTATCCCAGCTCGAATATCATTCTGTATTGAATTTGTCTATTGATCCTTCGACAATGTGGAATACCTTCCTTCAAATCACCAGTAAAACAATTAGTGAGAAACAACCCAACGTAAAATTTCTAAAAATAACCTAAAACCTTGGATAAATAACCAGGCAATACATTTAATCAGACACAAGCGACACATCTGGCGAAAATATAAACAAACAAGGCTTACTGTAGTTTTCAGTAACCATCGCAATTTTTCTAATCGGGTCAAAATACTACTTGATAATATCAGGCACAACTTTGAAGAATCAATTATAGCCTTCGTAAACTCAAAAAAAGTTTTTAAATACATACTTTCCTCACTATCATCTAAAGTCGCTATTTCTCTGCTTCTAAAAGATGACGGTACCCTTTGCTCGTCAAATAAAGAGACTTCCGAAACACTCTCACAGACATTCTCAAAAGTTTTTACAAACGAACTTCCTAATGGTAATATGCCTGATATCATATCCCCCGTCTCCTCACCACTCTTGACAATATTCTGTTCACAAGTGATAAAATCAAACAACATTTGCTAAACCTGCGGACTAACGCCTCACCTGGCTTAGATGGTCTGACACCCTACTTTCTTAAAATATGTTCCGACGCTCTCGCTACTCCACTATGCTTAATAATCAATTGTCCTTCACAAACAGCTCTCTGCCTTCTAGTTGGAAACTAGCTTCTGCCACCCCCATTTTTAAGAAGGGCAATAAGCTCGATAGCCACAATTATCTCCCAATAAGTTAATTACCCGTCGTCAGTAAAGTAATGGAATCCATTATTTCCGAGACTATGATGGATTTCCTCCTCGAACAACACTGATTTATTCGAGGGCGGTCAACACTTGCCCACTTACTTTATTGTGTGACTGATAGAGAACCTATTGATATAGTGTATTTAGTGTATTTAGATGTTTTCAAGGCTTTCGACCGGATTCCAAAACGAAGACTCTTGTACAAGTTAGAACATTTCGGTATTAGAGGAAACTTAAAACTATGGATTGAAAACTTTTTGACGGATCGTTTCTACAAGGTTCGAGTTGGTGACTCCTTTTCTCATAAAAGACCAGTTAAAAGTGGAGTTCCGCAGGGCTCAGTTTTGGGCCCACTTTTGTTTACAGTGTACACTAGCGATTTACCGTTTCACGTTTCCAGAAAAATATCGCAATATGCCGACGACTCAAAAATATATGACAATCCCATCACAAGTCATCTATCTATTCGAAACGACCTAATATCAACACATCAGTGGTCTTCGGAATGGCTACTTCCATTGAACACTGAAAAATGTGTAGTGCTTCTCGTCGGTAAAAACAACCCACATTTTGATTATTTTATTGACGGTCAAATTTTAATCACAGTGACCTCTCATAATGACCTGGGTGTTATCGTGAATAATGAACTATGTTGGTCTGATCATGTGCTCTCAGTATCCAAACGTGCAAATACCAGACTTTATCATATTAGGAAATGATTCTCAAAAGTATCCTTCCAGAGCTTCTGCAAATTCTATGCTACTTACGTCAGACCTATCCTTGAATACGCCGGCCCAGTTTGGTACTCGGATTTAACACTGGAAAGCCTTCAGCGGAAGGCTACCAGAGTTGCTTTTGGACCTGTAAGACCTTCATATGAAGAAATATTATCCATGGCAAATCTTACCACGTTTGAGCTGCGTAGGTTACGAGGCGATCTTATTGTAGCCTTTCGAATTCTTAAATATAATGTTAGTGATCTAAATACAGTTTTCACCCTAAATACGGATACGAGACTTCGAGCACACCAGTTCAAGTTAAAAAAGGAACATTTTGCGGTTAGATCGAGACAACACTTTTTACCAAACACAATTTTCAATATTTGAAATGATTTGGACAGTGAAATTGTCTCAGCAACAAGTGTCAACATATTCAAAAATAGACTAGATCAGTGTAACTTATTTAATAACTTTTAGAGCTTAATCGTAATTTCTTCTTCCTCTTATTTGTTTGTTCACTACTAGTAGGCATTTTTTTTGTAAAGTACTATTTGGCATAATAGGAGCCAGCCTGCCCTCATCAATTTGTAATAATAATAATAACTTTTAGAAATTTTGAAACTAGACTTTCAGAACACAAACGTAGCTATGACAACAAAAATTAGATTCTAACTACTCAAATCATTTATTAGAAAACTAACACACTTTAGACCCACATTTTTAATTTTTACATGTAGAACCTAAATCCTTTAGATTAAATATTTTAGCTCTTGAGATAAATAAAAACAAATATTCAGGTAACCTTCTTAACGACCAAATAGATATCAACCAATCTTCTTTATTAAACCTATATACCTAGAAGATAGTTTAGAAATGTTTGTAGTGAATTAATTTCCAGGTAAACTTTTTCAATATCTTTGTTAGTATTCGTAGAATTCCGTGTTTTTAAAATATTTTCTCATTATACCTTCATTCGTTTGATAAAGCAGTTAAAGCAAGGGTTTCCAACATTTTCGTACACTAGAGAGTATTCTAAAATATCGGTAGGAAGGCAGGCACCAGCTATATTTTGAGGATCTTTATAATTGGACACGGATAAAAAATAATAGACTAAAATAATTTCAAAATGATAACATTGGTGTTCAAATTATATACACACAAAGAAACGTAATACTAAAAGAACACATAAGAAATCATTTGAAATAAAAACAAAAAATATATCAACTTGTTAGTGTAATCTTTGGCATTTCATTTCATTGGCCAGTGCCTCGTAACTGGATTCAACAAGTCCTCTGATATTAAAGATTTTAGCAAAATATTCTTGAATCGCTAGTTCTTCTGCCTTTCCCTGAACAAGATCTGAAATACACGCAGATAGTTCCATTACAGTTATTATTATTAGTAGGATTGATACCGAAGAAGACAATTGGTTCGATATTATTTGTAAACTGCATAAATCTCTCTTCAAACTGTTTTTGAAGCATTTGAAGGTGCTCAATAAATAATGACATGTTTAATTCATTAATACTTAGCATTTTCTTCATATGTGGGAAATTCACGAGAGACTAGACAAAATCAATTTCGTTTTAAATGAGGTTACGGAGCTTATAACTTTAGCTATATTTTTTTCCTGCAACTCCAAACTGAAAGAATTCAATTTTTCCATGATATCTGCAAGAAAACCCAACTTAGCCAGCACGCGTCAGTTAGTTCATCATTATTTTAATTTTTATTGTTTACAAATGTTTTTATTTCTTCAATTAAGGTCACAAATCTTATAAGAAATGTACATACACCATGGTGGATAAGATCATGTACTTTATCTGCAGCGTCTTTTAACGGGGTCTTGAAAAGTTGGTGTTGCAAGGGATCTGCTCGAATATAGTTGATTTTCTTTGAAAAAATGTTCAAAGAGCAGTATTTTACAATACAAAACTTCCTGACGAATGTTACAGTGGTAGGACATACTTTTTGGAAATGATTAATCTTTCTTGCATTGCTGATGCCCCATTTGTGGTTATCGCAGACAGCTTGTGAAAAGGCATGTTTATCGAAGCGTATGTTATGAATGTATTATAAATATTCTCACCTATTGTTTGTTCTTTCATTTTTGATCTTTGCAACAGATCCTCTATTACTGTGAAGTTACTATTTTTATAAATACCATTCTCACTATAACTGCCAACAGTGTTGAAATTACAGGTATTCTTCTTCTTATTTGACAACTGTAAGTCTTGTATTGCTGCCATAATCTCAAGTTTGGTAGAAAAATCCTCAAATATACAATTGAACAATCAGCACCAGTCAGAAATGTTTATTTTAACAATTCACTATCCTGGAAAGGTTTTTTTGCCAGCATGTGAGAAATTTTGAAAGAAGCAATGGTGACCTTGTTAGATTTTTCAACATGTCTAGTAAAAACATTCTGTTGGATAGTTAGACTTGATTTCAGTTGATTTAGTTTTTATTTCTTCTTCTTCTGTCGCAGTCAAATAGAGGCGGACGCATACAAATCGATCCGTGGGTGCCATGACACGCGGGAATGGGGTTAGGAATCAATGAGTTATGGTATATTATGCGTTAAATAGAAATTTTCTGGGAATAAAAGAATTTTCAAAACGCATCAAGATAAACATTTAGAAATCAATTTTTCGACCAATCCTTTTGCTTGGTAGTGAAATTGTGAGCTTAAAACTAAAATACAAGCAACAGAAATGAAGAACTTACACTGAGTAAAAGGTATCACCAGAAAATATCGAATACGAAATAAAACAAGATAATAGATAACAATAGACAGGAAAGCTAGAGAAGTAGGTAAGAGGCAAAGAGGACGCCCAAAGAAAACATGGGAAACCATAGTCGCCGAAATTTTTCGAGAAAAAATAATAACACGGACAGTAAGCCATAGTACCTTCGGGCCCACCTCTTCCAATCCACCAGTCGGGAATTTTTTGGAGTCGATAAAGTTTTCCCTTGTCTACCGTAATAAGCACCAACATGTTGGAACCAACAGTTGCTAATGGAATTTGGTGGTAAATTTTCATATAAAAAATGTAAATACGACTCTGAATTAATTCGGTTAAGTAAAATGTTTGAACCAGTTACATCATTATTTAATAATCTAGTCCATTTTAAAACAAATAACCGTATAAAATTATACTTATACTAATGACAGAACTAATCAGTTGTTAACATCACCTATACCAGTCAACTTACAAACAAGAAAATTTAAGTTCTTTTTAAAGCGCCACAAACATCATTCAGAAGTTAAAGCAAGGCGCCAGTACTGGTTTTGACATATAAGATGACAGACACATGAGAGAATCTTCTTTACGATCTTCCCAAATATGTTAATAGTTTTTTTTAAATTCAATTTGGTAATAAAGATAGCTTGGCATTCTGAATTTAACACGCGTTTGCTTATGTCACATTTTACAAATAACACAGTGTATATTGATTCAAGTTTGGATCAACTATATTATCAATTTCCTGTCTATTTTTACGACGTGAAAAAGCTTACGAAAGGAGAGAATTATTATATGTTTAATATTATTCTTTACACACATTAATGACCGTTAATGTTACGACCATTTATTTAATTAAAAGATATAAAAACCAAACATAAAAGAAAAACAATTGTTTTTCTTTTTGTTTTGAGGTTGGGCACCACACGTGTGTAACACGCATCTCCATTACTAGTAACTTCTACGAAATGTAAACTTTAATGATACCTATCAATGGATTTACTTCGGGATATAGGTCGACGATTAATTTTTCAATGATTATAATACAGAGAAATTCAAAATTATACCATTTCTTGCCCTACCTTCATACATTGTACCTAATGCGTTGCTATTGTCGGCCAAAAATATAACACAGTCTTCTGCCGATTATCACGAAGATATGACAGCAGATTTTTTTGAAAAATAATTTGTGAACAGATTTTGCCTAATATTCCGCTGAACTCGGTAATTGTTATGGACGACAATGCGTCGTGTCATTCCCAAATATTAAAAACAACTGCACGAAAAAGGACGAAATTCTAGAATTCATAAAAAATACAAACAATAATATTCCTAAAAATATTCCAGTAAGAAAAGAATGAATTAAAATAATGAAGAGTCGGGAATTCTAAAATGAATACGTCATTTTATACTATTTGCTATCGGTCCGGTCATATCCTTTTGCGATTACCCCCTTTAATCCAATCGCAATCGAAATGGTTTGGGGTACTGAAAAAGTTGTTTACGTAAATATAATCAGTCGCAAACTTTAGGCGCACCTGTCCTTGAGAATATTCGGCAAATATTTCGTGACAATTATAGCGATGAATGGCAAAATCGCGTGAGTCGTATTATACAAACAGAAAACGAATATACTGTTTTACCGCCTACAGCACTGTAGTATTTAACTTAGTCATTAATGTATAAAAATTATATAATACTAGAGGACCCGTGCTGCTCCGCAGCATTAGGATAGACTATGTATGAGAGGGTGTAATTATTACATAAAATCATTTTGCAGCACTTCCTTCCAGACAATATTAGCTGTGCGTCGGCCGCAGTATTTGGAAAGAATTGAAAGTAAAGTTGAATTTAAACAGTTAATAGCTCAAAAGAAAGAGCTTGATCCACTGAGTGTTCTGAGAGTGAAACGACCAAGATCCATTCATTAGAAGAGGAGCTATAAAAATTAGAATTGCTTGAGTGAATGTGCCCCATAAGAAATGTACAGGGGAGAATCGCGTTTGAGTAACCGTTATGAAGATAGCAGCCAATTTTAGCTGCAAACATAATGGAAACTGCTCAATTCGCGGATTCAGTAGCGTGCAGAATATGTGTTGAACCGAATTCATATTTCCGAGAGCCACCTTTATATTCAATGAGTAGGGGTGTATTGTTGTAGAGAACACACCGTTTGGAGGGAATTTGCTTACGATGGGGGAACAAGGGTTGAAACGTCACCCCGAAAACTAAAATAAATTGTAACTTCCAAAGGAAACGAGAAGCCATATTAATATTTGGAGGGTAGAAGGATTATAATGTAATACACGCACTGTTCAAAGGAAATTTGCTTACGATGGGGAACAAGGGTTGAAACGTCACCCCAAAAACTAAAATAAATTGTAACTTCCAAAGGAAACGAGAAGTCAAGTTGATATGCTCAACCATTCTAAGGTACATAGAACATAGCGTCACATAACAAAATTTTCCCATATTTCCAGTAGATTTCTTCTTATTCAAGATTATTCAAGTATTTTGCTTTTCATATACCTTCTACCCTTCAAATATTAACTTGGCTTCTCGTTTCCTTTGGAAGTTAGAATTTATTTTAATTTTAGGGGTGACGTATCAACCCTTGTTCCCGATCGTAAGCAAATTTCCTTTGAACAGTGAATTTTCAACATTATAAACCTTCTACACTCCAAATATTAACTAGGCTTCTCGTTTCCTTTGGAAGTTACAATTTATTTTAGTTTTAGGGGTAACGTTTCAACCCTTGCTCCCCATCGTAAGCAAATTTCCTTTGCACAGTGTGTGTATTACATTATAATCCTCCTACCCTCCAAATATTAACTTGGCTTCTCGTTTCCTTTGGAAGTTAGAATTTATTTTAATATTGTTCAAGTGATAGTGAAGATAGCCAGAGCAGCGACACATAATGTCTTCATTACGGCTATTTTTATTCTACATCTTCTGAGGGATGGGTCGCCTGTGCTTCGTGCAGGCGACGGGCACATTATCCCTGTGCTGGAGTAGACGACGATGATGTTGAGAAATATGTGCGGTGTGGTGGTTTTTGTGGGGATGTACTTGCGTCTCTCGGCAACTACCGTTGCCTATGATTTTATGTATTTTAAAACAATAACAATAGTACAACACATTTTGCAAACAACCGAAGAAAAACAGTACCATATTTCGACCCGAACCCTTATAAGATAACCCAAATATCTAGTACAGGAATCAAGGCGGAGAGAAATCAGAAAGGAATCACCAGAAATTCGTCATTCTTCAAAATAGTCACCCAACGAAAGAATTTAACGACGACACCGAATAAATCAAGATTACTACCACAACAAGTCCAAAAGTTGTACGAGAATACAAAAAAAAAGAAATTCCATTTAAAATTTATTGGTGACCAAACTCCAACAATTTCTAGTTTACCATTTACTACAGAAAGCATGCTAGACCTTCGTGAGCCTTCCCAAGAAGAAGAGAGAGATGACTACAATTTGGAAAAAAATTTTGAAGATTCAATAAACCTAGTTGAAATAATCATACAGTCAGAAGATAGTAAAGCAAATTCCCCAAGTAGCTCGGAAGAGTTTGTAGACTCCATATCGTAGAGAAAACAAAAGACCAAAACACCTCGTAGACTATGTAATTTGATGAATGAATTCCACTTACGATACAATCGTAAGCTATTTTATTCTGTTCCCTTCAAAGTTTTTCACGTTAGCTTCATATTTAGTATTACAATTAAGTTGAGGGGGAAATAAATGTAGCATTTAAGTTTCATTAATCTTTATAAATTATACATATATACAAAGATGAAGAACACGTTTTGACAGCAAACGAAGAAGATAATAAAACATGTTTTTAGAAAATTAATAATATTTTCTTTATTTTAAAACAACAATCGCCCAACACAACACGGATCTAGATATTGCAAGCACCAGTAGTTTTCCAACGATTCTACTTCAAAGATTCTGACCATTTCAGTTAGGTATTAAATTCTTTTAAATGAGTTTCCGTGAGCGGTTTTTGTTACTTACGTATTTCTAGTAGGTACCGTATTTTCCAAAGCCAATAAAAAAGCAAAAATTAATGAAAATAAAAAAATATGCATAAAATTAAAACAAAAAAAAACTAACTCCATATTCTTACTAACATGCCCGAGCGAATCGGGAAAAAGTTCATACCATCCCGTGGTTCTTACTGGGCAAACAATTTTTACAGATCGACTGGCTAAATGAGCATTATTTACAGAAAATGATATTACAAATACTGCGAGTTTTGTATGCACGCTATTTTTAATTTCCTATATTACCTTGAACGAAAAAATGTATTTCATAATTTTCGAATTTATAAAAGATATATACACGCCACTGGGCGGCGTTTGCTATCAATGGGATTAAAAATGTCTCTCTTCACATTGACTTTAGAAATACTATATCCATTAATTAGGATGCCTCAAAATTGACGCACAGAAACAGCAGCAGGTCGTTCAAATTTTGTGTTATATTTTACAGCCAAATATACTATTTGGTTGATTCAACAATTGCTTAATTATTCCTTAGAATGGCTCGTTAGGATCACTAAACCAATTTATTTCTTTTAGTTCTATTATTGTCTTATAACAAAGGATAATGAAAAATTCTAATAAAAGTCTATTCAATCAATAATAAAAATATTAATAGTTAATCTGGTAGCTCAATTACTTAATTCATAGGGGAAAAGGTGAAGAAGACCTTCATTTAGTAAACAATGAAAACAAAAATAATCACGAAACACAGATAATGCATGTTTAATGGATGGACAAGGCCAGTGCTTTTAAAAGAGTTGATTAGTGGAATGTTTACGCTTGCATAACATAAAACTTACTGTACGTAATTGACTTTAAATACAAATTCCCTTCAATTTTCAAAAAAGTATACAGCGTGTGCTCAAACGCTTGATATTCATAATACGTCGGAATATTGGGCTTGTTTGTATAGTAGTAATTTATTTTCTTTATCTAAACAAATATTTTTACATACTGTTACGAAACAGCACACTGGTATAGTCCCTGAATCCGACTCTGTCTAAGCCATGTATGAGAGTTAAAATTAAATAAATTGCTACGTAAAAATGGCCAAGAGACTATGTGATCTGAAAGTGACGGAATTAAGAGCAGAATTGGAAGATCGTGAGTTGGAAATGTCCGGTAAGAAAAGTGAATTAGTAGAACGACTTGAAGTAGCACTGGAAAATGATGGCTTTGATCCAGGAACAGTTTTATTTAATGATTTGTCTTCCACCTTAATCTCGTCAATTTCTGCTAGTATTTCTGCTAACATGGACGAGAAAATTGCTGCCACGGAAGATAAGATTTCTGGCATGGAAGAGAATATTTCAACGAATGTGAAAAACGATATTTTTATAATTCGCGTATAAAAGAGACTTCATTATAACATTGTTTACAGTATCACAATGAAGCTCTTTGAACACTGTTATAGTAATTTTTAGTGTACAGTTGGTTATTGAATTTAGTTATATTTTTATTTGACATTTGACTTTAACCTTGACACAAATTATAAATAAAATGGTCTAGCGTTGTTCTAACTAGCAAATTATTATACTAAAGGTAAATTAGAATGATTTATATATTAAAAATATTAATGAATAAAGTACGTTAACGTTTATTTATCAATGATTTGTCAATTGTTTATTTTTATATTGTATAGGGTCAATATAGAGGTATACAAAAGGTTCGATTTTTGGGATACATTACCAGATATCTATGTGAAGATGTATTACAGAAATAATTCTGTTCATGATATAATATAAATAGATCGCAAGAGCATATAGTTACGAAGAAGCTCTTTTTTAAACAAATAATTATCCTCTTTTGCTTAAATGAAAGTTTGTTTACAATTTACACAATTTTTCAGTTATAATATGTCAAAAGTCAGAAGTGCTGAATAAATCCATCTGTGATCTGACCAATTAGGAATCTACAGAATTGCCAACTTAAATTCAAACCACTCCTCCTAGTTTAAAAACAGGGATTATATGAAACTCTATTTTATTTAAATAATTAAATAAATGAGATTTATAAAAAATATTGTGTAAAACTTGTGCCACAATGACTTTCTGTAGTACTCGTGATTTGCACAACTCACCGCTTCGCGGTTCGTTGTACAAACTTCACTCGTACTACAAAACGAGTCATTGTCACACTTGTTTTACAAATAATTATTCTGCCATGGAAGAGGAGATTTCAACGAATGTGAAAAACGATATATCTGCCATGGAAGAGAAGATTTCAATGAATGTGAAAAGCTATATTTCTGCTATAATGAACGATATTTCTGCTATGAAGAACGATATATCTGCCGATATCTTATTAATGAAAAACGACATTGCCGCTGACGTTGAAAATGAAATTTCGTCTCTAAAATCTCAAATCGAGAATAAGATGTCAACGATGGACGAGAAAATCGATAATAAGATGACAACGATGGACGAGAAAATCAAGGAGTTAGAAAGAAAGATGACCGAGCAAACAAAACCTTGCAAGCCAGAAACACACTATAAGCTAGAAGACATTGGCAGTTTTACCCGAGTCAAGGCCCCAACGTTCGATGGAAAAATGTCTTGGACCAGTTATGTGAAACAGTTTTAAGCAGCCGCTAGAGTGAATAATTGGTCCGATAAGGAGAAGGCAGTGAACTTAACCATCGCGCTTCGCGGTGATGCCTGAGATGTACTTCAGACGATACCTTTGGAAGAAACGGATGACTTCGAGCAGCTGAAGAAGAGGTTGAACATGTGATATGGTCATGAACATCTAGAATATTTGTACCAATCTAAGCTGAAGAACCAAAGGCAGAAACGTGATGAATCCCTTCAAGAATATGAAGTGGGCATTGCCCGACTAGTTCGATTTGCTTATCCGTCAGCACCAGAGAACATGATAGAATGTCTGGGCATCCAGGCGTTTATTGATGGCTTACGTGACCCCGATATGCAGAGGACGCTCCATTCAACCCATCCCAAAACATTAGTCGACGCATTGACAGCTGCTCTTGAATATGAAGCAGCAACGAAGGCTTCGGGATATAACAAAGGTAGGACCATACAGGAAGAAGGTGACGATGACAGACTTGGCCAAATCTTCAACTTGTTGAATGGTATGGTAGACAAGAAGCCGAAGAAAATCAGGTGCTGTAATTGTGGCGAACTAGAGCATGCACGCAGTTCGTGTAAGCGTCCTACGACTCCTGCAAACCAAGAACCTCTTAAATGCAAAGCAGCCTCGAAGAGCTCGCGGTACAACAAAGGTAGGACCATGCAGGGAGAAGATGACGATGACAAACTTGACCAGATCATCAACTTGTTGAAAGGTATGACAGACAAGAAGCCGAAGAAGATCAAATGGCGGAAGTGTGGCGAGCTAGAGCACGTACGCAGTCCGTCTAAGAGCTCCAAGACTCCTGTAACCCAAGAACTCCAGTCACAGGGGAAATCAGACAGGGGTGGACATCCAGCTGATGCGAATCACCGAAAAGCCAACTATTTGCCTAGACGGTCATGCCATGTAGACTATTCACAATGCAACAAATCGAAATCTAAGGAAGTTGCAGTTTAAAGAATTACAGTAGTCAATGAGGAATAGTCACCCACCCGGATCAGAGAAGATCAGGAGAATGATCCTCACCTGAAGATGATCCGGCAATGGAAGGAAGAAAATCGGCGACCTACCTGGCAAGAAGTGTCAAGATTTTCACTGACACTCAAGGCATATTGGGCTCAGTGGGACTCCCTTGTCCTGGAAGAAGGGCTGTTGAAAAGAGTCCTTGAAAACGATGATGGTACCGAGATGAGGATTTTCTCCAAAATTACAAAAATCCTGGGAAGGTCCATACTTAATCAAAAAAAGGATCAATGATGTTATATATCGCATAAGCAAGATCCCAACGGAAAACCAAAAGTAGTTCACCAAAACCGACTAGCGCCATTCGAAGGAGACCATGGCCTAGAGAAAGGAATAAACCATATTCGAGATGGGTCTGACCCTACCTTCGATGAATTTATGGGGCGCGTATGGAGGTACCGGGAAAGCTAGATATGGAGTCACTTCAGAACAACGACAAGATTTGTTCAATCTCCCGGAAGATTATTCACTGGCATACAACATCCCGCTCGTCTCAAGAACGCAAGAGGGTTTGCATTCGTCTTTCGAAAGAAGTTCGGGCAATTAAAAAAACTTGAAGACCCACTTCCAGCCCCTGGCAAGACACTGAAACTGAAACATAATTCGCGGTACGGCTTCTACGTGGTAACTGAAAATGAATTTCAAGATCGATCTACCTACCGCGATGTGTGGGAAGCACTTCGAAGCCTCCGAGACCATGTGTAACCAGTAACCAGTTGGATCGGCGAGTTATCAGGAACATGGTAGAGATTATCTTTCGAGATACTGGTGGCCAGATATTAATTTGCAGCTACAACTCCTGTTATCAGTATCCGATGAAGACGGTGCCCTGCTATTTCCATAAGATCGGAAAGTGTAGAAATGGGGCCAGTTGCCGATTCAAACATCCAGCCTCGGCTACACAAAAGTTCCAGGGGGAACTGCCATTTAAGGAGGGGGTAATGTTACGAAACAGTACACTGGTATAGTCCCTGAATCCGACTCTGCCTAAGCCATGTATGAAAGTTAGAATTATGGCGGATGCGCGGGGATTTCTTAGAATTGTTTATGATTGTGACTATCTTATCTAGACATTGTTTTTGTGACCAGTCTTATCTAGAAAATGCGAGAGTCAATTGTTTTTGTGTAAGCCGCAATCTAGAATTATCTAGTAAAAAAGGTACTAATATATATAAAGGACCGATCAGTGGAGAAGTTCAGTTTAGTTGATAAAGTGATCTTCACAAATAAACAAGATTACACCGAAATAGCGAACAGTAAAGTGTTGATATAAATTAATAATTAAGGTTGTGTGTGTATAAATTAAATTTAAGTGAATAGTTAAGTGTATATAAATTAAGTGTTAGTGAGTAGTTTAGGGTTCAAATAAATGAGTAAGTACCCATACCGTGTGTTTAAAGTTTATCCCACGCGTAATAAAAACGTTTTAAATAAATAAGAAAAACGTTACAATACAGTGTTTTAATTCTTGTTAATTCTTAGATCATTGGAGGTGTTTTTTGTGTTCAGAAATCTGTTCAGTTTTCTAAGAGTTTAATTTCATTTTCTTTCGCCCCAAATATCGCTACTCTATTTGGATGAATATTTTTCTGAAATGTACGCTGAAAGATCCTTCTGAACCATCTACTTACAAGATACTAGAAATGTGTCATCGATTTTCTACGCCTTTAAAAAACAATTCTTCGCATTTAAATGCAGGCAACCAACGTTACGCAGTGCAAATATGTGAAACTTATAAACGACTCTTTCTCGAGTTATAAACAATAGTTCTTCTATAGTGTAATGGAAATTACCGGTAACAAGAATAGATTCCACATGGTAAGGTTAGAAACAGTAAATCTAGTTTAATGAAAATCTAACACAACTAATTGTTATTATATAACAAGTACCAGATGTTCGAAAATTCAAGATAATTAGCATATTTGAATTTATAAAAAATAAAGTCGGATGTAAACACACAAATTTGTTGGCAAAAATCCAAGACGCGTTTATCTCAACTTGCACGGCTATTCTGGCTAATCTATCATCATATACATACTGATATCATTATCTAATTTTCCGTATCATAAGTTAATTTCACCACGGATGTCATTTCTCAATTTATTGACATTTGTCAACACAGTCAGAAACCTATTATTTAACACCATATTTTGGAAAATAAAAAATGATGCGTTATTGATAATGAGTCTTTACACTCTACGTTCAGCCGAAGTAAGCAGGGAAGTGGACAGGGGCTGATTATAAACATGAAAATTCTGATGCTACTTACTGCCACTCGCGCTGCCATACGCTCCCCTAAAGGCAATTTTTATGAGGCAGTCAATTTGGTCGTCTTATAAAATAATTTATTACTGATATACTAATTTGTTTAGAATTTAACTGATTCTATCATAATTTGAATTTACTATTCAAATTATGATTTATTTTTTACTTTATTATACATTTTTGGAATCTCCTTTTATAAAATAATCCAAAAGTTGAAAAACTTACAAGGTATTTTATTTAAAAAAATTAGAGGGTGACCATAATCCGTAAAGAGTAGGGGAGAAGTTATAACGAGTAATTATGAGCAAAAAGACATCCTCCTGTTTACTGTCGGTGACTTTCAACAGTCCTTCCAGTTCAACTTAAACGATAGTTAAAAATGCGCTTAGAATCAATCAGCTGCCTGGATACGGACATATCAGATAAGTTTTTAGAGGGAATGCTTTATCACTAACAATTACATAATGCGCCTCAGTGTCTATGTCTGGTAATGTTGCAGGATGTGGTACTGATAAAGTTTTTTGAAGGGCTTTCCCCAGATTAGATTGTGCAAAAATACCACCATCACTATTCTTGCCATAACATCAATAGGTATGAACAAGTGCCAGTAACACAACAGAAAAGTTTTTCTAGTAATTAAAAAATTGGAATACGCTATTTGGAGGACCTTGAATCCATTAGCGATAGTTTTTCACATTTCACCTGCAGGTTGAGGCAGCATTTCACTCATTAGAATGTTTTGTTAGTATTTTGCATATTTCTATTAAAATGTTATGCGTTGCTATGTGGTAACTGAATGATATTGATTTTAGAGAGTCTCACTACAAAAAAGTATTTGTAATTTAGTATAGACAACACAGTTCAGCACATAACCACTAATTTATTTTCAGGATCCGCATGTAAGGCCAGATGGAATAATATAAGAGACAATTACAGAAAAGCTTTAAAAAACCAATAACTAAAAGTAGACAATCCGCAAAAAATAAACCTATAAATAAGAATGGCAGCTGGAATTCCTAAACAAATTTTATGATGAGAAAAACACGAAAGGAAATATTGAATCCCAAGAAGACGAGGCGAAGGAACAGGAATATAATGAGGAAGAACAAAGCTATGAACATAACTCAGTGAAGGATGGAGCCCTCCAAGTCTTGAGTTGAGTCAAGGCAATTTTCTACGCCTGAAGCGTGTCTAACAACCTCCAACAAACGTAGCAAAATAAATGCCTCTCAACAAAGTGCATATTCCCAGTTGATGGAATACCTAATTAAAGCAAGGTCAGAACCTTCCTCTTCATATGTAGCAAAAGGTGACGCATTTTTAACTGGAATAGGTTCAACACTCAAAACTTTAAGTCCATATTATTGGAATTTAGCCAAATCTGAAATATATCAGATAGTCCAAATATTCGAACTGCAAATGATAACTGCGTCGGCAGATTACTGTGCCAATCATGTAATGACTGGTAGATCAAGCCAATCATTGCATGGTGAACATCGAAGTAGTTCTTCAGAAATACCAAATTTCACATCTCCATACGATATGGTACAATCACCGGCACAGCTGTTTAATCATAGCAGATTATGGCTAATGCTAACGCATTTCGTTTTTATCCATTTATTGAGGTGGACCAGTCCTCTCTCCTCTATTTTTTTACAATTTGTTGATGGTCTTCGCAATTGTCGTTATCTTTTGCCACGCTACTCTGTTTTCACATTTTCATTTCGAATTATGTGTTTCTATGTTCTTTGTATCTTCTTCTATTATATATATTATATTATATATATATATATATATATATATATATATATATATATATATATATTATATTATCAATCTGAAAATCGATATACAACGAGGTAGTTACAGTAGAAATAAAATGAAACTAGTCGGATTCTCTTACGAGGGGTATAACAGGGTGAAAGGGGGTAGCAGCCAATTCGTAAATATGAACAAGGGCAGAAGGGAAAAAGTTATTACTCTGATAATCGATATACGACTAGCTAGTTACAGTAGAAATGAAACGAGACTAGTCGGATTCTCTTACGAGGGGTATAACAGGGTGAAACGGGGTAGCAGCCAATTCCAAAACATGAAATAGGGCAGAAGGGAAAAAGTTATCACTCTGAAAATCGATATACAACTAGGTAGTTACAGTAGAAATAAAATGAGACTAGTCGGATTCTCTTACGAGGGGTATAACATATAATTTCCATGTTTTGGAATTGGCTGCTACCCCCTTTCACCCTGTTATACCTCTCGTAAGAGAATCCGACTAGCCTCGTTTTATTTCTACTGTAACAACCTAGTTGTATATCGATTTTCAGAGTGATAACTTTCCCTTTCTGCCCTTTTTCATGTTTTGGAATTGGCTGCTACCCCCTTTCACCCTGTTATACCCCTCGTAAGAGAATCCGACTAGTCTCGTTTCATTTCTACTGTAACTACCTAGTTGTATATCGATTTTCAGAGTGATAACTTTTTCCCTTCTGCCCTTTTTCATGTTTTGGAATTGGCTGCTACCCCCTTTCACCCTGTTATACCCCTCGTAAGAGAATCCGACTAGTCTCGTTTCATTTCTACTGTAACTAGCTAGTCGTATATCGATTATCAGAGTAATAAACGTTTTCCCTTCTGCCCTTGTTCATGTTTTCGAATTGGCTGCTACCCCCTTTCACCCTGTTATATGTAAGAGAATCCGACTAGTTTCATTTTATTTCTACTGTAACTACCTCATTGTATATCGATTTTCAGATTGATAATATAATATATATAATATAATATATATAATAGAAGGAGATACAAAGAACATAGAAACACATATTTCGAAATGAAAATGTAAAAACAGAGTAGCTCTTTTTATTTTAATTTTTTTTAAATAGCACCTACCTATTGCAGACATTTATTAGACTCTTCGATTATACTGTTTAGATATTTACTTTTAATTGTTCCTCTGTAGAAACTTATTATATTACTGTTAAATTAAGCCCCACAAAGAAGTTACTCAAATGTAGGTCATAGTACCAGAGATAAAAGCGGAAAACTTTGGACGGCGATGTCCATGTTTTCTTTCTTCTTTTCTTTTATACATTGATCCAGTTTTAATGGCTTTTGTTAATTTGTTCTATTTTAATTTAATTTTATTTTTTGTTTGACGTTTTACATAATTATGTAAATTTTTCATTACTATTTTTATTAATAATATTTCCCTAGGGTACTATTCTCTTATTACCTACTAACATACGTTTGATTCTGCTGGATGCCACGGACATGTGACAGCTTTACCTTAATTATACATTCCTCACAGGTATATAAACCTAAAAACCTACACAAAACTAGTTACTTATCTAGTAACTATTTGGTTCAAAATATTTACGATAGATGTCGATAGTAGTATTGAATCTGCTTTTACTTATTCAACATATTTTCTCTCTCTGTCTTTCCACTCTTGACGGTTCAATCACCGAATAATAATCAAATGTTTGATTATTATTCGGTGCTATGAAACAGAACGATGTTATGGAAATATCTTAAAAAGAAGGCGGAGCTGAGAGTGACCCTTCTTGTTTGATTATTATTCGGTGATTCAATGAAACGCATCTCTGGACCAGATGTTAAATATTTCAACTTTTTGTGAGCTTATCTCTGTTTTTTAGGTTGCACCCAAACAAAACTTGCTGACATAAGTATTTCCATTTGAATATAGATTTTTGATTATTTAAGCGTTTCATAAATGTTTTTGAAAGGAATGAATTGTTAAAAAGTTAGTAATCGTATCGACCCGATATCAAAAATTATAGTTATGATAATGTACATTATCCTGCAATCCGTATTTTTTATTTTAAAATCTATGTTTGAGGTTATGTTTACTGGATTGTTTGATTAATGTGAAAATATGAGATAAATAATACTGATTGTTTGTTCTAGTATCATCAAAACATCTTTCAACATTCTCATGAAACCCTGTTTTAATGATAATATGGGTTTGTTGGCGAAAAGCGAAAAATGCTTAATTGAAGTGAAATGACCTTTCAAGTATCTGAATGAAGAAAAATTAAAACCACTCTCAAAAGTCAAAAGAAAAGAATTACATGATTCATTTTGATGAAAATATAACAGTGATAATTGAAAAATACATTATTTACATATTGGATGAAAGGACATGTGCTATTTAATAATATGGATACCAAGTGCAGCATTGTGGGAATTGATAGAAATCAACATGGAAGAAAAATATACATACTTTAAAAACATTCTACCTTTCAAAATTTGTAACATTTATATTGCATAATAATTTTTTTAAATAATTATAAATTTTTGTTTGTTTCATGCTAAGAAAATTAAATTGCCGAACAGTTGTAAATTTACATGATTGAAAATAGGCCATTTAGTCTGAAAACACAAAACGTCGTGTCACAACTTTGCCTCAACAAAACCATATTTGTATCAGTTTCAGAGTTTCTGTTAGTTGCTTTCAAATTTTATTTGACATGTAGGCTCTTTTTTCAACTACATGACATGTGTAAATATATTCAATTTTATCTAAAAACAAATAATATAAAAAAAGTTTCCAAATTTCTTTATTATACAGAGAAATATTTACTTGTAATACAATGCTTTACATTTAATAGAAAGAGGAAAGTAAGGTACAATGAGGAATTTTAATTTAAAATAGCAAACGCTTAAAAAAACTTACAAAGCAACTATAACTCATAAGAAAATGAAGAGCGAAAGATCTGTAATGAAAAATAATAACGTATATATTATGGGAAGATCGATATATACAGTACAAAAGCAAACATACAATCAACATGTACAAGTTTGCTTCTATATTTTTTGCAAAGATTGATCACGTGTGTTGTGGAGATAGGAACTGAAACATTTTCCTTCATTGTACAAAAAAATAGTTGGCTCATTCTCTTTTCTCCATCTATAAAATGACAGATACACATATGTTTGATCACCTGAATGGTAAATAATTTTTTTGTTTTTATATAATACATTATTAGTATTATTTCTTTTCCGTCCAACCCATCTAACATGCGAGAATACAATACACACTAAACTATAAATTTGGGATATTTTAATGGACACAAAACATATGACAATAACATTTGACCCATAGAGAAAGTAATAATATTATTTGTCTATGATTTGACCGTCGTCATCTAAGTTCTAAACAGCGCCATCCATCAAGACGGTGGAACGGTTGAACTAAAGTAAAAAGTTGTTCGTTTGCAAAAATTTGCGTGCAACAAATCTCAAAAAATACAATCATTTGAGATTGCATATTTTCAGAATAGAATACTCTATGCTTCCTTTTGGGGATCAGGTTTTGGCGTTCAAATTGGTGACCACAAGTTGTCAAAAGTGTCAAAATCACACCATCACTTAATAGCTTATATCTTTTTTATAACAATATAAAACTTAACCGAAATACCTGATCCCCAAGACAAAGGACCAAGTTATATTGAGTTAAAATTTCAACACTTAATTTCACTGCGTTGTTTACAAACTGACCCAAATATTGTTGCAAGTCACGGGTGCCAACTGTTTTCAGGTACCTAAAACGTGAGGCCCTTCTTAAGGTTATTCGATATGTTGTGTACGTCTTATCGTTTTATGTCTTGATATCTTTTACATGCCTGATGATGGCTCAGTGAGCCGAAACTAGTTGCCCCTTCATCTTTAATCAATATATGATGTATTACTGATTTTGAGTTTTACTGACTGTTATTTAAGTACAGACTACATTTGTGATGGATAGTCTTTTTCATTTAAATAAGAATATCTCTGGAGAATTGCATGGTAAAACATCCAAATGGCAACAGATCGAAAACTATTAATCGGACAGTGCCTGCTTTTTACACATATAAAGTTTATATTAAAAACTAATAGTTGCTGGACGAACTACGCTACAATTAAAAAAATAACCGAATTATGATTTTTTGAATAAACAGCACTTTGGCCGGTTTTTCCCTATTTTCTCCTAAACTAACTGTCCGATCGAGTTGTTCGATATATTATTTTCTTCGTCTTTTTATTCGTTACAATTTGGACGCCATCACGATTACCCTAACAGTTTTAATTTTATAAGCAAAAGAACCAAAAAAAAAACGATTTTTTGCATAAAATTGTTAATAACAAAGTCGAGTGCAAAACATCTCACTATATCATATGAATCTATTGTACAAACAATGGCGCAGCTAGTTATCTTCTAATACTTTTTACATGATTATTTTTTGACGTTTCTCGAAACGAATAGAAATTTTCAATTTCTTTAATTCATATACGTTCTTGCCAATCAAAACATTATTATAGTGTATAGTGGGAATAATCTACTTACATTATTCCAGCGAGAATATTTCAATGTACATTGTTTTTATTGAATGACAACCACATGACAACGGATTTTCTTGATTTGACGCGTCTGTCATAAATTTTCAAGAAATTCGTAAAATGAATCCCAACCGTTTTAGTGAATCGCCAGTCTATGATATAAATAATATAATCAGTAGTAATATCACAAAACTTCAATGCATCCTAATTTGAATAACTCATTCTGTTTATATTGAGTCGAGTGATATAAATTTGTTGAAATAAAAATATAAAATCTTAAAAATGATTTTGATTGTAACATCAAAAAATAATCTATCGAATACCACACAAGAGCTCGATAAATTAGATAATAATTCTCCAGGCATTTTCTCAAACTTGTTGCCTCTGGCAACAAGTTTTCTAAAATCTGTCGAGTTATTTTCAATTTATTCTCACTCTCTTGTGATATTACTACTGAAAATATCTCTGTATCTTGGCCTAATTTAGAATTTTCTTCATATTACCAGACACATGGAGAAACATCTTTTTCTAAATTAAATTAATTAAAAATTACTTTAGGTATCACAGTGGCAAAGTATTGAAAAATACATATAGTGACATTACTAATGCAAAAGCTCAAAAAGAGAATTTCGATATAGTAAAACCTTAGTTCTAATAAGTATAAATAATAAAATTTGAAAAAAACGATATTTCAATGAAACTAAAAATTAATCTTTATACGATTAATCTCTTGTAATTTCCTATCGAAAATGGTAACGAGCGCCTAAAGCCGCCCCTGTTAATTAATGTATTATTAACAAGAAATTATGTTCACTGTTTTTTTTCTATGATCTTATCAGCCACTGGTATTAGTACCAAATTCATAGCATTACATTCTTCCGTTTTTTGTAAGACTTGACACTTCCTTGATTGTCTTTATACATTTGGTGATACATATTTTCTAATATTAATTTTTACGTAATTTGCAAATATTTCTGGATCTGCTTCTTACGGCGCTTTTATTGTTACTGTTTTGTACTGAATGTTATTGAAAGTTTCTTATCTAATCAAAAGGCTGTTCTCTTAAATGCAATAATGTGCATAAAATTTCTCGTTGGCATTATAAACATTCTGCAAACTCGTATAAAAAATTAATCTCAATCATTTGTTAGAGAGTGAAAAAAACTGTAAAATTGTTTTTGTTCTGTGAAACAGATTACGTAGGCGTGAGGTATGCGTTTATCGCAAAATATATATCTTGAACATTTTATGGTTTGAATGAGATTCAAATATATCAATTAATTTGATCTTAATTCGATTATTTAAATCCTACTTCCGTATCGCTGCTTTATTTTGTACATGTTTTATAGTGTTTATGGTAAGAAAATAATTTCAAAAATACGAGGTGTAATTGAAAAATAGAGCCAATACAGGTTGAACATGTGCAACTAGCTTATTTGAAAATTGTCAAGCTGTGTGCACATTCCAATGTAATTGGATGAAGAAAAGGTTTGTATTTCGTGCAGAATTTTAATTTATAAAGTCATAGCAAAGCGCTTTCGACTATAGAGTCATCATCAGTGCGTACCTTCAAGTAACATTGAATTGAATTTAAGAAATTTTGATAATGAGAACTTCGAAAATTGAAAAAATTACTTACTCATCAGGTGTACAAGAGCCAGACCATAAACATACCATGTGTCCAGAGGACCATGTAAATATTTAAAAAAGGGACATCCTATGAACAACATTTTAAAATATCCTTATTCCAGGATTAACCTGGATAAAAGTTAGATAACCTCAAATTATTCGTACACGTGGTTGCACCTAGTGCGTTTATTTAGTGAATTTGGTATTTGTTTTTTGATTAATTATTTGCTGTGTACCGTGTGTAATCATGTAAGTACCCCTACTTTAGCACGCCTAGTGTTTGCACCATATAACGTTTTGGCTGAGTCAATACGGTAGATTTTATTTTCGAGAGACATTATGTCCCAGCAGGCTACTTTGATGGGATTATTTATCCCAGTAGGAGTAAAAATTGTTTTTCTTCTTTTCAGAATGAACAAAAGAAAATTAACTCCAAAGGAGCTTGAAGAAATCGCTGAAAATTTGGACTTGCCAGAGACTGATACTGATCCTTATCGTAACAGTGAGGATGAAGATTCAGACTGGTATCCTTCGGGTTCCGAATCTGAACATGCATCTGAAGGCGACATGCGGACTTCAAGTTCCGATGATAACGTTATCGAGCCTGAAGGTAACGAAGTTTTTCTCTATAGTTATCCAGATACAGTGAATTCCAACGTTCCAAATGCATCGACAATTCTTCAACCAGTGCCTACAACATATTCGGGATCAGACAAGATAATCTGGAAATCAGTGCCGCAGAACTATACCCAAGGATCCAACTCCCCACTGCTAGGAATACAGAAATTCTTTTGAACTCTATAAATAGTCAGTCTACAGAAATTGATATTTTTCTGAAGTTATTTTCAAGAAGCTTGTACATATTTATATCGCAATGTACTAATGAGAGGTTAACCATTTTGGAAAAGAAAACTAAGAAAAAAGTTAAACAAACAGACTCTTCAGAAATTATCATGGTAACTGGTGTTATGATGGTAATGGCTTATAACACGCTTCCAAGTTTGAGTTGCTATTGGTCAAGGCATACCTCCATGGGTAATACTGCAATAAAAAATGCAATATCACGTGACCGTTATAAACTACTTATATCCAAATTATACTTCAATAGCCCTGAGAAACCAGTAGATTGTTCCAAGATTTATTATATCGAGGAGCTTCTGGAGTGTTTCAAACATACATATCAAAATGCAAGAACGGATTCGGTTTATCAGTCTATAGATGAAAGTATGGCGAAATTCAAGGGCAGATCGAGTCTAAAACAGTATTTGCCCTTGAAGCCCATCAAACGCGGAATAAAGTTATGGATAAGAAGCGACTCTCTTAGCGGTTATGTTTATGACCTCGATGTGTATAGTGGAAAGCAGGATGGGCAAGCAGATGGAACAGTAGGGGAAAGGGTTGTTAGAAAACTTACCAGCTCAATTATGAAAACTGATGTCGTAATATGTTTCGACCGATTTTTTACATCTTTGACATTGATGAAAACCTTGCCATATGCTGCAGGAGGAACTTGTATTGGTACGCGAAAGAACATACCAAAGAGCCAGGGTAAATTAGAGAAGAATGAATCAACATTTATATGCACAAATGGTGGGATTACGTTTACTAGATGGCTCGATACCAAAGAAGTTTTGGCAATTAGCAACTGTCATGGGGATCAGCGTACATTTGTTGACCGAAAGCAAAAGAATGGTGAAAAACTTGCTGTTGAATGCCCCGAGATCATCGCCTTCTACAACAAATATATGGAAGGGGTCGATTTGACCGATCATTTAGTTGGCCTATATGAATTTGACCGCAAGTCTACCAAGTGGTGGAAAAAAGTTTTTTACAAATTATTAATGATAACTGCTGTAAACTCTTTTATTATTTACAATAAAGTGAGACGTAAAAAGATTCCATTTTTGGAATTCTTGGTAGCCTTGGCAGAAAGTCTTATTGAACAAGGGAAAAGCAAAGCCGGGGTGAAGAGACGTTCAACTTCCGGAAGACCATCAAAGCGGCAAAAAACAATGTTGAATGTTGGTAACCATATGCCGATTGTCGAGCAAAAACGGAGAAGGTGCATAAAATGTTCACAAATGAAGATGGAGAAACGGACAAGAACTGTTTGCAGAGCATGTAGTGTGCCGTTATGCAATGACTGTTTCACCCCTTTTCATATGTAAAATCATGTACTTGAACTGCTTAAATGATGAGAGAAAGAAATCTTGTCTATATGACCGTTGATATCATCAATTCTCAGAGGGAAGAGTTCAACCAGTTCAGGATCAATTCCTAAAAGGAAGAGTCTGGGCAAGTCACCCTCAATTCCCATAGGGAAGAGTCCATGCTGGTAATATAGTTGGAGGGAAGAAATTAAAGGTGACAACATGTTGTTCTCTATTATTACAAGTCACATGTTGTGAGTGAAGTACCTTTCAGTCTGGTTTGGTGTGCCTTGCTTGGAATGGACTATTTATTTAAGTATTATGTATGCCTTGTGCTTCAGTTTCATGTTCACAACATGGTGCTAATCTCTTATATTAGTCTATAAGAATTCTTTACATGGTGAAGCACTTCCTTTCCAGAGATTGTCGTCAATTGGTAAACCTTCATTTTGAAGCCCTATATCACCTATTTTGGCAAACATTTTTATGGACAGTTTAGAAAGAAAGATCTTTGAAGTAATATTTCGAAAAATGTTATATTTTGGTATAGATATGTAAATGACATTGTTTTATGGGTAGTGAACGACAATTAGATGTATTTTTCAACCACATCAATAATTTACACCCAAAAATTAAATTTATATTAGAAATTGAAGAGAATAGCTCAATCAATTTTCTTGATTTAAAAATTTAAAGAGTTAATAATGTACTTATTTACTGAAAACCAACACACACTGATGTGACAATTCCATATAGTTCCAATCACCCCATGTCACATAAACTAGCGGCATATAATTCAATGATACAGAGAGCTTTTTCAGTTCCTATGAACAAATGTAATTTTAATAGAGAGATTGATACAATTAGACAAATAGCAACATCCAACGGTTATCCATTACATATGATAAATAAGCTAATTAATAAAAAAGGGGAAAAAGTTGCATTACAACTAATATTTCCTAAACAAACTGATGAAATAAAAACTTATAAAACCATCACATATACAGGAAATATTTCTAATAATATTTCAAAGATAATATCTTCAGCAACGAATGCAACAATTTCTTTTAAAACAGAAAGTAACGTTAGTACAAAATTGTTAAATGTAAAAACAAAAATACCTTAAAGAAATCAGGTATATATAAACTCAAATGTCCAGATTGTAATGCTGTCTATTTGGGTCAGACCCTTAGAAATTTTGAAATCCGATACAGTGAACACTTACGAACATACAGATTAAAACAACCAGATGTATCCCACTATGCAAAACATCTACTTGACACCAACCATTCATTGACACCTAACACAGAACTAGAAGTGCTGCATATTTGTGAAAAGAAACAAGAACTGGATTTCCTTGAAGAATTGGAAATTAGAAGACATTTAAGAAACTCACAATATGAAGTCGTCAATTAACAGATAAATCTGGGGAGTCCTCCACTAATAAACTGTCTTCTTAAGTGATAATTGTAAAGATCCGCAGATATAGTTTTCCTGGTTTTCTATATCATTGCACAGTTATCTTGATTTGAAAAATGATATCCAGGATATCACCATAGGGCTAATAATATCTAAGTTCCAATGTTTGTAATATCACATCTTCTTTTTTCTATTAACATATGTTAAGTCAATCACAAGTTAGGTCACTTCTTGGTCTAGCCAAAAATAACTACTAAACATCAGGTAGGCACCAAATGAAATGTAACTTCTGTCATTCGGACGATGATATTGATTTATCGAAACAATTGTCAATTTTTTAGAATTTTCAACAATTTTCATTATATTGTGGAATTAGCTAGAAACAGTGAGTTTCATTTAAAACACTATGATAGGATTTAACAAAATCCAAACTGTGTTAATTTCAAATCAATAAGTTAGAATTCTATTTTTATATTTACTTCTCTACATAACACAGAGTGTGTGTGTGTTGTCACGTTTGAGTTTGACATTGATTAATCAATTTTGAAAAAGAGAATTTCTTCGCGAGAAAGTTTATAGAGAAACTAATAAAAAATCGAATGCATCAGAAGAACTGAGTCGGACCTGATGTTCTAATAGAGTAATGGCGGCCCCACATTGTAAAGTATAGTTAATAAACTCTTATTCTACAACTGTATATTTGATTACTACGCATGGAACTACGCCATAGCGTAGTACACAATCGAGGAAATATATCAGCCTTCAATAGGAAATTGAGGCAGTTATAACCTCCTGTTCACACTAATATGAGTAGATTCCACGAAGTAAGGGTCGAGACAGTTAATTTCATGAAATATATGTGATTATATCTTGTAAAAATGAGGATATTTGCCAACCTGTTGTAGGGAAATACTCATGGTTATCCAACTTCTGACACAGTTTTTTGTATTCAGTATATTATGCATGAATATCTACTTTATCATCGTCAATAGTGAGCTTTTTACTAGATACATGTAAAAGCAAGGTATTGTCAAGAGTGATATAGCATTTTCAGTATCTGCTCCTATAACTTCTCTAGATACGAAGAGTTTTTTTAAAGCAGATTGGAATTGTCTACAACTAGGATTGTTATTATAGCCATGTATTTTTCTTACACAACTGAAAAATGTTTCCAAGTGATCCTGACTAAATTTGTAGCATCATAAAAAATTCAATTTTCCCGATTTTCATAAGTTTCATAAATACCCTTGAAACTTTCAATTCCCACTAAAAAACCTATAAAAACCGTGTAATAACTGGTGCATCCCTCAAAGTCATACTTAATATATAATATTTGATTTCGTTGAATTTTTGTAAGATTGTGGTTTGTGTTTCAGAAATTAAACATTAAACAAAAATTGGCTGCATCTTCAACTACTGTGAAACTATTCAAACCCAAGTCCCCCTCCAAGAATAATAAAGCATCATGCACACTCTTGCCAAATGTTTGGGTTGCAATTGTCACCCTCATTTTCTCTTTAGCATACTGTA
Source organism: Galeruca laticollis (assembly GCA_963921935.1). Taxonomy (NCBI): domain Eukaryota; kingdom Metazoa; phylum Arthropoda; class Insecta; order Coleoptera; family Chrysomelidae; genus Galeruca; species Galeruca laticollis. The sequence continues at coordinate 28,361,402 of OY998181.1, forward strand.
TATGATATAAAGCCTCATTTTCTCTTTAGCATACTGTATATGATATAAAGCCATTGTGCCAGTAAGTGCCATTTGCTGAAGTAACTAGAACTATGGATTTGGGAGTTCTCAATATTGTTCGAAGCTCTTTTGGTAGGAAATTTGGAATAACTTCATTACATATCAATCTCCTTAATGCTGAATGTGTTATATTATATGAGGTTTCCCATGTTATAAGCCGCTCTCTATTTCCAACTCTTTTCTCGTTTTCAAAAATCAATTGTATATTTTCTTCGTCGTCATCCTATCATCATTTACCATATCAGAAGATGTATCCACAGATTAAAGATGTTGAGCATCCATACCTACCATTATTTTCTGGTTTGTTTTGTGTGATTGGAGGAAGTAGCTCTGTGGTATCAGGCCTACTGCGATTCAAATCTCGGGGCAATACTTTGCTGGTGTCTTTTCTCACAAGCCCGCCTTATATTGCCACTACGTTTGTTGATATTTTTACACTCAGAATACATATTATGATTTTACTTGAATTTGTCACCCAACAAAACAAAAGTATTTTAGTACAATTAAAGGTGAGGTTACGTTCACAGTCGTATCACGCAAATCATAGAACAAATTTCTTTTGACATGCACTATTTTATCCTATAAGGCACTTATAAAAGAGAAGGTCCTATAATATGTATATAAAGGAGTTTTATGAAGCAGCACAATACAACGCAATAAAATTTTTTTTATACATTATACAGTTATACAGTACAGTAATCAGCTACAAGATAATAATAATTTAAAAAATATGTACTCCTTAGAGACAATAACAATTGATCAGAAAGTCACTAAAGGCATAATTCAAGGCGACTCGCTAAGTCCAATGTTATTTCCTATATATGTGTCAGACATAGACGATTACTTCAAACAACGAGCAGATAGAGATTTATCTCTAGATCAAAACACAGACATTTCTTTGCTGGGCTACGATGATTACGGAAGACTCGGAAATTCAGTTAAATAGATCAATGAAAATAGTGGAAAGTTATTGTGGTACTAATAAATTGGAGGTTAATGTAAATAAAACAAAGGAATTCAGAAAAAGCCCAAATATTGGATATATACCTAAATTATGGTATAAAAATGCACTAATAGAACAAGTGGACAACTACAATTACTTAGGAGTACGGCACATTCTCAGAAAATTTAAAATCACGTTTAAAGAAAGCTAAAATAACACAAAACGCAGTTCAGAATTTAATTAAATCTTCACATATTAGATTAGATTAGAAAGTGTTAAAACTCTTTATAATAGCATTGTAGTTCCAGCCTACACATACGCCAGCGGAATATGGGGACTTCGGTATATAAACGAGGGACAAATAATCCAAAATCAATTCTGGAAAAATGTTCTCTATTTACACAAAACTACTCCCAGCTACATTCTGAACTAGTAAAAATTTGAATTTTTTCAGTATAGAACAAGCTCTAGAATATTTGCTAAGATTAAAAAAGAGTCCTTAAAAAGATTTCCTAAGATTGATAGAACTTATCAACTATACCAACAAAATAAAACTGAATCAAAATATAAATGGATAAGTCAAACAAATAATATTTTAACTGAAATCAATCGGAGCTCCAAAGTTTAATATACATAGTTTCGATGCGGATACAATAAACATTGTTTTAGACGAATACAAACAATACAATCATATAGAGGATAGGAGAAAAATATATTGTCCAATGTGTAAGCACATACTGCAAGACATCGACCAATAATCAAGTAAGAGACAGTTTGATGCATAGGCGGCAAGATGCGCAACGTTTTAGCGTCACCGCCCGCACATGGAGTCTGCAGTCGCGCGAACTACAAGACTGTTTTACATATACAAAATAGAAGAAAATAATTTAAAATATTATAATTGACAATAAATTTAAACATATTGCCTTTAATGTCGATAAATATTATAAAATATCCTAGTATATTAACTTTTAAGTCATTAAAAATGAAAATATACAAAATCAATCTTACATTGGTTGGTGTGAATCTGGCTTGTGTTTATTAAAGTATAGTCACAGTATACCTAACAAACAGTAGTGCATCTTCAAGGCGGTACTTTTGAAGTTTAAAAGTAACTGTCGGCCATGTTTTCTGGATAAATGTCAGGTGAGAAGCCAGCTTTATGGAAACTACTGAATCGTACTTAAAAAAATTGTTTATTGTAACAAAGCGACAAATGAGGATATTTTCTTAATTTCCGTATCCCCTTATTAATTAAAAAGTATTATAATGATCACAATAGGACTAACAAACTAAAATATATGTTTTTGTGCTAGCTTAATGTACTGCTTTTAATTTTTTAGTTTCGAACCTGTTCCAGTCTTCATGGAAATGGGGAAACTAGTTAACTCCTTTTTATTAAAATATTTGTTGTTTTTGTTGTCAATAATTTTAAAATAACTTATTATGCAATTTGATGTGATATTGGATTAACTTTCTTAAATATAACTGTTTGATATAGATATAAATAATGTTTTCATGTTTTGCGATACCAATTTAAATTTTCTAGTCAGGATAGAATATTTATGTTACACTGTTTTAACGGAGAGATTATAGAATACGAATTTAATTAACATATCATTTTAAGTGATATAGTAATGTAACTGATAATTTAATCAAATTTAATTGTATTTTGTGATATTATCCTTTACTAAAAATCCAAAGATAGTATAAGAATTTCAAAGTTTATAATGTATATAAAATAACATGTATAATAGATATATGTATAATAAACATATATTTTAGTAACTTGTTTTTGTATTATGTGCAGGCTAATAAAAAATTTAAATTTATGCTGTTAAGCTATTGCATAGCATCTATCGCGGGCCTTGAGCGTGGAGACCGAATCCAGAAATTCCGTAACGAAAATAACCTAACACCCCCTACTCCGGCACAGCGGTGATACTTTTTAGTTTTGCCACAGGTGTATAGGTATTTATCATCTATGTACAACAGTGAATATCTGTACTGGTATAATTTGTGTACAAAGTGTTTTAAATATGAATAAATAAAGTGCATTTATTAATGAAGAAAGTCACGAAAAAATAGTGAAAGAAAATGAGTGAGTACTCGATATACATACATTTCATTATTATTATCACAAATGCAGTATTATTTTTTGTTTTGTTAATTTATATTTTTATGTATAGGTAATACACATTAATGCCACGCAGAGAAAGTATATATGATATTATATCTATATAAATGTACATCGCGCGAAATTCGATGATGAAACTCTTTATATCGTTATTTTTGTTCAAATTTTTTGAATGAATGATTGTTTTGGTGTGTAATTACACTATTAATGCCTAATTATTTATACCTATTATTTATACCTATATATTTTCTTTTTATAGAGAAGAAAAGCATAAAGAGCTAAAAAAAGAGCTAAAAAGAAAAAGAAATTGTGAACGTCAAAATGTAAAACTCTATGCAATAGCTTTACCACACTCACTTAATATGTTTATTTCTCTATGCTGCAAGACAAGCATCCCTTCCAAAGCACAAACCGCTTAGACCTTTAGATCCCTTTGCACATTAAACGTTTCATCTCACAGCTACGCACGACTAACACTAAAATACTGTATATATATATATATATATATATATATATAATGGATATTTTTGTGGGGATGTGGCAATAAGACTCCAGAGTAAATTCTTTCAGATATTTATTCCCGAGCTTTCGAATGATTTTCATTCATTATCAAGGGATAAAATCTATAGCGAATTTTGGAATAGTTGTAAATTTTTATAATAAACTCTTTTAAACATAAATCAGTGAAAAACTCAAAAAACAATATGACAATACTAGGTGATTCCATAATACATATTCGACTGTCTCATTTTTTATACTGACGAAGCGTTTCTAATGATTTACATTTAAAAACGTTAAAACCTTGCAATTTGTTAAATATAATTTCTAATGTAGCGACTTAATTTTCTTTGTACGTATTAATCCGTTCGTTGAATCCTCGAATCACATCTTTAGATGAATCATCTGTCCGACGGCTGACGTTACGATTTCATTTTTTATCGTGTTCAACCACAACGCCTCGTTTAATTACTAAATAAATTATGGAATAAGTAATTTTCGTTAACTTGCATATTCTTTTAATTATTTCATCTTCAGTTAAATTGACATTTTCAGCTTTTAAGCATAAATACATATTTAAAATTACTTGTTGAACTTAAATATGCAAATTTCGATTTTTAAATTGCCAAAATTGTGTCTCATTTTTATTGTTATTAATTAGATTTGCATTATTAAGATGTAAATATTTCATTAATAACTTGGATATTATCATAATTTTGAATTACATTATTAACAGGAATTTCATTATTAATGTGAAAATCGTCATTAATAAGTAATTAGTTAGGTTCAACATTTACCTCAAAAGGTATCAGAAAGCCATTTCACAAATAACACAAAACAAATCAAACACAACTGTAAAATAATTAAACCGCATTCAATAAATATCTCGTGAATACTAGGAAATTATTCAGAAAATGGCGCGCACTAATCTCTATATCTCATCTTTTTTTAAATAAAGTTTTTTACAACTTATAGTTCAATTTGTTTGAAGAAACACGTGCCAACTACATAGTTGACGGACGATTTGAAGTATGCTTTTTAGCGACGTTAATATTCAAAATTAAGCTCTGCTACCTGTAGCTTGAAAAAAGGGGCCACCGATATGCATTGGTAAATTTATCGGTATTACACCAACTAAGTGAAATTGAAAGAGGTAGAATACTATTAATAATAATAAAATGTCTTTATTTGTACAAATAGAAAAAAGTACAATTAATTAGAAGATATTTAGCATGAGGCCACTCTTACATATAATCCTCAAAGAAGATTGTAAAATAAAGAAAATAGAGAACTAAGTTATGCCAATAATAACATCACAGCCTAAGCTATGTTCTTAGGTCTGTGAATAATATCAACTCATTGAAATTGTAGAAATTCACAAAATTCCTACAATAGTTCGAATATCAACCCTGCCCAATCGTCGATCTTCGTTCATTCTCGTAAGCCTGCTATGCCTTATTTAAGGGCAGTTCGCGCTCATCTCATTCTCATTCCTCAACAATCACCGACCTGAACAGACGAAAAAGGTTTAGTGTACAGTTCTTTCAAATTTACACCCGATAAAAAGGGTATTTTACAAACTAACAATTTAGTGAAAAGTAACCATCCTAAATTCAGTGCTATTTAAACTATGAGTACATTATGTATTGTATAAGAATTCAACCATCTCCGAAGTTAGAATAACTGGGGAGATATTTCTACATCCACGTTCTGAATCAACTAATATCACCATCAGCCCCATTAATTGCAGGGTTGCCGGTTTTATTTGTTCTACCATAAGTTATTAAATGTGTAATGAAAGCTTCGAAGGACCAGTGACTCATGTCACGAAACTGTGGAGTAAGATACAAATAATGAAAGAACCTTTACTAATAGGTAAATTAAATTCAAACTTATGGTAGAACAAATAAAACCGGCAACCCTGCAATTAATGGGGCTGATGGTGATATTAAAGTTGATTCAGCACGTAGATGTAGAAATATCTCCCCAGTAATTCTAACTTAGGAGATGGTTGAATTCTTATACAATAAATAATGTACTCACAGTTTAAATAGCACTGCATTTAGGATGGTTACTTTTCACTAAATTGTTAGTTTGCAAAATACCCATTTTATCGGGTGTAAATTTGAAAGAACTGTACACTAAACCTTTTTCGTCTGTTCAGGTCAGTGATTGTTGAGGAATGAGAATGAGATGAGCGCGAACTGCCCTTATATAAGACATAGCAGGCTTACGAGAATGAACGAAGATCGACAATTGGGTAGGGTTGATATTCGAACTATTGTAGGAATTTTGTGAATTTCTACATACTGGGGGGCGGGGAAAAGTTGAGAAATATATAGGTAGAGGAGCTAATTTTATTATAGGACGAACATATTCACCATCTGCCGTTTTTACACGTGCAGCGCGGACTTTACCATCCTTACCAGTTAACAATTCTATTATCCTGGCAAGTGGCCAATTTAAAGGAGGGCGATCCTCAGATTGGATAATGACTAACTGATTGACAGCTTAGTTTTTTTTCGGTTGGTGCCATTTGTGTCTATGCTGCAGCCGGTGCAGATAGTCTACAGACCATTTTCTCCAAAATTACTGTTGAAGTTTGGAACATACATTCCAATGTGAAAGTCTATTTAAGGCTGTATTATAAAGATCCTTTTCAGGATAAGAAGTGAGGGGAGCACCGATCAGAAAGTGTCCTGGAGTAAGCGGCAACAGATCATTAGAGTCGTCAGAAAGGGGGTACAAAGGGCGGCTATTTAATATAGCTTCTATTTGAATTAGCAAAGTGGACAACTCTTCAAAGGTCAGACAAGTATTGCCTAGCAGTTTGTTTAAATGGGACTTGGCACTCTTCACGGCCGCCTCCCATAGACCACCCCAATGTGGAGATCTAGGAGGAATAAATTTCCAAACAATTTCAATAGAAGAAAGAAAAGCCTGAATTTCATGACGATTATTTTCAGATTTTAAGAATTTAGACAGGTCACGTAATTGGTTACGAGCTCCAATAAAGTTAGTGCCGTTATCCGAATAAATCAATTGAGGATTTCCTCGACGCCCAATGAACCTTCTAAGGGATGCAGTAAATGCTTCGGTAGACAAATTTGATGAGTTCGATGTGAATGGCCTTTGTCACCATACATATGAATATAGCAATATATGCCTTAGTAGGGGGGGCTTTCCTTAGCCTGGAGGAGCCAATCAGGATTGGCCCGGCGAAATCTATCCCGGTTTTAGAAAACGGACGAGCTACTTGAACTCTATCAACTGGAAGAGGAGCAATAATCTGAGATGCAAATTGAGCGTTAAATCTATAGCAAATAATACATTTTTAATAATAATTTTAACTCTTCGAGTACCATTTAAAGGCCAATATCGAAGACGCAGGTTTCCAAGAACATTTTGAGCTCCGCTATGATCCAAACGTCTATGTTCTTGATCAATTAGTAGGTCAGCGACGTGATCGTTCTCTGGGAGTAAAATGAGGAATTTCTGGTCGAAATTCAAATTGGAAAATTCAAGACGGCCTCCCACTTGGAGTATACCATCATTATCAAGAAAAATGTTAAGTGGAAGCAATTTAGGATTGGAAATCGACTTTTTGTTTTGTAGCAGATTGATTTCTCTAGAAAAAGAATAAGATTGGACTTGTCTTATAATAAAGTCATGGGCATTACGAAGCTCCTCTACAGACAAAAAACTTTCTATAGTAGAGATATTCCTTTGAAATTTGCGGACCCATTTAAACATAAAAGCGATTGCACCTTGTAGGGTACGAAATTTCGAAATTTTCGAGAATACGGTTTTCCAGAATTCCTCTGACCAGTTAGTAATTGGAAGAGATACTGTGATACCTTCGGGTACCTCGTCTAGAAGTTGGAAAGAATCAATAGAGTTGAAATCATCGGTTTGAGTCAAAAAAGGAGGACCGTGAAACCAGAAAAAATGTACATCGGGGGAAAATTTTCCACGTGATAAAAGATCGGCGGAATTTAACGAAGATCTGATATGCCGCCATATAGTATTTTTACTATTATTTCGGATAGAAAGGACTCGTTTTTTAACGAAGGGAGAGATTTGCGACTCACATTTTTTAACCCATGTTAAAGCCACTAAAGAGTCGGACCATAAATGTATAGATTCAATTGCAACAATATTGTGCAGAATTTGTAAAATACGAGAAGATAAAATAGAAAGTAATTCCATAGAGCATAGCTCTAATTTAGGGATGGTAAGTTTACTTTTTAACGGATTAACTCGGGATTTGGCAGCAACTAGCCGAGATGAGAAAATATTGTCGCAGTACCGAGCAACAAAATAGACACAAGCGCCGTATGCCAATTGGCTGGCATCGCAGAAGCCGTGTAAAGAAAGAGAAGATAATGTTTTGTTATTGATAAAATACCTAGGGATGGAGAGATTTGAAATATCAGCAACCAAAGTGATAAATTTTTTCCAACTGCAAAATGGTGATATCCGAAATAGACGTATCCGAAGGTATTTGGGATTTCCATAGGGCTTGCATTATTATTTTTCCTTGAACTATTAAGGGATTGACTACACTCAGAGGGTCAAAAAAAGAAGAAATAAAAGCTAAGATACTACGTTTAGTTAGAACAGTAGGTTCTTGTACATCCGAAGTACGAATAAGCAAAAGATCAAAAATAGGATTCCATTTTAACCCCAGTATTTTACTTGGAGAGTCGTCTATATTGAGGTCTATTTCATTGGAAGCAGATTGATAAATAGAAGATAAAAATTCGGCGGAGTTGGATTGCCATTTATGTAGGTTGAATCCATGTTTATTTAAAACAGTGTTAAGTTCAGAATATATTGCTTTCAAATCTGAAAAAGTATTAGTACCGGATAAAATATCGTCCATATAGGTTTGCTTGAGAAGCGCGAACTGAGCTTTCGGAAACTCGGGATTTTTTTCCGCTATGTCTTTGAGGACAAGGGTGGCCAAATATGGAGCACAGTTTTGCCCGAAGCTTAGACTTGACAGTTGAATACAAGTGAAGGGATCAGAAGGTTTATCTCTCCACAGAAAATTTTGAAAATGGCGTTGTAGTGGATTTATATCTATGAATCTGTACATCATTTGAATATCTGCACAAAGAAAAAAATTAAAACAACGAAACCTGCATAATACATCGAAAAGATTATCCTGTACTTGATAGCCTTTTGAGGTTAGATCAATCAATGACATCCCGGTATCAGTACGGGCACTAAAATCGAAGACTACTCGAACAGAAATACTTAAAATAGATAACATGATGTAGTAGATTTAATATCAAACAATTTAGACAGAAGGTGGATTTAGTGAGATTTAGTTTCGACATATAAATAATAATACAAGGGCAAAGTGCTGAAATAGTTCTATAGAACAATAACAAAGACATTGGAAAACACTATACAATTTAGAATGCATAAAGATATCGTTATCTATGGACAAGGACAATAGCAACTCAGTTGTTTGTAGAATAAGATGGATAAGACGGATTGGACTATTTTCCGACCTCAGTTGTTTCACCTTTTTAACTCTAGAATATCGAAGAAATCGACTTCAGTTGTGCCAATAACGACTAGTGTGGAATCAGGAATGGTACACTATCGTCATAAGTGATGAATCCAATTTCTGTCTATACATGCAGGATAGACGAGCGAAGGTGAGAAGGAGAAGTGGCGAACGTCGTAACAATCAATTTTTTTTGCGCAGCATGTATATCGAACTGTTGGAGATATGATATGGGGCTTATAACTAAAGGTCACCTTTAGTCTTTATCAGGGACAATATGAATGCACATCGATACATTCACGAAATATTGGATCCTCATCTGATTCTCTACCTCAGGACACTTCAAAATCCAACTTTTCAGCTAGATAACGTCCGGCCACATATAAGCCATACAAACATTGTACTACTTCCACCAGGCTCAAATTCGTCTCTTATCTTGACCCCCCAAGATCCTTGGATTTGTCCCCAATTGAACATGTTTGGGACAAAATCAGTAGAAGGTTAAGAAATGTACAGCGTCCTCCTCAAATTCTGATGGCTCTTCGATATGAAATAGAGGTGGCATGGAATGAGATACCCCAGGAGGAGATTTATCACCTGATTATGAATAGGCCTAGACACATTAGGAAGTGTGCAATGTTGCCATGCCTGGTGAAACTTCAGCAGATCTGGTGATTTTATACCCAATCTGGTGATTTGGTTAGAAAAATTTTAAAATATCAAGTATATGGTGATTTTTTTATTAAAATCATGTTTTAATTTTGACATATTTTCTCAAATTTTAGCAAAGCATAATGTAGTACCTACGTACAAATAATGTTTTTTGTCTATTTTTGTTCGTATTTTTTATTAGAATTTAGGAGTAGAATGTTAATGTTATGTTGTTTTTGCCCATTCGCACCAACCCATCCCTAGCGCTGACCTAGGTGCTCCTTATAAAAATGATTTGCAAAGACGTATTTGCACAGTTCCTTAGCTAGGGATGCGTTACACTTAGCACTGTCACCTTTATATGTCTGTCAAATTGTCAAGTATTAGTATTTTTAACAATGAGATTGAAAAGAAGGCCAGATGTTGTTAACGTTTGAAAAGCTAAGCGAAAACTGTATCACTACGCGTAGTTTTTTCCAGCACCAATATGGCCTCGTACATAGAGCCGGACTATTGTCATTTTCACGTCCTATGTAATTTTCTACTTGTAATAAATAAATAATACATCCAAACACAAGATTTTCATCCAATAATCTAACGCTCTCGTTGCATTTTTCATATTTCCAATTAATTATAAAATATGTTCGAACAAAACGAGCCATATACCGTTTTTATAAAATTGTATTACTATGTATGTATAAATGGGTAGGTACAAATTTGAATTTTTGGAATTGCTAATAGCTGATAATTATATTTTAATTTATTTTCAGCTACCTGTCACTTCTGGTACGACACGTTAAAAATGAAATGGGAAATCCAATATAGTTCAACATTTTTGTATTCTGAGGAAAATTCTAGATATGTTTCATGTGATGTTCTCTATACCCATCCTCAAAATATTCATATTTCAATATCGACCATTCACATTGCCGTATACATTATATCTACTGAAGTCGTAAGCATATGGAAAACTTGATTATTGCATCTGCATGCCCTAAATCCTAGGTATATGAAGTTTCTCATACTATCCTATACAATTTATTGTCCGCTTAACAAAACAGTTTTGTTGCTAGAGTGTCTTGGTCTTGTTGGTTTCATTTTTTTAAATAATTTCTGGTTGATAGCATTATTGCCAACCATAATTTTTGTCTAAAATATTCTTCAACTTTCTGTACTTTTTCATGTAATAAATAATTCAAATTGGGATGAATAGCCCCTAAGTTTTATAAATAATTCCAAATGATATTAACATATAATGCTAATGAACCTGCATTTTTTCTAGGGCAAACTATTATGTTAAATTACTTTATTCTATTGCATTTTCAAAACGTTGGACATTAGTATGGCTAGGAGGAATTATATCATGGGAACATATATATTCCGGTGTCACTCAAAAACTAATTAATAAGAGTATTCTGGCCATTATTAGTGCGAAGTTTATTTACAAAAAAAAATGATTAAGGTTCTGTCTCATGTTTACACTTAGCTATGGAATGTAATTCCGGAAAATTTCTTTTTATCAACTTCTTGTCGACTCGAATTACCCACTGCACATGAAGACATGTTAAAAGTTTATAATAGTCGAAAAAGAAAACATAAAAATACGCATTAAAATAATTAAAAGTAGATTACAACTACATAGTAATCACAATCAGCTGATCTGACGTAAATCCAGTACCAATATGGCGGACCGAGGACCGCTTTAAAACCACGTATAGCGAATCCTCCCTTTCCAATCTCATTGATTTTTAACATATTTTTAAGCTAAGATTGAATCTTAGTATGTGTCCCATCAATTGTTCCTATAACTTTAGGGAAGCAATTTCTTTGGAAAAATGAATGTTGCACTTCCACAACTTCTTGTTTTTCTGGCATGCACACATACATTTCTCTTAATTGATCTCAATTGTAGACACTTTTTTACAATTCTGGATGTTGTGGATACGTCCTGTCCCATTAAATCGGCTACCGAACTTAATTAAGTAATATCTTGTTGCATATAATTTCGAACATGTAAGAAATTGATTCAAGGGAGATACACTATTGTTTCTAAAGTCAAAATAAAAGTTCTTTACTTTTCAGGTGGGTTCTTTAGGCATTTTGTATTTTACCTACCGGTCTTGTGGATATTCGAGTTGATTTTAAATTATTTCTAAAACCATCATAACTGTTGGTTTTGTTACCCGAAATCTTTTAAAAAATGTAAGATTATCCATGTCATTATAATGACTTGACTTATTATATATTTAACGCGGAAATTCAACATCTACTAACTCCAAAATATCCAGGTCGTCCTCAAAATCTTCCATTTTAAATAAAAAAACCAAAACAAACTAAAAGAAACCCTTTACTCGAGTCGCTCGTAATTTTTCAATCGACCACCTAGGTTTAGGGATTACCTAGGGCAATTAGGGATCACTTCACTAATCGATCAAATTAAAACAGGTCCCTACCTAAATTTAGGGTATCCTTAGTGTAAGGGCTGACCTAAAGTGGTTGGTGCAAATGGGCATTTGTTATGTTGTTAATGTGTGTTGCATTTTTATTGATTATACATAGTTTTTCTTGTTTTTTAGACTATTGTAATAACGTACTATATTAAATGGTTTGTACAATCTCTTTTTATCTGTTTGTTTTCTATACCTGGTTCATGTTCCTCAACTATCCAAATTCGTTTTATTCTCATTTCCTAATGTATATTTAACCTATTGTTGGTAATCCAAACACTCGTAGCTATCAGTTGCTTGAGTTATCCATTCAAAATAAATACATTATCGATAATTTTCAAAAAATATGAAATCTGTAAGAGCTGGTGAAAAGCTGATAATTTTTTTGGTTGCGATCGGGTGATCATTTTTTTTCATCTGGCAACACTGGGAATGTGTATGAAATCGTGGAGCTTCAACCCATTAAAGTTGGTCAGTTGGTGAGCAGAAGCTTAGATTATCCTCCCCCGATTAGAGTGAAATTTTAATCATTTATATATTACGTACTTCTTGATATCTATGTATCCCAAGTATTACCGAAATAACATAATTTTTACGGGGTGCTCCGGTTTCTATGTCACTGAGTATATTATAAAACAAAAAAAACTGTATAAGACTTTCTTTTAATTAATACCAAATCGAATGTATTGCCCTGTACAATTAAGACATTTTTATAGTAATGTACATAACCTATTGAAGACGTTGATAATATTGATTAGTAGAAAAGTTTATATTTAGTAGGTACTATGTTTCATTTAAACAAGCCATTGAGACGAAAAACAATTTTCAATATGTCCCACCGTTTTCATAAAACATGCAAATATGTCCCGAATTCATAAACTAATATCACCCTAGCATCGAATTCAAATATGATTTACTATTGCTTAAAGCAAATTTGGAACCTTCAACAACTTCGTTTGAATAACTAATTTATTATGCTCTAAAGCAAAACTTCCAAGTGTTTTAACTATTTAAAAAAAATTTAATATGATTTAGACCATTTGAAAATTATGTTATAGTTCCAATTCCTAGGCTCTACAACTCGGAAAGGAAACTCCAGAATTCACTATATAAATTGGTATAATTATTGTCAAAAACGCGGTGAATAAACATATTAATTTAACTTAATTATCAAAATTTTCATTGCATCTGATGGTGTATTTATATCCCTAAAAGCCATAAAAACATAAGCGTGTAATCTGAAAAATCAATTTTCACAAAATCCATAAACATCTATAAATTAACATTCTTGATCCTTAATTGGGATTAATCTAAAATTTATTTACAAAAAAGAAGAAGCAAAAAGATAACAGCGTAGGCAGAGAAAAAGGGTAAATATAAACATTTACCTCAAATAAAACCACCTGCTGCAACAAAAATCAGAATCACTTGGAAAAAATGTGCAAATTTCACGAAAAAACAGTCTCTGACACTGGGCGACGTTATATTTTTTATCATTCGAGCACAATTTCAAATAATCCGAGCATTCGTCGTCGTAATTAATAAACATTTCATATGTATCTGCCCGTAGTCCGCGCGATCTAAGCTGAACTCAAACTTATTTGAAACATTTCACAGTCCCATGTGCGGTTTTCATTATGCCAGAGTTATTTTTAGACCCTGATGTCATACTTTACGGACGCTATTGGTCGGCCGTGACATAATACAAGGAGATTACTAGATGGAAGGGTTAGCCTCAACTTACGATTAAAGCGACGTTGCCGTCAGAAGTGGATTTACAATAATTTTACTGAAGAAATTTCGTATGGGGAATACGATTCGATAAAATATGAGAAACTGATAAGAGAAAAAGGCTGTTACAATGTCGATTAGTTCAGATTATTTCTATAAATTCCTTGTAAGCAAATATTTGTGATATCTTTTTATTTGAATTCACGATTTTTCTTAAGGCCCGATTACACTTAACATCTTATCGGGTAGAATACTATTATGTTTCATTTTGAACGATAGTGATTGTCTTCCACTCGTTTCTAGTGACTAAGAAGTTGTCACGTAACTTCCTTGCTAACGCTATTTGTTCAGGTTTATCGCTTTTCATAAAAAACCAAATTATTCATGCCAGCAGTTTTAAGTTGACTGTACCGTAAAGTAAGGATACTTTGCACCACTTTTTGGTCACATCTAACTGAAACCCATGAAAATGTTTATTAAGTTTTTTGCTTAATTTGAGATCTTACGGGCGACTTATGCAATAGATAATATCTTCTTATATTTTACTACCACATGTTTTTTACGACAAAATTTTTGTTTGTCGGTGCAAAGTATCCCCCATTATGAGGATACTTTGCACCACATGAATAATTATTTAATTTCTTCAACAAAATAAAGCCTGGTGCCAAGATAAATGCTGCCTAATGAAAGATTGCACCAACATACGCCCTGTAATTCTTTTAAGTAGGTAACCAATATTTATTAAACCAAAATTGATCAAGTTGAGGAATTGTGTAAAATCCACGTCTAGATATTTGTTTTGGTGAATCAATTGAACCTATAACGTCTTTCCATTCGTAGAATCACGTAGAATAAAAATAATTGTCGCTCCTGCTTCGTTTAAATTTGTAATTTTGCCTAGATAGAGTTTTCATTCGTATGAAAATATCACGAATTCCCCTATCTCTCTTATGACTGCTTTTAAGGAATCCGTTTTATCATCGGACAATATATTGGAATCGCATTTTTTAATTCGTACTCCATCTTTGCAATTTCATCAACAGAATCATCAGATTCTTGCAAGTTGATGGATACGTCAGAAGAATATCCAGAAGAATAGTTAGTTTTATTCTTTTTCTGACTTGTAACGTGGCTGCCAGAATATTTCTCAGTCTCCAAAGACAATTCTTCCGGAGCAATACGTTTACCTGCTCTTTTTTTCTGGAGATATTCCACTTATGGTAGTGCCTTCGTCGTTTTCATTAGGACCACTTGAGGAATGCAACTTTGTCAGTAGTGGAGATACGTCACATGGATAAATGCCACACTTTTTAAAACCAGACATTAGAATCTGTTTTGTCCTTGTTTGTAATTGATTCATAAGTTGTTTTAAAAGATATGGTAAGTATTCTTTCTCTAAGACAGTGCTCTTGCTGCCAGCACTAGAATTTTCCTTCCAGTTGGAGCCATGCTTTCTTCATAGACGCGAAAAATGTGTATTATTTAGAGGAAGGCATACAAAGCGAATATCATATTTGCGGCATAATTCAAGCACATGCCGATTAATATGTGATGATAAATTATCCCCATTGAGGACTTTTTATCGTCGCTTTTCTTCAACCTTGGTAACTTGATTGTTTCGAACTAATCTGAAAATGAATGGGACTCAAACTATCCAGAATCATAAGTACTGTAGTGCATGCCATTTGGACCTCATTGCACCCAGGTATCCCACAGATGACCTGCCTTGTATACGACATAAGGTGGTAAAAATTCTCCAGCCGCATTGCCAGCCATCATTAAGGAGATTGAACTTTTAGATAAATTGCAAATTCTTTCCGGGTAGTTTGGACCTTTTTTGGATGAACTCGCTTCATGCCCGGATAGTCCGTTAAATTGGTTTCATTGTAGTTCCAGATTTAAGTCGGAGGAACGTTTTCTATGGTCTTCTATAAAGGCCCTTACAGTTGTCTTCTCTACAGCTGATCTACTACGTTTTATTTTATATTATTGTTACATCGTTATGTCGTTTAATGAATTACTTTGTCCATTTCTTTTCAGGTAAGTTATTATTAAATCTGGTCACATTTATTTCCTGTAGATTTAAATATGTCCGAATTATACATCTTAAATCAAAGTGATTTATGGCGTATTCAAACTCACTAATTTTATGAATACATGATACACATTGTAATTCTTCATCAACTGTAAAACCAGGATGATATCCAAGAGGATTACCAAGTAAATTCTTCAATTTGTAGTTTAGAGTTCGCCGTGGAATTTTGCAGGTGTCCGCTGCCACTATTTGTGCCATGTCGCGTTTTATGGCTCAAGCAAGCATTTAGTTGTTCAGGGGTATATGCGGCGTAGTTTCGGCTTCCCGTTTTTCTCTTGTCATTGTTTTATTCTGAAACAAAAATTGGGTGAGGATACTTTGCACCATGGTGGGTTTACAAAAAATTGCAATTTTTTACAAAGTTGTTTATACAAATTTTAAAAAGTACAAAATTACTGTCCTGCATATTAAGTTCTTGATTAGAAAGCCTCTCTCAATAAAAATTAAACATATTTTTCTACAACTACTATGCAAAACACGCTTTTCTACACAAATTTTTATGCGCAAAGCAAGCCTTTTCTTAATTAGTTTGATATCCGTTAGAAAAGTAATAATGAAGAGTGTGGGAAAAGTACACGTTATGGTACTTTTCCGCACGGAAATGTCACTTTGCCCACGGAAATGTCAATGTCAAATTTTTTTGACAATACTTTATAGTGGATTTCTGGGTGCTCAAATTTTAAATTTAAACTAAAAATTCTGTAAGTAAACTATTTTTTAGATTATGTATTTCAGTTTATTGATTATAGATTATAAACAAATTCATTTATTACCCATTATTTTAGGAACTATGAACCGAGATCATAATTTATCTTTCGAGTTGTCGAATTCCGATATTGAGAATACTCCTCCAGATATTATCGAAAAGGCTCAAAATGCAATCGAAAATTTGTTACCTGGAGTTTCAAAAAACAAGTCATAATTTTAAAGATTATATTTAGTTATTCAATCTATTATTATTTAGTAACCAATGTACTTCATAATATAGAAAAATCGAAATAAAAAACTTGAAATAAAATAAAGCAGCAGAAAGACCTAAATACAGTATTTCATAATTGTTGCCGCGATAGCTTAGTGCAAACACATCAGCATTGGAATGATGAGGCCCGGGTTCAAATCCTGTCGACTTTTTTATATATTTGCAATTTATTTAATCTTTTTACTTTAATTTTGGAACTCTTAAATTCGTTCTGTTTAAGTTAAATAAAATACATATATAAGTTACTCTTTTCTTTCATTAATAAACGTATTGTAGAAAAAATATTGTGTACAACTCGTACGCAAAGCACTTTTCCCACTCGCTGGATTTGCGGCACTCGCCTTCACAAACTTCTGCGCTCGTGGGAAAAGTAACGCTTTGCGCACTTGTTGTACAAACTACTATTACCTTAAAATACTCTCTCAGAAGTCCACAATAATACAATTTTTCAGAACTATCTTGAATTAAACAAATCACGTGTGATATCGACTGCCTCAGATGTTACACTAAAGGCTCCTCTACGCGTCGACAGATGCATCTGCTGATGCATCTGTCGACGGGTGCATTTGATCGTCTGTGGGAGGTATTTAACGTTGGCTGATGCATCTGTCACAATTCCGTTAGCTGGGAAGCGGGAAGACACATGGGTGTCCTCTATTGATTTTTGCAGAAGGATAATTACTTTTTTTAGTTTTAACAAATTGGGAGCGATTTCAATTCTTTTCCGCATTTAGTCCAATGTTACCTTTTCGGGTGCAATGTATCTTCACTTTACGGTAGCTCAAAACAAAAAGGGAAGCTTTGCAAAAAGTTATAAATAATATTTATTACCTACATGCCTTTTCTTAGGGACTAAGCAATCAATAATATAATAAAGAATGGTATAATTCTAAAAAAGAGTGTTCACAAAAGTTTTCACCTAATGGAGGTAGCCTTATACCATCTTTCTCAGTTGGATTTATTTTTGTCTGTCAAAATCCATAACCTATGTAGTTCCAGTTCTGTCCCCAGTGGGTATATGACTATCTAATTTTTATTTATTTTTTCGTGTTAGTTTCAAGTCAATTTTTTATTATTAGGTTATTCCTATATGATCTGTGTTTTAATATTTTATCTTCCTTCAAAAAGGGCTCCTCTATCTTTACGTGCTTCGAGTTAACGCTATAAAATTGGCAAAGTTACGTTTTTAACTAAAGTTTTCGAAAACAATTACTCAATTTGTATACAAATATATTTAAATTGAGGTGTACTGGTCATGAATTGTTAAATAGCGATTTTCATTCGAAGGACAGCATTAAAACGTAACATTTACAAACCTGTATATAATATGCAACATAACAGAATTCAAGGTCTTACACTCGTACAATCCGGCAACGTCGCATTGATAGATAGATGTTTATCCGCCAATGCGCGAATATTACATATTCAAAACAAATGATTTTTTTTTTAATTTTTAAGGATTAATGAATAGAGGCGCGCTAGGTTAGGCATGGCATAGCATCGTCGCGATCGACAACAACATCGCACCAACAAGATTGGTATTTATTTATGTTCACGTAACTGGCAGATTAAAATTTGGTTAGTAGGTTTTTCAATGCGGGCGACATCATTAGTAGTTGTTTGGTATACAATATAGAATTATAATTGTTTCTTTGGAGTTGACAACAACGAGTAGCAGAATTAATTTAAATTTAAAAAAATCAAATTTAATATATCTGCAGATAGCATACCTATATAGCATTTTCTTTAAATGTCTCTCATATTCATGTTTTATTATCCTTCGTTGGAACAGTATCGCTTCTTAAAATTAATTATTATGGTATTTTCAGTTTAAAGTAATAATTTAAACAAGATATCAATTACTTCGACTCTGGTCTAAAATTTCGTCACGTTTTTATTTGGAATAGATGAGTAGATTAAAATTGTTCTAACCACAGAGATATGTCACGTAGTTGATTTTTCAATATTGGTCACACTAATTTTCATTTCCTCTCCTTTATATGTTCTTTCTTCACTCCAACACCGTTCAACCGATCATTATGAAAATTTGCATGTATTTTTTCATGGAGAAGGTTTTTACACTATTCTCATTTTTGTAACTCCTCACCAGGTGGCGCAACAGCATATCAAATTTTACACCGTTCAACCGATCACCCTGAAAATTGACATTTATGTATTTTTCTCATATCTATAATATAAAAATGAATCGCAAAATGTGTTGGTAAGCGCATAACTCAACAACGCCTCGACCAATTTGGCCAAATCTTTTTTTAAAATGTTCGTTGAAGTTCAAGGATGGTTTTTACGGCGAGAAAAATTAGAATTATTGCTGGAAAAACCCTAAAAATAGCCCTTTTCTTTTTCCCATACAAATGATTTGTAACTAAAACGTAGTCAATTTGAGCTTCATTGCTATGGTATAAAGTTCATATTAAATTACAAGCACTCACTGTTGTCTAAGCAATGTAGGTGTGTTCCTAACGTCAAAGATCATATCTATCAAAACAATGTGCGTGTGTGCGTTGGAGCACAGAATACATAGTTGGAGGAGTTTAATTGTCAACTGATACACGAAACAAATTCGTATATCGTGTTTTGTGCAGAGTGTTTACTTAGTTAGTGTTTGTTTAGTTCGTGATTAGTGAAAAAATAATTTATATTTGATATGCCTCCTATAAGACGAAGCAATTTAGGTAGAAGAACCAGAAATGCTACAAACCAAGCTATTTACCGATCTAATCGTACTGCACAAGAACGTGACGACGAAAATGAACGTGAAAGAATTCGGATATCACAAACGCGTGAAGCGAGAGGGCGACATTCAACTAATAATCGCGCAAGTTTGAATCGAGCTGCTCTCAGTTACGATGTGTCAATTGACTACAGTAACTACCAATGTGTTGTTATTGGTTCTATGAACTCGGTTTGCTCACACTGTAAGGCATTAAAATACAAAAACGAAGCCAATGGATTGTGTTGCGCAAATGGTAAAGTAAAATTGATACCATTGGATCCACCACCAGAACCATTGTACTCATTGGTTTCAGGAATAGGAACAGATTCTATACACTTTTTGACACATATCCAACAATATAACAATTGCTTTCAAATGACTTCATTTGGGGCAACAAATGTAGTTCGGGAAAATTTTATGCCAACTTTCAAGGTATGTATTATAGCAGTTACTCATAATTATTTTAGCGAACAAAATTTTCTGTCAGCAAAGTTAAGATGTGTCACTAATCTTCAATTTCTTAATCACTAATATATCACTTAGTCATCATATTATATGGTGATTCAGTTTCAGTGACACTTTTATTATATTTTATATTTGATAGATATTAGTTAAAACTAAATATATACTTTTTAAGATCAAATATTATTTAAGTTTGATCACTGACAATCCATTAATTTATACCACACCATAATATTTGTTTTTATTTACAGATACAAGGGCAAATATATCACAGAGCAGGTTCACTGTTACCAGTGTCAGATAGCGACAACAAATTCCTGCAAATTTATTTTATGGGCAATTCACCACAAGAAATTGATCTGCGTTGTGCACATAACAATTTAGTAAAGAGGTCTATTGTAGAACAATTACAAACTTTATTTCATCAACACAATCAATTGATTATATTGTTTAAAACTGCCCTGGATCTGATGCCATCCGATAATCACAAAATTGTAATCAGAGCTGATAAAACACTTAAAGGTTGGATCGGTGGTTATAATGTTGCGAAATATCAACCAACCGCGTCTTTGCAACGGTACACGGTTAGCGATAAAAAAATTACTAAACAATGTGATAGAAGCAACTATACTCAAAGGAAAGTATAAAGGAGAAGATGTTCTCATACCGCGCATCCCAATGATTCCGACTGATGTGCTATTTGAGTTTAAACGACTACAGTTTCCAGTGCGGCTTGCTTTTGCTATGACTATAAACAAGTCCCAGGGGCAATCATTAAGTGTTTGTGGTATTAATTTAGAAAACCCATGTTTCTCACATGGTCAATTGTATGTTGCCTGTTCCCGTGTTGGAAAACCATCAGATTTGTTTATCTATGCGCCAGGTAATCAAACAAAAAACATCGTATACCACAAAGCACTACAATGATAATAATAATAATTATGATTCACATGATTAACAATAAAGCGATTACTTACTTTTAAATCCTTATATATGTTTTATTTAATTATGTTTTATTCACAACGCCCTATCACCAGGGTGACGGTTCTGTTCAGGAGAATTTTTTTAAATACGTAGGCAAAAAAACTGCCACATTACAAATCTTTTTGACAGGACGAAGTCTGTCGGGTCAGCTAGTACGTAATAAATGTATATGATTTTTCTATGCAGCATATCAACTATGTCGTTTAAGCGATCACCTTACGGCTCGTGTCGCAAAGGAAGCGAGTGTGCTTTGCGTACGAGTTGCATACAATATTTTTCTACCACTACGTTTATTAATGAAAGAAAAAAGTAACTTATATAGGTATTTTATTTAAAGTTTGAACGGAAAGAATTTAAAAAATGAATATTAAATATAGAAAAATCAGTAAAACGTAGGTACAGTTAATAGTGAAATTTGAACAATTTTGAATTGTGCCTGTTGTAGTATCATTTTTTACTAACAAGTTTTAATTAATTGTAATGTCTGTCAACGGAATTCACTGCAAAGATAATGTTAGAATGACAAAAGGAAGTTTGCGACACGAACCGTAAGGCGAGTGCCTAAAATCGGGCGACCATTTGCGTACGAGTTGTACACAATATTTTTTCTACGACCACGTTTATTAATGAAAGAAAAAAGTAACTTATATAGGTATTTAAGTTAAACTTCGAACAGAAAGAATTTAAGAACTGAAAAATCAGTTAAACGTAGGTATAGTTAACACGTAAAATGCCGCCATGATAAAAAAATCGGGTCCTAATGGCCGGACGAGTTTTTTCCATCAATCATATACAATTATCTATAGTAGTAGGTAAAAACAGCCAGTTCCCAAATAAGTGCAGTTTTTTATAAAATTAATGTTTTTTTTCTGGTGGCTCATTTTGACCCACCACGGCCACAAATACATATGAAGTTCGTCAAGGCCGTGGTGGTAAAACCCGCCCACCGCGTCGTTCCTGTTTATTTTCAATTTAGTTCGCGTTCAGACGTGTCGGTAGTCGGTATTGACTGTCTGGTGTCGTAGACTAATACTGCTGTGTTGTTTATTAGTGAGTGAATTGCAAATAAGTGTAGTGAAACATGGCTAATTCCTACGAAAATGAACAGAAACGGCTCGAGAAATTAATGCAAGAAATGTTATCGGATGAGTCAGACTTTTCCCCTGATCATTCGGAATATAAGCCGTCGTCGGAAGATAGCGATTCCGATCCGATTATTCCAAAGAAGAGGACCAATTTTTTTGACCCACTAGCTAGCCAAAAGTTAAAAGTAAAAAGAAAGTTACAAATACCCATAAATCAAGATTGCAAGCCATCTACTAGTTCCGATAAAACAATACATCGTGTTAATGATTCTCCGTTTCAAGTCGCTGGTAGCATCACACAGGCTTCTTCTGAGGGTAACGCCCAAGCGTCGCTAAATAACGTAAGTGTCGGTGATTTTTCCGATATTGATGATATTATTGAATCAGTTATTGCTCAAAACGCCTATGACAATATATCGGACGATGACAATAAAAGCCCAGACACGCTTCCAATTTCCTGGAATTCGTTAACCGGGAATTACAAGCAAAACTTTCTGTTCGCAGAAGACAGGCCCGGCATCCATGCGTTTTTGTACGACAACTACAAAAAATGTACATACGAAGTTTACAAAATGATGATATTTTTCAATTATTCGTAACAGAGACAAATAGGTATGCGGTTCTAGAAAAAATAAAAGCATTTTTAGGAAATCAAGAGTAAGGGATTTGAAAGACACAAATCAAGAAGAAATGGAAAAATTCATCGGTATTTTATAATGTGGATGGGCATTGTTACACTGCCTTCTATTTCGGCATATTGGTCTAAATGTTTAAATGTTTTCTGTACAAAAATAATATTTCAAAAATAATGTCACGCAATCGCTTTCAGATGTTACTAAAAACGTGGCATTTTTCTGATAACACGGCCGAAAATGCCCAAAATTCTGTTGACAGATTATATAAGATTTCACCACTTCTTGAAAAACTTCGCGAGTCTTTTCATTCTAAAATTGTGCCTGGTCAGTATATTTGCATCGACGAGACTTTGGTACAATTTAAAGGAAAATTGAAGTTTATACAATATTTAAGTATCAACAGGCACAAGTTTGGCATTAAATTATTTAAATTATGTCTTGAAGGAGGCTATTTGTATGATTTAAAAGTTTATTGCGGTCAAGAGAAAGACGCTGAAGGAGCTGAAACAGTTCCAACTAAAGTTGTACTGAATCTAGCAGCTGATTTACTTGGAAATGGACGCACCCTTTGTGTAGATAACTACTATACATCGGTCGAGCTAGCGCACAAGTTGGTGTCTGAGAAAACTTATCTACTAGGGACGTTGAGAAGCAATAGAAAAAAGATCCCGAAGAATGTATTAGAAAAGAAACTGAAAAAATGAGAACATTGTGCCAAAGAAAGTAACATGGGGGTCTTCGTAGAAAAGTGGAAGGACAAGCGAGACATTTTGATGCTTAATATAAAGTTTGTCCCTGAAATGGTGACCCTTCGTAAAAGATCTGGGAAAATTCAAAAACCGAAGTCTGTAGTGGAGTATAATAAGCACAAAAGCTACATAGACGTGTCAGATAAGATGTCCTGTAATTTTTTCAGCTTTTTTGAACTTGTTTTATTTTTCATTCTAGACCAAATGAAATCATACAACACCTCATTACGGCGGGGAGTGAAGTGGTATAGGCAATTAGCCATTGAGTTGGTTGTTGGGTCTGCTTTGGTAAACGCCTTTATCATTCATCAATCTATTACCAATGACAAAATGAGTATTACAATATTTCGGGAACAAGTTATAGAAGGTTAAAAAAACATATAAAAACAGAAAGTAAATAACTATTCTATTTATTTTTTATTAGGTTTGGCAAAGCGACATTTTCCTGAAGACAATCAATCATCAATAGAAGAACACCATGTTTTAGAAGAGATGGAAAAAAAAACAAATATGCTCTTGTTGCTATAAGAAAAATTTAATTCAACTGGGAAGGAAGGATGCTAAAAATAAAACAACTAAAACTAAATATTGATGAAATAAATGTTCAAGATTCCTGTTTGAATTGTTTCATTGAATGTCATAATGCCTTCCTAAAGCCTTAATCACCTACACATTACATTGTATCTTTATAAAGTTTATAAAGTTTTTTTTATAAAAAGAATATCTCTTTTTTATTTTTTTATAAAGTTTTCGGGCCATGGTGGGCCACATAAGTCCAACACATACAGGCCAAATAGACTAAAATGAATCCCAAACATTTAAGAATCTTTCCTCCCTAGGGAGGAAAGTATTTTTCCTCTCCCTCATTTCAAGTAAGTTGTAAACGATGAAACTTGTGAATTCATTATATTCATATTGTTTCCATAATTTCTAGAACATCCTGTATATCCTGTTTTTTGGTAAAAATCAAACATTAATGTTACTTCAACGTAGTTCTTCAATACAAATTTCAACTTCAGGAATCTTAGATATACGTTTTTTGAGTTCAGAATAAGAAAAACATAGTATGATGTGGCTCACTGACAGTAAACACGGCGATTGACTTTTGAGGTGCGAAGTCGCTACAATTTTTGAAAAATGGAAAGCGATTCAAGTGATTTTGAATTTCCAAATACACCACCTAATATTAAGGAACAAGCCAACATAGCGTCATTAACCTTATTATCCAAAATACCACAAAAAATTGCAGAATATCTCAATCTTCCAAATGCCGAACATTACACAGGGCACAGTTTCAGAAGAACTTCAGCAACTCTGTTAGTAAACGCTGGTGGGGATATTTTAGCTCTAAAACAGCATGGCGGTTGGAAATCAACCAATATCGCAGAAGGTTATGTAGAACAATTTTAGACAAAAAAAGAAAAATTTCTGATCAAATTATGGGAAATAATGTAGAACCTGAACTTGATCAAAATCAGCAAAGCACTTCTAGAAGTTACCACCATTACAATGTGCTAAGCGAAAATATTTCAAATACTAAAGCTCCTGTTCAAACCCTATCTTCTTCCAATGGTGTTCATATAAGTGCTGCTCAAAACTGCACATTCAATATTAACATAAATACTTCTAAAATATAGTTGAACAATACTATGTACCTAATTGTATAACATATATTGATAAATTTGTTTAATAAATAATTCTTGTGTTTTTAATTATATTCGTTACCTATTTGTGTCGTAAATAAATTTTCATAAAAAGGTTGGTAGGAGGAAAAATCATATGTATCACATGGGAGTAAAGTGCCTTTTACTCCCTTGGATGTTTACATCCCGCGGGAGGAAAAGTGGCACTTTCCTCCTTAGTAATACAAATAGCTATTGTTATTGACATTTCCGTGAGGAAAAGTTTCATAGCGTGTACTTTTACCACTCTAAATTATTACTTTTTCTACAACTGCTATGAAAAGTAGCATATTTCTCATAGCTTACTTAATTTCAAAACCACATATTGCTCACACTGTGAGAAATATTATTTCTCACGGCATTTTGCCCACACTACATACATTTATATGGAGAATCCAGTAGGGGATCCTCGATGCCCAGCCAATTTCAGAAACTCGATGCCCAGTCGTTTTCGGTGTGTGGTCCTCGATGCTTAGACTTTTTCTACAAAACTATTTACTTATATTCTTTAAATTTGTGCAGTTGTAGAAAAAGTATAGTGTGCAACATGTGGGAAAAGTACTTTTCCCACTTGTTGCACAATATACTATTTCCAATTGACATCAAATTGAGAAAAGGCCCATTTTGCGTATAAAAATTTGTGTACAAAACTGTATTATGCGTAGTGATTGTAAAAACATTTTATTATAAATATTTTCTATTACTTAATCTGTTAAGGTAAGGTGGGGCAAGAGCATTTTGGAGGCCACTGCAGTATATCCAATTTATAATCTAGTTTCGTAGTGAATGGTGCTGTCATCTATGAAGAATATGTCTAACTAATTCGCTCAAAATAATTCAACCACAACTGGACACTTGTTTCTTCCGTTGTGTGAGTGACACGTTTCTCAATTTTAATGCGCATTTGTAATTTATATTCGAGTTGGCATGTGTTTTTAAATCTATAAGCACCGGTGAATTAGTGAATTTTTAATTCGTGAATTTTGGTGAGTACGTATACTAATTAAGCTGTTTTTCTAATCTAAGAGGTATTTTGCAGTTGCTTAGCTAAATTGTTGTTTTTGTTTATATGGCGCACTTGACCCGACTATTTCCTTTAGTGTGGCTAGTGCAGCTCATTTCGCCGGGGCACGTGCGTCATACAGCGCACTTGCCCCATGCAGTAATTGATAATTTTAATTTTCTTTACAGATATCAACATGGTGCGAAAATATATCCGTAAAAGTAATCGGGGAGCTGGATATTCTGCTGAAACCTTACTGTTGGTCGTTACATACGTGAGAAATGGTACTATGACCGCGCTAGTAAGGTATACAATATCCCTATAAATACAATTAGAGATCACGTTAAAGGCCGAAGGGGCCAAAACAGCAGTACGTACTGCCGGAGAACAGACCTTAGTTATGAACATCATTGGCTTACTGTACTCGTTGACTAGAAGAATGAGGATTTGGATTATCCAGGAAAGAGATAATACGGTTAGTAGGAGAATACGTTAAAATAAATCAGATCAAAACCCAATTTAAAAATGGATGTTCAGGAGAAGACTGGTTTTTACACTTTGAATGTCCCCACAATATCTTTATAAAATCATCACAAAGTGTTGAATTTGCAAGGAAGAAGAACATGGACCCATTTTTGATTAATCAATTAATACTTTGACTTATTAGAAAAAACCGTAAAGGAGCTTGGTTTGGAAAACAGACCTTGTTAGATTTGGAACATGGACGAGACCAGTTTTTGCTCCGACCCGTCTAAGACCAAAATTATTGGGCAAAGAGGACTTCCATCAACCCGTCGACGAGTGGACCCGGTAAACAGAACAGTACTAATTATTTTTAAAGGAAAACATGGTATGGGACCAGTGGGTAGCACCAGTTGGAACCGAATTCCCGAATACTACCTACGCAGCCACTGCAAATGGCTGGATGGAGACTACCGTCTTCAAACATTATTTTGGAAAAAGCTTCATAAGTCAATTACCTCCTGTAACGTCCAGTATTAGTTATATATGACGGGACACATTTAAGTGTTGATCTCATTCAAATTGCCATTGCAAACGACATGACTATATTAAAACTGCCTCCGCATACGAGTCATCTGTTGCAGCCCCTAGACTTGAGTATATTTAAGTCAATAAAAAGTCGATAGGACGCTAAGTTAGTAGACTGACAACGCAAAAATGTAGGCATTAAAATTCCCAAGAGTATTTTTTCCAAGCTCATCGGCGAAATATGGACTGAAACCAAACCAGAAATATTGTTAAATGGTTTTATTAAAATCGGTATTTGTTCAGTAAACCGTAATGTAAACCTTCTAGAAATTTATGATCCAAGTCCATTAAAGAAATGGAAATCATTACAAACACAGAGTGACAGTGGCCAACCAGCAATATCCTCATAAAGTCAGGGCGACTCTAATGGCTTTATATCTCCAACGTCTCAAGAAATGCAAGCCGATGAATCGGCTTCTTCCGTGAACGGACAAGACGAAAATATTTTAGATAAAAGTGTAAATCGTACAAAAGTTCCTGACAGTAGTGACAATTTGCCTCAAAATATAATTAGATTTGAAGAACTTTTGCTCAAATCATTAAAATGAGATCAAGTTCCCTCAAAGCAACCCAGAAAACGTGTCTGTTTAGGGGCAGAAGTATAACAAGCAAAGATGTTTTAGAATTTCGAGAGAAAACAGATGTCAAAACTGGAGTGAAACCGAGATTTCAAATAAAAATGACAAGGTCGCCGATAAAAGTGACTCGGAAGAAAGCAACTTTGAATCTTGGAAAAGTGATCAAAGTGAGGAGATAATAACCGAGTTTGATCTAACGTCAGAACCTGGAGATCCTGAAGTTGACCAAACCATATCATCACCTATTGAAGCGAATATTTCTACAATACGGGAAACCGATTTTCATAAAATCCAAAACGGAGACTTTGTATTGGCTCACGTTTTTGGAAAAAAGAAGTTACAAATGTGTGTCTGGTAACATCATTGTCTGATAACGAAGCTGATGTAACTTGTTTACGTAAAATGCGAAAACCATGGGAATTCAGGCTCAAAGAACAAGACAAATGTTCCTTTTTATTGTCAGATATTATTTATATACTAGAACAACCTAAATTGGTATCATATAGAGGTAATCAAAAATATATTTTCTCAAGTGCTGTAGATGTATCTGAACAGTCGAAAGATCTGAGTTATTAGTAGCTATATTTTATGAGAAATACATTAAGTTAGTTACCCATGTTTAATTTTAGCTTTATATTTTTATTTTTATTCGATTTTCTTAAGGTGGTGCATTTTTAAACATTTCTCTGTAATTTTCTTGAGTTTGAACGTGTAATAATAACATTTAAAAAGTTTATAGCTCCTGTAGTTTGTTTTTGGCCAGTTTTGTTTTAATTTTATTTGAAAGCAAACATTTTATTGTGGTGATTGCTCTTGCGTCGTGTATGGTTCGGCACATATAAGCTAAAATATTGACGAAAACGCACTTGTCCCATTATTCGGAGCAAGTGAGTTTTTGGTACCAAAAAATAAAAATTACAATATTTAAAAAATATTTAGCTCTTTTCATTTTTTATTGTCATTTAAGTATAACTGATAACTTATAAGCAGACAATCCGATGACGCTAATATCAAATACTTAATGAATTTTTAAATTGAATTATTCATTTTTTGGTACGCTCTTACCCCACCTTACCTTATATAACATAAAAATTTAATTAATTATTGTTAATGCCCATAAATCTCAATTTATAAGATATACTTTAAGAGTGGTTATTTGCAGTACTAGAAAGTATCAAGTTTGTATTTTAAAACAAGTATGGAAGAATCGAAGATATCTAATACTTATATTTCATACAATTTATTGATAGACATTTATAATCATTTATCATTGGAAACAATAGGTTTGGGTTTATGAATCGGTACTGATATAGTAATCGGTAAGTTCTTTCAAAAAACAAATAGCAATTGTGACTGAATAGTAATTAGTAAGTAATTTCAATAATCACAAATAGTAGATTTAAAATTGAAGCGCTAAAGAATACTTATCATTCTTTTGTTTACAGATACGTAGTTAAACTATCTTCAAACATTGAATAATAACAAATAGTATTTGTGACAGGGATTAGGTATTAGTGAGTAGAGTTATGGGAACGCATATAGTAATAGGACACCGCTAGATTGCTGAATTGCAATCCCACGGATTGTTCTCTTCATAACGTTTTTTATGATCGCATTCAGATTTTATATAGCTTCCTAGTTGTAAAGTCTTAAAGGCTTAACTGGTCAATTGCAAAATAATATAGGTTTGCGAAACCCAGATAGTTGAGAAGTAGCTATGTCTTTAGTTATAGAAGAAGAGAATTTTATGTATATTCAGAATAGAAATAATACTCTAAATAATCAATTTTACAAACCAATACCGAGAATTACTCCATCCAGACAAACTAATCATCATCCCAATTTTTTCCAGAATAGCAATGCTAATTACCAACATTTCAATTCGCCACCTTCTCAACCCATTATTCCAATTAATCGAAATTCAAATCCAGGTGTATCTAATAATCAATTCTCGCAACCCCAACAGAATTTTAATAATTTCAATCGTCCTTTCATCCAAAATTCGCAACACCAGTGGAGGAACAATAATAATTTTCAAACTCAGAGACAACCATTTTCTAATCAACCCAGGCAAAGCCAGATATCTCAATATCTGGCTTTGCCTGGAGCACCCTAAAATCAAAGCAGAAATCAATCAAATCCCAACAAACCATATAAACCTACTCTAATGGACACATCATCAGGTAATACAATGTTAGCACCTCAGAGAAAATTTACGTCCACAGAACTATTTGCACATGATGTAAATCATCAAAATTATGAACTCGATAACCCATTTAAGAATCAAATTCAAGGTGAATGCTCATACCAAACCCATGATGTCCAAAATTCTAATTATTTTTATCCACATGAAACCGATAAAACATATCCAGAATATGACAATTCTAACCAATGTCAATTCGATGATCCTTATCAAATTTCTCAAGACCCAAATGAAAATTTTCAGCAAGAAGCCTCACAGAACAATCCCCCCTAATAACTTTAAATATATCCAGAGCTAATTTACCACATATTTACATCCCCGAACTAAAAGCAATTTTTTTAATCGATACAGGTAGTACTTGTAGTTTAATTAAACCTGATTTAGCTTATCAATACCAATTTTTAACATTTTTAGAGTTTCAGAATATCACAAATTCTATCTCTTTAACTTTAGCGATAAATATGACGGATTAATAGGCATTGATTTATTGAAACAGTTAAAAACTTCAATAGATATGAATTCAAAATTTATCGTAACTCCATTTGCAAAAATTCCAATAATATACGAAATTAAGAATGAAATATCGAATATTCAAAATCCTAAATATCAAACATATCACTTAATAATGCCTAGAACTCAACAAAAAGTTAAAATACCAGTAAAAATGAAACAAGGCACCGGACTTTCAGAATATAAAAAGTTTGCACCTCATATCGAGATGCCGGTCGCTGTAGGAAATATAGAAAATTACTTTGCTCTTACTACGATCATAAACTCTAACACTAAATCTGAAAAAATCGAATTTTTCGAACCAATCGATATTGAAATTTTAAATATAAACGAAATTAATTTCATTGAAAAAATGGAAACTGATCATGAAATTAGTGAAGAACATGACCATATTTTAAAGACAAATTAAAAACATATTGATCTAAATAATTGCAATCCAGAAGAAAAAGACGTTATCAAAAAATTATGTTAGGGGAACGCATAAGGTAATAGGACACCGCTAGATTGCTGAATTGCAATCCCACGGATTGTTATCTTCATAACGTTTTTTAATATCGCATTCAGATTTTATATAGCTTCCTAGTTGTAAAGTCTCATTTTAGTTGTAGAAATAAAAGTTATTTTTTAAAAAGTAGCTTTCATAAACTACGAATTTAATTGTAGCTTTAAATATAACAAACATTGCGCAATGTTTGTCAGGACAACGTCTGCCTGGTTCGGCTAGTACACTATATAGTCCGACCCGAAAGTATTTGGAATTAGAGAAAAAATCAACAAATAATAGTACTTTTATTTTAACATTTTATAATATTTTCTACAAAACAAATTACTATCTCACTAGCCAATACACGCACCATTTAGATGTAGACATTTTTGAAGTCGAAGCGGAATGCCCATAATTAGGTTTGATGAGTGAGCATCAGTAACAACTTCCCAAGCTTTAGTAACGGTTGCTACTAATTGAAGTTTCGTTCGAGCGGTTGCCCATTCCACATCGATTTTCATTAGTCACCAAATGTTTTCGATGGGATTTAAGTCGGGATAAGCTGCTGGCCATACTATGGTTGCTATCGCGTTATTTGCAAGCCAACCTTTTGGAAACAAAGTAGCGTACACTATCTACTGTACCATCAATAATAATGCTCAAGTCAGTGACACCACGTGATGAAATCCCTCCCCAGACCATGATCTTTATTGGAAATTTTTATTTTTGTACCGTAGGTGCTCTGCTAAGTATCTATAAACGATTGTCACCCAGCTGGAAAGATGATTCATCTGTAACGAAAATATTTTCAAAAGTATCCTCTTGAAAATTTTCGCAAAATCGAAGTCTAGTCACTAATAGTTGGTATCCTTCTTGATTTTCTTGTTTCTCTTTAATTATGTGTTCTATAGCTTTTTGCCAATTTTGTTTTGTAATTTTTGATAATTGCAATAAGCAATATCATCAAGTTTAATTGTTGTATTGTGACGAGACAGATATCCTTTCATTTGTGCCCAAATTAGCTCGATCGGATTCAATTCGCAGTGATATGGTGGCAATCGAAGCACAATAATTCTTCTGTTACCAAACCACACACTGGTGTAATCGGCGCCGATGGTGTCATCGAAGCCGACCCTGTCTAATTCGATATCTAAGAGTAAAAATTTTGGCGGGAGCGCATGGATTTCTAGGAATGGCTATTTTTTGTGATTGTTTTTATAGAGACATTTCTAAGAAGGTCGATTCTTGGGAGCCGCAGTATAGAAATTTCAGGAATCCGAATGTTCCAGAAAGAGTTTTAATATATAAGCAACTACCTGCGTCGGTGCCTCAGGTTTTCTGTGGTTTCCCTGTAACCTGGTGAATTTATTCCCCAGCCAAATGTCCTACTACAGGGAATAATACAGCCGCAACTGTACCCGCCTCCATTTACTTGATTGTTGTTATTATTGTTTGAAACCTCCGCGACGATCACATATGACATTAAACTCCCGCAAAGTCGCCATCTCGACACAATAAAAACCACCGCCACCATCCATATTTAATTCTATACATTTTACCTATCTCCCTCTCTACCTCTCTCCCTCTCTCCCTCTCTCCCTCTCTCCCTCTCTCCCTCTCTCCCTCTCTCCCTCCCTCTCTCCCTCTCTCCTTCTCTCCTTCTCTCCTTCTCTCCTTCTCTCCTTCTCTCCTTCTCTCCTTCTCTCCTTCTCTCCTTCTCTCCTTCTCTCCTTCTCTCCTTCTCTCCTTCTCTCCTTCTCTCCTTCTCTCCTTCTCTCCTTCTCTCCTTCTCTCCTTCTCTCCTTCTTTCCTTCTCTCCTTCTCTCCTCTCCTTCTCTCCCTCTCTCTCTCTCCCTCTCTCTCTCTCTCCCTCTCTCCCGCGCTCCCTCACCCCCTCTTTCCTCCTCTCTCCGTCTCTCCCTCTCCCCCTCTACACTTCTCTAGATCTAGATCTGGAACACTTACACCGATTTTTAATTATGATGTTAACTAGGCCTGGGTTTGATCCCGGGGCCTCTCGGTTAGCAGACAGAGCATCATTCCACTAGACTAAGGAGACCAATTAGCCCATCCCAAAACCATGGTAGATGTATTGACCGCTGCTCTTGAATATGAAGCAGCCACGAAGACTTCGGGATACTACAAAGGTAGGACCATGCAAGAAGAGGGTGACGAAGACAGACAACCAGATCGCCTACTTGATGAGAGTATAATAGACAAGAGGCCGAAGAAGATCAGATGCCGGAAGTATAATGAGCTAGGGCATCTACGCAGTCTGTCTGCGCCCCAGGACTCCTGCAACCTTAGAACAGTCACAGGGAAAATTAGACAGGGGTGAACATCGAGCTGGTATGAGTTACCGAATTGTCCTGGAAAAGGCCTGTTGAAAATAATCCTTGAAAACGATTATGGTTCCGAAAAGAGAAGACATCTAGTTATTCCGAGAATGAGAGTAACTGAGGTACTGAGGAAGTTACACTACAGTCCATCGGGAGGTAATTTGGGAGTGAAAAAACCCTTCAGTGAATCCGTGAAAGGTTTTATTGGATGAACAGCTCTGAGTAATGAACCACTTCGCAAGAGAACGGCATCCTTGAAACAATATAATGTATGTAGCTCTTTCGAAAGGATTGCTTTAGATATCGCTGGATCATTACAAACGGCAGAAAATGGTGGTAAAAATACATTCTGGTTGTAATGGACTATTTCAAAAATTGGTTGGAAATTTACGCAATTCACAACCAATAAGCCTCAACCGTCGCGGATGTATTGGTGAAATAATTTATTATCCGATATGGAGTACCATTGGAAGTCCATAGCGATCAAGGAAGAAATTTCGAGAGCCAGTTATTCCAGGACAACAGCGTTGCATTCACAGTAAGATGGAACGGTCGAGAGAATGGGCAGGACCATTGGAAAATACCTATCCAAAGTAGTTTCCAGACACCAGAGAGATTGGGACCAGTACCTTTCCCTATTTGCATTTACCATCAATGAGTCCACGGTGAAGCACCTGCGAAAATCCTGTTCCGATGAGAAATAAGGCTACCTTGTGACATAGAATTTGGTTGTCGACCGGGAGAAGATCTAGCGGGAGAAGGTTGCGTGATCCAATTGAGAATAAATGTGGACGATTTTCACGGATTGGTTCGAACGAATCTTCAAATTTCCAGCGACATAACGAAAAAACGGTACGATACGCAGCCCACAGAATGCAGTTTCAAAGAAGGGGACAACGTATGGTGACATATGATGAGAAGATACGGCTTTTCTCCAAAATTACAGAAATCTTGGGAAGTTCCGTACTTAATCAAGAAAGAGATCAATGAAGCATAAGATTCCCAATGGAAAACCGAAAGTACTGCACCAAAGCCGACTATCGCCATTCGATGGAGACCATGACCTAGAGGAAGGAGTGAACCATATCCGAGAAGACCTGCATTCAAAGAATTTATGGGCGTATATGGAGGTACCAGGAAAGCTAGATATGGAGTAACACACAACATCTCCGCCAGTAACAAACACGCACGAGGGTTGGCAACATTCTTTCGAAAGAAGTGGCAATTAGAAAAACTTGACTTATACGGTCGAATAATTATCTGAGGCGGTGGATAGCAATTGAAAGTGAAGATGGCGCCAGCTGACTACTTCTCGTAGATGTGTAACCACACGAGCCAAATAGAGGTTGTCGGAAGGCGAAATCTTCAGTTTGGATTAGAGATTTTAAAGAAGAAGGCATTACGGCACACTTGAAGAGGCCCAAGAAGGTCAAAACCGGTCAGTGTACCATGCCTTACGGTTGCGAATCACCACAGATCAGAAGACCCAAGATTATTCTCGATTTACATTCCCAAATTTTAAATTTCTAAAAATATTTACTCTCCAGAGGCAAGTTAAATGTCGGCTAAAAAGCTGCCATCTCGGGTGGAACAATAGCTAAAAGAAGTTTTCATTTACTATTGATGGGCGGACCTCCATTGCAGGAAGAACATAGTACGGGATCACAGTTCATTTCATAGATAATGATTGAAATTACCAGTCAATGGTTCTTGATTTCATCCCATCTCATGGACTTACACACTGAAGCAGATATAGCAAATATTTTTCATAAATATTTAGTGGATTTTAAATTGTCAAATAAAGTACAAGGAATAACTGTAGACAATGCCTCCGCAAATACAAAGTTTATGAGTGAACTTGTCAAACTACTTCCAGATTTTAATCCTGATGATCAGCACTTCCGATGTATGGCGCAAGTTACTAGGGGAAAAGGAAATTGAATGTAGTAACGAAAGTAAGAACGAAGAGGTTTGCAGCCCAGGCGCCCCTTGTAGTGGTTAATATTAACCCCGAAGGTTAGAAACATTCCATACGAACTAATATGAGCTCGGATCATGTTGAGGTTGATAAAACTCAAACAATTATTTAATTAAATATAATAATAAACACATGTAAGCAAGAGATATGGTAAATTAAGTATAAACGTAACAATAAACATTATACAAATTAATTACTATAAGAGGAAGAATTGTAAACGTCTAAAAGGAATTAATATTCTGTTTTGTTTATCGATGATAACGAATGTTTGTTATTGGTACGAGTTGAACTTGATCGTCCTAGTAAATTATGGGTCATGTATAGTTAATTGAAGTGTTATTTAGTGTGTAAATAAATCCCAGTGCTACTTGTCGAGGTGTTTACTGTAACCCTATCATCCAGGTTGGGGTAAGTCCACGATTACTTTAATCCATGGCGTAATCTTGAAATTTATGGTCGTTATCCGTCACATCCACTATCAACAATTTACACAATACTTGTCTATACCGCCATGCCCTGCTACCTCACAATAGATACAACACACTCTTAATTCATGATTCAAGTACACCAATAAATAATAGTACGTTTTATATCAAGGGTGGAATATACAAAAGTCTACACGAATAGAAAGATTTGTTTCCCGAGCCGAAGGCGAGGAAAACGATTCTACGAGTGTAGAATTTTGAATTCCACCCATGTTTTAGACTATACTTTTTCTACGACTATCAAATAAAAAACAAAATAACGTATATTGAATTGCTAACTCCTTAATTTCTGGAGTAGTTGTGGTGAAATCATCACTGCTGTCAGTATCAAACACTAAAAAGGAATCAAGCCATGTAATAGCTATGATTTAAATGAAATCATATCAATTTACTTGCTTTTTATGAAGTATTTTAATTTAAAAAAATAGATAATTAAACAAATTTGATTATCGACATTTTTGACAGTTGACAATTGTTGCTAAATAGCGTTTTTTATTTTCTTCTTAAAACGTGCCACAACATACACTTATGCTATACTTCTAGCTCTAATAATTAATACTCAACGACCATATTAGTAATCTGACGTTCACTTTAGAGGATTTTTATGCATTTTGATATTTCTGCATTACTTATACACTGCGTTCTTCAGCTGGTGTAGAAAACGGAACACGCCTATTTTTCTCTTTCTGTCAAATGAACCGTCACATTTAGAGGGCGCCACAAGTATTCATTCCATACCAACGGCGAGAATGAAGGTTATTGCCCTAGAGTTAGAATGAAGCTATTCCATAATCAAAAACAAAGTCTGAATATAGAAATTCTATAATAGTCGTAGAAAAAATGTTCAGTAATCTGCAAGATTAAAAGAAGCGAAATGTTAAAAAATAAATTTCGCTCTGCATGTGAGACGGATTTAAGTCCTATCTTAGATTACCACACACGACATGCTTGGAGTGGCTTTAAAATTAAAAGGCGGCATCAAAAAAAAGTTTTGAGTAAACTTTAAAATACTAACTAGTAAAATTTGGGGAGACAAATATACCACCCTTCCTCTTGTGATAAATTTATTAATAGATAAAATAGAATATACCGTTAAACAAATGGATGAAAATTTTTATCGGCGTGAAGTCGACGAAAAGCTCATTTTGGCATTCCAAGAGAAATAATGTAAAATATGTGAATTTGTTCAATTTTTGTTTTTTATTTTTTGAATTAAAAGAAAAGTTTATTTTTTAAGCTAGGTACTTTTATATTTTGTTGTGTTCTTTAGCTGTATACGTTTTTTTATGTTGAATATATTGATTAAAATATTGACATGAGCTCTACTATTGTAAGTGAGGCCTACTTTGTTCTATAACTTTGAAAATTAAAAATAAATTCCAAACAATAAAAAACATATCTAAATTTCCAATGTAAATCAAATTAGTGTTTAAAAATAAAAGATTTTGCTGTCCATTAATAGAACTAAAAACCTATCTTTTGTAATATTTTTGATTTTTGAACATTGTATTTTCTGTATATGTCCGCATATGACTGAGGAAAAATACACGCGAGTAGGTAAAATTGTTGACAAAATTTTCATTTCCTGAGAAATGCAAAAATCTGATATGCAGTTCTTCATTAAGAAAGAATGTTGGTTTATTTCAAATCTCAGCTAATGAACCTGCTAAGAATTGATTTTTATAGGACATAAAATCATTGATATATATTTTATGAAACATGAATTTATGAAATTATAGAAAAATATTTAAAAAAAAGTGACTAAATGAAACAAATAACTCATATTTTTAGATGATGAAGAAAATAAATAAATACTTATATTTCGATTAACTTATGAGCAACTTAACTCGAAATGCTTTTCCAGTATTTTTACTTGAAAAAATTACTTGATTTACATGTTAAAATTTGCCACTGGAGTACTTAACGTATAAAAACCAAAATTTTCATGTTGACAAATACTGACCATTTCTGATTTCCTAATGCTTTATTTACGTTTAATCACTCGAAAAACTATTTATTTTTAAATTTGCTTTGAAAAAGTTGCCTCCTATAAAAATCTGCAAGACTTGCAATACCAGTGCCAACACCAAGACTGGAACTTGCAAGACCAAGAGCACTTATTACACTGCAAACCTAAAACCAAGACCACATATGCAAGACCAAGACTAGCTTAGTCTAGGTCTTGCATTTACTCATCACTACTACTACTACTCATCTAACCACAGCTGAACCGGAACGAAGTATTTCAACATTAAAGCCATTAAAAAAATATTCTTGCCAACTTCTATGAATCAAGGAAGACTGGCGGCCTTGGCAATGTTATCTATCGAAAAGCAGTTTATACAAGATTTGCCCAATTTTAACGAAGCTGTTATAAATAAGTTTGCTGAGAACAAAAACAGAAGAATGGACTTCTCTTTCAACCAGTGAAATACAGTTTAGACATTAAGCGTGAAAAGTGACTGAGATAAAGGATAGCTACCTACTACATGGCCTGTGAGTTTTTATTTACAATTTTAGTTAAAAATTTGCATGTTCTTGATTCAGACCACGATAAAACTATATAAATGGGTATATGCAAGTATACATTTATTTTAGAGAGGGGTGCCTTATTGTTATTGCTTTCAGTCAGGTAATTTGTTTCGCCTGCTAAACGAATGGCCAACAAGTAATTTTTTTAGTCGCGGCGGACCAAATCTGGATATACGGTGGATGCGGAAGCTATTAAGTGTAATTCCGATTATTTTGCCAGTCGACAAACAAAATACCATACTCATCCCAAAATACAGAGGCCATAACCAACCATGCCTTAGTAACACAGTGAGGAAAATAAAATGTCCATCAGACCTCTACAATATCACAAGGAGCTACTGACAAGACAGATACGCAGCCCTGAGCTGTCCAAACGGGAGGAAAACAAAACACTTTACTCAAGTATGCCCCAATGATCCATATGCTGTTCCATTTTTTGAGACTTAATCATGGAGGAACTACTTGATGAGGTTGAGTCGAGTGAACAGTTAGAGGGAGTAATAACATACGCTGACGATCAGCTGCTTGTTACAGGAGCAAACAGCCGGAGGGATTTGGAGGCAAAGACGAATGAACGAATGGTTAAAATAGCGACATGGTGTCAAAAAGTAAAACTTGATATGTCGACAGACAGGACTACGTACAGCTTAGTAAAAGGGCAACTCTCGAGAGACCCCCAATTAAAACTTACTAATAAAGTAGTCAGAAGATTTCCGAGACTATGATGGATTTCCTCCTCGAACCACATATTATTCCAAGACAACAACACGGATTACTTCATTGTGTGAATGACTGGACATCATTATTGAATAATAGAGAACCTATTGATATATTGTATTTAGATTTTTCCACTAGCGATTTACTGTTTCACGTTTCCAGCAAAATATCGCAATATGCCGACGACTCAAAAATATATGACAATCCCATCACAAGTCATCTATCTATTCAAAACGACCTAATGTCAATACATCAGTGGTCTTCGGAATGGTTACTTCCATTGAACACTGAATAATGTGTAGTGCTTCACGTCGGTAAAAACAACCCACATTTTGATTATTTTATTGACGGTCAAATTCTAATCACAGTAACCTCTCATAATGACCTGGGTGTTATCGTGAATAGTGAACTATCGTGGTCCGATCATGTGCTCTCAGTATCCAAACGTGCAAATACCAGACTTCATCTGATTAGGAAATGCTTCTCAAAAGTATCCTTTCAGAGCTTCTGCAAATTGTATGCTACTTACGTCAGACCTATCCTTGAATACGCCGGGCCAGTTTGGTACCCGGACTTGACTCGGGATAGAACGTTGCTGGAAAGTGTACAGCGGAAGGCTACCAGAGTTGCTTTTGGACCTGTAAGACCTTCATATGAAGAAAGATTATCCATGGCAAATCTTACCACGTTTGAGCTGCATAGGATGCTAGGCGATCTTATTGTAGCCTTTCGAATTCTTAAATATAATTTTGGTGATCTAAATACAGTGTTCACCCTAAATACGGACACGAGACTTCGAGGACACCAGTTCAAGTTAAAAAAGAAAAAAATTGCGGTTAGATCGAGACAAAACTTTTGACCAAACAGAATTTCCAATATTTGGAATGATTTGGACAGTGAAATTTTCTCAGCAACAAGTGTCAACATATTCAAAAATAGACTAGATCAGTGTTACTTATTTAATAACTTTAAGAGCTTAATCGTAATTTCTTCTTCCTCTCATTTGTTTGTTCACTATTAGTAGGTATTTCTTTTGAAATGTATTTTTTTTGAGCTTAATAGGAGCCAGCTCCTCTGCCCTCATTTATTTGTAATAATAATAATAATAATAAGATCGAAAAAGTCAAGGTATCTGGGGATGACAATAGATGTGCCAGGACTGTTCAGCTCCCACATCACAAATGTCTGCGAAAAAGCGGTAATGGTGATGCATGAACTCTCTGGTATTGCGCAGAGGGAATATAAGTTACCATACCATCACATTCGAATGTATCTAAATTCAATACCGGCGTTGGTAGTAGGATAGTGTGTGGGTCTCCAAAAATAACCAAAAATGTAGTAGGTATATCTGAATTTACAGAACCCGTTGTAATCACTCTAGTGAGCAGAAAATCAATAGGGTTCATCTTTGAGACACCCTGAAGAGTATACAATTCTAAAATTGGTCACTTGTATACACTCCGGAGGCTGTATCGTGCTAACAACCCGAAATTTCTCCAAAAGCGACCAAACATGTGACACTTCAGGTGCCATAGCACGCATTGTACTAGCTCTAGTGAGCTGAAAATCAATAAGGTTCCTCTACAGGACACTCTAAACAATACCCAATCATAAAATTGGTCATTTTTATAGACTCCAGAGGCTGTATTGTGCTAACAAACTGAATTTTCTCCAAAAATCACCAAAATTTCATACTTCAAGTACCATAGCAGCCGTTGTACTGGATCTGGTGAGCTGAAAATCAATAGAGTTCATCTGTGAGATGCTTTGAACAATATTCAATCATAAAATTGGTTACTTGTTGCACTCCGGGGGCTGTATCGTGCTAACAAACTGAAATTTCTTCAAAAATCACCAAAATGTCGTACTTCAAGTACCATCGGTTTCATCTTTGAGATGTCCTGAATAATATTCAATCATAAAATTGTTGACTTGTTGCACTCCGGAGGCTGTATCGTGCTAACAAGGCATGTTACAAAAAGTGGCCGACGACAACGACAACGACATACACACAGAATTTTTTTCTAAAAACCTTTTTTTCGTGTTGTTCTTGGTAAAACACGTAAAAGTAACTCAATTTTTTTTCCAAAATTCAAACTTTTTTTGGAGTAAACCAATACTTTTCTCGTATATTAGATAGGTTGGGCGGAAAAGTAAAACATGAAAGATAAACGGTTTCAAAGATTAAAACTAACTTTTCCGCATCAGTGGGATGCTCCGAACAACATTCTATCATAAAATTGTCACATGTATACACTTCGGGGGATGTATCGTGCTAACAACCGGAAATATCTCCAAAAATGTAGTTTATCTGGATTTATAGGACCCGCTGTACTCGCTCTAGTCAGCTGAAAATCAATAGAGTATATCTTTGAGATACCTTGAAAAATATCCAATTATATAATTGGTCACTTGTATACACTACGGAGGCTGAATCGTGCTAACCACCCGAAATTTCTACAAAAAGGACCAAGAATGTGGCACTTCAGGTACCAAAGCACCCGTTGTACTAGCTCAGGTGAGCTAAAAATCAATAAGGTTCATTTATAAGATGCCAATCATAAAGTTGGTCACTTGTATAGACTCTGGAGGCTGAATCATGCTAACAAACTGAAAATTCTCCAAAGAAGACAAAAATTTGGTACTTCAAGTACCATAGCACTCGTTGTACTGGCTTTAGTGAGCTGAATATCATTAGGGTTCATCTTTGAGATGCTCTGAATAATATCAAATCATCAAATTGGTCACTTGTATATATTCCGGAAGCTGTATTGTGCTAACAAACTGAAATTTCTCCAAAAATTACAAAAATGTCGTACTTCAAGTACCATAGCACCCTTTGTACTAGCTCGGGTGAGCTGTAAATCAATAGGATTCATCTGTGAGATGTCTTGAACAATATTCAATCATAAAATTGGTGACTTGTTGCACTCCGGAGGCTGTATCGTGCTACCAAACTGAAATTTCTCAAAAAATTACAAAAATGTCGTACTTCAAGTACCATAGCACCCGTTGTACTGGCTCGGGTGAGCTGAAAATGAATAAGGATCATCTGTGAGATGTTTTGAATAATATTCAATCAAATGTTTCGTGCTAACAAGACATGTAACGAAAAGTGGCCGACGACAACGATGACATACACACAGAATTTTTTTCTTGTTGTTCTTCATGAAAAACGTAAAAATAACTCCAAATCTCTTTCAAAATTACAACTTTTCTTGGGGTAAACCAATACTTTTCTCCCATACTAGATAGGTTGGTCGGAAAAGTAATAAAGAGAAACTTGACAGAGCCCCTTAGAGGGTTCCTAGTCAGAGTGACCGGAACATTTGGTACCACTCCGGCTCAGGTGATAATTATCCTGG
Organism: Galeruca laticollis; assembly: GCA_963921935.1. Taxonomy (NCBI): domain Eukaryota; kingdom Metazoa; phylum Arthropoda; class Insecta; order Coleoptera; family Chrysomelidae; genus Galeruca; species Galeruca laticollis. Next base: position 28,404,039 of record OY998181.1, read on the forward strand.
TAGGTATGTGGTAGCTTAGAGGCCAGGCGAAGTGCTACCCTCTATTGGCAAAGAAAAGGTGAACCCCAAAAGATCAATGAGATACTAGAAAAAGACGGAGCAAATTCAAAAAGAGATATAAATGAACCCATAAAAAGAAGATGGCAATCCGAGTGGGAGACTGGAAGAAGACTCTACCAGTTTGTGTCAAACATCGCGGCCAGATTGAACCAATAGCACTTTAATACAACGCCAGGACTCATTCACTTTCTCACTGGTCACAGGCCGTATCCACCATACATGCAAAGATTTAATCTAAAAGAGGCAGGCAGATGTTATTGTGGAGAGGGAGGAACTACAGAACACGCTGTAATGGAATGCAGGCAATACTTGGACCCAGACAACCTCAGACAGGACCTCAAATGTAAGGCAATAAGACAAATATTAAATACGCCTGAGTTGTTTGACAAACTAAACAGACTGGCAGGAAGATTCTCAAAAGAAATGCAAACGAGGTACAAAAATCGACAGATGATCCGGATAAGACAAAATGAGTGTCTTCTGGAAAATGCCGGTCTAAGGGCCTAAGGCACATGCATGGTCAGGGACACCCAAACCGAAATTGGACATAGGATTAAGGTAGACAGGTTGGGTTAGAAACTAAGAAGCATGTTATAAATAAGAAATTAATACGATTGTATTACTAACACTAACATTATATTAAGATGCTTGTAAATTAGATGAGTAGATAGAAAAATGGGTTGAATTAGACTTCAAGGTGTCAGCCTATTATTGTGTCACTACAAAATAAATGAAAAAAAATCATCCCAAAATACGGACGCCATAACCTTGCCTTGCTAGCACAGTCACTTTGTCTCTTTGTAGAGAGTAGTTACTTCTGTAGGGATAACACTGATTCCATTCTCTATATTTATGGGTAAAACTGTAATATAATGTAGACACTATTTATTCAGTTGTACCCTGTACAGCAAATCTCGCGCAGCATCCCAGAAACATGAATCTACATACAATACATTCGTAAGCTTTAAAAAGTGATCAAACGATTGAATTTATTAATTATCTGAATCATAAATATGTTTTTTTTATTTGTAAATGATTCATCAAATTTGCATTTTCGAATTTATAAGAAGCTTATTGAAAAACGTGAAAACAATTTTATCAGTAATCGCTAGATGTTGCGAAATTTTAGTTCCGGTTCAGGTTTTGCATCAATCTTTATTTATAAAATTTATCGTATTGGGTCAATTAATTCGATAGTTTGTATAATGCAGGGTGTTTCAAAAAATATGCCCCCCTTACTAGTATAGGACGATCACTGCAAAATAAGTTGGGTTCGCCCAGTACAATTATTTCGTAACGGCATCCGTTTTCAAGATACAGGGTATTGAAAAAAGAATTCTTATACACATTTTATAAGATTATGTCGAAACTACTGACGAAATTTCAATGAAATTTTGTACGAATATGTTTTGGAAGCTGACGGATCGCATAAATTTGTTTTCATATCTGCCGCTCACAGAGGATGCTAGTTACACTGTTCGAACTGACTAGCTTTGCACATATCTTTTTAGAGATTAAATTAAATGGTACTCTTGGTAAAAATTGATACTGTGTACCGTTTTCGGATTTTTTTGATTTTAAAATGATGAAGTAGTAACAAACTAATGCTGGTATAAAGAATTTTAAAAAAACCATTACCTATTTATTAAAAACTTTCTTAACTATCAATAAATCTCAGTTTTCCACTGACTCAGAGAAAACCATTTTGAGGTTTGCGACGAACCCCAAATGTTTTAAACGGAAGGAATTTTGAACGCTTAGGCCTCTTTCACACGGTCAGGGTGTTTGTCCGGCCGAGTTTTCGCCCGTCAGGCGGACAAGTAGCAATACACAGTTTAGCACACGGGTGAACAGTATAGCACACGGGTGAATCGCCGTCCGGGCATACAAAACGCCAGGATGTACCCGCTAGACCTCACGGAGCTCGGACGGGCAATCGCCCGAACTATGCCCTAGCGGACCACAGTGTGTTATAAATGCGTTTACATGATCCGGATGTTTAATCGTCCGATTGGTCTATACTTGTATATACTAGTTTGCAGACCAGTAGCGTGTAGTCTGTTCTCGAGAAGACTGTGTGTGTACTCTGCAGTGTAGCTACGAGCATTAGATCATGTCGAAAGAAGTAGAAGAAAGAGATTCTGAAATCCTGATTAGTTTAGTTCAGGATAAACCAGAAATCTGGAATAAAGCTGCCGAGGATTACAAAAATCGTAATATAAAAACTGAAGCGTGGAGGAGTATTTGTGCGCAGTTGAAGGAAAATTTTGAAAATTTAAGTGACAGGAAAAGAAAAGAATTTGGTAAGTTTAAAATTATTTTATCATGTGCCTCTTTTATGAACATTGAAATAAACATATGTTATGATTGGGTAATAGTATTATTAATAAAACAAGACTTCTAAATTTTCGACAACTGCCATGATACTTTGCCTACTTCAGTTAGAAAATAGTCACTTAGAACATTTCTGATATCATTAGCTGCCCTTCCACCTTGCATATTTGGTTGTAGTGGCAAATCATTCATACCTACAACTGTCATGGTATCCTCAAAGTTATATCCATCTCTTTCTCTCACGAAATTGTGAAGCACTACATAAGCGTTCACAATACTAACGGCAAAATCTGTATTAACATTCAAAGGTCGATGCAAAATTCTCCATTTGTTTGTCAGTATACCAAAGGAACACTCAACATATCTCCTGGTTCGGCTGAGGCGATAATTGAAAATTGTTTTCTTCTGTGAAAGTTCCTTTCCTCCAAAAGGCCGTAGTAAATTAGTTTTTTATCCAAAAGCTTCGTCTCCTATAAGAAAATAAGGTACGTTTGGAGCTTCAGAACCAGGTAAAGGCTTTGCAGGTGGCAATCCCAAGGACTTTTCTTGTATACTCTTCCACAAAGTACTTTCTTTGAAAATACTTGAATCACACTCACTCCCATATGCACTTACATCAACATAAATGAATCGATAGTTCGAGTCAGCAACTGCCATCAGCACAGCTGAGAAATAGGACTTATAATTATAGTATAAGGAACCACTAAACTCGGGTTTTACAATTCTAATGTGTTTCCCGTCCACAGCACCAATGCAGTGGAAAAAATTTGCTCGTTTTTCGAATCCTGCAGCAACTGACTCGCAATGTTCTTTCGTAAGCTTAGGAATAATATAAATAATAATAAATTATATTATTATAATAATAACATCAACACTTATTGAATGTCCCTTGTATATTGTAAAGAGTTGTTTCTAAGGCAGATACTTTCGATTTTATTGTTTTTCAAATTATTTTATTAGTTACCAGTTTTTGTCGTCTGTGTGTGTACATTCCATTTCAATCTTTCAATCGTTTTCAATTTATTGCTAAACATCAATGTATTAAATTTTTGAAAATGCTCCGAATTAGAGAGCGAAACGTCAATAAAAACATAAATTGATACAGAATTTACGTTTATAACCTGATGCCCAAGAAAAATGTAAAGAAAATTATATATATATATATATATATATATATATATATATATATTATTAATATTTTTATATATAATTCTTATTTATATTAATTTAATATGAGATAATTTTTTTTGATTAATTTGTTTGTGTGGCTAGCTCAGTTATTAATTATTATATGATATTATATTATTATATTCGTTCGGGAGCATGAGACTCATTCTACCCTTCGAGTTCTGGCTTTGTTTGATATATTGCTTATGTAAAATAAAAAGAAACACTGTACTTTCAATGATTTAATTTTATAACGAAATTTTTATTTAAATATTTATAAAATAGTTACGCCTATGGAATTACCAAAACATTATCATGAATGATACCATACACATCCTATGCGCATGCTCAACTAAAAACGAATGAATGCGAGACGGTACGAACGTTTCTTATAGACGCTTTGCATCTGCGTGGATATTCGATGTTTCATAGAATCGTTGCCGTTATAATGCTGGTGATGGAGTTTGTATAAAAAAATTTATGTTTAGAAATTATATACATACAAAGGATAAAATTATTTAGAAGAAATAGGTTACAAAATTATACATACTATTGGAAATATTGAATCAATGGATTAAAATGCATTTTTTATATATGATTCGAAATGACGTAAGTACAAACATTATTATATAACAGAATAGGCCTTTCTAAATAATATTGAAATTTTGTCGATTGAATAAACTACATAAAGTATTTTTCTTTTTTTATAGATCGATCATATAGACGCAAGAATTATTATACACATGGAAATAGTCACTGAATTTATATTCGAAAGTTATTATTCTTATTATTGGCCAAAAATATTGAAAGAAGCACTGACCTGAAGTCTGGATTCTGGATCTAATCGTCTGGAAACAGGAATACGCCTTCCGAAGTTCAAGCTGCGTAATTTCTTGAGAATTTTGGATATGCTCACGGGAAAACTGGGTACAAACACATGTAAGTGGTCTAAGTTTTATATTTATTAGGAATCTATAGCTTTGATTATGATAATTTGTGATTTTACTTAAAATTTCTGGAAAAATTCTTTTCATCACCTCCTCGCTACTTCGACGCCAAAAACCAACAACTAACGCTTCCTTTCGATCGTCAATTTTTTTATCAACAAATAATATATTGTTTCTAAGCTCACTGATTTTCAATAAAGTTTTGTTTAATTTTAGTTGATCAAAATTTGTCCTGTCATTTTCACACCAATCACATTCTTTCTGGAGCTGTCGAATTATATTCACAATTGCAACACTTAATGAAGTTTTTGAAAAGATATATGAATGTGAATTTCACTTGAAAATTATCTGTTTTCTTTTACTAATTCAACAAATTTCAATACAACAAATATTTTACAGATAGTGAAATTCATTGTTATATTTCGATATGACAATGTCTAGTTTTGTTTTGACATTTATGACAACTTGAAAATAATATTTATATTTATGGACATAAATTCTTTTATATAACATATCTATATCTTTTGCTTTGGTTATTTGTACTATTTAAATTCTATAGTAGCAAATATTTCCTCAAATCCATCACCATTTTATCATTCATTAACTCCATAAATTTGATATAAATTGTGACATATAAATTACCTTTATGTCATTGATATTTTTATCTTCTAAACTTATCTAATTCTTTATACTGATGATGAACCTGATTTATATTATTCTGTTTCAACTTATACTTATATTAAATTAGATAACTAAAACTTGTTTAATTTCAGATGAAATAGCTGATTCCTTCATGACAACTAAACATCCATATTGGGCAGATTTATTGTTCTCCACTATACTTGTTAAGCGTTTTCAAAATTTAGACAATTATTAAGGTAATTTCTTTATTTTTTATTGTTGCTTTTTTTAATTATTGTAAACAAATGGTTTAATATATTATGACTTTATATGCATTTTTACTTATGATAGTGGTTTTAATAATGTGTTTTTAATTATATAGTTTCAATCCATTTTAAATACTAAGCAAACTATTCTCAAACAGCTGATATTCTTATATATATATATATATATATATATATATATATATATATATATTGAATTGACCTGATGCCCAAGAAAAATGGAAAAAATTATATATATATATAAATATATATATATATATATATATATATATATATATATATATATATATAAATATAGGAGATAGTCTTTGCCGACTAATTAGGTATAAAACCACGAATATTGGGGTAACGGCAAGTTAATTAAAGAAAACTCTTGTTACTGTTTTTCTTCCAAGCTTTCGGAAACGTTTATTTCCATTATCAAGGATAAGTAAATTGAGATTGTTATAAATTGGTAAATATAATTATATTTGAATTTCTTAAAAAAAATTTCAATCATAAAACATTTTGACAGATTCATGAATGTAAACATTTTCTTTATATGCTAAAATGTTTTTAAAAACAAAAGAAAAAAATTGGTTATATTTGTAATATAGGTTAATAGTTATTCAAATATTCTTCTTTTATTATATAAAATTCAACCTCAAATTATTATAGATGTCATCATGTCATCTTAATAATTTAAAAGTATTGAAAAAAATTTTAAAACATTTACCTAAAATAAAATTATTTCTAAAAATCATCAAATTTTATTTATATAGCTTTAATTATGTATAAGAATTTGAAATTTAGTTATTTTTATTATCAATTGTTAGTAGATAATAATAAATATCACTCAGATTATTATGGTCACTTTTTTTATTGATAGTATTAGGTTCTTGAAATATATGAGCCATTTCTAAGAAAAGTCTTTTTTGGTATTTGGTTGTATGTCGAAAATATTAACAGATTCAAAATCCATAAAGTGATCATTATCAACTTACAATCGCTCTTATGGAGACTGAAGGATTGTGTATATAAGCAGTGGCAGTTACGAAACAATCTATATTTCTAACTGTAATGAGAAATTGGATAGTTTAGTTTCTACATGAATCTGTGAAACTCACGTAAGCTACTGATGAAAGTCGTAAGCAGAGAACACAATGTTAATCAAATTTCCGTTGAATAAAATCCCGGTTTGAGATTTATTTCTCACATTTTCTACATTTTCATCACCAAGTTCATTCATACTTCTTGTATAAGTCGCATTTGCTCTGTCATTTCTTGTCTAACAATTTATAATTTTATTACGTGCCCAAATTACTTCTGAAAGATTTTTCACAATGTACTTTCCATATTTTTCTATTCTAAACAAAATGATATTTCTGATTCTTGTTAGCATTATTTGAGTTACCCAAGACATTATGTAAAGTATTGCTTCAATAAAATATTTATGAAGTTCTTAAAGTTTGACAGTACATGACGTTTATTAAAATAGAAAAATGTATGCAAACAATCCTTTATATATTAGGTAGTTAAGTTAGGAGAGTTTGTTGGAAATGAAAGGAGATACGTGACATAATTTTGACAGTTGTTGAGAAATTTTTTTACCAAAAAGGATTATCCAAAATCATAGTGGAGAATATTGAAATATTGACCAATTAATGACATGAGAATACAGATTTTATAGTGTACTGGGGTATGTAAGTATTCTATTCAAAAATTAACAATAGAAATATTAGGAAATGAGAGCAAAAGAATAACTTATTCCGAGTCTGATTATCAGACTCTGGTAGAGATAATTTTAAAGAAAAGACATTTTAGAGTGTAAGAAAATTGATTCAGTCACTTGGAACCAAAAGATAAAAGCGTGGGAAGAAGTTGCAGAGACATATATTTCATTGACAATTGAGCCCAGAGTTTTTGAACAATAACGTTGTAAATTTGGTAATTTAAAAAAGATAGTGTACGTTGTAGGAGTTTATATAAATATAGAACACGTGTAGGAGTTTTGGAAGAAAGAAGAGAACAATTTAAAGAAAGGTTTGGTTAATTTTTTATCAGATTTAGAAGCAGTGTATGTTGCAGAAATTTTTTAATCTTTGACATTGAAGGTTTTTTTTGTAGATTGTAATTTAATATAATTTTTCTTATAAGGTAATATTAACGTAGGAAAGGATAATCCAAAAGAAAACAAAGATCTTTGTTTGGGATATATAAGAGAAACAGCTCCTGTATAAGTTGAAGGTAAGAAATTTTGTTATAAAATTTGAATAAATTTAGAAATTTTATATATAATAATTTTTGGTTACAAAAGAAATAATTATATACATGGTGTTTCTCAAATAGGCAACATAATTTGGGTTTGTAGTTTATTTAAAAAAAAAGGGTGTTAAAAAAATTTATATCTAGTTCTAATATTGTTAAGAGATAGAATAAATACCTCACTTGTAAAACGAAAGAATTTGTCAATACTTCAGTATTAAAATTTAAAACAACATAAAATTATTAAAAAAAAATATTGAAAAAGGAGATATAGATTAATAATACAATTCATTCAAGAACCGACTCCCTGTAGAAGAGTCATACTGTCTAGAGCCGGAGCAAATACATTTATTTAAGACAATTCAACAAATTCTAAATAATACAAATTGAGTTTTACTTACCTTTTATGTAATATTATAAATATTACAATATATATATATATATACATATATATATATATATATATATATATATATATATATATATATATTGGTTTTCCATCTATTAAGATATTTAGTTTAGTCACAACATATTAACACAGAAATATTTGTGCTAAAATCTCCCCCTTTAAAGATCTAGGCGGGAAGGGGCTTTAATTCTTCTCTGGCTTCGACAAAGAACTTTAGGTAGATGTGCCACCTATATCATTTGCTCAGTATAAGAACAATGCCTCTTTTCATCAAGCATATACTGACTAATATCCTCTGAAATACAGCTTCTGAAATCCTCACCTGGACCTGATTCAAGATCCTCTGTGGATAATTTTTCGTCGGTTTTGTCAAATTTACTAGGAAGAGGGTGAAGGAACTTTCGATCCCTTCGATAGGTACCTTTGGGGGCTACGTACAATGTATGATCGCGGTAAATGGTGTTTAGGTGTTTAGACTCCCGGTTGACGTAAATCTGAAATCCAAACATGTTGGCTTTCTTGAAGTTCTTGTAAATCCTCGGCCCTAAGAGCAGAATCGAAATGTTGTTTTTGACTATTCCTTCTTTTTTTCTCTTTTTCAAGGATTGTATGGCGATCAGGTGTAACCGAACAGTAATTCTGCAGGACTACAACCATTTTGGTGGGTATTGTTGGTAAAGCTATGAACATTTAATATGAGTCTTCATTCTTTTTGAAATTTTTCACCTGGGACGCAATGAACCCATTGCTTTGACTGAATGTGGGACTAGACGTCACGAACTCAAATTTATAATTTATTCAAAATTGCTGGTACTCTGAACCTGCTATCTGTAAAAATTATGAACAATTGTCACTTCTGACGACGAGGTACTCCATGGCGTACAAATATCGACTTGAGGTGAGTTATGACAGATGATGAAGTTAACTTTTCTAACTTAGCTATTCAATAAATTTTGAATAATAGTCTGTCTCAACAATCTGCCAACGGCGTTCGAGAAACTCAGATGGCAATAATGGTTCAAGGAACACAGTTTTTAATAATTTCCTCAATGCTTAACGATAGTCCTGGCCATCACACAGATTGTCTAGCTAAAGATCGACATTTACTGACTCCTTGATGGCCAACGTGTAATTTTGCTAGGACATCTCTCCTCGATTTTCTACCACTTGTAGTTACTCAAAACTTATGTAAAATTGAAGAATAAACTGTTTTCTATCATGAAATGGAATTGTCATGCAATTGCAATGAGTAGAAACTACCAATTTGAAGATCTAAACAATTGCTGACAAAGCTATGACGCGCTATGAATCTGTTCATGCAGCTTCCCGAAAAACCTCTAAGATTATAATTTTCTACTACTTGTAGTAAGCTCAAGTAACTATAAATAAAAGAATATTATATTTTTTGTCCCCAAATGGCACTTTTGAGCGATACTACAATCAGTAGTAATCAACAGTTTATAGGCGAAGAGTCTATTGGTGTGAAAACAAACTGAATATTATGATGTAATCAGTTCCTGTAGGTATGTATTTGTAAAACTAATATTTTTTCCATTTTCTACCACTTGTAGTAGCCCGACGTAAATAAAAAATTAAGGAATGTAACTAGTAGAGTAGAAAACAATATCTTAAAGGGCGGGCTGAGAAGCCATTACATGGCCATTACCGAAACTGCAAAACACATTAAATTTGATAAAATTATAACTTTCTACCACTTGTACTAATCCAAAAATAGAAGAATATATTATGTTACGCTTTAGGTTGCCATTTTCATGCAACAACAATGAGTAAAAATTTCAGAATTATCGCAGGCTTGTAACACATACCTAGAGGATGGTTTCGAAACTTTGACGCAATGTAAATTTGTTATATTTGCCTAGCTAGGATTCCAGCAGATGGAAAATAACATAAAAAATAGATGAGTTTTAATTTTTTCATTTTATATGAATGGTTACAAGTGATACAGATACAGAAAGACATAATAGCATTTGTAGTGAAAAGAAATGTGATTAAGTGCGTATTGCAGCGTTTTTGTGCATTCTTTTGTTGGAATTTAAGGTAACATGTATCTTTATTGTATAATTAATGGATGAAATATAGAATTACAACACCACCCACCAACTATTTGTTGCTCAGTGTGGAAACCACTGAGTCTCCGGTCCTTCGCAAACTTAAATAAGAAATATATTCGTTATTTTTATTAAAAAGTGGTATTTATTGAAGCACATTACCTTACATCGATTGGAATCAGAGGCCACCTGTGTTATCGAAGGATTGCTGTTTTACACATAGATATAATTAGATTCAAACAACGATGCTTTAGAGACTGTTATTGCTGATACTTGGCATACATGTATTTAGCACGTATATAAAGAAGAAATGAGGTTTTGGGATTTAGACATACGTGTTGAAATGGTGACTGAACCATTTATTATAGAACTACAAAAAGAAAATGATAATTGGTTTTCTGAGGAGTCATCGATGAGTGACAGTGACGCCAGTGAATTTTTGAGTGATTTTACAGACAATAATCAGCGCTAAGTAATCATCGTTTTTAAAATTATCATTGATATTAGTTATACATTTAGTTTTGTTATTGTCCCCTTATGAATGACATCCCAGGATTTACAGCTAAAAAAATTATATCGTTTGGAAGTAACTAAAAGATGTAAAACAACAGATTGTAAAAAATGTTTGGCTTCGTATGCTACACGAGGCTCGCTCGTGTATTAATTACCATAATTACATGATCGTTGCATAAAACATATTATAATCTACTAAACACCTTATTATAGCTCAACCTTAAAAATGTGTATTATTTTTGATAACACCCTGAATATACATAATAATTTCGTATTTCTGTTCTCTCAAATTTAAACGCCAGAGCGTACATGAACATTTTCTGTTTATTTTTTATTTAGGACTATTAAGAACCCTTCAAAAATGATGCGCTCATGAAGTTCGCTTCTGCAACTGATTTTATAGAAAGTAAGAGCGATGAGTCACTGAACAGAATTTCGACCTATGACTATAGCTGCTGCCAAGAGTTCATAAAGGTAAGAAAACCACATTACTTTAGGCGAAGCAGTTTCGGCCACCCCCCCCCCTTCTCGCACGCCTTTCAGCATAAATACAGGAAATAACATTTTTAACGGTTAGTATTCGATTTTCGCTGAAAGTGTTAACACGTCAAGGTCCAAAATGTTTACTGTTTCCTAACTTTACGGCAGGAAGGTCAAACCGACCGATGATAGATTTGGATCGTGGCTCCTGTTGGAAAATTTGGAAGGTAACAATATGGTTACAGATATTGGAAATATTAATTACACGGAAGGCGAACACCTACTAGAAGATGGACTTATACGAATTACAGAACCATTTTGCTACAACATAATAATTGTAAAGGTATGCGGCTTAGAGGACTGCGATGGAAATTCTAAAATTATTAAAAAAGAACGTGGAAAGTTTGGCGAATTGGTTTCCGCAAAACATGGAGTTAAAGCTTAGCTGTCTTTCCTCTTACTAAGTAACAACCCGCTTGCTATTGGAACAAGAGAAATAATCGGGTATATATAAACTCAAATGTCCAGAATGTAATGCTATCTATTTGGGTCAGACCCTTAGAAATTTTGAAATCCGATACAGTGAACACTTACGAGCATACAGATTAAAACAACCAGATAAATCCCACTACGCAAAACATCTACTTGACACCAATCATTCATTGACACCTAACACAGAACTAGAAGTGCTGCATATTTGTGAAAAGAAACAAGAACTGGATTTCCTTGAAGAATTGGAAATTAGAAGACATTTAAGAAACCCACAATATGAAGTTGTCAATGAACAGATAAATTTAGGCAGCTCTCCACTAATAAACTGTCTTCTTAAGTGATAATTGTGTAAAGATCGGCAGATATAGTTTTCCTGGTTTTCTATATCATTGCACAGTTATACTGATCTTAATTGGAAAAATGATATCCAGTATATCACCATAGGGCTAATAATATCTAAGCTTCAATACTTGTAATATCACATCTTCTTTTTTCTATTAACATATATTAAGTCAATCACAAGTTAGGTCACTTCTTGGACTAGCCAAAAATAACTACTAAACATCAGGTAGGCATCAAATGAAATGTAACTTCTGTCATTCTGACGATGATATTGATTTAACGAAACAATTGTCAATTTTTTAGAATTTTCAAGAATTTTTATTATATTGTGGAATTCGCTAGAAACAGTGAGTTTCATTTAAAACACTAATCGGAGAAGATTTGGAAATTATTAAAAGGAAACATAAAGAACATGTGTGCATTCCATACAAAGTAGAATTGGCAGACGTTAAACTCGACAGGCTACTTAAAGAAATAACAAATTTATTGGAGCAACTCCAGAAGGAAGATTACTACCTAATGGACATGGACATAATGCAGGATTTTGCAGGAGTTTTTAACAAAGAGGAAATGATTAATTATTTAACCAACGACTTTGACTTTTGCTCTATGTTTTGCAGAAACCAATTCACCAAACTTTCCACGTATATAACTATTAAAAGAGATATTTCTTTTTTAACAAGTTTAGAATTTCCATCGCAGTCCTCTAAGCCGCATACCCTTACAAGTATGATGTCGCAAAATGGTTCTGTAATTCGTCCATCTCCCAGTGGGTGTTCGCCTTCCGCGTAATTAATATTTTCAATATCTGTAACCATATTGTTACCTTCCAAATTTTCCAACAGGAGCCACAATCCAAGTCTCTCATCGGTCGGTTTGACCTTCCTGCCGTAAAGTTGGGAAACACTAAACATTTTGGAGCTTGCCATGTTAAAACTTTCAGCAAAAATCGAATACTAAGCGTTAAAAATGTTATTTCCTGTATTTGTGCTGTCAAGAAAGAGTGGGGGTCGGCGAAACTGCTTCGCCGAAAGTAAAGTAATGTGGTTTACTTACCTATATGATAATGTGTATTAAGAAAAATGGGGTAGAGTAAGTCAAAATAAAAAACAATTGAATAAACAAACATTTTATTACACAATATCAACTGACTGAGAAGGGGTGACGTCATCAGCATGACATGCGCACAAGATTTCTGACGGCCGCCTCATGATTGACGCATGCGCAGATCGAATTGAGTAAAAAATTACCACGATGGACCTTGGCGATTTCCCATGTTATTTTACATAAGGAATGGTCTGGAGCCCGCATGGCCCCTTTACTAACGTGGAAAAACTTTTTCTGCAGTCCTTCCGGTGTGTTTTCGTCCGAAAGCTCAATAATTTTTCTCAGCTCGTCTGCTAATAGTGCAGATGAACTTTCCTTTCTCTTGGTTGGATCCATTTGTAGCTTCCGGCGCTTAGCATTTTTTGCAGCTCTTGCGTTCAAAAATTGTATGTCAGAGAATGGATTAAATTTGCGATTATACTTTTCAAAAAAATATTCCTGCAACTGTTTGGCTGTGGAATTCCATAAAATTGTGATAACACTCTCCTTGTAGTCTTCGGAGTTCTTTTTTCGCATGTTGAACCCATAGTCTTCAAGAATAAGCGCCAGTCATCCATAGGTATATCCGCTCTATCGAAATTATACTATTTTTCTGCGCAGAAGTTTGTAAACTGCCTCCATGCGCTTGCCTTCGATTTCCTGGTATTCGCGGGTGTCGACTGCTCAATCTCCTGGCGAATATTTTCTTTACTTTCTTGACCGAAGCGAAACATTTTTTTACGTCGTGCTACTTGACAGCTTCAAAAGTGAAATAATAATTTCGAGGTTAGAGCCTCACTTAGGTACCATGGCAACTCAACAATCAAGTCGACCACACATTTTATGTTTCGCTGGTGACTTGATGAAGAATATAATTTGCATTGTTGAAATAAATTTTACAAATATTTGACTATCCACCACAATTCGATGTGGAATTTTCTTAGCGAATACCTCACGAAGTCAAATTAATATCCGGAATTTTTTTCTCGATCATGAATATTTTTAGAAAATTTCCAGACATAATTTGACCTCTAGTGGTATTACTAGTGAAAATCTTTGCTCCTTCTATTTGACCAAGAGTTCTTGTTACATCTGGAATTGGAAAAAGATGCCTCTCCACATTTTTATTAAGTTGGATTAGGTCAACACTCAACCGAATTCGACCATTAAGATTTGGGATAACGACAACTGGTGCACACCAGTCAGTTGGTTTACTAACTGGTTGAATTACACCTTTAGAGCAAATGTTATCTAATGTTTGTTTCGAAATCGTTTTAAGTTGTAGGGACACACGTCTTAAAACACACAGTGTATAAGGTACTGCATAAGATCTTAATCTTATGTGATAAGTCTGCTTTGTATTTCCAAGTCCACTGAAGAGCTGTGGAAAACGTGGTTTCAAAGTTTTACGATTATCAGTAACCTCAAACAAGTGCTGAACAAGTCCCAGCGTATCATAAGCATGATAACTTAACAATGTTTGCCTGGCACCAGACACAACATAAAATCGTTCATTAACTGTCTTGTTTTTCACAGTAACTTTTGCCGTCAATGTTCCAGCAACATTCAACTGGTTTTGGACCATATCCACACGTTGGTGTCTCCGCACATGGTAGTTCATGGCTTTTCAACCTCTTATAGTACAAAGTCTCAGGAAGAACACACATCTGCACGTGTGTCCACTTTGGGTGTTAAAAACGCTGGACCAAAATGTTCATATTTGTTTGCCATAACTCCTTGTTTTTGTTAGAAGCCACTTCGCCAATAAATGTGTCCTGCTCATTATCAGAATCATTTTGAACTTGTTACTTAAACTATAGTATAATATGTTATAAACCCTCTTGTGCGGGGTTATAGGGAAGGAATTTGTTAGAGTTTTCCCCCAATTACTCAATTTTGTTTACTTTGAAATCTATTTATAACTGATAATCTCTTTTAAATGTGTAGGTATATAAATATTTGGATATAAATGAACGGCTAGTACGTACCATTCGTTGGACATATGTTTAAATGAATATTTACTAAGTACTTCATAAAATGAAAATTAATATTTATGTACTTATATTATAATACAATATTAACTTGAAATAGGTAAAGATGAGGGTCGTGAGGCCAGCAGTTTCCTTTGAGTGTGATAAGCAGCGATAAAGAAATAAAATAAAGAAAGATCCTACCTGCTCAGATGCTGCAAAGAGTTCAACTTTGAAGTGTTCTCTGTTTAATGAATGGTCTCACTGGACGTAGAGCTACGTATACGAAGCTTAGGAAAGCACTCAAAACTACACCTTGTGCTAGTCACAAGTTTCTACTTTCTGGCAAGCAAAAGCAGTATAAAAAATAAGTAAGCGGAAATCATGCAGTGAGAAGCAGCAAGCAAGAAAAAGATAAAGAAGGAGAAGGCCTAAAACCAAAAATATACTATTAGGACTTATTTACTTTTAATAAATACTGAAATACATACCTTTGATGTAATGTGGCCTTATTGTCTATAATGTTTTCTTCGTAAATCTAATTTAGATTCTCCCAAAAATATCCTCTAACTACATGAGTATGTCATGCCGACATAATAAAAGAATGAATCTCAATTCGATACAGTTAAGGATGGATCAAATTATCCGTCAAAACTTCACAAATCCAACTTTCTCTCATTAAAACCAGTAAAAGAGTGAATTGTCAGTAGCTAATCACAGATAGATGAGACACTGATTATAGCGCCATCTAAAGAGCCTGTCGACTAAACAATTGAGTGATGTTGAAAAGATTTCTGTAACTTTAGGTTTGGGTGGTATATTCAAATCTACTATATTTTAATTATTTTATTTCAAAATAGTAATTTATAGTCCATCATTTGACATTTCATTCAATTTAACTCCATTAACTCAATAATGACTAGATGTTGAGTTAAATTAAATGAAATATCAAATGATGGACCATAAATGCTTATAATGGAAAAAATAAAACAATAATCATATAAACAGTTTATTAATTTTGGTATAAAAATACGCAACAAATAATTTCTTTCACAAAGTACTTTTTTTAACAAACAGAATATATAATGTAAAAACAATGTAATAATTGAAAATAATTTGAGTAACATGCATTCTAGATTGGAGTATCATTAGATTTTTAAATGATGTTAAATCAAGATAAAAGTAGAATATTATTTATGAAGTTTATATTAATTTATCTATTTATTATTATACTCCTATAAACACATAGAGCTGGACAAACTAGTGGAATATAACTGCTAACTACTTAATCAAAAAAGTGTTAGCAATAAGTAGTTAACAACTATTTTGGCAACTTTCTGTGAAAGAAAATATTTGAGTATAATTAATACTACCAAAACTGCCATCTACGGATGTCAGTAAAACTTTGCGCCATTTACACGTCTCAAGTTACTCTAGAAAGAATAAAATTTCCATTTAATAAACAATTACATTACCTTATCATATTTAAATCACAAAAAATTTTGAAATCACGTAAAATACCATGTCGTATATTAAATTTATCCACCTTTTTCTATTTTCAATTGATAGCTACAAAGAAACATTCTTCCAAATAATTCTCAATTTATTGACTGAAATTTATTCAGATAAAATTTTTATATATACATAGTTATTTTCCAACTAATTTTAAGCTGATCTAAAAAAATCATTTGGCAATAAAAAGACTTTTTTGGTATAAGGCAGCAAAAATTGGGCCAAATCTAATGGCTTTAATAATATAATCACAGCTTATAGAGTAGAGAGATATTTGACAGATATTTATAAATATTATCCACATCGCAATCCTTTCCTAGCAAGGTATTCATGTCATTTGGAAAATTACATTGTTGTCTTTGCGATGTGTATAATGAACATTCTAATAGTATATGTTTTACATTTAGTTCACGGTTACAAATTATACACATAGGTTTATCAGTTTTACGAATTGAATATTCATGTGTAAGTTTAGTGTGACCTATTCTTAGTCTGGTTATTACGACCTGTTTTGAGCGGTTACTGCACATTCGCGGCCACTGTTTGACACTTTCCTTTATTTGTCTCAATTTTTGGAGTGATCCTTGCCACTCCGATTGCCACCGAGAATTAATTTTCATTTTGATGTAGGTTTTCATGTCACTGTAAACCGCACTGTTCACTATACGTACATCTCTGCATACTGTAGCGTCTTTTGCATGTTTGTCAGCATCTTCGTTTCCTTGTATTCCTTGATGAGAAGGCACATATAAGAATCTGACATCCAAGTTGTTATTTTGTAGTAGATGCAGTTGAGTCTTGATTTGTAGTTCAAGAGGGTTGTTAGTGTAAATATTTTTCAAGGTACTTAGGGCACTTAAGGAGTCTGTTATTATTACAGTTTTTTGCAGGTTTGACGATTGAATTTCGATTAAAGCTTGTAGGATAGCATATATTTCTCCTGTATACACAGAGCTTACGTCGGGTAATTTATATTTCAAAGGTGGTTTATAGGAAGTGATAACAGCAGCTCCAACTCCATTTGGGGTTTTGGACGCATCAGTATATATTTTATGAAAGTTAGAATACATGGAAAGTTTCGTGTGAAACTTCCGATATATTATAGAGGCTGGAGTTTCTGCCTTGTTAAAGTTGGTTAAGCTGGTGTCTATGCTTGGAATTTTAATAAGCCATGGCGGTGGTATATCAATATTTGCTTCTAGTATGGAAGGTATCTGCATGTCTAGTTGTATGATATATTTGGAAACTCTTTGATAGAACTCTTTTCCTGAAATCGTAGGTGTTTTGATATCTATTTGTAACTGGGTTATTGTAGTTTGGATGTTCTTGGTTGCCCATTATAGTACTGGCATAAGACAGTGTCAGGTATTGCCTTCTTTTATCTAGTGATTGCTCTCCTAGCTCTACTTGTAAGCTTTCGATAGGGGATGTTCTGTAAGCACCAGAAATGATGCGCAATGCTTGGTTTGCTATGACATCTAAACGTTTTAATATGCGTTTTTTAGCGGAGGCGTAGGCGATGGATCCATAATCGATCTTGGATCTAATAAGATGTCTGTAGATTAGGAGTAAAGTTTCTCGATCAGATCCCCACTCTCTGTTTGCGAGAACTTTTAATAGATTTAGTCCATTCTGACATCTAACGACTAGATTCTTAATGTGTTCATCCCAATTTAGTTGCGAATCGAAGATCATTGCCAGAAATGTGATTTTTGAAACATACCCGAGGGGACTACCATTTAGTTCAAGTAGTGGCTTTTGGCCTACTTCTCTCCTGGAGAACATTATACATTTGCTTTTCTCTGCAGAGAAATGAAAACCGGAGTCCTTAGACTATTTTTCAAGTATGTTTATGTGTGATTGTAGAATCGATTTCATTGTTGTTAGATTTTTACTTTTTATGTACATTACCAGATCATCCGCATACTGTCGGACTTTTATTGGTTTCTGTATATTAGTGGTGATGTTATTTATAGCTATAAGGAATAAAGTTGGGCTGATTACTGATCCCTGTGGTGTTCCATGTTGTTGTGTTTTTAGATCGCAGATCGAGCCGTTTATCCTAACTTGGAAACTTCTATTATTTAGAAAATTGTAAATAAAAGCCAGCATGTTTCCGTCTATATTCCATTCTTGCAAGGTTTTTACTATGTTAGGTCTCCATGCTGTATCGAATGCTTTGTTTATGTCAAAAAATACAGCTATACATTTCTGATTGTTTGCTAAAGCCTCATGTATATCGCTTTCTAAGTCGATGATGTTATCGATTGTGCTTTTGTGTTTTCTAAATCCACTCTGTTCTGGTATTATCAATTTTCTTCGTTTTAACTCCCAAACAAGTCTGTTATTGATTATTTTTTCTAGTAATTTGCACATGGTGCAAGTTAGGGATATGGGTCTATAAGAATCGACTAATAATTTATTTTTCCCTGTCTTCTGAATGGGTATAATTATTCCTTGTGACCATTTTTTTGGGAACGTATGTTTTGTCCATATTTGATTAAATATTTTTAACAGTGTTGCTTTAGCTGTTTCTGGGAAGTGTTGCAGAAAGCTAATAGGCACGTTGTCTGGCCCTGGGCTGCAATCATCAAAAGAAGTAAGAGCTTCGTCAAACTCGCTCTTTAGGAGGGGGTTGTTGATGTCCGTGTCTATATTGTTAATGTGAAAGTTGCGTAGACTGGTTTCATTATTTTCGAGGAAATTTTCTTCGAAAGCAGCATCGCTAGATTGTTTCTCGTAATTGCTGGCTAGTAAATCAGCAATTTGTTTTGGATTGCTAATTATTTGTCCGTTATCTTCTAAGGCAGCAATTTTCTGATATGAGTGGTGTCCCGATATTTGCCTAATTTTTTTCCAGATAGTGCTAATAGTAGTTGAACTATTTATATTTTGTACGTAAGTCTTCCAGCACTCTTTTCTACTTTTTTTAGCGTATATCTTGTCTTAGCTCTAAGGTTCTTAAAACTTGCTAGATTTTCAGGTGTCTTGTATTTTTTGTAGCGATTAAATGCTGCTTTACTTGCTTTTATTGCCTGACGACATTCGTCATTCCACCAGGGTACCGGATTGTGGCTTCTGATGGTTTCTGTCTTCCCAATACTGTCTTTGGCGGCTTGTTCAATTATTTTGGTAAATTCATTGACTGTTTCGTCGATATCCTCTGTTATTTTGTATTGAGAAATAATGTTTCAATATTTAGGGAAAATTGATTCCAGTTTGCATTGTTAAGACGCCATTTTTGTAAAGGTTTGCTATTTTCTGCGCCGGTTCTAATGTCAGAAATTATTATTGGGAAGTGATCGCTGTCATAGAGATATGGCATCACCTCCCAGTTTAAAAGAGGAGTAATAGCGACATCACATATTGCCAAGTCTATAGCAGACGATGTCCCATTGTATGAGTTGAATCTTGTGTTAGATCCATTATTAAGCAGAGTGAGGTTGTAGTCATTCATAATTTCCTCAATAAGATTACCTCTATCGTCTTGTTTCTCCGATCCCCACAATAAATTGTGACCGTTGAAGTTTCCGACAATTATACGAGGTTGAGGTATTTGTTCAATCAAGTTCACCAAATCATTTTTATTGAGAATAATATTGGAAGGAATGTAAATATTACAAATATTTATTTCAGATGGATAGAAAACAATAACCGCGACAGCTTCTAGATCTGAGATTATGTCAATTTTATTTGATTGGATATTATTTTTAACGTATGTGGCAACACCCCCCCAGCTCCTCTCTCCAGTGGGTCTGTTTTTATAGTATATGTTATAGTTTTTCAAGATATGTACATTACTGTCTTTAAAATGTGTTTCCTGTAAACAAATAGAATTTGGTTTGTACTTAGACAATAGTTGTTTCAACATTTCATAGTGTACGTAATAACCATTTAAATTCCATTGAAGTATGTCCATTTCTAATATGATGATTGTGTCAACGACTCACTTCCCGAGCCAATGGGGCCTTCTGATATGTATCGTCGTAATCGTTTTCTTATCTTGGTTAAGCGGATTCTTAGGGATTTGTTCGTGATTTGAAGGTACACTTTTTCCAGCATTTTAATAAGAGACTCAAAATCTGAGGTATAATTTCTTATGGTACTGATTGGATCACTAGAACCATGAATATTGGTAATAAAATCTGCCAGTTGATCATAATTTAATATTAGTTCGTCTGCGTGTTCCTCAATGAAATTTTTGGCCGGTTCCATCATTTTCATTATTTCGTCAAGCCCAACTTTCTTAGGTTTTTTTTCTTTAGGTGTTTTGAAAGTTGTTTCCTTTTCAGTGGTGTTATCTGGTATTGGGGGACTTTCCTTTTCGTTGATTTTTCTCTTTGTTGGTTTCTGTGCGATTATTATTTATTATGTCTATTTGCTTTGTTTTAAGTTCGGTTGAGTTGTTAATGGATTTAGGTTAGAGTGTAGGAGGAGTAATATTGATTTTCTCTGGTGGTGTAGGAGTAGTAACGTTAGCTTGAACTTGGGGTGTAGACGTAGTGATGTTGCTGCAGCTTATATTTGATTGGGAGTGTAGTGGCATGTTAGGAGTATTATTAACTTGGCTGGAAGAGGTACAGTTGTATGCAGTGTGACCTGGTTGTTTGCATTTATAACAACTTTGCGCATCCATGTTGAGAAAAATACGATAACTGATTGTTTCGAATGGTATAAGGAGACTGTCTGGTACTATAAGGTTATTTGGTGGATCAATATATACTTGACGTCGGAAACTGAGTATATGGTTGTACGCGGGATCAGTTACACCAATTCTTAGGAATGTTATATTTGACATTAGTTTTAGTCCAATATTTTATAAGGCTTCTTGGATAATTTCGTTTGGGATTGAAGGGCAAACATTTGAAATTACAAGTCTTTCTGCTGGAGTAATCATCCTACGAGCTTTGATTTGTTGGCCATTAATAGCAATTTCTCCTCCATGCTCTTTCAAAAATTTGTCTACAATCTGTTTCGATGATAAATATATACATATTCTGTCATTAGCCATGCGTGAAGCATATAGTATATTTTTAGGTGAGATAAGTGGACCGACTTGATACAAGTATTCTTGGCATTTGATTCCTGTTATTGACGGAAAAATAATAGCTTGTTCTTTTGGCGGGTACTTTGGTTGTTGACTTTGTCCCAATACACTTGAATATGACAGTCCGGGTTGTTGTAAATTGCTTTTAGAGCTATTATTCATGATATAATTTTGAAATTAAGTAACTTTTAAAACTATTTTCTGCTTCTGCACTACCATGTGCAGGTCCGACCCTGTCTACTGAGACAGAGTCAGAAGTAAAAAGTGGATAATGGAATTCCTTTTGATAAGCGGCTGGTTTGTTGATGGAATTTCGTCTTATTACTTCTATATACTATTCTAATTCAGTTGTAAATAGTACTTACGTATTTTATTTGTTGTAATTAACTAAGGTAGATTATGACTTTGGATTGAATTTATTCGATTTTATACTCGCACAATTCGCTATACACTTAGGAGCTGATCGCTTTCAGGTAGTAACCCAATAACGGTCAGGACCATACTCCTCAAGTATGATATTATATTAACATATAGTAAGTCAATCACAAGGTAGGTCACTTCTTGGTCTAGCCAAAATTAATTATTAAACATCAGGTAGGCATCAATGAAATGTAACATGTGGTATTCTGACGATAATATTTAATATCAAAGCAATTGTCAATATCTTATAATTTTTAACATGTTTTCAATATATTGTGGAATTATCTAGAAACAGTTTCATTTAGAACTGCTTTATTGAATACAATAAAACTTACCTTCAATTTCTGTCAATTTTCTCTCATATTTTTTGGTGGTCATTTCAACTTTTCCAACTGGAGAATAATATGTATGGTTGGAAGGCATATCTAGAAAAAAATGTAGGTATGTTATAAAATTCTTTTTTTTTCAATTGCAGATAATAAATACCTTTAATTCTTTTAGGAATCGTCTCCTGTATAGGCTCTTCTACTTTGACGGGAAACAAAATATTGTCTGTTATATTCCCCTTCATTGAATAATCTAAAGTATATACATATTTAATAACGTTTAATAAATTTATATAAAAAAGATTACTCACCAGGCAAAAACAGGGACGGCAAAGCAAACTTTCTTAATAACCTGCATTCGTCTTTTTAAAATTTTTAGAAACACTGTGTTTGAAAATGAAAGGGACATATCCTCCATTGCTTCCTCGTCGTCAAATTGGATGATTTATAACAACTTTGCGCATCCATGTTGAGAAAAATACGATAACTGATTGTTTCGAATGGTATAAGGAGACTGTCTGGTACTATAAGGTTATTTGGTGGATCAATATATACTTGACGTCGGAAACTGAGTATATGGTTGTACGCGGGATCAGTTACACCAATTCTTAGGAATGTTATATTTGACATTAGTTTTAGTCCAATATTTTATAAGGCTTCTTGGATAATTTCGTTTGGGATTGAAGGGCAAACATTTGAAATTACAAGTCTTTCTGCTGGAGTAATCTTCCTACGAGCTTTGATTTGTTGGCCATTAATAGCAATTTCTCCTCCATGCTCTTTCAAAAATTTGTCTACAATCTGTTTCGATGATAAATATATACATATTCTGTCATTAGCCATGCGTGAAGCATATAGTATATTTTTAGGTGAGATAAGTGGACCGACTTGATACAAGTATTCTTGGCATTTGATTCCTGTTATTGACGGAAAAATAATAGCTTGTTCTTTTGGCGGGTACTTTGGTTGTTGACTTTGTCCCAATACACTTGAATATGACAGTCCGGGTTGTTGTAAATTGCTTTTAGAGCTATTATTCATGATATAATTTTGAAATTAAGTAACTTTTAAAACTATTTTCTGCTTCTGCACTACCATGTGCAGGTCCGACCCTGTCTACTGAGACAGAGTCAGAAGTAAAAAGTGGATAATGGAATTCCTTTTGATAAGCGGCTGGTTTGTTGATGGAATTTCGTCTTATTACTTCTATATACTATTCTAATTCAGTTGTAAATAGTACTTACGTATTTTATTTGTTGTAATTAACTAAGGTAGATTATGACTTTGGATTGAATTTATTCGATTTTATACTCGCACAATTCGCTATACACTTAGGAGCTGATCGCTTTCAGGTAGTAACCCAATAACGGTCAGGACCATACTCCTCAAGTATGATATTATATTAACATATAGTAAGTCAATCACAAGGTAGGTCACTTCTTGGTCTAGCCAAAATTAATTATTAAACATCAGGTAGGCATCAATGAAATGTAACATGTGGTATTCTGACGATAATATTTAATATCAAAGCAATTGTCAATATCTTATAATTTTTAACATGTTTTCAATATATTGTGGAATTATCTAGAAACAGTTTCATTTAGAACTGCTTTATTGAATACAATAAAACTTACCTTCAATTTCTGTCAATTTTCTCTCATATTTTTTGGTGGTCATTTCAACTTTTCCAACTGGAGAATAATATGTATGGTTGGAAGGCATATCTAGAAAAAAATGTAGGTATGTTATAAAATTCTTTTTTTTTCAATTGCAGATAATAAATACCTTTAATTCTTTTAGGAATCGTCTCCTGTATAGGCTCTTCTACTTTGACGGGAAACAAAATATTGTCTGTTATATTCCCCTTCATTGAATAATCTAAAGTATATACATATTTAATAACGTTTAATAAATTTATATAAAAAAGATTACTCACCAGGCAAAAACAGGGACGGCAAAGCAAACTTTCTTAATAACCTGCATTCGTCTTTTTAAAATTTTTAGAAACACTGTGTTTGAAAATGAAAGGGACATATCCTCCATTGCTTCCTCGTCGTCAAATTGGATGATTTATAACAACTTTGCGCATCCATGTTGAGAAAAATACGATAACTGATTGTTTCGAATGGTATAAGGAGACTGTCTGGTACTATAAGGTTATTTGGTGGATCAATATATACTTGACGTCGGAAACTGAGTATATGGTTGTACGCGGGATCAGTTACACCAATTCTTAGGAATGTTATATTTGACATTAGTTTTAGTCCAATATTTTATAAGGCTTCTTGGATAATTTCGTTTGGGATTGAAGGGCAAACATTTGAAATTACAAGTCTTTCTGCTGGAGTAATCTTCCTACGAGCTTTGATTTGTTGGCCATTAATAGCAATTTCTCCTCCATGCTCTTTCAAAAATTTGTCTACAATCTGTTTCGATGATAAATATATACATATTCTGTCATTAGCCATGCGTGAAGCATATAGTATATTTTTAGGTGAGATAAGTGGACCGACTTGATACAAGTATTCTTGGCATTTGATTCCTGTTATTGACGGAAAAATAATAGCTTGTTCTTTTGGCGGGTACTTTGGTTGTTGACTTTGTCCCAATACACTTGAATATGACAGTCCGGGTTGTTGTAAATTGCTTTTAGAGCTATTATTCATGATATAATTTTGAAATTAAGTAACTTTTAAAACTATTTTCTGCTTCTGCACTACCATGTGCAGGTCCGACCCTGTCTACTGAGACAGAGTCAGAAGTAAAAAGTGGATAATGGAATTCCTTTTGATAAGCGGCTGGTTTGTTGATGGAATTTCGTCTTATTACTTCTATATACTATTCTAATTCAGTTGTAAATAGTACTTACGTATTTTATTTGTTGTAATTAACTAAGGTAGATTATGACTTTGGATTGAATTTATTCGATTTTATACTCGCACAATTCGCTATACACTTAGGAGCTGATCGCTTTCAGGTAGTAACCCAATAACGGTCAGGACCATACTCCTCAAGTATGATATTATATTAACATATAGTAAGTCAATCACAAGGTAGGTCACTTCTTGGTCTAGCCAAAATTAATTATTAAACATCAGGTAGGCATCAATGAAATGTAACATGTGGTATTCTGACGATAATATTTAATATCAAAGCAATTGTCAATATCTTATAATTTTTAACATGTTTTCAATATATTGTGGAATTATCTAGAAACAGTTTCATTTAGAACTGCTTTATTGAATACAATAAAACTTACCTTCAATTTCTGTCAATTTTCTCTCATATTTTTTGGTGGTCATTTCAACTTTTCCAACTGGAGAATAATATGTATGGTTGGAAGGCATATCTAGAAAAAAATGTAGGTATGTTATAAAATTCTTTTTTTTTCAATTGCAGATAATAAATACCTTTAATTCTTTTAGGAATCGTCTCCTGTATAGGCTCTTCTACTTTGACGGGAAACAAAATATTGTCTGTTATATTCCCCTTCATTGAATAATCTAAAGTATATACATATTTAATAACGTTTAATAAATTTATATAAAAAAGATTACTCACCAGGCAAAAACAGGGACGGCAAAGCAAACTTTCTTAATAACCTGCATTCGTCTTTTTAAAATTTTTAGAAACACTGTGTTTGAAAATGAAAGGGACATATCCTCCATTGCTTCCTCGTCGTCAAATTGGATGATTTATTGCCACTGCGTTCCAGCAAACAGGATAAACGAACAACACAAAACACGGGTCAGTTTTCTGTGACGAGGAATATGACATCACGCAAACGGAGTTATAAAAATCAATAAAATTTTATTACTAACGACGTTACAGTTTTCATTAAGTAATGTTTTGGAATTTTTTGAAATCTACCGATTTTAGTTACTCGACAGGCTCTATAGATAGCACGGTCTACAGTGTTCCTAGCCCTGTAGCTTATGTCTTTCAGATAAAAGAGAAAGAAGAATATTTGGCCTTTATTAAATTGATTAGTTGGTCAGATCCATAGACAACTTTTGTCACCAAACATTTTTATTGATAACTCTATCTATTAAATTCAATATTGTTTTCTCGTAATTCTAGTAGCAGTGCTGAAGCCGATCTAAGATTTACTAATTTTGTGTTGCTACCAGTGGCGGAGCAAGAATATTATTTATCATTTATTTTTATATTTTAGGATTGATATTTGATTTTACTATCTTCAATAGAGTTTTGGTGTATTTAACAATGAATTAGTTATTTTATTTGAATTTTAACCGTTGTCTTTAAACACGTAACAAACTACCCCAACTTTTTTGTCTATTATTTTTCTTTGACAAACCCGAGCATTTTTCACAGACTGCATGTCTAGCATGACATTTCAACTTAGTATGCAACTCTGAATGGCCACACCAATAGCATTTATTCTGTTTGCTTAAATGCTTCTTTAGATACTGGAGCCCTGGTTTGTGAAGGACCCGCTACGTTATTTACTTCTCGATTTGATCTTTTGTCAGACTGGTAACTTTTTCACCTACTGCGTCAACTGCGACTGTCCCACTTCAAAATGTTTCCTGTTGTTTTTTACAACATCTGACTGTCTAGCAGAAGTTACAGCTTTTTGTAAGGTAAGAGTGGAATCCAACTGCAATTTCTCCGAGAGAGCATTATCGAGGATCCTTACTACCACTTGATCTACGAATCCAGCTGGAAAATCACAATTCTGAGCTCCAGTATGTAACTCTGTTACAAAATCTTCCACATTCTCACCCTGTTTTCGGGTATGGAAACAATAACGTTCATATATAATGTTATTCGAAGGAACAAAGTGACTTCGAAACTTGATCAACACAAGGCTGAAGTCATCTACTTCTGTATTAGATAATTGAAGGAGGTAAATATTGACTCTGCCTACGGCCCCATCGTATATATCAATGAATTAACTTGGTCAGGTTTCGGTTTTGAATCCAGCCCCGAGGTACTTCTGAACTTCTTGATTCTCGATTCCCATTGTTCTTAGTCCACAGCTTTGAACGAAAGCTTGTAACATGTCGCTGAGACATGTTCCTATTTTCATCAATTATTTCGGAGCGTTACTTACTCGTCGGCTACTCCCACCACTAATTCCAAATCCTTTTATTTCAAATATTAGGAACATATCGGTGATAGTTTTTACCATCGTTAAAATATCTACTTAAACTACGATTCAAGTGGAACTCGTTCTCTTTGGTTCATTCTTCGCTAAGAAGCAGTTTAACATTCAATTTCTTAATAATTTTGTGTGTGATTTCTAATTTTCCTCTCTGGTAAGTTATCTATCTATATCTTTTTAAACTGTAATTGTGTGCTTACAAATCAACCTATTTTGATTTTTCTATTTAGTTAAAATATTTCGTTTTTAAAAAAACATTGTTTTTGTCATGACGTGTCCAGTTTTTCTTTAAAAAATCTGGTGGCGTCCAAAGTTATTTTATGAAGCGAATTTATAGCAGATTCTCTATATGGTTATTTTCCACCAATTTAAATTTACTTTTTCTGATTATTTTGGGAACAGGACGGATAAGAATGAACAGATTCCTGTGGTTTTATTTTGAAAATTAAATTCAATTTTTGTATGTATTGGAGTATAAGCTCCTACCTGTTCATTTTATTCCTCCATTCCGATTTTCAATTTTCTACTGTTTCTCCTGATTTTTTATTACTTTCCCTACAGCTCTGCAGCCTCTACGGACCGTTTACGGACTTTACCTCTACGGACCGTTTACGGACATTACCTATACGGACCTCCGCGGACCTCTACGAATCTTTACGGACTTCACACCATCCACTCTAACGGACCATACAGCTTCCGAGTCCAGATCCCGACGGCTCAAGAACCGTGAATACTGCTGCGAGCTGTACGTCCCGAGTCTTCCCAAGATAAGTCCCTAACTTATTTTTGGTATATATAAAATATTGAGTTGGACATTTTTACTGTAATAACTGATATTTATTCGTATTGTATTGAGAATATACGGTTGATGTAAATTTATCTTTGTGTGTCATTTGTTCCGAAATTTTGTTTGTTGATTCACCTTATCCCAATTGAGGTAATAAAAAATAGTGTAACTAAGGCCGAATTCACCACCTTAGCAGAATCCCAAGGCCGGGGTAACTTAGGATTGTGACAAGCTGTTCAGGAGTTGGTATTTGATTAAGGGGAACTACAGTTTGGGGCGCTAACACCCGTATTGTCATTTTATCGGCGTTACCTGACATGTTTTTCTCTATTTGTTTTCTCCACAGTACCAAGAAAAACACTCTAATTGGCTACGCTGTCACTATGTGATATTATTGCTAGGGAAACAATATAGTAGTATTTTGTATGTTTTATCAATAGCCAAAAGTACAAATCAATAAAATGACAACTAACTAACATAATCTATGTATTTTGAATGATTACTGTTCCCCGTGGATACCACACATATACAACACAATATTCCTAAGAACTCAGTCTGGATCAGTTAACTATGACACGCGAGATTTGTTTATCGGTCTGTGGAGTAGATCATAGTCACGTCACACTTTGGAGCGTTTTAACGGGAATTTTGAAAACGATTTTTGTTCACGTGTTTTTTTATTGATATCTGTCATATTCTTTCATAAAATTATCATTTCCATGCCCATACAGGGTCAATCTATAAAATAAAACATATTCCGAAAATTAGTCAACATCCCTTGTTTTGGCGTATATCTAACTTTAGTATGCAGGCGCGGATCCAGGACTTTGACGTGGGGGGGGGGCGCACGGGGGGTTTGGCGGGAGTAACTCAGATTTAGATTTTTGAAGATGAAGGAAAAGGAAAAAAGAAAGGTATCAAGTTGCTTATAATACGTGTATTACAATTAATGTACAACTAGAGGTAATTACATTTTTTATTTACACAACAAAATCTAATCTGCGACTGCCACTCTTTGCGAATCGTATAATGACGTCAGGAACATTGACAGGAATGTCTCGATGTATGTTGAGTAGGGCTAGTCCTACTAATCTCTCCTCGATCATTGTTGATCTGAGCCATGTCTTGAGCCGTCTTAAAGATGAAAAGCTCATCTCAGCGCTGGTGATGCTGACGGGAAGAGAGGATAGAACTTTGAGCACAAGGTTGATGACAGGGTTTACCTCTTTGTCACAGCTTAAAAACGCATCTAAGGCATTTTTTGGAATAGCTTGTTTCTGTGCATGCCGTATTTTCCATTTTGCCATCCAACTTTGGATTTCCCCTTTAAGATGACAAAGCATCAAGGAGGAGCTGCTGAAGCCATTTAAGCTGTAATATCGCTTGCATACAACTTCTAAAGAACGGTTTTCTTCTTCTTTAGTTGTTCTCTTATCAGCGGACTGAGGTAGGAACGCAGCAAGATTGTGAAGCCCTCAGAAAATCGTGTCTTTAAATCTTCCGAAATGTGTTCAACTAGAAGTGTGTAAATGGATACCCGGTAGTATTCCTCAGGAGAGTTGTACTTACCATTTGCTCTGTTCTTTTGCTGCTTAGAAATTCTAGGTGTTTTAAGTTCAACTCCAAGACTTGCTGCATTATCTTCGGCTGCTTCAAAAATATTGTGAAATCCCTCCTCACAATTGGTTCGTTTTTGTTTCTAAGACTGCCAGTGTACTTAAGAGAATGTCTTTTTCACTTGTTATGTCAATGGATTCTTTCTGGTAGAGACGACTTAAGGGCATTGTTACTGATAATACGTCAGAGAGGCTTTTCACACAAACGACAAACTCACTGTCACAAAGTGCATTAAGCAAGGTCTTGGCTTTTGATGAGCTACCGGCATCTTTCCATTTGGAAATATGCTCCAATGCTTCAGAGATTTGTGAGAAAGAGGTTTTAAACTCTATAACACTCTCGTGCCGTTCAATCCACCTAGTTTCGCACAATGAAGTAAGGGAGTGTCCAAGAACTTGTCGCAGAACTTTATGGCGTTTTGATGAGGCTTTGAAGAAAGATATGATCTCTCTTATGGTTCCAACAGCGTGTCTGACTGCTTGGACTGACGATGCTTTGGATATGGCTAAGTTCAGAGCATGGTTATGGCAAGGTGAATAAACAGCGTGTTTAGCCTCCTTTTGAATCTCTCTCACTGCACCTTTAACATCATAGGTCGTGACACTACAGCCGTCAAATGAAATACCAACACAATTTTCCACATTAAGGTCATGTGACTTCATCATTGCCAATACGTGTCTGGCTAGATCTACGCCAGTGACTGTAGGTTCTGTGATGTAATTCGGCTGTGATGTTGATTCTAAAGCGGTGTCTCCATCCCCGTTGACATTATGATCATCTCTAGGGTTCATAAACTGGATGAAAGAAATCTTCTCTAATGCTTCCTTCATGCACATATCTCAGAATCAATGTTAATTGGGATTGTTGGGAGACATCAGTGGTCTCATCAAGCATAATGCTGTAAACCCCAGATTCTTGGACTCTTTTGAGAATGATAGACAAAATTTCTTCACCACATGCATTTATCAGACAGTTTTGTGTCGTTTTGCTGATATAAGTGGCTCTGCATGATGAATTTTTTAAGTGATTCTCAAGATCTATATCTCCACTTTTCATCTGAAACTGTAATAACTCTCTAAAATTACCTTCATTGTTGTTGGTTTCATTAAAAGAAAGCTGGCCGTCATCCCTATGTCCCTGAAGCGGAACATTTTGTCTCCCTAGAAATATAATTGATTCTACAATGGGAACCAATTTTTTGCGATTTTCCTCAACGAGTTGCAGACGATGACTAAGCACCTGATTGGAAATCTCTTTTTCTGGATTTTTATACGTGCGCAAAAAGTCTCGTCCAAACTGAATGGCTGCTTTGTGGTAGTGGTTGTTGGAATGAACGTTTAAATAGCCATATTTCCCGAGAAGCTTGGGAAAACTTGTTAGTGGCTGGGATACTAGTTTTTGCAACGACACGTTTTTTTTAAATCCACCTGTCAATCCAGGTGTAAATAAAAGGCAGTATTTGCAAAAGAACCCTTTTTGGAATCTAAAAGTACGAGCCATTCAAATGAGTCCAAATGATTTTTACCAGCATATCTTTTTTCAACTTTTCCTTTTTTGTTATGCTCAGAATAAGGGTAAGTACCAGGAGGAATCCAATGATTAGTGAGTAGCTCATACTTGTCAAAGTCAGTAATGGTTTTTCCAATAACTCTCCCAATGTCGTGATAAAACTCACGGTGACGGTTGTCACTCACTTTCATTAGCTTTGATGAAGACGACTCGAAGTGTAACATTTGAGCGTTTTCTTGAAATGGTTGTGAAGCATTTGATGAAGAGGCTGCATTGGCTGTATAGTCAACAAAAAAATGTAACTCGTGTTTTTTTTTACTTAAACTTACAAACAGATGACTGTTTCAAATTACTGTAGTGAGATATTAAAGAGGGCATTTCTTACAACTCATACTAACAACTTTAATCCGATTTGTGAATGTATTGCTTGATTAATAGAAACCATCTCAAAATAGTAAATCTTACTCTGTTAACATTCACTTTACCTTATACACATGTTTTATTTTTATACTTTTATATCATATGTGAAATATTCTTTTATTTACATTGTTTGTTTACAACAATTAGGTTTTGTTATACACCACAAGATAAACTAAGTTTCAAAACCGGTAATGTAATAAAATATTAAATGTTTGAAGGGTACATTGCTTATATTTTTATATTAATAATAAGTATATAAATATATATATATGAATTTCTAAAAATGTGAAAAACGTGTTCTATGAGTCTGGTTCGGTGCTCATTTGTAGGTCCCGGGTCAAAGTGCCGCCGTGAGGGCAGCTTGAATAATGTATTTCCATTAATGGAAATGCGCTAACAAATGTTGCTTTAGCTCAGTAAGACCATGTAAATTCCGGGGAATGTATCGGGGAATTATAGTTTCTATTACGTGGAATTAGGGGAATTTCCTTAGATCTTACGCGGAATGTCAGCTTTTGACTATGGCAACGCTGGTTGCCTGTCGCAAGTGTCAAGTGCCAAGATGGCAACGGCGACTGCCGAGTCACATTAAGACATTGCCCGAGCATTTTTAAGTAATCTAGCCTAGTAAAACGAGTGTAACTAACTAACTTACCTTCATCAATTATTCTTTTGGAGGGTTTGTTGGTTCTTACAAGCCACTTGTCCATTTTAACTCACTATATATTGCAAAACAATAATTTCACCAAGAGTGAATCACGACTGCAACAGCAACACGTAAAAGCATCGACATCCGACGCACTCGCTATTAGCGACTACAGTTGATGCAACGCAACTCATGCTACTATCTAGCGGCATCGACTAGATCTAGCCGCCGACTAATACTTCAAGTGCACGCAACTGCGTTCGGACATATACGCGGATGGCGGATATATAATATCTGGCTTAACCTTAAAAATTTTTGGTAAGTTATACTGGTTGGCGGCACAGATAACCCACAGATAGATGAGACACTGATTGTGGCGCCATCTAAAGAGCCCGTCGAGTAAACACCTGAGTGATGTTGGAAAGATTTCTGTAATTTTAGGCTTTGGCGGATTGGCGGTATATTCAAATATACTGTATTTGAACTATTTTATTTCAAAATAGCCATTCATAGTCCATCATTTGACATTTCATTCAATTTAACTCCATTAACTAAATAATGATTATATGTTGAATTAAATTAAATGAAATATCAAATGATGGACCATAAATGGTTAATTAAATTGGAAAAAATAAAACAATAATCATATAATCAATTTATTTATTTTGGTATAAAAATACACAACAAATAATTTCTTTCACAAAGTACTTTTCTTAACAAACATAATGACAACAAATAAATTATAGTGTAAAAACCATGCAATAATTAAAAAATAATTTGAGTAACATACATACTAGATTGGAGTATTATTAGATTTTCAAATTATGTTAAATCAAGATAAAAGTATGTATGATAAGTTTATATTAATTTATTATTACACTCGTATAAATACACAGAGCTGGACAAACTGCAGGAGTATAACTGCTACTTACCTAATCAAAAAAAGTGTTAGCAATAAGTTGTTAACTACTATTTTTGGCAATTTTCTGTGAATGAAAACATTTGAGTATAATTACTGTAAATTTTAGAACAAAAGTAATTAAAATATTTTTATAGGAAAAGCTGTTAAATACTGCCGAGCTCTGTAAATACAAGGTGCCAAGTAATTACATATAAGAGTGCTAAGCAGCACTTGTGACTGTACAACATTTAAAATAATATATCTAACATTTCATTTCCACTTAAAACACATCTTTATTTCTTTACTGGAAGTATTAAATAGGTTTATAACACAAGGTTAAACCTAGTATATTGCATATTTGTATATTTCTACATTTAAAAGCATTCCGTTCTTATGAAACCATTGCATAAGGCAGTTTAAGTTACTCTGCAGCTCCTGGCAGTCTATGATTGTTAAAATGTTTCTTAAGGGCTCTTAAAAATCCCACCGTCTCATGGAGTCCTTTCTCATTTCTGGTTGAGGTTCTATAAGTAAACACACAAAATAACAACAATAAATAAGTAAACACACAAATATGTTTGAAAATTTATGTCAACAAAAGAAAACAAAATGCGCTTACTATCGAAATAATAAGTTTACACATGTTTTTGTACTAAGCCAAAAAAATATCAAAAAATGTTTGAATGTATACATTTGTTTGGTTTTTTTTATTCCCTTTTTTGAAGCTTTCGATTTTTTTAGGAATTCTTGATTTTTAACTATTTTTTTATTTTTTGTCTTTATTGGATATTTTGGATTTTTGGTTACCGCTAGACCAAATACTTTTAGACGTAATGCCTCAACAAAAGTTAATACTCACTTTCATTTCCCATAAATTGTCACACCATGGGCTATATATGAAAATCGGCAAGGGATCAATACCTTCAATCCCATAGCTGGTCTATAACATAAAATAAAACCCAGATTGTTATTTTTTCAATGGATACATTTTAAAATGGAATTGTCTGAGTATGGTGTACACACTAGATATAAATTGAGTGAATGAAAAGACGAGTACTGAGTATGTCATTTGATTAAAATTCCAGCTAAGCGCTTTCAGCCATTAGGTCATTCTCAAAGCTGTCGACAAGAGAAAAACATACAACAGGTAGAATATACACACAATGAAATAAAATGTTTGATGTTACATCATTATTTAAGTAAAATTTGTTAAAATTACCCTATAAAGAGGGTGTGCACACATATCATTTAGTTGTTAATCAAATTAGACGTTTCGTTATGTGAATTACAATTGTACACACTCTTTATAGAGTAATTTTAACAAATTTTAGTTAAATAATGATATAACATCAAACATTTTATTTCATTGTATGTAGCAGTTACAGGGTTTGATGTTTTTCGACACCTTCTGTATAGTTTTTTCTTGACGAGAGTTTTCAGAATGGTCTAATGGATGAAAGCGCTTACCTGGAATTTTAATAAAATTACACACTCAGTACTCGTCTTTTCGTTCACTCAATTTACATTTTAAAATGTCCAAAATTATAGCGTGTTATATTGAATACAATAAAACTTACCATCAATTTTTGTTAATTTCCACTCATATGGGAAGGCAAATCAAACTGTCTTAATAACCTCTCTTCGTCTTTCTCAAATCTAAAGAAACACTGTTTTTGAAAATGAAGGGATCATATCCTCCATCGTTTCTTCGTTGACAAATTTAATGATTTATTACCACTGCTTTTCAGCCATATTAATTTTATCTTCCTGAGTTGGAGGAACAAAACTGTAAAAAGAAATATTTACTTTATTAATGCAGCAATTTTCAGTTTAGCTAATGTAAAGAACAACCATGATCTCTAAAGTTGTCGATTAAATTAGTAAAAATTCTCTGTGTTTTATAAAAATGAAGATAATGGTTGTTAATTGTGAAAGAAAAAATGCTCAATTTTTTTTAATAAAACTTACCGTGTACACCACTTATTAGACTACTTCAGAATACACTTTGACATTGTCTTTTCAATTAATAACAATAAAGCAACGAAACAACAGATAAATATTACACTATAGCAATTAAAAAATACACCAAAATACCGTAACCTTAAAATAACCTCTACACTTGAACTAAAAAATGATAACAGTATAACATGTGGGGATGGGGACGAGCAATATGATATCGCGCATACGCAGTTATAAAAATCAATAAAATTTGATTACTAACGACGTTACAGTTTTAGTTAAATAATGATATAACATCAAACATTTTATTTCATTGTATGTAGCAGTTACAGGGTTTGATGTTTTTCGACACCTTCTGTATAGTTTTTTCTTGACGAGAGTTTTCAGAATGGTCTAATGGATGAAAGCGCTTACCTGGAATTTTAATAAAATTACACACTCAGTACTCGTCTTTTCGTTCACTCAATTTACATTTTAAAATGTCCAAAATTATAGCGTGTTATATTGAATACAATAAAACTTACCATCAATTTTTGTTAATTTCCACTCATATGGGAAGGCAAATCAAACTGTCTTAATAACCTCTCTTCGTCTTTCTCAAATCTAAAGAAACACTGTTTTTGAAAATGAAGGGATCATATCCTCCATCGTTTCTTCGTTGACAAATTTAATGATTTATTACCACTGCTTTTCAGCCATATTAATTTTATCTTCCTGAGTTGGAGGAACAAAACTGTAAAAAGAAATATTTACTTTATTAATGCAGCAATTTTCAGTTTAGCTAATGTAAAGAACAACCATGATCTCTAAAGTTGTCGATTAAATTAGTAAAAATTCTCTGTGTTTTATAAAAATGAAGATAATGGTTGTTAATTGTGAAAGAAAAAATGCTCAATTTTTTTTAATAAAACTTACCGTGTACACCACTTATTAGACTACTTCAGAATACACTTTGACATTGTCTTTTCAATTAATAACAATAAAGCAACGAAACAACAGATAAATATTACACTATAGCAATTAAAAAATACACCAAAATACCGTAACCTTAAAATAACCTCTACACTTGAACTAAAAAATGATAACAGTATAACATGTGGGGATGGGGACGAGCAATATGATATCGCGCATACGCAGTTATAAAAATCAATAAAATTTGATTACTAACGACGTTACAGTTTTCGTTAATTTTTTGGAATTATCTACCGATTTTAGTTACTCGACGGGCTCTATAGATGGCACGGTCTGCAGTGTCCCTAGCCTGGTTGGGCGGTGCCCCCCCCTGGATCCGCGCCTGTTAGTATGTAGGATCGTTTTGGTCGTTGAACAGTAGTAATTCGTACATAGCCGAGAGAACATTGTTTAGAATTCCGTCGCTTGGAATTATCGACCAACCGGTTATCATTTGATTTATTATAATTGATTTTGGCGAAAAGTGAAATTGATTCCCTTTTTCCCCCTCTATCTTACCCTATAGCGAATATTTAAGGATTTACATCCTGCCGGTGCATTAGGTAAGATTCAGTTATTATGCAGTCCACTAACAAGATTCATTTATACAAAAATTAGAGAATATTGTTTTGTGCCATATCATCCCTATTAGAATAACACAGAGGTTCAATATTGCAGTTAAATACTTTAACTTTAGGAGTAAAGTCCTCTTAGAGTAGTAAGACAATTATGCAAGGACGAATCTCAAAATTTTCCTAACGTCATGGTACCCATATCCCGTGATTTGGACGATTTTATTAGTAGTTTTTGTCGTGTTTCCGAAGCTATAGTTGCACACACTCAGTTGGTAGATTTATTTCAAAAGGGAGGTTTTAAATTAGTCAAGTGGATGTCGACGAACTTTTGTCGACAATACCCGAACCCCTTCAATTGATTAAAACTAAAAAATTTGATAAGTCAGCTTCTAAGATGTTAGGACTACAGTGGGAAGAAAAACATGATAAATTTAGTTTTGGGGTAGAAATGTATTCAATGTCTCCTTGTATGAAAGGAAACATTCTCTCACTTGTTGCTCGCATGTTTGATCCCTTGGGATTCTTGTCTCCTATAACCCTGTTTCTGAAAATATTTATAAAAAGACTTTGGATTTTGAAAATTGATTGGGATAGTATTGCACCCAAATAAATAGAAATTATATGGAATAAATTTCATAACGAATTTCATATCTTCACAGAATAGAGATTCCACACCATATAGCAGTTACATCTATTTCGTCATTATCGATTGTAGGATTTTCAGATGCGAGTGCTGTTGGCTATGCAACCATTGTTTATACTCGGGTTGTTGATTGTACAGGTCAAGTTAAAGTCCCTTTTCTGTACTCTCAATCTAAAGTTTCGCCCATGTCTACAATTACTCTCCCTCGGTTTGAGCTCTGCGGAGCTCTCCTTCTCTCGAAACTTCTTTCTCATGACATAGAAACTTACGCCCCTAGACATAATACTGATCAGATTTTTGCTTTAAGTAATTCAATGATTACCTTAAGTTGGATAAAAACTACAGAGAATAAATTAAATTTATTTGTCCAAAATCGAGTTTGGAAAATTCCAAAGATGATTCCTCCACCCTATTGGTTTTTTATTCCTGGAATGGAAAATGTCGTTGATTGCGCTTCTTGAGGTTTGTGTCCTTCGTTAGTTAACCATCCCACGTGGTTTACTGGGCCCAAATGGTTATTATTAGAATCAAAGTACTGTCCTATTCGGTCGGTGAACGAACAGGAAGTTCAGGTTGATGATTCTGAATTTCGTTAAAACATTTTGTAAGTATTGTTGCTCCTGTAATCTCACCGTTTTATTTTCATCTTCGTCGAAACTTTTAAATTCCACAGTATACGTACTAAGATTTCTGAAAAAATTGCCTTTGAATAGACAGATACGTATATCTGATTTAGACGCTGCATAATATGAATTGATTCGTTGTGTCCAGCGAAAACATTTTTCCGATGAGTATAAAGCTCTTTGTAAAAATCTTTGTGTAAAGTCAGCTATAGGTACGTCGTTTAAGCCCATTTATTGAAAATGGTATAATTAGAGTCGGTGGACGACTCTCAAATTCCCAATGTAGTTTTGATCAAAAACACCCTATTTTGTTGCCCAAATCCGATCCCTTTACTATTTTGTTGGTAGATTATTTCCATAAATTGTACTTACATGCTGGATCATATATGCTACAAAATTTTTTGAGAAAAAATTATTGGATTTTATCTAGTCGTCAGATCATCAGAAATAGGAATTGGAAATG
The DNA here is from genome assembly GCA_963921935.1 of Galeruca laticollis. Lineage (NCBI taxonomy): Eukaryota > Metazoa > Arthropoda > Insecta > Coleoptera > Chrysomelidae > Galeruca > Galeruca laticollis. The sequence goes on from OY998181.1 coordinate 28,442,584, forward strand.
TAATAGTTATTTTCGCCTTAATCCCAAGCCTAACTATCCTATGATTATAAAAAAAATAGAGAATATTCTTTTGTGTCGTATCATCCCTATTAGAATAAGACACTTTTTATTCGGTATTAGTGCAAAATAAATATCAATAATACTTATTAAAAAGTGCTAAACTGTAGCTAAAGCCTTAACCTAATTGGCTATCAAGTTGAATTGAATTAGATCTAAATGATGTTTTGATTGAAATTAAATAAACACCTCTAATAATTTGAACATGTTAAATTGAAAAGGATAATATGTACATTTTTTAGGCTGCTAACTTTGTTTCCAAGAAAATATTAAATTGGTTAAAACAAAGTCTAAGTGCAGATGACGTTATAAAAAATTATGAAAGTTATATTTAATCGATCAGATCCTTTAGCCTTCGACTTAACTTTTAGAATAAAACATCAAAGTCAATAACAGATTTAAAGTCGCCATAATTAAAATAAAGTTTATAATTATTAGTTCAATGGTTAATTATACCACTAAACTACTGTAAGTTGTAGATTTAAAAATATCTACCAGAGTTGTACTAGCCTGTTTTCCTTTTTATAACACTCAAACCAAATTATGAAAACCGTATTGAATTTTTAAATACATAAGTAATTTTTTCAGGAAATGAAACAAACATTTTACAAGAGAACTATACAAGTTAAACCTACAGCACGCGGTTCCAAACGCCATCTAGATCACGCCACATGACTCGGTATTGCTCAGTTGTGTTCCACGCGTCCTGCAAGACACATGTGTACCGTATCAATTTATTACGCAGGTAACGAACATTTTTTGATTTGTGCTCAAAATATACGGCGTTGTTATTATGCTTTTCATCTTTCTAGAAGCCTGTTTCATACTTAATAAGGCTGTGTAGCTCAATTGACTAACTTTTCAAGAAATATTTTCTTATGATATTTGCAATCAAAATATTCCTTTGGGGCTAAACTTAACAAATCACCGGGGTTAGAATTAGCGTGTTCATACCTATCCCAAATTTGGGGGCTAGTATTAACAAGGTTATAGATGGTATGATAATTATAAAAAAAAATCGTTCCATTTTATTACAGAATTAGAACATATAAAAGAAAGACTACAAGAGGAATTAAATCCTTAGAGGTCTACGAGTTGGCTGCGATGGAAATAATGGAGAAAATAGAAAGTATAGAGAAGTAGCGACAGAGTTTGAGCTCTGTCACGTTTCACTCTATAATTTCGTGAAAAAAAAAGAAATCGGGAGCACAAGCAGCAGTGTGTTACCAGAAAACCCGCTTAGTTTTCAATGCTGCACAAGAAGAAATTATAGCAGAATATTTGTTGAAGTGCTCCAATATTTATTTCGGATTACTACGCGAAGACGTAAGGCGATTAGCATATCAATGTGCTAAGTTTTACAATGTTGAGAAGGTACCAGAGTCCTGGCATGTTAACCAGATGGCCGGTAATGACTGGTTCACTAATTTCATGAAGAGAAATCCGAGGTTGGCTATACGAAGCCCTGAACCAACCAGTTTGAGCAGAGCGACTTTATTTGATAGAACTAACGTTCAAAACTTTTTTGAGAAATACAGAAGCGTGCTAGAAAGATACAGCTTCCCACCATCTCGAATTTGAAATGTTGACGAAACAGGTATCTGTCTTCTTGGCTACCCTACTAATGTTATGTCAGTTTTAGCTTTACACTTTTATAAATATCATAATTTTCTAGGTATCACAACCGTGCAAAAGCCGAAGAAGATTGTTGCTGGAAAAGGCATAAAGCAGGTCGGTGCAGTAACATCTGCTAAACGAGGTGTACTAGTTACACTTGCAGTAGCAACAAATGCTATTGGCAATGCCGTACCCTATATGTTTGTCTTTCCTCGTATTCCTTACAATGACATATTTGTTAGAAATGGACCACCAGAATGCATAGAAGTTGGAAATCAATCGGGCTGGATGACTCAAAAAGAGTTTGGAAAATTCATTGATCATTTTATTCATCATGTGAAGCCGTCGAAAGAAGATCCCGTCTTACTCTTACTGGACAACCACAGCTCACATGTGAATATAGAAGTGGTTAACAATGCCAAGGAAAATAATATTATTTTATTCTCATTCCCACTTCATTGCTCCCATCGCCTACAGCCTCTTCATGTTGGAGTCTATGGTCCACTTAAAAATTATCTAAATAGAACGCAAACTTCTTGGATGAGTAGTAATCCCCGAAAAACTATGACCATATATGATCTCCCTGGTATTGTTAAAGACGCATTACCTCTGGCATTGAATCCGAGGAATGTGATAAACGCATTCAGGAAAACTGGTTTCTGGCCATTTAACGACGAAGTCTTCCAAGACTCGGACTTTGCGCCATCATATGTCACGGACCGTCTGGAGCCGACGAATCGAGATCTGTCATCAAATTCAATTAATTCTGAACTACTGAACGATATGCCCAATTTGGACAGCTCAACTGTAGTTACTGTGCACGTATTTAATGGGCCAGTAGCTGGACCACCAGGTTTGCAGGGGTATTCTAGTGATTTCTCAATTAAAACTGTAAGACCTCTACCAAAAGCTCCACCACGAGCTCCATCCAACCGTAAACGGGCTAAAAAATCTGCCATTCTCACCGATACACCGGAAAAAAATGCGTTGGAAGAAGAACAACATATCAGAGAACTGAAAAAGAGGAAAATGGAAGAAAGAAATAAAACAAAGAGAATAAAAAAGAAAAGGAAAAGGTAAAGGAAAGGGAAAGAAAGACGAGAAAATAGAAAAGGTAAAGAAAAGAATATTAAACGAAAGCAATGATTCTGATGAAGAGGATGAATGTTTTTGCATTGTTTGTGGTATGTTGTATAAGGATGATTTATCAGGTGGTGATTGGATACAATGTATCTCTTGTAAAGAATGGGCCCAAGTTGGGTGCATCAAGGGTGATATCACATCATTAATTTGCTTGAATTGTGATTCAGATGACGATGAGTACGAATAGTTTTTCTTATTCTTCATAGAGTTTATAATACTTAGTTAGTCTATAGTTATAGTTTATGAAATATTTTTCAATAATAAAGTATTATGTCATTCTCATGTTCGTTTTATTTCATAGGATTAGTTTATATAACATCATGTTAATACTTGCCCCAGAGCTGTTAGTTGTAACCCCAAGGACGGGGTAAGAATTAACAAACGCTTTTCTCGATATAAAAATGTCTGTTTAAGACATCAATAATTCAATATTTTATTTATGTTATTAACATGATACCTAAACATTTGAAGTATTAATTGACGCAAAAATCAGTTCTTTATGTTGAATAATTTCGGAATTACAAATAAATATGCAATTTTTGTTAATTGTGGCCCCGGCCTACCCTACTACGAAAATTAGCAGAAATGTATTTATTCAAATATGCATTATATGTACAGCCATTCAGCTATTAATTATAATAAAGACAAAAGGGGTAAAAATTTGTACAGACTAAATTATTATAGACTGTTTCTTTATTTATTTTTTTATCAAAGTATGTAGCGTGAAGTATTGTTTGCTCTAAGTTTAAGAAAACTAAAAACCCGCCTCTGCAACTCAGTTTTGTTGATTTATAACTAAGATGTTTATCTATCCGTATTACAATGTAGTCGGCATAATGAAAATGGTCGATTGGGTAATGTAACTATTTCACATCCTGCCCTTGATCCTTGAGTTTATACAACTCATATTTAAAAAGAGTGTAAATCAGATTAGGTTAAATAAAAAAACGCAATTTCACAAAAATACAAAGATACACTATGTGAAAACTTTAATCCAATTTATTGTTGAAGTGAAACTTTTTATGGGAAACTATAGGAGTTTTGCTATAAGAGTAAACTCGTAAAGCTAACAGCTGTTAAATGAAATTTACTGTTTCGACCCTGATTCTAAATAATTCCACAAAATTATGAAAAAATTATCAAAATTCTAAAAAATTGACAACATATTCGATATTTCGAAATATCATCGTCAGAATGACACAAGTAACATTTCATGTGATGCCTACCTGATGTTTGATAATAGTCAAAAATAATTATTAAACATCAACTAGGCATCACATGAAATGTCACTTCTATCATTCTGACGATGATATTCCGTGATATCGAAACAATCAACAATTGTTTAGAATTTTTATCATTTTTATCGTCATGTTCACGCCCACTTGCAACTCTCTGATTGATCAGCTAAACCGAGAGATTTTGGGAGGGTATGGACAAGGTTAGTATTCTGCGTATATGCCATAAGGACATTAGCATTTGTATTTGTTTCTGTTATTGATTTGATTGAAGTGAGACAAACGACGTAAAAGAGAGGGGATATGGACAAGGTTAAAATCCTACGTATATACCATAAGGGCGTATATGCCTTAAGAGCACTAGCATGTATCTCTGTTATTTTTGATCAGATTGAAGTGGGACAAACGGCGTTATTAAGGAGAGAGGATATGGACAAGGGTGAACACCCGAGGATATGCCATAAGAGCACTAGCGTGTATTTCGGTTATTATTGATCAGATTGAAGTGGGATAAACGGCGTTATGAATGAGACGGGGATATGGACAAGGAGTAAAATTCTGCGTATATGCCATAAGGGCACTAGCATGTATCTCTGTTATTATTGATCGGATTGAAGTGGGACAAACGGCGTTATGAAGGAGACAGGGTATGGACAAGGGTAAAATCCTACGTATATGCCACAAAGGCATTATCATCTAACTTTGTTATTAATGTCCCCCGAATTTGTCTCCATAGACTGATAATACATAGCCCATTGCTAATTGGCTGTCTTGTCATTTTGTCCGCGGTATATAGTTGTGATTCCCAAAATCTCTCAGTTGGGTCACCCTATGAAAATCAGCAGAATTAAGATTTTTTTCAGCTTTGTTGGTTTGTCAATTGGATTGCGGTTGTGAATATAGTGTTCTCACATTTTATATGGTTTCAATAAAGTTGCAGTGTTTTGTAAAAGATATCAATAGAGTCAGTGCCCATTGATATTCTTACCATTCCTTCATCTCCATCAACGGGAACCATCCCGTACGAAACAGAGTACGCCCGCAGGCTTAAAGCCAAAATACATGCTCTTAATGCAAAAAAACCCGCATTGTTTACGACTGATAATTTAATTAAAGACAATAACATTCGCGTTCGTAAATCGTTAATCACAGTGAAAACTTCGTCGAAGAAAACTAAAAATAAAGGTACATTCGAACCTTAGAGTAATAATAAACATAGAGAAAGCTATTCATTCATAAACACGTTTATTTTTGCGGCCAACAATTCTAAACGCCATTAGTGAAATAATGAATGAATTACAAAAAGTGGGGATGGTATTGTAGATACATGGCCTTCGTCATGTCGGCTGTTTTCCTGACAAACTTGGCACCGACGAACCATGATAATCCAAAAACATTAAATTAATTGACTTAAAAGTTTATTTTGTCAGTAAAAGTCTTGAAACACACTTCAAAACGAAAGAACTAAATGTTTACTCTCTAGACGTTTGGCGCTACTATAAACAAACCACGTTTGACATTATTTACTACAATACTATGGCATATTGGAAATGATCGTCGATCACACTCTGACGATATTTGCATCTCTCTTTATATGGCAATTAAACAAGGACTAAAGTACTAAATATGTTACTATTGATACATTAATCAGCTACTGAAATTTTGAGTAATGTTGCCACTATTAGTTATAGCTATAAAGGTATCTAAGGATACAACAAATACTTGTTTAAAATTTATATAAGAATATGCCTTTATTAAATAAAATTCTAGTATGATTAATTAATTTTAAAAGCAGCGATTCAAATGCATAAATTAGTCTGACTTTTTTTATTTGCATAACTTTTTAACACATTTTCAATTAAACTTCTAATTTCATTTTTCCTGCAACTAAAGAGAATTTGTAAATATGGCAAAGCAGTGGAAGTGTCCGCAAGTGAGCTTAGAGTGTGACTCAATGTTTGGGGCAGGAAAAAATCAAAACAAACATATCTATTTTATTTGTTAGTCTGAGGTTCGAACACATACATATTACAAAAATGCCGGTAGACAGTCAAAAATTTCCACTGGGAAAAAAACATTAACAAAAGAAGTGACGCGAATACGGACACTAGTGGCGAACAAGGGCCATCAGCCATTCCAGAAATTAACACTAACTTAACTAATTAGAGTGACGAACTTAATAAAATTAAAAACAAAACGCGGCAACTCAGAAATAAAAACAAAGATTACTTAAAGCTTGTCTACATTGACGACGATCCGTCAAAACAAGAAAATATAGACAATGATAACATTTTACCACCCATTAACATACCTAAACAGTGCTTAGACGCGGTTGACATACAAAATCTAACTAAAGTCGTAAATTTGGCTACGGAAAACAAAAAGTGTCTGGAAATCGAAGAAAAGAGTCTCCGAAACAATATCACAAACTTGTCAAATTCGCAAACTAAAAAGTGTACAGAAATAAATATAAATAAAAAGTGTCTTGATAAAACACGGAACAAAAAGTGTCTAGAAAGCAAATTTAAAAAGTGTATAGGAGGTTCCGAATTTAACCACGAAAGTGGCATATCGGACACCCCCGATTTAACCATACCAGTCTGCCGGGGAAACGACACAAATTACAACTCCACCCCAGTACACCCCAATATTAACCCTCATAAACCCGTGGTCAAAAACTTACATTAAATACCGAGTGGGGTCCAAATGTACCCTAACATTTTTTTTAATGTTATAATTAGAGAATATTAAAAATAAAACACATTCTGCTTATAAAAAAATATATTTTTACATAAAATAGTTGTCAGCATTGATAAATGCATTGTAAGCACACTTTGAACAAATATTATGAAATGATTAGAGATATTAAAAACAAAAATAATTATGAAAAAAGAAAAAGCATTTAAGTGACATTTTAAATAATGATTTAATTATCACACTAGTCACAAACTGTTATATTTTTTGAATGTTCTGCACATACGAACTGATTACACCGAATACAAAACTTTCGAGATTTCCTGTCTTTACTTCTGTCGCATAAGAAACATCGCTGCTTTCTGCCAATAACGGGAACAGGTTGTTCATTCCTTATGTTTAATTCTGGCAAAATGGTTAACATGGATTGTTTTATATTGGAATGTAACGACTTGTCATTTTGTTATCTACGAATTATGTTTTTTCTAATTAATTCCTGGCCCAACTCCAACAAAAATATTCTTCTCCTATCCAAGCGATTTTTTTTCCAATCTGGATTTTTCAACATCCAAAGTTTATAGGCGTTGATGCCACCAATGTCCAGCAGGTGAAAAAATATTGCCATCGGCCACCGATCACTTTTTCTTTGCGTCGTGAATTCCTTCGCTAATTTATCCGTCGTGTCCACTGCACCCTTTGTTTTATTGTATTGTAAGATAATGTCTGGTTTGTAATTAGTTTTTTCTCCACTATTTTGTCATCGTTATGTTCTGTCGATAAAAGAACAACTGCCGCATTTTTTTTGGTACGTAGGAAACTAAGGTTTTATTTTCCATAAAAGCAAACATGCTTGAAAAGTCCTTCTTACATCTTGCTGGAAGTAGTTCTTTTGGAATATAAGGTTTATTTTTACGCAGTGTACCACACAAGGTAAGGTTTTTATCTAAAAGCTTATTAGCTAACACAATAATGGTAAAAAAGTTATCAGTGGTTATTCCATATCCTGAAGATAAATGGTTTACCAGGTCCATCACTACCCTTTGTCCTTGGCCTTTCTCAGGTTTGTTTCCTACTTTACCTATAATTATTATTCTGTAATAAAAATCTACATTTTTTTATGAAAAAACTTACCTAAATAAGGTTGCATATTCGCTGTATATGCCGAACTACAATCAGCCAGTGCCCAATTTTTTAAGCCGTACTTGCCCGGCTTACTCTTCATGTAAACCCGAAAAGGAGCCTTGCCTCGGAATGGGACTAACTGCTCATCCACGCACAAGTGTTCAGATGTATTAAACGATTTCTTGCAGTTTGTTACTAAACCATCAAAAACATATCTAATTGGGGCAAATTTATCAGTGCGTTTTCTTTCTTCTCTTGTTTCAAAATTGTCGAATCTTAGAAAGCACATAATCATATTCAGAAAGACTGTTATTTCCGTAAAAAGAATATTCAAAGAAGCGATGAAAATTGCAAAAAGTGCAGTAGAAGAATTCTGTTTTTGTGAAGGTAAGCGGAATTCGAATGAATGGTACATCGATTCTGGAGCTTCTAATCATATGACAAGCAACAAAAATTTCTTCGTTAACCTCCGATGTGCCGATGGAAATAAAATTTTTGTTGCAAATGATCAAGAAATGGTATGTTCAGGAATTGGAGATGGATACCTTAAATGTCAAGTCGATGAAAACTGTCAAAATGTTCATGTCACAGACCTGAATTACAAAGTAATCTATTATCAGTGAGGAGACTAACAGAAAAATGATTCAACGTTGTTTTGATCAACAATATTGTTCAGTAAAAATGGGCGAGAAAAATATTGCTATGGGTATAATTGAGAATGGTATTTACAGATTATGTTTGAAGTCAGATGAGCGAGCAAATATAACAACATAAAGTCGGCATAAAAATTGTATTCACGCATGGCATAAAAGACTAGGTCATAAAAATCCGTTCGATATCAAAAGACTTGTGTCACATGATCTAGCTTCAGGAATAAAAATCGAAAATTGCAATGAAATTATGAATTATGTGAGTTTCATAAAAGGAAAACTAACAAAGAAACCATTTTTGAAGAATTGTGACAAACGATCAAATCAATGTCTAGATTTGATACATTCTGATGTTTGTGGTTCGCTGAAAACAGAAACCCCAGGAAATAAACGCTATTTCTTGACATTTATTGACGACCACTCCCGTTATACCATATTCCAAAGATGAAGTATTTCAGAAATTCGAAGAATTCGTCGCTCTTGTTGAAAATAAATTCGGAGTGTTACCCAGAATGTTCAGATTTGATAATGGAGGAGAGTATTGTGGATCAGCAGTTCAAGGTTTTCTGAAGAAGAAAGGTATTTCCTTTCGAACTACAGTTCCATATTCGCCCGAACAAAAGGGCATAGCAGAACGTAAAAATCGAACCTTATGCGAAACAGCAAGGTGTATGTCGTTTGATGCAGGATTGCCGAATAACTATTGGGGTGAAGCAATGAAGCAATTGCCACAGCGAATGATCTTCAAAATCTCCTTCCTACAAAAGCTATCGAATGTACTCCATATGAACTGGGAAATTCAGAAAAACCAAGATTGGATCATCTCAGAGCTTTCGGCAGTGTGGCCTATACCTATGTTCCTAAAGAAACAAGAACAAAATAGGATGCTCGAGCACAAGCAGGGATTTTGGTAAGATATAATGAAACTTCTAATGGTTATAGAGTTTTGAATCCAGAAACCAATAAAATAATAATAAGTAGAAGTATAAAATTCTTCGAAGATAAAAACTACACTGATATGAAATCTGAATCTATCAAAATCTTGGATGAAAACAGTGAAATAGTTTTTGTAAACGAAGAGGAAGAAAGTATCGAGGAAAAGGTTATTGTCGAAAATAATACTAATATTTAAAGTGAAGAGACACGTTTATATGATGAAGGGTTGGAGTATTTAAGACGATCTTCAAGAAATAATAAGGGGAAACCTCCTTAGAAACTGTCCTACTTTACTTCAAGTGTAACAAATGATGATCCTGAGACTTGGTACGAAATAATGAAATTACCAGAAAATGAAAAATTGAAATGGATACATGCTATAGAAGATGAAATGGAATCATTCAGGAAGAAAGGCGTATGGTTGCTGACCGAGCTAACTCCGAACAAAAGAGTTATAAAATGTAAGTGGATTTTCAAGACGACAAAAATAAATTCAAATGGTGGAATAATGAAATATAAGGCTCGTTTAGTCGCAAAAGGTTACACACAATAATATGGGGAGGACTATGATAGTATTTTCGCTCCGTTGATGAGACAAACGACTTTTCGAATACTGTTGTCAATAGCAGCTGTTCGTACATTAAGAATCAGGCATTATGATATAAAAACCGCATATTTAAATGGTCTGTTGAATGAAGAGATTTATATGTCTCAACCAGAAGGTTATATAAATGAAAATGATTCCCATCTTGTATATAAACTCCACAAGGCAGTATACGGTTTGAAGCAATCCGCGAAAGCATAGAATGATACTATAAGCGGAAAACTTTTGGAATGTGGATTTGAACAGAGTAAAAATAATCAGTGCCTCTATATGAAAATGAAAGAAAGAAATACTATATGTATTGTTATATGTTGATGATTTGGGTATATGTCATGAAAATGATGAAGTGATAGAATGGAAATCTACACCCGGCTTTATATTATTTTTTGGGAATAATCCTATATTATGGGCTAGCAAGAAGTAATCTTCAGTAGCCCTATCATCTACAGAGGCCGAATATATATCAGCGGCCTTGGTAAACCAGGAAATAGTTTGGTCAGCCAGGAAATAGTTTGGTCAAGAAGACTTTTAGAAGATTTCGGAATACCTTGTGAAAATGAAACTGTCCTTTATGGAGACAATCAAGGTTGTATCAAGCTAGCAACCAAGGAAAGTTTAGTTGCAGAGCAAACCATATCGATGTCAGAGTCCATCGTCTACGTGATTTAGTTGACAGAGATATAATGCAATTCATGTATTGTGAAACTTCAAATATGATTGCTGATGCTTTCACAAAGCCTCTCCCCAATGAAAAGTTTCAACGTCTCAAAACATCAATGGGACTCATCGAAGAATAATCTGTCGAGTGGGGGTGTTAGAAAGAAATATTCAAGATCGCCAGATTTGTAGATGTGATCTCTCTGTGTGATATTTTTGTTTTCAAGTAGTTGTTGTTGTCTGTCAAGGTTTTGACAATAAAATTATTAGTGTTTTAAATGAAACTCACGGTTTCTAGTTAATTCCACAATATAATAAAAGTTATTGAAAATTCTAAAAAATTGACAATTGTTTCGATAAATCAATATCATCGTCAGAATGACAGAAGTTACATTTTATTTGATGCCTACCTGATGTTTAGTAGTTATTTTTGGCTAGTCCAAGAAGTGACCTAACTTGTGATTGACTTAATATATGTTTATAGAAAAAAGAAGAAGATGTGATATTACAAATATTGAAGCTTAGATATTATTAGCCCTATGGTGATATCCTGGATATCATTTTTCCAATTGAGATCAGTATAACTGTGCAATGATATAGAAAAACAGGAAAACTATATCTGCTGATCTTTACAATTATCACTTAAGAAGACAGTTTATTAGTGGAGAACTCTCTAGATTTAACTGTTCATTGACAACTTCATATTGTGGGTTTCTTAAATGTCTTCTAATTTCCAATTCTTCAAGGAAATCCAGTTCTTGTTTCTTTTCACAAATATGCAGCACTTCTAGTTTTGTGTTAGGTGTCAATGAATGATTTGTGTAAAGTAGATGTTTTGCGTAGTGGGATTTACCTACTTGACACAAATCATTCATTGACACCTAACACAAAACTAGAACCATGATAGTAGCACAGCTACAGGGAATCATGGAGGAAGGTACACCGGTTATGATGGAGCCAAGGAACCACGACGAAGAGGTTGGCAAAGGAGTACTAATTGGAAAAGGATTGGCTACGTCTGCGAAAGAGATCTCAGTACGTGTGATAAACGTGAATGATTACCCAGTTACCATTAAGAAGGAAACCAGGATTGGATCCTGCGTACCAATGACGTCTATAGTTCGTCAAACAACGATCACTGACAATTCTAATGCTTGATTCGAACAGATGTTATCAGTAGCTGAATCGAGCTGAAAAAAAGAGAATGAGAGAATTTCTCTTGCAGTATCGAGACCTATTCGTATCAAAAGGAGGAATGAATGGTAGAACATCAACCGTCAAACACAAAATCGATACTGATAATGCTAAAACAATTATGCAATCAGCTCGAAGACCTCCACGAGCGAAGAGAGAGGAAGCTGAAAGAATAATTCGAGAGATGGCAGAAGAAAAAGTAATAGAACCATCTACTAATCCATGGGTATCTCCAGTAGTGCTCGTCAAGAAAAAGGATGTAACTACGAGATTCTGCGTGGATTATCGCCAGCTAAACAACGTGACGAAGAAAGACAGCTATCCTCGAATCGGCGATACGCTAGATACTTTGGCCGGCAGCAAACTGTTTTCCACCTTGGACCTGAAGTCTGGTTGTTGGCAAGTGGAAATGGACCCAGAAGACAAAGAGAAGACTGCTTTTACCACCGAATCTGGATTATGGTAGTTCAACGTAATGCCATTCGGGCTCTGTAATGCGCCTGCCTGATTTGAAAGACTCATGGAAAATGTTTTGAGGGTTGTCTTGGAAGACATGCCTGGTCTATTTGGACGACATGGTAGTACTGGGGAAGACATTTGACGAACACTTGAAGAATTTGGAAGAAAGCAAGCTGCCCAGCTCATGTTAAACCCAAAGAAATGTCAGCTGTTCCAAAACCGAGTCAACTATCTAGGTCATATAGTGAGCAATGAAGGAGTGGCGGTGTCCAGATATTAATTTGCAGCTACAACCCCCGTTATCAGTATCCGATTAAGACGGTGCCCTGTTATTTCCATAAGTGTAGAAATTGGGCCAGTTGCCGATTCAAACATCCAGTCTCGGCTACACAAAAGTTCCAGGAGGAACTTCCATTTAAGGAGGGGGTAATGTTACAAAATAACACACTAGTGTAGTTCTTGAATCCGACTCTGTCTAAGCCATGTATGAAAGTTAAAATGTTGGCGGATGCGCAGGGATTTTTTAGAACTGTTTACGATTTTTTGTGACTATCTTAAATAGCCATTGTTTTTGTGACCGGTCTTATCTAGAAAATTCCAGGGAGCCGATTGTTTTTGTGTAAGCCGCAATCTAGAATTATCTAATAAAAAAGGCACTAATATATAAAGGACCGACCAGCGGGAGAAGTCATTTTATAAAGTGATCTCGTGATATAAACAGCGAACAAGTAAATAGTCTAAGTAGTGAAGTGTTTATATAAATTAATGTAAGTGAATATACTGTGTATATAATATAAATTAGAGAATAGTGTAGTGAATAAATAAATCAAGTTAGTAGATATAACGTGTGTGTATAAATTTATCCCACCCGTAATAAAAACGTTTAAATAAATAAAAAAAAAACATTACAATATGTAAGTATTAAATATATAGGCAGCACAGTCGCCTTGTCTCTTTCTAGAGAGTGGTCAAGTTTGTGACAAGATCGCTCAGTCAATTTATATGTCTATAGTTTTAACCATACACATATATAGACTGAGCGATCGATATTCAGTTGCGCTGTGAAAACCGATCGAAATGTGCGAAAGACGCAAAGTGAATGTGTGGTCAGTAGTTGTATTGGCGAGTAGTAATTGGCATCACAGTTCAGTCGCTTTGTCTTTTTCTAGGAAGCGGTCACATTTGTGACAATATCGCTCAGTCCATTTCTACTTATATGTTTGTGGTTTTGATTCACAAATCTCAAATGCACATAATAGAATTCAATCTTCTTTTTCCTATATAGCATATAACCCCTTTACCACTTTAGTAAGATAACAGCATAGTTCCTGAAAAAATCCGATCCACAAAATACAGAGCCACTACGGTGCCTATTCTTAACATTGAATCGAACAACATTTTCTAGTTTATATGTGGAATTATAAACCCCCAGTACATACATTTATAAGATGAAAAATAATATTTTATGTACAAAGACATTACATTTGCTTATATCATACTTACTGTGAAAAAATAATTATATTTAGCAAAGACGATACAAACAATATATTATTACTCAAAGGCAATACAAACAATAGGCCACTCCAGAGTCCTGTCAAATTAAAACCAATTTGGCCGCTGGAGGACTAATAGTGGTACAAAGTTAAATTGTTTCTGTTTATTTATTTATTCAGTGTATGGATTCTTTACAATACGATAGTGAGAGACTAAAAGTAAAAATAAAATGTGTACAAAACTCTCTAAAGACACAACATATATCTGTTCTGTTCTGTAAACAAAAGTGATAATTGGAAGTGTTTAGTGGTTGTGTGGCTCTTGCTTATATAAAAATGCCTTCGTTTTGTTGTATAGTTCATTAGTTCCGTGTGGAAACAGAAGTAACCGAGATAATGTAAACTTTTATGCCAAGAATGGCTTCCGATGCCAAGAATGGCTGAAAGCAATCGAACGTGAAGAATTCTCCCATGCATAAATCAAGAATGCAATAGTGTGCTCGAAGCATTTTATCTCAGGTGAATTAGTTCATTAGCGTAAGGCTATATAACTGATGTGTTTATTTTTAGGCAAACCTGTGGAGCTGCATGATAAATTGAATCCAGACTGAATCCCTTCTGTGAATATGATTTAGATGATAGAGGCACTGGAATAAGTACTACAATTTCCAAACGAAAAAGAGTTCTAGTAATTGGTCAAAGGCAGTTAAAATACCTTGTGATGTTGAATTGCATTGTGTAAAGATAGTTGAACAATTGTAATTTAACTTTTTCCTATGCCTACTACACAGTGGCAGAACTACTGGTCTGTAATGTGTGCGAAGCACACTGGTCAGGGAGCAGAGCCACAAATGCAAAACAAATATTCTCATAGAAAAAAATTCCAATACTTCGGAAACGAGCAAGAAAAAATATTCTACTAGATGATTTGTAAATATTTGATAGGTTTTTCTATTTTTGTTGTTGAAGTATTTCCGACATTTTGTTATTTTTATTTTATCATATTCATTTAGAAAAGTATATTTGGTTTTGTTTCAGTTTTGTTAACTGTGCGTATATAAATTATTATTCTTTTTGATTTGTACTTGCAGATATTTTTCTATGTTCTGTAAAATAAATGCTTATAATTATCACAATTGCTTCTTTGTGCACCCAAAATATATAAATTAATATGGTTTCAATATACTGTCTCATAATGAGGGCCCTGCAAAATTTTCGCACACAAGCCCACATGGCTACGTTGTTCAACCACTGCCTTTCGTTTCTTTTAGGGCCAATTTCATAATCAAATTTGAAATTATCTTTCACTAAACTGATGTGAGAATGTGTAGGGTGACACATATCTCATGTACACATATTCCTATGCCATTTTAACCAACAAGAGCTTTTAATTTTATTATAAAATTGTATGATACTTCTTTTAATATGCAACTTTATGAAGGTCCTTTAAAGTTAATTAAAACCTGATCATTTGATTGGCTGTATGAAAGGAAATTTAAAGGCATTTAGATTCAAAACCCCTTAAATGTGTTGACATAAAAATGTTAGTTTTGTTTAATATCTAGTAATTTTATTGTTTCAAGTTGATATAGCTACTTTGTTCTGCGTTTCTACTCTGTTTACAACAAACATAAATATTCATTATGTTATTTGCAGGTTTCCCTTTAATGGAAATAGATAAACTCCATTAATTTTGGATATTTTAGCTGTGTATAGGGCAGCTTCATCTGGATGATCATCCAGCAATATTTTATAATAGTCCAACATTGTGATTCCAGCCATGGATAGTATTATTAGGGAAACAAATCGAGTCACTAAATGTTCTTTGCCACTCAAAATCACCATGAATAAGTCGGATCCGTTTTCTGTGATAAGTAATTTTGCTTTCACTGCACAGAATTTTATGTTTTTGTAATTGCTTGTCATCCAGCCGCCATTTTTGTGTTGCGCAGGTTGTGGTCTTGGATTGGCCTATGTAACCTTCTCTATGATATTAACATTAACAGCGTTTACGATTTATCTGCACTCTGCAAGTTCAGTTTGCCCTGAAATGACGTCACAAAACTCAGCGAGGGCATGCTAATTCACTTGATTGCACTAAAAGGTGCATTTTAAATTAAATCGAACACCTCTTCAACTGTCAGTGCAGTGTTTCTAACCCAACTTTCGATTAAAAAGCGGAAAACAAACAGCAGGAAAGCAAGAAGCAAGACACCATATGAACATGAACAGCACCATGAAAAATATATATATTTTATAATAAACGAAACATACAAATTACTCTGCAAGTAGATAGAAAAATGTTTTCCAACGAAAAACAGTACGCTTACTTCTAGATGTGAATATTTCCTTATCACATTAGTAAAATCGAGATATTTTTTATAAGAAATATTTCTCATACGATCAACTATCTGTACATGAAAGTAATAAAGTTAGCGATGTTCATTCGAATTTTTTTATATTTAGCGCCATTTAAAACTTTCGTTTCAGTGCAAATAAAATTGAGGGCGCACTCAGTTTAGCCCGGGCAGGTAAATCGAAAACGCTATCAGTTTCTATGTGTTATTTGGAATTATATGCTCCATGTCACCCAAAGCTAACGTCAAAATACAGTGTGGCCCGATATGGCCAGATCCTGACCTTTTTTAAAACAGAGTGACACGTTGAGCACTCTTTTCGAAATTTGGCCCGTTTTTCCTTACAAACCATTTTTAATACAACTAGTCGGGTAGTCGGTCTAATAAATTGTAACTACTCGCGCTTTGAACCGTGAAGTTAGCGTTTGGCGTACACGCCTGTCCACTGAAAAACCTTCTCGTTGCAAGTACCTATATAGGTAAAGTAAACTAAATTTTCCAAAAAAATCGAAAATAGAGTGATTTAACATGAGTATCACTGTTTAACTCTAAAAAAAGAGTTGGCCCGAATTCCAAAAATCTGGCCCTTTTTATATGCAAAATCTGGCACGGAATTTTCAGAGGCTGTGGCAACACTGTCAAAAAATTTGTCATCAAAATAAGCTGAGGTGGTAAATATTTTTGTCTTAAGTCCTAAGTTTTGAAATCAGTTTATGAATATTATTGCTACTACGTTTAACAAGTATATGGCTTCAGCAATGTCAGAGAGTGTCAAAGAAAAGCGTCATAGAGTAAGTAAATAATTTGTAAAATAGTTTAGATTATCAGTTATGATAAATATATGTTGGAAAAATTGGAAGCCATTATCTTGGAATAGAATTGTCATTGTTTTTACGGTAGAACCTTGACTATCTGGGCCAGCGGGATACTTCAAAGACCTCCTTTCATTTTTTGAATACTTTATTTAGATACATATGTGTCTGAAACGTCTTCAGTACTGTTTCCATCTGCTGTGTCTTCTAAGGTCATTTATAAAATACTTTTTTAATGTTAGTCTCTTTCACTTCACTTCAAGCGCGAGCTACAGCATAAATTGCTTTCAAATGTAGAACCTTCTTAAACCCCATAAAGTCATACTCTCCCAACAGTCGAAGCAGAAGGTATATCCTATAAAGGTTCATAGTATCTCTAACACCTTGGTCCATTGGCTGGGCACTAAATGTTACATTCGGAGGAAAATATGCTGATTATAGTTTTTCGAAAAATAACTTTTTAAAAATTACTCCATACATCCAAGTTGCCTTATGATTATAATAATTAACGGGCAGTGTTATTACATTTTTAAAAGCTCTTGGATTTTTGGATTTTCCAATGACAGCTAACCTAAGCTTATGCATAATAAGTATGTAAACATAGATAGATAGAGGATTTGCCGGGACAAACTCTTGAGGATTCTCTGAGACTAACGCCTGCATGGTGCATTTAGTGTTCATGTTTCATGTGCCAACTCTGGCCGTCAGCCAGGGCAAACCCGCCACCGGGATAAAGCGTTCACAAATAATAGAGGAGTTCTACTGTACATAAGATTGTTAGTATTAAAAAGATTGTAAACAAACTATTTTTTCTCATTGTATTTAGTATTTATAATTGCATTATTTATACCGTTTTTTTAAATTTATATAGGTTCTACTAGGTCCTCTGCCTGAAGATTTTCTTCATGTTAATCCTCTTGTACATGAGCAGCAAGAAGCTGCTGATAGAGAGACAGCCTTAGCTCTTCAACAACTATATACTGAAGGACCTGTATCCTATGTTATTAACCCTGCTGGAAGACTTAGTATTACTGTAGCTCAAGCTAAATTGGCTAAGAACTATGGTATGACCAGAATGGATCCATATTGTAGAATTAGGGTAGGGCATTCTATATATGAAACACCAACTGATCCTAATGGAAGTAAAAACCCTAGATGGAATAAAGTAGTTTACTGGTAAGATACAATCTTTAGTGATAGTAGATGTTCAAATGATAAATATTTGAACTGCTCTTACTTTCAATTCAAAACATTTTCAGTTTCTTACCAAATGGTATAAATACAATCACGGTAGAAATATTTGATGAAAGATCATTTACTATGGACGAATTGATTGCATGGGCCCAAATTACCATTCCTCCACAAGTCTTAGCCGGAGAAACACACGAAGATTGGTATCCTCTAAGTGGAAAACAAGGCGAAGGCGTGGAAGGCATGATAAACCTGGTATTAACCTATACTGTAAGTACTAAAATATCTTTTTATAAACATAAATGTACAAATAATTAATCCTTCAGACTGCTCCTCCAAATTGGTATGCTCCAAATCAGCCTGTAATGGTAGTGCCTAGAACAGACGGAACTATTAAGCCTGTAGCAGTATATCCAGTATCAGCACCTGAACCTAATGTTGCTCCTCCTGTTCCCATTTTAAGTGAATCTGAGTTAAAACAGGTAATTATATCTTATTTTTAGAACAGCTTATGGATGTTCAAATTGTGGTTTGAGTTTGTGGAATACTTGAAAAAAAGCATGAGTCACACTAAAGAAGAGCAATAGATGACTTAATATTACCATGCTATAAGCAGTGATGGATTTAGGCTTGATGCCACTCTTTTTGATTAAATGAGTTTCATTAATTTTGATCAAATACTTTTATTTGAAAATAACTTTATCTGATTGAAATATATAATTTTTAAATATAACTAATAAGCATTACAGGTAAATAAGTTAAAAACTTTAGACAAATAAATGATAAACATATTTTTTAATACTAATTAATTTGAAAATTTGATTTTCCTGGCTTTGATCCATGTAAAAATGTCAATTATATCATCATAATCAATATCTTGGACTAGTTGAGCTTCGATACTTGCACGTAAATAGGTTTTTACCCTTTTCAGAGTAGAAAATGATCTTTTTCCTGAACAATTTGTTGCCGGAATCCTGAAAAAAAATATGTAGTCCACATTTGGGTAAACATCTCAAAGTCTCCGTGAATGCAATACATTGCATATTTATTGGACAGAGCATACATCTTCCCTATTTGCTAAGGAATCTTTGAGTTGCCAATGTAAAGGAATACATACATTTCCTAATGTTACTTCCAAATCGGCAGGATACTTATTGACTAGTTTATTTGTGAGATTTTTCAATTCATTCGTATCTATTTCAGATAAATTATAGAAAAAATTGAAATTTTCGTAAAGCTTTTTATATGTACTTTTACGCCCTGCCAATTGTACACTCAAAGTGTCTAAAATAGGGTAATAAACATGTGTGCAAACATTTTTTTGTCCAGAAAAAGATGTTGTTTCATTCACCCGTGACTCATCTGGCTGAATGTTTCTGGTTTTTTTTGCGACGAGTATCATAATGATAATAATCTTGAAATCCAGATAGTGATTTGGCTTTTTCTTCATATTCAGACAGTTGTCTGTCTCTCATCTCTTGTAGAAATAGAGCTAGAGAAGTATAGATCTGCACAAGGTATGATAATCAGCTTGAGATTCTTGAAGCTTCTTACTATCAGCATTAAAATGATCTAAAATCACGTTTCAAACAATGACTATTATTGCTGTTTCTAAATGATGTAATTTTTGCTGCAATCCCATAGCTTCAGATCGCGTAGTTAGTTTCTCATCTCTGCTTTCAGCAATAAATTCCAGTGCATCAATTATTGCCAACATCTTGATGATTCCAAACCATATTGAAGTCTTTGGCCGAAAATAAGTTGTATATTTAAAAAAAAATTTATTACTAATCTCAAGTTTCAGTTCGAATCGATCAGTCGTTAAGAACAGACATCAGTGAGTAGTTCAAGGCGAAAAAAAAAATTTGCTATGAATTCACATATCTATAGTTTAAATTATTTATCGCAAATAATTTGTGATTTGATTTGAAAAGACTTCTTCTCTGCTCCCCTTACCCTTTCAGGTGTCCGAGTGTGATTACCGTTTATCATTTATCCATTTTTTCCACTCTCTTCTCTTCTCTGCGATTTCCTTCATCTCCCTTATGGATTTTCCTTTTTCTTCAACATAATCTAGCCACTTCCTTCTTGGTCTTCCCCTTCTTCTTTTTGACGACTTTCCCATCTCCATTATTCTTTTACCAGTCGGGAATGGGCCATTCTCACCACGTGACCAAACTAAATCATTGATTTCGTTTTCACCTTTGCCAGTATTGGTTCTTTCGTATTTCTCCACTTTTCATTCTGTCCCATTTAGTCTTGTCTGCTATTTTCCTAATATGTTTCATTTCCACTGCGTTTATCCTCGCTTCCTGTTTCTTGTTTAGTATCTAATTTTTGCTAGCTTGTGTTATTATTGTTATAGTAATGTGAATTTTCTTTTTTATTTCTACTTCTATTTCTTTATGTCCTAGTTTTGTTTAGTGCATAATATATTTTAGTTGCTTTGTTTCCTCTATTTGCTATTTCCGCATCCATCTTTCCTTCGTTTGTAATCACTGTACCCAAGTATTCGAATGTGGTTACCTTTTCTAAATTCCTTCCCTTGTATTTTATTTGATTCATGTGTGGATCCATGGTTTGCTTCTTGTTCACTATCATTACTTTTGTTTTTTCTATGTTTACTTTTTCTATTTCCTCTGTCCACATGTTAATCAACCTTTGCATTTTGTTTTTTGAATTTGCTGTAAGTACCATGTCGTCAGCGTAGAGAAGATCACATACTTTTATAGGTTGTAGGTTCCTATATCCTATAATTATTTCTAGATGGCTCCCCTTTCCCTTATTCTTTTGACTATTTTGTTCATTATAATTATGAATAAGAGCAGACAGAATATCTCCGTGTTTTATTCCTTTCCTTAGCTCAATATGCATTTCCTCTAAGCAACTCCAGACTTCATCTTTATTTACTGTATCAAAAGCTGCTCTTAAAGCTATAAATGTTAGTCAAAGTTCTTCTCCCTCCTCAAATCTTCTTTCTATTACCCTTCCTACAACGAAAATATTGTCATTTATTTCTCTTTCTGGTCTAAATGCTTCCTATGTATTTTCTATTATCTCCTCAATGTAATTTCTTAATCTCTTCTCTAAGATTTTCGTATATAGCTTAAAGCTTGTTTGGGCGAGACATATTGCTCTTTAGTTTCCACATTGAGTTTGATCTCTCCTTTTATATATCGGTATTATGAAATTGTTTTCCCATCTTTTGGGGATCCACTCTGTTCTCCACACTTCTTTTAGTATAGTCCATAGCCATTTCTTTCCTTTCTCGCCCATCCATTTTATCATTTGTGGAGCTAAATCGTCTTCTCCACAAGCTTTTCCTATTTTAATGCTTCATATCACTTCTTCCATTTCCTCCTGTCTTATTTCTAGATTGTTGCTTGCTGCTTCTTCTTGGATATTCTCTGCTTCATTTTGTATTTTATTGAATTTTTCTTGGTAGTGCTTCTTCCATATTCTTAGTACTTCCTCTTTTCCTACCCTCAGTTGGTTATGGCTGTCTCGCATGGCTCTTTTTCTTTCTTTTTATCTCCTATTAGTCTTTTAATTCTTGTCCAGAATTTTCTGTTATCTGTCCTATAATACTCTGTTATTTCCTTTCCAACTCTCCTTTTTTGCTTTCTTTACTACCTGTTTCACTTTCTTTCTTATAGTAATCTATTCATTTTTGTCTCTTTGATCGGCAGTCTGTGTGAATGTTTTCCATGCTTGTTTCTTTTTCTTTACTAATTATTTAATGTCCTTGATTCACTATTTCGTTCTCTTTAATTTTCCGTTGTTTTTTTCTGTTCTGGCATATCTTCTAGGCCTTTTCTAGTAGTGCCTCTCTAAATTTTTCTCATCTTTCTTCTAGTATTCAACCTTCTCTGTCCTTGACTAGTCTTGTAAATTCCTCATCTGTTTGTTTTAAGTTCACTGACTTTTAGCTTGTGAATTGCAATTTTACTATATTCGTTTTCTTCAACTGTCTTTGTCATATTATCCCTTAGCTTTGCTGTTACTATTCTATGATTTGACCCTATTTCCGATTCTTTGTCTGTCATCACTTGTTTCAATTTTTGTGTCAACTCTTGCGTATGTACGATATAATCAATCAGGCTCTTTGTGTTTCTTTCTATTGCTACAAATGTATATTTATCTTCTATATTTTGTTCCCAGACGGTGTTTCCTATTGCCAGGTCATTTCTTCTGCAAAAATCTATCATTTTGATTCCATTCCTATTTGCTATTTGTTCGCCATATTTTCCCATGCACTCCCATGCCTCCCTGCCCATTCTTGCATTCCAATCTCCCATGATTATTATGTTTTCCGTTTCCTCTCTTTCGCTGTCTAGTGTACGAGTATTTTGTAAACATATGTAAAATTCCAATTTTTTTTATTCCGGTGTTCCCTCTACTGGGGCATAGATTTGTATTAATGTTATTATCTCTTTCATTTGTAAAGTTATTGTGATTATCCTAGAGTTAACTGATTTGTACTGGATTACTTTTTGGTCCATATCTTTTGTTATTATTATTATTCCTACTCTCCCTCTTTTCCTCTTTGGTCAGCATTCACTCCCAAAAAATATAGTACATTTGTTATCCTTTAATTTGATTTTGCCTTCGCCTTTTTTCTTTTTCTCGCTTAGTCCTAGTATTTGTATTTGATTTCTTTCTATTTCCTCGGCTACCTCTATCTCTTTTCCTGATATTGTGTTTATGTTCCATGTTCCTATTGTTATTTCTTCCTGATCTCCATCTTTACTGTTTATATGTTTCTCCCCTGAATTGTCAGGTGGAGCCGAAGAGAAGAAGAAGAAAGGGGAGCCTTGCAAAATTGTTCGCTAAGCATGACCCTCTACAATGAAAGTTACTATTGTACCTATGGTTATCTTTTACCTTTCGTAAATGTACTCTTTTATGCTCCTTACTCTGATTACGTAAACTGTTTTTGTATTTATTACTAATGTTAGAATCTCTATTATTACTATTACTAAAGTTAATCATTTTGTTATTACTAATACTAATGTTAGTCTTACTGCCTAAACTATTTATTTTACTTATATCGCTACTTCTTATGTCTTCTATTGCGATGTCTCCCGCCTCCGTTCATCTCTTTTTGGTTTAATTCGTTTTTTGGAGATTGTGGTTTTTCCATTTCTTTTGTAACTCTGTTCCATTGCCAAAGCTCTCCGTTTATTATTAACTTGTTAAATTTGATTTTTGCGTATTTTCCTTTTTCTTTCTCCGCCCGTGCTATCTGTCTTATTTGTGTTTGTACTTTTAACTCTTGTTCAATGAACATTTGATGTCCTTTTATTAATTTTAATTTATGTCTATTTTGTATTACCAAGTTTTTCTGTTGTTTGCTTTCTAGTTTTACTAAGCATGTTTTATAAACCAGCTTAATGGCATTATCTATTTTTAGCTTTATTCCTAGCTCTTTTTCTATGAAGTTTTCCATACATTCTTTCAGGACTTTTGAGTCATTTGCATCTATCCGTAGACCTTGGATTATTACATTTTTGGATTTTTCTTCCTTTTATAGTCTTTCAACTCTGGCTTCTGTGATGGTTAGTTCTTTTTCTAGTTCTTGTTTTTCTCTCTTTATTATTTGATTTGTTTTATTGAGGGATTCTACTTCTCTTCTTAAATCGTTCACTTCTTTGATGTATTGTTTCTGTTCTTCTTTTACTTCTATCAATTCTGTTGTCAGTTTTTCTGTTTTTACTGTTAAATTTTCCACCATCATTATGAACTTATTCAATTTTCCATCTTGACCTTTGTTTTTTTTGTTGTTTTAATAGTGCTCTTACTTTTATTAAACATTTCATTGTTATCTTCACTATCTCTATGTGTCTTTTTATTGTCCTCTGAGGTATAATCATCGCTGTCCATTTTCTTATTTATTATTTTTAAATAGTTGACTTATTAAATAAATCCAGTAAAGTTAACTACTTTAAAAGCCAATCATGCTTTATAAAATGTAAATAAGAAATGTTTATTTCGAGTTTCATTGTATCATCAACTCAATGCCCGTGATTCCTTAATGTGTATATTTGTTAAATGTTTTTACTTACAATCGATGAACCTCTTCTTTTATTTCAAAGCAAGGGAAGTGTTGTATTGTGATTTAACTTCTCTCCCTACTAAATGTGGTTCACTGTTATCACTTTTTCGTATTTTTATAATTATTGAATGATGAAATAAAACAATATAGTTTGTTTAAATCTTCATATATATGAACTAATGTTCAATTTAAACTTGTTGACGCGTTTCACTAACACAGTAGCTTTGTCAAAACGAATGAAGGTAAAATATAAAAATGTCTTAATATATACAGTGCTAAATCTATTTACTAAAGTTAACAATGGGATTAAAAGATATTACCTGGAAATTCATTCACTACAAACATTCCTAAGCTATCTTCTAGGTAATGAGGTTCAATAAAGGAGACTGATTGATATCTATTTGGTCGTTAAGGAGATTACCTGAATATTTATTTTTGTTAATCTTTAGGGCTTCTAATAAATTTAAACTAAAGGATTTACCGACTACATGGAGAATTTCAAAATTTGGGTCGAAACTGTGTTGGTTTTCTAATAAATGATTTGAATAGTTAGAATCTAATTTTTTGTTGTCATAGCTACGTTTGTGTTCCGAAATTCTAGTTTTAAAATTTCTAAAAGTTCTACCGATATAAATTTTATCACAATTGTCATTACCACATTTTAATTTATAAACTCCTGATTTGTTTAATTTTGAAGATTTAGATTTATTATTTTTAATGAATTTTGATAAAAAGTGATCAGTTTTAAAGGAAATATTCATGTCTAAAGTTTCTAAAAATGATTTAATTTTTAAGGATGGTGTTCCAAAGTATGTTAAGCTTTTAAATTGTCTATTATTTTTATCTGAAGGGAATACTTGTTCTAAAGTCTGTTTTTTTATCTTTTTATTTATGATATTGTCAATTAAATTTGTTAATTTCTGTTTCTATACCTAGTTTGTTGAAGTTATCCAATGAACATGTGGGTTGAATATTATGTTTAAAACCTTTTTGTAATAATTGAAATTCAATTATTACAAAAAGGTTTTAAACATAATATTCAACCCACATGTTCATTGGATAACTTCAACAAACTAGGTGTAGAAACAGAAATTAACTTGTATAATATTCCAAATAATTCTAATCTAAAACACAAAGCTTCAGAAATTATTAAAAAAGAATTCGTCGAGTTTAACAAACCCAATTTTGAATTATCAGCCGCCAAATCAATTCAACAAAAATCAAAGTCATATAGTCTTATTTTCACAAAAGCAGATAAAGGAAATACGGTAATAGCATTACCTAAAGATTATTTATTAAAAACCAACAATTTTATTCAGGCAAGCAATTTTGAGACCCTTAAAAAAGACCCAACTAATAAATTTCAGAGAGAAATAAAATTAGCAGTAGATAACGTTAAATCAATAATTAACGATAAAGAAAAATATAAATTATTTTTACCCAATCCGCAACACCCTGAACTTTATTCATTAATTAAACTCCATAAAGAGGGGTACCCTATCAGGCCAGTTGTTTCTTATTTCACAACACCTTCATTCAAAATTTCAAAGATTCTCATAGATGTAATTTCTAAATATTGTTCATTCATACCTCGATTTTCAGTTAAAAACTCAACGGAATTAATTAATAATATTCAAGATATAATACTACCCCATAATTCTAAATTCATATCGTTCGATGTAACAAATCTATTCCCTAGTATACCTCCTAAAGAAACTATAACTCTTGTTGATAACTTGCTCACATACAATAATGTTAATCCTATAGTTCACTCTGATATCATTACTTTATTAAAAGTGTGTTTGAATCAAAATTATTTTCATTTCAATGGAGAGGTTTATAGCAGTAAAGATGGTTTGATTATGGGCAACCCTCTCAGCCCCCTACTAGCAGAAATATTCATGGATAATATAGAAAAAATAATTCATGAACACCCCCTTAGTAAAAAATTTATGTACTGGCACCGATATGTGGACGATATTTTAGCTAGCTTCATTGGTACAAATAGACAATTAGAGAGCTTCATTACTTACATAAACTCGATTCACAATAATATCAAATTTACTGTAGAACTTGAACAAAATAAGTCTATAAACTTTCTAGACCTTACAATTTCAAATATAAATAATAAACATGATTTTTCTATATTTCATAAACCATCACATACAGATATTACAATTCATAATAGTTCGGTCCACCCATTCAGTCATAAACTAGCAGCTTTCAATAGTATGATACACAGACTCTTAACAGTCCCATTAAATATTAATAATTATACCAAAGAATTAAATATCATAAAACAAATAGCAGTTAATAATAATTACTATCCAAATTTAATTGACAATATCATAAATAAAAAGATAAAAAAACAGACTTTAGAACAAGTATTCCCTTCAGATAAAAATAATAGACAATTTAAAAGCTTAACATACTTTGGAACACCATCCTTAAAAATTAAATCATTTTTAGAAACTTTAGACATGAATATTTCCTTTAAAACTGATCACTTTTTATCCAAATTCATTAAAAATAATAAATCTAAATCTTCAAAATTAAACAAATCAGGAGTTTATAAATTAAAATGTGGTAATGACAATTGTGATAAAATTTATATCGGTAGAACTTTTAGAAATTTTAAAACTAGAATTTCGGAACACAAACGTAGCTATGACAACAAAAAATTAGATTCTAACTATTCAAATCATTTATTAGAAAACCAACACAGTTTCGACCCAAATTTTGAAATTCTCCATGTAGTCGGTAAATCCTTTAGTTTAAATTTATTAGAAGCCCTAGAGATTAACAAAAATAAATATTCAGGTAATCTCCTTAACGACCAAATAGATATCAATCAGTCTCCTTTATTGAACCTCTTTACCTAGAAGATAGCTTAGGAATGTTTGTAGTGAATGAATTTCCAGGTAATATCTTTTAATACCATTGTTAACCTTAGTAAATAGATTTAGCACTGTATATATTAAGACATTTTTATATTTTACCTTCATTCGTTTTGACAAAGCTACTGTGTTAGTGAAACGCGTCAACAAGTTTAAATTGAACATTAGTTCATATATATGAAGATTTAAACAAACTATATTGTTTTATTTCATCGTTCAGTATGGATCTTCATCAAGTAAAAGCCTCATCTATTCAATTTATAATTATTACTTATTCACTTTAGGAGTAATTGTAATATTTTTTTCGGAACGTAAATCACATGTGCTTTCTGTATACGGTACAGGACCGGAATCGATTTGAAAAGACTATGAGAGAAAAAAGTCCCCCCGGCCACGGGGTGAACAAATGGAAGCTGTTTTACGAAGTGGTGATAAAGTGCCTAAAAATAACCAGGAGAGAAAAGTATTTAATTTACAAAAAGCTCAATTATATTCTGGCAAGGTATACATATTCATAGAAAGCACAAGTGGAGATCATTTAGGTAAACTACACCCAATGAAGGTAGGACTTATCTTTCACAAAACTTTAGCTATACCCAAGATTATTGGCATAGATAAAGTAGGTAGAAATAGAATAAAAGTTCAACTGAAATCTATAGCTGATGCTAACAAATTAATATGTAATGATGATTTAAAAGAACATAATTTCAAAGCGTTTTTCTCTAATAACACTTTACAAAGGAAATGTATTATTAGACATGTCAATACCATTTTTAATGAAAAACATTTGTTTGACAATAATTTATCTAATATAAACATTATTGAAGTTAATAGATTTAAACGTAAAATTGACATTGGCAGTGAAGCAGCGTATATTCCTGGACAGATGGTGCTTCTTACATTTGAGGGTAACATCTTATTTAGACACGTATATATTAACATTGTTGCATGCATAGTGGAAGCCTTTATACAGAAAGTGATTCAATGTTATAAATGTTTACAGCATGGTCATGTTGCAAAAAACTGTAATAGTACGAAAACTTTTATATCAATTGTAAAAAAGGCGGTATCACTAAATTCGACCGATCCGGCCTGGAGGCTGGAATTGCCGTTCCGGCCGAATCGCGGTTGCGATCCGGCCGGAACATATTTTATTTAGATTGTGATGAATAAATAAGAGCTTTTCAGTATTTTCAGAACTTAGCCTACACCTATTATCAACATATATCTTACCAATTTCCGAAAATAGTCTCTTTGAATAAACACTAGTTGCTGGACTTGATAAAAACTACTTTACTAAGTTAATTAGACCAGGAAATGTTCCACTGTGCTTGCTCCACCACCTAAATGGGTCTGAATTTTTATCAATAACGAGCCCTCCATAGTATACTTCAAGTTGATAGAGTATATTACCTTTCTAATCACTAGTAGAGTATGCAGGTGTCGAAGGTGGAACAAAGTTATCGTAGCACTTCCACAGCGTAAAAGATGAACTTGTTGAAGTATAATTTTTTTCATATGTTATTCTCGCTCTCTTTTGTATAGCGGCTAGTGGTTCTCATAGGTTATCATCGTCTTCGCTAATAACCACTGTAGCCTCATCATCTTCTTGTATTTCAGATTCGGATTCATCGGTGTTGCTCTTATTAATTTCTGTGATTTTTCTCACAAGTTTGTTTTTTATATCTTAAATAGTCGATATGGTAAAGAAGTCCTTGGACTCCACATCGAAGAACCTTTGGTTCATTCCTGTAATGAGACTTTCTTTCATAGATCCAACGACATATAACTATTCTATTTTATCGTTGGAATTACTTCTGAAATAACTGAGTCCGTGCTGCTCATCAGTTTCGTTATGTCTTCAAAAGGTCTAAGTAATTCAAGGACAGATTGTAACAGGTCTCACTTATTATTGGTTAAATGTTTTATTGACTTTATAGCGCTATTTTCAGTGTGATAAATATTTACTCAACGTTTCAAATCAAGTAACCTCTCTAACATGTAGAAAGGGGAGTTCCACGGCATTTGTACATCTTGGATAATTTTCTTCTGGTCTATTTTCAACTCTTGTTGTATTTCACTTAATTTGCTGCATGCTAAAGAAGAGTGATTGAAATGAGTTACAATTCGGTAGGCACAACTAATCATATGTGATAAGGTTCTTTGAGAAGAACCTGTAAAATATCGTTAAGCTGCAGGAATTTGAAATATTTACATATAAATCCCGATCCGGCCGGTGTTCCGGCGGTCCGGTCCGGCTGGAACTAACAAAAGTATTTTTTGTCTATTGGTCTAATCCGAAATTGAACGAAAGAGCTCAAAAACCATCATTCATTAAACACGAATGCTCGAAGCCTTAGAATATTCTATATGTAAGCAGCAATACATTTTGCATCATTAACATTGAGGTTATTTAGAGTTTCTATGAGAGATTCAATATTTCTGAGATGGTCATAATTGGTTGGTCTCATAGAGGTGTATATGGGACACTCAAAAAGCATATGAAAGATAGTTCCAGTTACACACTGTGCAATGTTCTGATGGGTCAATTATACACGAGCAGCCATTCAAGGTAAATTTTATATGCAGCTGGTTGGTGAAACATAACTGAGAAATAGTGCGGTTAACCTGCATAGGCATTTTCTGGATTAAATATGAGCTGGGCAACGAACAGCTAGAAAGTGATTTATATAACGTAAGGAATGAGCTATTTTCTTTTTGTGAAACGTCTAATAAATGTAGATTTTGATAATACCGTGTGAGCAGTGACTTTCTATTAATTTTTAGTTTAACAGCGCTAAAATTATCCCAAATATCAGAGGCGTCAATAAAATTAAAATACGACTTTACTTGCTTTGCCCAATTAAATTTCTCATCACATACAGGCAATAATTTCAACTGCTGTTTGAAACAACTTACAGTATCTGCAATCATCCATTGAAAGTATCTTAATAATCCAATTTAATGTTATCTTGAACAAATTATATGACAATTTTACCCGATCTGCATCAAGTCGTAGAGCATAGTCAGGAATATTTAAGGACACCATCAAAACTCTTTTTAGAAAGGATACCTGAACCCGCTCTATAATATCTGAATACTTTAATCCCCAAATCGGTAATGCATTGTATATAATACTAGCAATAAGGGATTCAAATAGTTTTATTGCGGGGACAAATTATCTATTTTCATTTTTACCATTAAAGATAACACTGTGCCTATAGCTTGCTTTGCCTTATTTGCTATTGTTTTCGACATTTCACAAAATACGCCAGATGATGTAAATAGTACTCCAAGATAATTATAATTATTTGTCATGGAAATTCGTTAAAATAAAATCTATAAGACTTTTGTTAAAAGACATGATCTTAGTTTTTGTAACCGTTAAATTATTTTTAGCGCAGTATTTTTCAAGGATTTGTAATTTTTTTCCTACATCAACTTCAGAAAATGCCAGTATTACAATATTGTTTGTATACAGAAGAATTAATATTTCATTCCTATCATCAATGTTTACACTCCGACCCCCATTCTTACAGAAAAAATCTTCAATATCGGCGATGAAGAATGAAAATAGAAGTGGGCTCAAAGATTCGCACTGTAATATTCCCGTAGTTACGTCGAATGCTTTTATTTTAATAGTGACATTATCATATAAGTGTTTTATGACCTATCTGAAAAATTTTTGCCCGTAGGATTTGCTGGTCAATGGAATCAAAAGCCCGTTTAAAGTCTACGAAAATTGCAAATATTTTTCGTTTCTTGGGCCTGATATGTAAGTTGATAATGAAATTTAAATTGTAAACATTATCTATGCACCTTCATCCAGAACGAAAAACCGCCTGAGCTTCAGGCAAAATCTGACACACCTCAGACCAATGTGTGAGTATACTGGTAAAGCCTTTACTAGTGCAGTTAGTTAATGCTAACCCTCTATAGTTCGATTATTCACACGCTAGTCTATCCTTATGTATCATTGTAAGTAGTATTTCAGTCCATAGCAAGGCATGAATGCTGTTTGAAAAATATTGTTAAACAAAACATTTAGGTAAAGTATCCAATTTTTTAAGAACTTGTAGGAAATTAAATCATTTCCCGGTGCTTTCCTAGATTTGCATTTGTTAAGAACGTGGTGTATCTCTTCGGATGTTATTACGGAATCTAGGAAAGGTTGATTTACTTTTTTGAATTGGACGTCAGCGTGAACTCTCTGCGAATAAATACCATCATAAAAGTTTTCCCAAATTTCCATGTATAGTAGATTTCGATTTGGAGGATTTTGGAATTGTTTAATTGCTGACCAAAAATCTTTAGCATTACGTGAGCTTGTTAAACGGGATTTAAAGGCGTCTTTATATGTTTTTTTTCTTTGTCCTTGTTAGCTTTCTATAAGTGTGCTTATCTTGCATGTAGTTCAGCTTTTGAGAAACATCAGAGGGATATTTTTTAAATAATTTCAATGAAGCGTTTAAGAGCTTTTTTGCATCCACACACTCATTATCAAACCAAGGTTTACTTTTTAAACATTCAAATTCACACTGGTATCTTTGAATCTGAACATATTGAGACTTTCCGCGCATTTAAAAATAGTGGACCAAAAATTATTATATGAAAGTTGTACCTCAGGAATAAAATAAGCTTGGTTCGATAGGCGCATGGAAACTTTATAATTTTCTTTTTGTTGCTCATTCCAAATAAAAAAATGTTTGAAAGACGTATTATGTTTTTCAGTGTTTTCACTAAAGCGATAATGAGTAAGAGTTACCTGGATTGGGAAATGATCAGACAAATAATCATTATACCCTACCTAAAATTGTTGTATGTCAGATAGATGTAAATTACTTACCCGCAACAAGTCCACTACACTACTTCCCATTTTACTTACATATGTGAACCTAGCTTGTCTGTCTTCCACAGTGCTTCCATTCAGAAGTGTAAATGAGTTATTATACATAAAATCAATAAGTTTTCGACCTCTAGTATTGAATTCTAAATCATAACTCAACCTCTCCTCGTATAAGTTTGTATTTTCCATGATTTCCGGTAGTGTTATGCCAGCATTTTAAACGCGGCAATTTAAGTCACCTCCAATAATGATCATTACATCGTTATGACTATTTCTGATATCATCAAGGACATTCTGGAAGATATCAAGAATGTGCTCGAGATCCAAGGAGGGATTAAAATAAATGCTACACACAATACATTTATACATATCAAAACAAAATAAACAAATTAGCCACCACGGTGATCTATCTAAAATAGTTATATTTAAATACTTTCTGTAAAAAACACATAATCCGCCACTGACACGCCTGCCTTATTCCTAAGAGCACCAAAAGAGACAGCATCGTAATTGGTCCAAAAACCCTGCACTTTGCACCTTTTCTGTAATCAACCACGTTTCACTCATGCAAATAACATCGAAATTCGAATTCGCAGAATCCTCGATAAAATTTTGCAGATTAGCGAAGCCATGACAATTCCAAAACAAAACTCCTCAATTTTTTCGTTTTGCTCACTTATTATGGAATGCAGGTCAGTAACACTTTTTGTAAGCACAGATTCTATATTCAAATTACACACACGATATACTACAAGGGTCAGTACCGGCTCCGCTATTATTTAATGTCTATATTACTTCCATTCACAAAACCACAAGTGATGCTATTATCATTCAGTACGCATGCGTAAAGCTTTTCAACGGTGCCTCACGCTTATAGACACAGCGACAACTCCCATCATAAGGTGCATAGATGAGCTAGAACTCCAAATCTCTCCAGGCAACTCCCCAGTAGTTTTGTTTACTAGACATAATCTACCGCAAATTAACGAAGCCCAAGTGGACAATATTTCTCTTCCCTTTAGATTAGATTAGATTTGAACGGGGTTACAATGCACTGAAACCTAAGGTTTATTGTGCCCCCCCCTTCCCCCTATCAGAGCTGTTGTCGCTACTACTACGGCTCGCCTTCCAGTTCCAGGGTTCTAATGAACTCTAGTATTTGGGACGGCTTCAACGCGGTTAGATCCTCACTTACAAGTTTCTTGGCAATGGAATGGATCAATATGTCACATTTCTGATAGTTTCTTTCTAGGTTCATTACCACGCATCTTTCGATCGCAAGTATTTCTGCCTGAAAGACGCTCGGGAAGGAGCCTAACGATAATGAGTATCTGGTACCAGGCCCAAATACTCCAGCGTCTGCTCCAGCGGTGGTTTTTGAACCATCTGTATACCATCTAATGGTGTTTTGTTTGAGAGTTTGGGTGGTGTATTCCCTTTTCCAGTCTCTCCTCTTATTTAGCATCGATACTTGCTTTCTTGATCATTTCGTCATTGGGAAGATTCGCTGATGAGATGTGTTTTGTTAGAGAGGACCAGGCTCCCTGATTTTTAATACTCTCATTGCTTGAAACCTTCCTTAGATATTCTAAGAATTGCCTCTTGAGCAGATCTTTCTATCATCATATGTAGAGGTGTCGGATCTGTAATGCTCTCAAGTGCCCTAGTTGGATATGTTCTCATAGCTCCAGTGATGCACACACAGGCAAGCCTTTGAACTTTGTGGAGGGTCTTCCTCGTGCTATACTGACTTGCTTTTGTATGCCAAACTATTGTTGTTCAGAGTCCTCTGGATGACTTCGGTCAGCTGATACAGAGACGTCTCAGTTGATTGACCCGCTCTGTAGGCATGCTGACATTTATGAAGTGGTATATTCTCCAGGTTCTTTGTTCTTATGTAGTTATCCACTACTTTCTCCATCGTTTTGAGTAGAAATGATGTTAGACAGTTGGGTCTAAAAGATCGGGGATCAGTCCTATATTTTTCCCCTATTTTTGGTATGAAGGTTACTCTTGCCCTTCTCAATGTTCTAGGTATTAGACCCACTGCTAGACTGCTTCTTGTAATCTTTAGCAGGTGAGGAAGAATCTCCTCTATCCCTTGCTGCAGAAGTGCTGGAAATATTCCATCCACTCCTGGTGGTGATTTATATGGTTGAAAGGTACTTATTGCCGATTCCAACCGTTGTCTGGTAAATATTTTCTTAGCAATGTCCCAATTTTCCTTGCGGAATTTTTTGGTGTAATTCATTGCTATTTCAGTGCTTGTTGCTGGTTCGCTACCTGGAAAGTCGGTTCTAAGAAGAAGAATCGATCGTTCCTCTTCACCTTCTCAGCGTACTCCTGCCAATTACCGTCACGTTTGGCTCTATTAAAGAGCCGATGGACCTCTTATGAGGTTTGACAGGTTCTCATTCCACCAAGGAGCATCCTTTTCTGAACAAACTTTTGACAGTGGGCAACTGGAATGAAAAGCTTCCATTATCGCCTCACTGATCTGTTCGACTCTTTGTTCCAGGTCGTAGTGCGGGCTATTCACTTCGACGTGTTCCAAATTGTCCTTCAGATTGATCTTGTAAAGTGCCCAATCAGTATTTCTAGGATCTTTTACGCTTTTCCTAGCAACAACATTAACAAGTGTTACATCCAGGAACTCTTCTCTTGCTCTCGTGACCAAAGTGGGGGTTGTCCCCACGTTTAAGGTCTCAAGGTTATTTGCTAAGAGATATTTTAATAAACACTCACCTTTTGCGAAGTAGGCAGAGGCAATGACGATGTCTCGGTCTATACCCCCAATGTTGAGGTGAACTATGATTGGAAGAAGGTCCCGTGACACGTATTCTGAAACACAAATATATTTTATGTTATTTCTTATGATTACACAGGCAAACGGAGATACTTGCCTTTGATCATAAATCAATTTAGAATCCTTGCATGCCAAACCTTTGATTTGGCCTTCTTTCATGTTTCTTGGATCAGTGCAATTTCCAGTTGTAGTCTAGCGAACAACCTTACAATCACAGCTGAAGCTCCCTTCGCGTGATGCAGGTTAATCCGAGCTACATTCGTGAACGTGAAGGTGAATTATTATGAATGAGAGAGGCCGAGTTACTCAGCCTCTATTCATCCCCCTCCTTTATCTTTCCCTGACCCTCCTTGACCACCATGGCAATATCTTTCTCGGTGTTCGAGCAGTTTTCTTCATCTTGAGTTAGACTCTCGATCCCTAGGATGCCCCGCTCAGTTTCTCGGGATGCAGAGGCGATCTGCGCATCCCCAGTCACCCCAGCAGAGCCGGAGGAGATCTCGGGCTGGCTCAAGGTCAAGCTTTCGCCTTTTTCCCCTTTTCCAGAGGTTCCGGATGTGGAGGGCATCTCCATGTCGATCCCAATCGTGAGGATACTTCCCTATCCCTATTTTTTAGAGTTCAGGATCTTCCAAGCCCCAGTAGTGAGGTTCGAGTTCTGAACCTCGACAAGTTGGAGGATCTCCAATTTCATGTCGCGGCTTCTTGGGAAAAACACCGTTATGCTGACCGGCTTTGGGATGTCTTCTCCACTTCGAGCCACCAATTCGGGTCCTTCCTAAGAGTTCAATTTCGGCGCTGACCTCATGAGCCAGTCTGCCGATTCTTGTGACCCACAGTCCACCAATATCATTCCACAACGGAAATGGATACCTGAGAAGTGGATTCCCTTCTCTTTGCTCTGGCACAGCTCTTCCACCCGAGTGTCTTCCAGGGTGGAGAGCTGCTATTTCTCAGGATGACCCCAGGATAATCCTTGGGCATTATTCCCACACTAAAAGCCTTCTCTGTTTTGACAGCTGCCGCGTAACCAGTCGCTTGCACGGTTACCGTTGCAGCTGTTTTTGTTTTTTGCTAAGAGGTCACTGCGGAGGAGTAATATGCTCCGGGCCTCCTTTAAGATTTATCTTCCCCGTTGGTGGTTCCTTCGGGGGGTTGGGCGCTGAATAACCTGCTTCCTGGCTTCTTCAGGGGATATTCCCTGATTGAAGAGTCGCAGGTATTTCCGCACCCCTGCTCCACTGAGGCATTTTCTCAGTGGGTCGTCTATGCCGCCCGGTTCTCCCAGTTTTGAGAGGCCGAACGGCATACGACCTTTGTGCCGTTTGGCCTTTTTTCCCTCTGTGAGGTTCCCTCCGGAGGAAGCCTTACTTTTTCTTTCTCTTTCCATAAATGAAATGGTCCCACGAGAAGCTAGGGTCATTCCGGTCCACCGCTGCAAGCCCCGCATGGGTTCAATACAATGGAGTTCCCCCGGTACTCCAAGGTCGAAACCAGTAAGGACTATTCTTCTATATAACCACGCATTCTTCGGCCTGGTTTCCCACCTTGACTTTAGGTTTTTAATGAGGTTGTCTCCTGTTGGTACGGGCAGTAAAGAAGCCAATACCCCAATCCCACTGGCCCGCGAGACTTGACCACAGACAGCCAGGAGACATTGGTATAACAGGTGATTTTGAGGTAAGCTCGAAATTTCACTCGGCATCGTAACCCTGTGTGCAATCCCTTAGCCACGATACTACATCTGGGACAGGTAAAGTAGGTCCGCGGCAGGGTATTCGAGGGCTGGCAGTTGAGTTTTTAGACACAACGAGCCCCCAGGTATTTCCCCGCAGACCTCCCCCTCATATGAAATCATCTCAGAGGCCTTTGTCCTATCCACCACCTGGAGACGTGCCGGGTTGGTGTTTCACCCCCTCCACATCAATAAATATCCCAACGAACAGCGACTAACTACGTACATACCTACTGATGTGGACCCGGTTCTCTTCCCTTTAGTAATACTGTCAAATATCTAGGAATGGTCTTAGATAAAAAGCAATTGAACTGCACATATCGAACAAACTCTAGTAAAATGCAGTAAAGGTGTACATTTCTTAAAACCTATAATGAAACCCGGGTCGGGGGCTCATCCCCAACCAGCTTTAACTTTCTACCGAGCATACATTATATGTAGTGGCTATTAACCCCGAATGCTGGATACGGCCCAAACGAACTAATATGAACTTAGTTCATGTCGAGGCTAAAGTCACAAATGTTTGTTTAAGTAGATAAAATAACAACATATGTTAGCAAGAAATATTTTGATATTAATTATAAACATAACTGTAAACGTTAGAGGAAATATTTACTATAAAAAGAAATATTGTAAACAGTCAGAATCAATATCAATGATTCTGTTTATCTACAATAACCAGTGTAGGTTGTGGGTAGAAGTTGAACTTTTAGCCCATAGTTTTGACACCTTCCAATATGTTTTGTTCATACTTGGCAAATAGTTTACACATGTTAGGATACTTTAAACAGCAGTAAAAGATAGTTTTCCTCTATTACCAGAGGCGTACGGTAGGAATGGATACTTCCTTTTATCCCCCTATACTCTACGCCACTGTCGTAATAATCGTTTCAACTTGTTTTTATGATTCTTCATCACTTTCTACGTAAATATAATATTCATCATCTTGTCTCAATGCGATATAGTGAGTAGTTTTCGAATTATTTGCATTTAAAGGTAATGTTTAAAATATCCAATTTTGTTTTATTGCTTATTCCACATGAGTGTCGTTAATAATTTAACCACGTCGATGGTAAAATTTGTTAATTCTAATCGTAAATTCACATGAGTCAATAACTATTTCACTAAATAAATAAAATTTGGCCACGCTTGTTATCCAGCTCACCTTTATAAAATGAAAAGCTTTAATATCTGCCCAATATGTTAAGAAATCAGTGACTGGGACCATATTTTCTTCAATTGCAAGAAACATGATAAAGAAACCAGAGAATAAATTAAAAATAAACCGGTTGCGACTCCGGGATTTCAATATCGCTGAAACCGAGAGCCGTATCCCCGAAAGTAGAGCTTTGACTGACCTAGAGGGTCGCTTGCAATCCGTATTAGTTCTGCATGGCACACACAGAGAACTTACAAATAAATTAGCCATCTAAAAAATAAACCGGCCTTACAATTTAATTAACTTTTGTTAGGAATGCAAAAAGTTGTCTTGTCTTGTGTATACAGAATGCCCTGACTGATCCCTGGTCGAGAAGCATGTAACCTTTGTGTATAATCCTTGAGGAAGAAATTGAATGGTGTATATAGGGGACATAATAATAAGTATTCAATTTATTAAACAAATGCGGCTGCCCGTCTAAATTACTTAGAAATATATCATAATTGCTGGACAAATAACCAAATTTAGTTTCTGGCTGCAAGGGCTCAAACGCCTGGGCCTAGGCGTAAATCCATCACTGGCTATAAGTATATGTGTATATTTGATTAATTTGTTTATAGGTCTTTAAATGAATTGATCTTGTTTCAGATTAAAGAAATGTTTCCGAATATAGAAAATGAAGTGATTAAGACAGTATTTGAGGCCAATAGGGGAGACAAAGAAAGCACTATTAATTCTCTACTCCAGATGGCTGATTAATCTT
This sequence comes from Galeruca laticollis, assembly GCA_963921935.1. NCBI lineage: Eukaryota > Metazoa > Arthropoda > Insecta > Coleoptera > Chrysomelidae > Galeruca > Galeruca laticollis. The sequence continues at coordinate 28,481,066 of OY998181.1, forward strand.
CATTGTTTTATTTTATATTTTATTAACTAATTTTAAAGTATCTAGCTTAATATAAGATATAACTATTGTGATTTTGAAACTATTGGAACCTGACTTTGAAATTCCATGTGAATGCTTGTTACCGTTATTTCTTTATATGATTTTACATGTTAGCTTTGTATTTATAGAATTTTGGCCATATAATTAAATAACCTCTAGTCGAGTAAAAAATTATCCCAAAAGATCTTATTATATTTAATAATTGTGCCAATATATGTTCTATTTGCAATTCACTTATATATTTTTTAAACCTAATGATTATTCACAACAAGTAAAGTAAAAAGTAGATGTGTATATATACAAAAAGAAAGTTGTGAAGGCTTATAAATAAAATGAAATGTGGGACAAAAAATGCTGGGCCATCAGCACCTGCATATATGGAAGGAAATATTAAGAGATGTGGAATTTTGTAACAATAGGGAACAATAAACAATCCAACGAACAACGGAGTTTGCACACAAATTATTAAAACAACTCATTGGAAGGATCCCTACATGGTCGGTCCAAGAATAAATGGTAATAGAAGATGAAGTGAATATTGGTGAACACAGTGCAGAAGCTCTCATGAGTCTAAAGAACACAGGAGAGAACATATGCAGAGTGTTAAAAACTGAACTCAACAACTTGCCGTACATTATTAATCATTTATTAAATGGACATGTGGTTCCAGAATAAGAGAAAACTAGCTTACATCGCCCAGTGGCGGGTAGGCAAGGTAGGGGGCAATTACTCTGGAAAATTCATAAATAATACATTTTTTTATTTGTAGAAACTTAGATATTTTGTAACGAAGTTACATTTTCAAATACCGGGCAAAAGCACAATCTCCCGTATAATATGGAATAAAGCGTTCGAACACTGTATTTCTCCGTCCGTATAATAACATCGGTACAATGTAATATAATTTCTCTAACCTGCACCGACAGTCGGCGATACTTACTTCTTCGCAACGTATCTCCAACAAGCCATACCGTATAGCTGAACGATTCTCAGAATCGTCAGTCTATCCGTAGACTCGCTAGCTTACCCGCATACGCAGGTGAGAATTAAATCTAAGAGCCATCATTGTGCTCACAAACCCGTTCTCTTGGAGCATACCACTTTAATAAACTGGCGCCCGAGGAAACCCGTCACCTGTAGTTAAGGCGCCAATCCGATAAGTAACGACGTAAGAGCGTTACAAATTTGGCGCCCGAGTAGGGACCGTTTTTATGGTGCACCGAGTCCGCTAATTACCAAAAGTCGTAGAAAAACGGTTTTGGAGTTGGTGGAAGTGATCCAGGTGTTACAGAGAGCTAAAAACCGTTGCAAACGTTTTAGTAGACCGTCATATCCGAATCTGTAGAAACCCACCGACCTGTCATTTTGACAGATTTTCCGTTTTTTCGCGGAAAAGACCATTTTTATAGTGTACCGAGACCGCTAATCACCGTAACTTGAGGGAAACACGTTTTTGAGGTTGTGAAATTGAATCCGTCACTTTAGAGGTCCGAAACACCGCAAACACTTCAGGGCACCGTATTATACCCGAATCCGTCGAAATCCGCTGACCTGATTTTGACAGGTTGCCAGCTTCGGCCTAACCGAGGACCAAGCCCAGTGTGTGACCCCTCGTTTAATAGGTTATCGAGTACGTAGAACCGATTCGCACCGCCCGTTCATCGATTAAAGTCGCCCGTCTAGAGATACGAGCAATTGGTAAGGGAAAAGTAGGTTTCTGACCGTTGAGAAAAGAAGCTATACCGATTCCGATTATTAGTAAAATGGCTACTAAGAATTTAGTATTCGCAAACACTCCGAATGAAGCTACCGTTTCCGAGAGAAGAACCGACTGACACCCGTGTTAGATGGGTAAGAAAGAAGGAACTAGATGTTGAACTAGCCAAGTTTAGGCTATAGGTCACCGGAACCGTCGATGATAAGAGACGACGCCTCGCCAAGTTCATACGAGAGGGCCGCGCCTCCCCCGCATCGACCGCCGCACTACCTACCGTCACCGTAACCAGTGCAGGAGAACCAGCAACAACGAATGTGTTCAATCGTACACTGGCAGGAATCCAGCCCACGCCAGGACCAATGATGCCGCCATTAAGAACCAAGGATTGGAGAATAAGCTTCAATGGATCAGGAGACCTCGCTGCTTTCCTCGAGAGGCTTGAGGAGATTTGTGAGACACAAGCCATCTATATCGACCGGCTCCTGCAAGCTATGCCCGACCGCTTACATGGAATGCCAGCACTTTGGTTCCGGAACAACCGCAAATACTGGTCTAACTGGCAAGAGTTCTGCACCGCCTTCCGAGATTTTTTCTTCCCGGTCAATTATCACGTCGACTTAGAGGTAGCCATCAGTAGAAGAACTCACCGGCTTCAAGAGAGTACCGCCACATATATCACCGATATGCAAACTCTCATACGCCGCCATGGAAGTATCACTCCGGAGCAGGAATTGAATTGGCTGTACCGGAATCTCCACCCGGAGTTTCGCCGTCAGATTCGCAGGACGGACTTCTCGAATGCGCAGGAATTTGCCAAAGCCGCCCAGGATTACGAGCTATTGAGCAGGCTCGTGGATAAACCAACCGCACCAATTCGTATCCAGACAGGCAACCAACCAGCAGGAACCAAAAATGTTGGCGATGTGACCAGACCGGACATTTCCGCAGTCAATGTCGTGGAACACCCAGGATGTTCTGCTCAAGATGTAAGAGGGACGGAGTTATGTCCCGAGACTGTCCGTGTCCGCGGCTGGGCGCTGTAGCAACCTGAGGCCCGTACAGAAAAGCCCTCAAGACGCCTCACATGCCGCTACGTCGTCTGAACTAGGGAACTACCCAGATAGGATACATGATAGCGTCCCCCGTGAAGTTCGAGCTACTACACCACCGCCGAGAAGTCTTCCCACCGACCTGTCATTTTGACAGATTTTCCGTTTTTTCGCGGAAAAGACCATTTTTATAGTGTACCGAGACCGCTAATCACCGTAACTTGAGGGAAACACGTTTTTGAGGTTGTGAAATTGAATCCGTCACTTTAGAGGTCCGAAACACCGCAAACACTTCAGGGCACCGTATTATACCCGAATCCGTCGAAATCCGCTGACCTGATTTTGACAGGTTGCCAGCTTCGGCTTAACCGAGGACCAAGGCCAGTGTGTGACCCCTCGTTTAATAGGTTATCGAGTATGTAGAACCGATTCGCACCGCCCGTTCATCGATTAAAGTCGCCCGTCTAGAGATACGAGCAATTGGTAAGGGAAAAGTAGGTTTCTGACCATTGAGAAAAGAAGCTATACCGATTCCGATTATTAGTAAAATGGCTACTAAGAATTTAGTATTCGCAAACACTCCGGATGAAGCTACCGCTTCCGAGAGAGGAACCGACTGACACCCGTGTTGGATGGGTAAGAAAGGAGGAACTAGATGTTGAACTAGCCAAGTTTAGGCTATAGGTCACCGGAACCGTCGATGATAAGAGACAACGCCTCGCCAAGTTCATACGAGAGGGCCGCACCTCCCCCGCATCGACCGCCGCACTACCTACCGTCACCGTAACCAGTGCAGGAGAACCAGCAACAACGAATGTGTTCAATGGTACACTGGCAGGAATCCAGCCCACGCCAGGACCAATGATGCCGCCATTAAGAACCAAGGATTGGAGAATAAGCTTCAATGGATCAGGAGACCTCGCTGCTTTCCTCGAGAGGCTTGAGGAGATTTGTGAGACACAAGCCATCTATATCGACCGGCTCCTGCAAGCTATGCCCGACCTCTTACATGGAATGCCAGCACTTTGGTTCCGGAACAACCGCAAATACTGGTCTAACTGGCAAGAGTTCTGCACCGCCTTCCGAGATTTTTTCTTCCCGGTCAATTATCACGTCGACTTAGAGGTAGCCATCAGTAGAAGAACTCACCGGCTTCAAGAGAGTACCGCCACATATATCACCTATATGCAAACCCTCATCCGCCGCCATGGAAGTATCACTCCGGAGCAGGAATTGAATTGGCTGTACCGGAATCTCCACCCGGAGTTTCGCCGTCAGATTCGCAGGACGGACTTCTCGAATGCGCAGGAATTTGCCAAAGCCGCCCAGGATTACGAGCTATTGAGCAGGCTCGTGGATAAACCAACCGCACCAATTCGTATCCAGACAGGCAACCAACCAGCAGGAACCAAAAATGTTGGCGATGTGACCAGACCGGACATTTTCGCAGTCAATGTCGTGGAACACCCAGGATGTTCTGCTCAAGATGTAAGAGGGACGGAGTTATGTCCCGAGACTGCCCGTGTCCGCGGCTGGGCGCTGTAGCAACCTGAGGCCCGTACAGAAAAGCCCACAAGACGCCTCACATGCCGCTACGTCGTCTGAACTAGGGAACTACCCAGATAGGATACATGATAGCGTCCCCCGTGAAGTTCGAGCTACTACACCACCGCCGAGAAGTCTTCCCCAAGAAATCGTACGCACTGTCACTCCGCCGGGGAACCCCTGCCATGGAGTCTCATCTTGGTTGGATCGTCGCCCTCATATTTCGGTTGCAGTGCCTAGAGGCACTGCAAAAACCTTGATAGATACCGGAGCCGAGATCTCTTACATAGGAGACAGACTAGCCAGACTATGGGATGCGCTAGGAGTACCAAAAGCTCCGATCCCGACGAGTTCCGTCCGTATCGATAATGGAGAAACCGTCATCGTATCCGACGCATATCTCGCGGAGATACAGATTGGGGAGGAGCATTTTACCGAAACTTTTGGACATCTTTATGGACTATCATCCGACATGGTACTAGAAATGGATATATTACGGAAACGACGATTTAGTCTGGACTTAGGAAGTGGACAAATCATAGTGAACCACCGTCCCGTCACAAGGGAAACTCGGCCTGTACCGTGCTTTCCCATTGGGCTCACCGAAGTAAGACCACCGCTGACTCCCACCGAAGACGAAGAAGATCGTCTACAAAGATTTCTACAGAGGGAACTACCGTTAGTTGAGGATATTCGAAGCGTAACACCGTTGGTCGAGCACAGTATCCGTCTTACAAATCCTGACCCAATAAAGCAACGTTATCGCCCTCAAAACCCCCGAAGAGAACTAGAAGTTCCCAAGACCATATACCGCACTGCATCTCCAGTTGAAAGGGGAAACGAAAACGCCAGCCAAGAGGAAACCACACAGCATACCGACAGATTGCTCCGCCTAAAAGATACATTCGAGATGGTACGGGTACATTGGGCTAAGATATTCACCACTAAGAGTGATCATTACAACCTCCGGCGCCGAGGTTGGCGTTGCCATATAGGTGATCAAGTCATGAAACGCGAGCACCACCTGTCCTCAGCGGACCGAGGATTCGCCGCGAAACTTGTTGTTCCGAAATATTCCGGCCCCTATACCGTGACCCATGTCCTCTCGCCGGTAGTATACAACCTCAAAACCAGAACAGGCTAACGACTCCAGCGGATTCACATCAAAGATCTACGACCAGCACATACTTCCGACAAATACTAGGTAAGAAATAACCGTTTCCTTTCAGATATGGCAAGCCGATGTCCAGGAGAACCCCCAAGGGGAGCCGCCCCACCGCACCCTCTGCGTGTGCCTTGACTAGAGGGGTTACTAATGCGGGGTGTAGTATAGTTGCTCTTCTTTTTCGAATCTTATTCTTCCGTTGGTTTATTTGTTTTCATTTTTATAGATATATACTAGAATTGTTAACGTTTTTTTTTTTATTTATTAGTTAAATAACGTCCGAACCTCTTTTACGACAATCCGTGGCAATGATCATTCGGCCGCCGGACCGTTTTGTTTGTTTAAAATACTGATATGCGTTGACCTTTCAGGAACTTCGAAGCCATAGAAGGAGAGTGACAGGATGGATCCGACTTCCGAAACCAAGACAACCGTAGATAACGTCGTCGCTGACCTTCTGGAAGCCATGGAGGAAAGCCAAGACACCCCTAGTCGCCGTGACACCGCCAACCCCGGAGTATCAGTGGCCAAACCACCCGCCAGCACTGCCATGCGCCTTTCCAACCCTGCCGCGGGTGTCGGAAGCCCCACACACCCATGCTTTTTGGAACACCCCGACCAGGACCCTTGGAACAGCAAGTTCTGGGAAACAAATTCCGTCAGCCCACTGCAGGTACCAGCACCGAAGGAGATATGTCAAGATCCAGTTTACTTACCCGTCAACAAGGAGCTGTGCTGGAGATGTGGTCAATCCGGACACACCCGCAACCAGTGCCACCGCAGTCACCCTATCTTGTTCTGTTCACGATGCGGTTTGAAGGACGTACTATCCCGAGACTGTCCGTGTGCATCGCCACCAGCCAAACAGAGTCGCCACTACACCTGCCGTCTGTGTGGCTGCCCCCTACCGAACCAACATCCAGCCTGCCCCGCCTGCGGATGTCAGCATCTCTTCGAGACGCGACTTCACTAGAAGTCGGAAGCCCCACCCCGGTCCAACGTCAACCGAAGAACCGAGAAGAATTAAACTTTATTTTCCTTTTGAGTTTCATCTTTTCATTTCCGAAAGTTTGTGATATGTGTACCTATCCCCAATAAAAGGGTTCGGCCGCAAAAGGGGTAGGCGCCTAGTCGGTTTTTTTGTTTTCGGATCTTTTCCGTAATAGATAGTTCACGGAAAGTTTTTGAAAAAAATATATAGGCATACATTGTGGGAAGGGTGTGTAAAGAATTTACATTTTCAAAGACCGGGCAAAAGCACAATCTCCCGTATAATATGAAATAAAGCGTTCGAACACTGTATTTCTCCGTCCGTATAATAACATCGGTACAATGTAATATAATTTCTCTAACCTGCACCGACAGTCGGCGACACTTACTTCTTCGCAACGTATATCCCCAACAAGCCATACCGTATAGCAGAACGATTCTCAGAGTCGTCAGTCTATCCGTAGACTCGCTAGCTTGCCCGCATACGCAGGTGAGAATTAAATCTAAGAGCCATCATTGTTCCCACAAACGCGTTCTCTTTCAGAAAACCGATACCGATAGACCGCTCAACCGTCAACCGAGGTGAGTTTTATTTCATATTATACCTTAGGCTATATAGTTCTCGCCCGTATAATCCGATAAGGGGAAGTAAAGGGAGGCCGTAGACCGCTACTAGAAAGATGAGTACTCACATCCTATAGTAGCGGCCGTGTTTGGGCCTTCAGCCACCCGATCAAGGGAAACCGTAGACCACTACTAGAAAGTTGAGAAATCACATCGTAGTAGTGGCCGTCGCGACTCCAGGATTTCAATATCGCTGAAACCGAGAGCCATATCCCCGAAAGTAGAGCTTTGACTGACCTAGAGGGTCGCTTACAATCCGTATTAGTTCTGCATAGCTTTGTTTTACTTACCGTAGGAGACCGTTTGAACTGGTAGTATAGTAGTTAGTACTAGTGCTTTTGCCCCGCCTACCCAAATTAGGAGACGAGCCATTTAGTTTAGTTGATTAACTTTTCCGCTCTTTGTGTAATAAAGACTTTGTAAATAAGTAACGTTTGGTTTCTCTTCTCTCCAACTACCACTAACCCTCCGCAAATAGGTAAGAACGTTAAGGAGCTAATACCCAGGTTACGAACCCGGGGAGGCAAGTAAAATCTGCCCGACCGGCCGCAACACTCTTGTCACCACCATAAGTGACCACTGGACAGTGCCGGATTAACCACGTAGCAAGAGTAGCAATTGTTACGGGCTCCGCGAGAAGGGGCCCCGCATACTCAAACCCACTCGTAGCACTCATCTCTTCCTGAGCGTAATTTAGAACGCGTGCAAGCAACTAGTGCGTTTCTGCAATCGTCTAAAATAGACCTTAATACGGGATACACCATTTATGAATCATTACATGTTTATGTCCAAACAATGCGATCTACATTTTCAAATATTGAAGCACAAGCCAAAGATTAGACAGGCTGTCATCAATATCAGCAACAGACTTCATGACGACGCAAGCGGAACGATTTTAGCGGTTTTAGTACACTTGACGAATTTGTTGAGAAAGAAACACCTGGTAAACAGTTTGAAATTGAGGTGCTTGTTGTCATTATTGATAACACACTAACTGCTTTAGACAAACGCATGAAAGCATATCAAAAACTAACTAGTGTGTTTGAAATATTTCGACAGTTAAAATATATTACAGCAGAAGAGATTTAAAAAAAATACACCAATTATAGTCAGTGCTTATGAAAATGATTTGGAAGACAGTCTAGACAACGAATTAGAGCAGTTTGCCAAGCTGCTCGAAACGGATGTGGCTGGTGCGATTGACAGTACCAAAAACGAAGCTCTGGAAATTCAATATTCCGAAATTCCGAATGAACAAATCAGTAGAATCATGTTTCCCCAATTTAGTAATTGCTTTGCGCATCTATTTATCTCTCATGATCACTAACTGCAGTGACGAATGTTCATTTTCGACATTAAAGCGCATAAAAAATGAGTTAAGGAACACTATGAGTCAAGAACGTCTGAATTATCTCGCTTTGATGAATATAGAATATGATTTGTTCAGAGAAATTGATACGAATAGTATTATTTCTAAATTTGCCCACATGAAATCTAGAAAAGTTACTTTGTAAAAGTTTAAAAATTAACAAGGAAACAGATAAATAAATATAAACATTATTAAAAATACACCATTTATAAAATATAACATTAGCGATTACTAAAAATATAATTTACTTTGTATTAAATATAAACTTTGAAATATGTATTGAAAGAAACAATTTGTGTAGTATCATCAGTTTTCGATTGTTACTTTCCTCTCAAAAGTATTCTAAATTGCCCGAAAATCTCATCTCAGGCTTTTTGTACTTGTCAGAGCCGAACAGCGCCTATAGTAATTTACTACACTATTAATTAACCACAAAATTGTAACCTATAGATAGCAAATAAACGTATTGAGTATTGAATTGTTTTTTTACCACTTTATACTTAAGAACCCATAGCAGATCAAGGGCTCTTTGACAGAATTTACTACGGGCCACGCGCTTGCTTATTCCGGCACTGCCACTGAAGTATTTTACGCTGCCCGGGGCGAGTGGAGCATACCACTTTAATAAACTGGCGCCCGAGGCAACCCATCACCTGTAGTTAAGGCGCCAATTCGATAAGTAACGACGTAAGAGCGTTACAATTTCATTACTTTATTTTTCATTTTTAATACTCTCAACAATGAATATTTTTAACCACTGATGCTCTGTGCTTATGCCAATCTAATTTTGTTAGCTGGCATATACATTTCAGACCGCTGGCAATTTCACGTATGCCAGTCAGGCGCTCTAATCCAACTGCCCCATGTCCTACCCCTATACGTTTGCGCACGACTTTAAAACAATGTTTTGTAGAGTTAAATAGATACTGGGAATTCATGCGATCATCTCCATAGCCTTCGACAGATTTCGGTGTGACTTCATCAAGTGAGTCTGTTACATGGGCAAGATGTTATGTTTGTAGATTTTTTGAATGATTTATAATTCACACAGCACTTTATAAAAACATTTTTGACATTGCTGCTAAAACCAATTTTCTTAGCCAAAGATCGTATACATTCATTAAGTAGTGTGTATAATATTTATATGAGACCTCATTTGACATAATATTATTAAAATCTCGAATTATTTTTGATGTTGGTAAAGTTGACCCAGCCTTTTTCGAAATTTAAAAAAATGAAAGTTTTGCTGAATTGTGATAGGTTAGTGCTACTTGTGCTGCAAAAAAAGTTCTTTGTTTTTTTAAAATGGGAAGTTTATGGGCTGATAAAAAAGTCAAAAATAAGTTAGCCCACCTTGTTTCGAATTTCGAAAACAAGAACAGCGTTGAATTGTGCTAGCTTAGTGCTGCTGGAAAACAATTAGAAATATTAATTAAAACTCCTCGAAAAAAAATGTTTTTAAAGAAGTTGGCCCAGCTATCTTGTCATTCAACACAGCAATTTTTATCGCACCGGTTATTAAGTGAATCAAATTTTAGTAATTACACAGTTGTGTACACTGGATGCCGTCAGTTCCCAAAACTCGTAAAAGTGTGTTTATAAGTTAAATAGTGGAGTGGACACTGTTATTGTCAGTTCCTCGTATGTTCTTACTGTAATGTTTTTCTTATTTATTTAGACAATAAACGGATGGGATAAATTTTAAACACACGGTAGGTTCACTTACTTAATTTATTTAAACGCTAAACTAATCACTAACACTTAATTTATATATACTCAGTACATTCACTTAAACTAATTTATATAATCACTTAATTTATGTGCACTTATTTACTGTTCAACTCACGATGTCAAATTATAAACTAAACTCACTCTTCCTGATCAGTCCCTTATATATTAAAGCCGTTTTTACTAGTAAATTCTGGGCTGCGGCTTACACAGTCACGAATAATTTTTCTGGTCTTTTCTAGATAACTCTGGTCACAAAAACAATGTTTACATAAGATAGTCGTGAACTCGTAAACAGTTTTTATAACTGCGTATCCGCCATAATTTTAACTTTTATACCTGACTTAGACAGAGTCGGTTTTAGGGACTATACCAGTGTGCTGTTTCGTAACATTACCCCCTCCTTAAATGTAAGTTCCTCCTGGAACTTTTGTGTAGCCGAGACTGGATGTTTGAATCGGCAACTAGCCCCATTTCTACACTTTCCGATCTTATGGAAATAGCAGGGCACCGTCTTCATCGGATATTGATAACGGGGGTTGTAGCTGCAAATTAATATCTGGACACCGGTACCTTGAAAGATAATCTCTACCATGTTCCTGATGATTCGCCAATTCAACTGGTTACTCGCTATCTTAGGCATAGCCAGTTTCTTCACGTTGGATTCCAACACATGGTCTCGGAGGTTTCGAAGTGCTTCCCACACATCGCGGTAGGTTGATCGATATTGGAATTCATTTTTAGTTACCACGTAGAAGACGTACCGCGAATTATGTTTCAGTTTCAGTGTCTTGCCAGGGGCAGGAATCTGGTCTTCAAGTTTTTCTAATTGCCCGAACTTCTTTCGAAAGACGGTTGCCAACCCTCGTGCGTTCTTGATACGGGCGGGGATGTTGTATGCCAGTGAATAATCTTCTGGGAGAGTGAACAAATCTTGTTGTTGTTCCGAAGTGACTCCATATCTAGCTTTCCCGGTACCTCCATACGAGCCCATAAATTCATCGAAGGTGGGGTCAGACACATCTCGAATAAGGTTTACTCCTTCCTCTAGGTCATGGTCTCCTTCGAATGGGGCTAGTCGGCTCTGGTGAGCTACTTTTGGTTTTCCGTTGGGGATCTTGCTTATGCGATATATAACATAATTGATCCTTTTCTTGATTAAGTATGGACCTTCCCAGGATTTTTGTAATTTTGGAGAGAATCCTTTTCTCCTCGTCGGGTTGTGTAACCATACTTTGTCCCCTTCTTTAAAACCGCCTTCTGTGGCCATCGTGCCGTACCGACTTTTCATTCTGTCGCTGGCAACTTGAAGATTTGTTCGAACTAATTCATGAATATCATCCAGCCTTCTTCTCAATTGGATTGCGTAGTCTTCGCCTGCTAGATCTACTCCAGGCCGGCAGCCAAATTCCAGGTCACAAGGAAGTCTCATTTCACGTCCAAACAGGATTTTCGCCGGTGTTTCACCCGTGGACTCATTGACAGCAGATCGATAAGCCAATGCGAATAGGGAAAGATACTGGTCCCAATCTCTCTGATGGCTGTATACTACTTTGGACAGGTATTTTCCAATAGTCCTGTTCATTCTCTCGACCATTCCATCTGACTGTGGATGTAAAGCTGTTGTCCTGGTCTTCTTCATTCCCAGCTTGTCGCAAATCTCCTGGAATTGATGGCTTTCGAAATTTCTTCCCTGGTCACTGTGGACTTCCATGGGCACTCCATATCGGCTGATGAATTCTTTCACCAATACATCCGCCACAGTTGTGGCCTCTTGGTTCGGGATAGCGTAAATTTCCACCCACTTTGTGAAATAATCCATTACAACCAGTATGTACTTGCTACCATTTTCTGTCGTCGGAAATGGTCCAGCGATATCTAAAGCAATCCTTTCGATAGGGCTTCCAACATTGTACTGTTTCATGGGTGCCTTTCTCTTGCGATGTGGTCCATTACTGTAGCACAAGTCGTACATTTCTTACACCAGTCCTTCACATCGTCGGAGCTGTTCATCCAATAAAACCTTTCACGGACTCGCTGAAGGGTTTTCTTCACTCCCAGATGACCTGCCGATGGACTGTCGTGTAACTTCTTCAGTATCTCAGCTACTCTTGTTCTCGGGATAACTAGCTGTCTCCTCATCTCAGAACCATCATCGTTTTCAAGGACTCTTTTCAACAGCCCTTCTTTCAGGACAAGAGAGTCCCACTGAGCCCAATATGCCTTGAGTGTCGGTGAAAATCTTGACACTTCTTGCCAGGTAGGTCGTCCATTTTCTTACTTCCATTGCCGGATCATCTTCAGGTGAGGATCATTCTCCTGATCTTCTCTGATCCTGGTGGGTGACCATTCTTCATTGACTACTGTAATTCTTGAAACTGCAACTTCCTTAGATTTCGACTTGTTGCATTGTGAATAGTCTACAGGGCATGGCCGTCTAGGCAAAGAGTTGGCTTTTCGGTGATTCACATCAGCAGGATGTTCACCCCTGTCTGATTTCCACTGTGACTGGAGTTCTTGGGTTACAGGAATCTTGGGGCGCTTAGACGGACTGCGTACGTGCTCTAGCTCGCCACACTTCCGGCATTTGATCTTCTTTGGCATCTTGTCTGTCATCCTTTCAACAAGTTGACGATCTGGTCAAGTTTGTTATCGTCATCTTCTTCCTTGGCTGATTTGCATTTAAGAGGTTCTTGGTTTGCAGGAGTCGTAGGACGCTTACACAAACTGCGTGCATGCTCCAGCGGGCCACAATTACAGCACCTGATTTTCTTCGGCTTCTTGTCTGCCATACCTTTCAACAAGTTGACGATCTGGTCAAGTCTGTCATCGTCACCTTCTTCCTGTATGGTCCTACCTTTGTTGTATACCGAAGCCATCGTGGCTTCTTCATATTCAAGAGCAGCAGTCAATGCATCGGCCAATGTTTTAGGATGGGCTAATCGAAGCGTCTTCTCCATATCGTGGTCACACAAGCCGTCAATAAAGGCCTGGATGCCTAAACATTCCATCATGTTCTCTGGTGCTGATGGATAAGCAAATCGAACTAGTCGGGCAATATCTATTTCATACTCTTGAAGGGGTTCGTCACGTTTCCGCCTTTGGTTCTTCAGCTGGAATCTGTACAACTGTTCCAAATGTTCGTGACCATATCGCATGCCCAACCTCTTCTTCAGCAGCTCGAAGTCATCCGTTTCTTCAAGCGGTATCGTCTGGAGTACATCTAAGGCATCTCCGCGAAGTGCGATGGTTAAGTTCACTGCCTTCTCTCTATCGGGCCAATTATTCACTCTAGCGGCTGCTTCAAATTGTTTCACATAATTGGTCCACGACATTTTTCCATCGAACGTTGGGGCCTTGACTCGGGTAAAACTGCCAATATCTTCAGTCTTGGGTTGTGTTGCTGGCTTGCATATCTCGATCTTCTTTTGTTTTGCGGGCGTGTCTTGTGTTCTTAAATGTGTTATCTTACTCTCTAACTCCTTGATTTTTTCGTCCATAGTTGTCATTTTATTCTCCATTTTCTCGTCCATCGTTGTGATTTTATCCTCAATATCCGATTTAAGAGAGGAAATTTTATTTTCCACGTCAGCGGCAATGTCATTTTTCATTGATAAGATATCAGCAGAAAGTTTGTCCATGTTAGCAGAGATATCGTTTTTCACACTAGTCGAAATCTTTTCTTCCATAGCAGAAATCTTCTCGTCCATGTTAGCAGAGATGTCGTTCTTCATATTAGAAATATCGTTCTTCATATCAGAAATGGACGAGATTAAGGTGGAAGCCTCGTCTTTAAATAAAAATGTTTCTGGATCCAAGCCGTCACTTACCAGTGCCACTTTGAGTCTTTCTACTAACTCACTCTTCTTACCGGACGTTTCCAACTCACACGATCTTCCAATTCTGCTCTTAATTCCGTGACTTTCAGATCACATAGTCTGTTGGCCATTTTTACGTAGCAATATATTTATATTACCCCACACCTGACACCAATGTAATGTTTTTCTTATTTATTTAGACAATAAACGGGTGGGATAAATTTTAAACACACGGTAGGTTCACTTACTTAATTTATTTAAACACTAAACTAATCACTAACACTTAATTTATATATACTCAGTACATTCACTTAAACTAATTTATATAATCACTTAATTTATGTGCACTTATTTACTGTTCAACTCACGATGTCAAATTATAAACTAAACTCACTCTTCCTGATCAGTCCCTTATACATTAAAGCCGTTTTTACTAGTAAATTCTGGGCTGCGGCTTACACAGTCACGAATAATTTTTCTGGCCTTTTCTAGATAACTCTGGTCACAAAAACCATGTTTACATAAGATAGTCGTGAACTCGTAAACAGTTTTTTATAACTGCGTATCCGCCATAATTTTAACTTTTATACCTGGCTTAGACAGAGTCGGTTTTAGGGACTATACCAGTGTGCTGTTTCGTAACATTACGTTCCGGAAGAAATACCGCTACATAAACTACAATGCCCGACACTGAAAATCAAATTCAACAGGTAGTAATGACACCTGAAATGTTACAGGACCTGATTGCAGGTATGAGATTAGCAGGTGTAAACCACAATCAACAGAACGTAACAACCGTAAGTAATAACTCTAATTTCTCCGCAGGTAAACATAAATTTTACGGCAATGAAAACGAGGATATTGAAGCCTTTATAGATGCTATTTCGGTGTATAAGGAATGACTTAATATCTCAGATGAGCATGCACGAAAGGGCCTCAGTATGCTGCTTCACGATACTGCAGCAACATGGTGGCAGGGAATCAAGTCATCGGTAAACACGTTCGACGAAGCTTTGGACTGCTTAAGACATGCTTACGGTTATCCGAAGCCAGCATATGAAATTTATCGAGAACTATTTTCGCGCGAACAAGGCAACGAAAAAACTGACATTTTCATAAGTAAGGCGCGCGCGCTGTTGTCACGTTTATCAGGAAATTCCGCAATTTCCGAACATGTACAATTAGATTTAGTTTACGGTTTATTAAACGCTCGCATTAGAGAAAAACTAGCTCGTGATAAAATTTCAGAATTCAAAGAACTAATTGAAAACGCCCGTACCATAGAACAATATATTTCGGATACAACTCAGAGAGGTAATCAGCGGACTAGTCAAAATGCAGTTAATGTAAAATCGGAAAACGATCATTTAAATGCAAATCATAATGTAAACAATAAAAAAAACAGAATTCAATGTGTATTTTGTAAGAATTTTGGTCATATCAGAGATGAATGTCGCAAATATGCGACGCACAAGAATAATAGTGTTAATGAGACCGTTCTACGGGTTTGCGGAGTTGCTAGCTCTGCCGATAATTCTAAGATATTCTGCTATGGCTGTAAAACTCCAGGTTATGTAAAATCCAATTGTCCCAAATGTAAGTCCGTTGAAATTGCTCAGGTTAGCGTATCTAGTGAGTTCTTTGCACATCGCTAAACAATGTCGACGGTCACGCCGCTGCTTCGCCTATGCGCCCACTCACTCGGGTTACCATTCAAGGTCATCATGGATTTTCATTCCTCGATTCTGGTGCTCAGCCCAGCATAGCCTGAGCTATGTTTAGAGATATTTTACTGAAAGAAAATACCCCTTATACGACCAAGTCGATGATTATGACATTGGCAGATGGCAAAGCGAGCACTGTCAATGCCTTATTTTTCCAGGTTAAAATTGTGTAAGAACATCGGGAATACCCGCTTACTCTAATTGCCGTCCCTGAACATGATCAAAGTAGAACCCTATTAGGTTCCGATTTTATCAAGGCAGCTAATATCATTTTAGACATCCCACGCGATTGCTGGTATTATGGCGACTCTCCTGAAGTCCGGTACTCCTTTGTTCCTGAACCGACTGGAACTATTACTCCTAGCTTTAATACCATCCATCTAGCCCGAATCGAATTGAGAGAAAATGAGGATGTCAACCTCCTGCCGTCAGACAAATCCCTCTTGAATAAGCTTCTCGATCAAAACCGTGATGTATTTTGCCCCAATAAAGAGCCGACCTCTTTTGCTCAACACACTATAGTTTTGACTGACAGTAATCCCATATCAGTTGCTCCGTATCGCATGTCAGCAGTCAAAAAGCAACAATTGAAGCAAGAAATTGACAAACTCCTTGAGGATGGCACAATCGAAGAATGCGAGTCAGACTGACAGTCGATTACCGCAAGCTAAACGCGATTACCCGAGCAGACAAATACCCTCTTCCCAGAATGGATGATTTGCTGTACGCCACTAAGGAAACAAAATTCATGTCAACCCTGGACTTAAAATCAGGTTATCACCAAATCGCGGTATACCCCGATGACAGAGACAAGACAGCGTTTATATGTCCCTTTGGTACCTTTAGGTACACTCGTATGCCTTTTGGTATGAGGAACAGCCCCGCCACGTTTCAGCGTCTCATTGATAAATTTTGTGTGGGATTGCCAGATGTCTACCTTTTGGCCTATCTAGATGACCTAATAGTTATCTCCCCCTCATTTCAAACCCACTTGCAAGATATTGCGCAGGTTTTAAGTCGTCTAAAGATCTTCAAATTACACTTAAATCGTGCCAAGTGCATCTTCAGTTGCGACTCGGTCCTTTACCTCGGCCACATTATCACTCCGTCTGGAATCAAACCGGATCCTAATAAAGTTTCATCTATCATGAATAGACCGGCCCCCAAGAACGTCAAGCAACTGACCTCATTTCTTCAAACTTGCTCATGGTTCAGACGATTCATTGAAAATTTTGCCGAAGTAACTAAGCCTCTGTCCAACCTTCTCAAAAAGAACGCAAAATAGAGCTGGGGACATGCCCAATCTCAGGCCGTGGACCGGCTAAAGGCCCTTCTGTGTTCAAGTCCCGTCCTTCGACAGGTCGGCTCTGGTCTTCCCTTTCTTCTTCGTACTGACGCGAGCTCGTATGCGCTCGGAGCATGTTTGCTTCAGGGGGAGTATCCCGGGGAAAGGCCTATTGAGTATGCGAGTCGACTACTCACTCGTTCAGAACGAAACTATTGCACTACTGAGTTAGAAGCATTAGCGGTTGTCTGGGCATTAAACAAGTTCCGTGGTTATATTGAAGGGTCTCCTATAGTGGTTCAAAGTGACCACCAGCCCCTAC
This sequence comes from Galeruca laticollis, assembly GCA_963921935.1. Taxonomy (NCBI): domain Eukaryota; kingdom Metazoa; phylum Arthropoda; class Insecta; order Coleoptera; family Chrysomelidae; genus Galeruca; species Galeruca laticollis. The sequence continues at coordinate 28,498,441 of OY998181.1, forward strand.
GATACTTGATCTCACTAAAGTCACACTCAGGTCGTTTAGCCCGATGGGCCTTGTCCCTTCAAGCGTATGACCTTCGAATCGACTATACTCCCGGCAAGCTGAACGTCGTTGCTGACATGCTGTCACGTCCCCCTATCGAAGAGTTTGAAACCCAATATGTTCAAGTGCACTTACCAAGAGAATCCACAAGTGAAACAAGAAAACAACAACTAGAAAATCATGGAGTCATTTGAAAATCCTGACTACGACAATACCGTCTACAAACGCTGGTCCGAGCGTGGTTACCTGATGATTCAAGGTGTCCTATTTAGGTATACCCCAGACATGGATTCCGAAGAACCATAGCAAGTGGTTCCCAAATCTCAAATTACAAAGATTCTGGCTGAGTACCACGTCTCTGCTCTATCTGGACACTATGGAGTAGACAGAACCTACCATAGGATAGCCAGTCGGTACTACTGGGTTGGTATGCGCAAGGCAGTAGTAGACTACAATGCTAATTCCGTAGATTGTCAGCGATACAAAGCGACGAACCTAAAACCGGCCGGTCTTCTCCATATACCGGCCCAAGCCCAACGCTTTGAAATTCTCGCGATCAATTTGTTCGGACCACTTCCGGAAACTCCTGATGGATATAAGTGGATTTTTGTTATAGAAGATACTTCAAGTTGATGGGTGGAAATATTTTCCCTTAAAACTGCCACCGCTGAGAACTGTGCACGATGTTTAGTTGATGAGGTTATCATCCGCTTTGGCCTATCTCGGCGAGTCATCAGCGACAACGCTCCTCAATTTCTTAGCTGCGTAATGCAAGAAGTTGGCCATTGCCTTGGTTTCAAACAATCGCTTATCCCCGTGTATTGACCCGCCGCAAATCCAGTAGAACGTAAAAATCGCGATCTGAAACCACAGTTAGCCATTTTGACTGGTGCTGACCACACCTCATGGAAAGACAGTATCCCCACTTCCGTGCCATCGTAGTTAACGATAATTTCATCCCAGAGATAACCCCCTACTTAAAAACTCTCAGTGAGACACTCTACCAAGCACGGGAAAACAGTGAGGTAAAGCAAGAGAGACATAAAGTGTTCGCCGACAAAGCACGACGCGACTCCCCAACTTTTAAAGTGAATGACAAAGTTCTCGTGGACGTGCATGCCTTAAGCAAGTCTGGAAGCTCTTTCACCTCGAAGTTCGCCCCCGAAGAGACGGACCCTATGTGGTCACCAAGATGGTTACCCCTACCACCTATGAAATAGCATCCCTACTGGACCCCGATACTCCCTTAGGGAAGTACCACGTATCAGCGCTGACCCCGTATCACGACACCAACACGGCCGACGGTCCAGTTCCAGTGTTGCCGTTACTATGACGACCCTGTCGACCTTCCAAAGTTACCCCGACCGTTCCCGCTGAGTCCGACTCTACAGAAAAAGTTACCGAACCTGAAGATAAGAAAGTGGATGTGGCTACTACTCCCCCAGCCGATTCCGAAAGTGATCATACCTCAGACGACCCGACAGATGGCGCGTTACGCAGACGACCAGTGAAGAAACCTACGTGCTCTTGTTGTCAGTAGCCTATCTCTTGCTCCTACTCAAGGGACTTCTCGTTGAGCAAAGGGGGAGGTTGTAACGCGCATATATATATATATATATATATATATATATATATATAAAGGCCAAGAAAAAGAAGAAGAATAGTGAAAGAAATGACTTTTGATATACCACCACTCAACCTATATTCTATAATATACGATTGTGAACCACGTTGTTACAATACATTTTTGGCGCACTTCTTTGTTTAATTTTGGGCACCTTATTACTAATTAATCAGAATAATTCCATATAAGTGAACCCCCTACATTATTATAAATTATAAATAGGGAGAAAAAAGTTCATCCCTTTCATACTCGATACACCAATTTTTTATTGCATATTGGGGCTAACATGGAGAACCTGATTGACAACGCCAGACGATACAAACTGAATGTTGCTTTGTTGCTATACCAACGCACACCACTTCAGCTGGGGCAGCAAGGACAATAACACTAGAGGTAATAAACTACTTGACTATTTATGTACTACTGAACTTGATATTGCGAACGTGGGCAATACGTAGAACACAGCCGCATGGTTGCAACAGACCATAGTGACTTCCTATCACAATAACTGTCTGATAAGGAAGAGTCGCTTTTCCAGACAAACCGTCTGGTGGAATAAAAAGCTGACAACACTAAGGAAATAAACAAGACGTCTTTTTAACTCAGTAAAAAAACGAGCAACTGGGGTGCATATAAGGCTAAACTGGGTGCATATAATGAAAAAATAAAAGAATCAAAGAAAAAATCCTGGAGGGAATTCTGTGAGGACATATATATATATATATATATATATATATATATATATATATATATAAAGGCCAAGAAAAAGAAGAAGAATAGTGAAAGAAATGACTTTTGATATACCACCACTCAACCTATATTCTATAATATACGATTGTGAACCACGTTGTTACAATACATTTTTGGCGCACTTCTTTGTTTAATTTTGGGCACCTTATTACTAATTAATCAGAATAATTCCATATAAGTGAACCCCCTAACAGGGTCAGAATTTACAGGATTCTCAAAAGAGACACTTCTAATAAACTAGGCTCTATCCAGTTGCCGAGCGGAGCGTACACAAATACTGAGGAGGAAGTTTTAGAGCACCTCCTTAGTGTACACTTTCCAGGCTCTGCAAAGATAGATTAAAATTACGATATCGGACCGGTAGCCAAAACAAGGGCTACAAAAGAGCACTGGAAACTAACAAATTAGATTTTCAGACCCCATCTCATTGGATGGGCGTACATTCATTTGACCCTAACAAAATTTCAGGACCAGATGTCATATTTCCCAAGCTTTTGCAAGAGGGAATTGACATCATCATGGGCCCTTTCGTTCTGATATTACGCAGTAGCCATGCTTTAGGATATACAGTATTAGGAAAAATATATACTGACAGCCAGGCACTACTGAAAGCTATCAGTAATCCAACCACGAAATCTAGACTGGTTAAAAACTGCACAGAGTCCCTTAACAAGCTTGCAAGAGACAACACAGTGTCTCTAGTATGGGTACCGGGACATGAAGGGATTGCAGGTAATAAACGACAGAAGATCACCTTCACACAAAAAGCTTACTGAAAATGTAAACAAAGAACTCTCAATCAGTTGAGTAAGAGACAATTGAAGACAGTTACGGATTTGGTTACTGGACACTGTTTTTTTAAGGACAGTATGTGCTGTCAATTCCAAAAAATTTTTTTTCGAAATTTATAATTTCGTATTCATATTATTGTAACTTGTAAATAGGGAGAAAATAGTGTATCACCTTCGTACTCGACACAGCAATTTTTTATCGCAAAAATAAAAATTGTGCTGAGTTCTGCTAGCGTCCGAGTACATTGTGTTGTCAATACAAAAATTATTTTATCGTAATTTATAATTTAATTGCAATGATCATGATGATATGAAGACAAAAAAGTTCATGTCTTTCGTATCGACACAGCAATTTTTTATCGCAAAAATAAAAGTTGTGCAGAGTTCTGTTAGCATTCTAGGACACTGTGCCGTGAATACAAAAAATTATTTCTTCAAAATTTATTGATTGATTAAACTCCGATAATTGTGGATTTCATAGACGTAGCCATTTTATTAAAAATTCATTATTTCGATATTAGACGTTGAATTTTATTCTATCTGTAAATAATAGATAACGTTTATTATATATGAGATTGCATTTAATACTAAGAGTTATTTGGAATTATATGATAATTGGTTCCGTTTCATTCAATCCGCATTTTTTAGCTGTCTTAATGTATCATATTAGTAAACAATAGTATATTATACACCAAGCGATTAAAGTGACCCATTTAATGCCGCGGGCGTTGTTTGATTTCTGAGAGAAGTAATCCACCTAAGGGATTAATGTCTATAGTTGAGATGTATATACGTTATTTTTTGCAATTCCGGTAATTCTACGTACTTTTTTGATAAAAATAAATACTACTTAGAATGGACTTTGCTGGGCATCGAGGATGGACTTTTATTAAATGCAACTTGGCTGGGCATCGAGGATGTACGTTTGTATTTGTACTTTAAATCCCCTAATAAGATTATCAATACAAGGAGGTCGTAGGTAAAGTATAGTACGTAACACGTGTTGTAACGCATTTTACGCACTCACGGAATTACGCACTCGCCGTTACTCGGCTTCGTGCGTAACTTTTCCGTTCGTGCGTATGCTTCTTACAACACTCGTTACGTAATATACTATAAATCAATCAAGACGAAAGAGTGTGGTGCATTCTCCTGTCATTGTCTGAATCCAACCAATAAAATATCGACATTCGAGTTATTTGACAGTCTGTGCATCTGACATTACTCGGCACAATGAACAGAGGAATAATAAAACGTCACGAACGGCATTTTCGTCTGTGATTTTCATTATTTCATTTTATGTTAAATGCATTTTGTGTGAACAGTGGTTTTGTAAATTGTTTTTATAAGTATAGATTTAAATAAGTTCACAAAATATAAACATTTAACAAACGGATTCTGTCGTTCCCATAAAGCTGGCTTCTGACCTGACATTTTATCCAGAAAACATGGCCGACAGTTACTTTTAAACTTCAAAGGTGCCGCCTTGAAGATGCACTGTTTGTTAGGTCTACTGTGCCATAGATAACTTTCTCTATGTCCATTTACTCCATTGTCATTAGAGATAGAGACAGTTATCTCTGGTTTTGACGGCCGTCGTTCGGATAAAATCCTCGTTCTGGGTTAGGATCCGCAATCAGATGATAAGTAATCAATCTGATCTAGGATTTTAGCGTTTCCGAAAAGCCCTATAGTAAAAACTTTCCAAAAAGAAAAGGAACAATAAAATTTAAGGTATACTTTATTAATGTATGTATAAAAATAAGTCGGTGCAATCTGCCATTAAAGTGTCAACATCACTGTATTATCTTTTTTTAATCTTAGAACCGTTTTACACGTACGAGAATTATTACGAAATTTACTCTGAAAATAATACTGATAATTTTGATATGAATTTTAAAAATATTTCATCGCTTGTCTGCTTGACACATAATATTTTTACAACAAAAAATTTCATAATAATTTATGTCATACGCCTGCGCAGAGAGATTGTTTTCGGAAGAAGTCACGATTCACATTCTTTAAGTAATCAGCTGTTTTTGAACCATTTATTTTAGATTAGTTTGGTTATTTTGTAAAAAATTTCAAGTTTTCATATTATATTATTTCGCAATTTAATTAGTATTTACAGCCACGCCTGCAAGACGAAAAGAGTTGCTGTTAGGTGCTGCAGCAGTTAGCCGTTATTTACTACTTTTATTAACTAAACGCAAAAAAACAAAGATCTCAATGGTAAAAAAAATTGGCTTCAAAGAAGAGAAGGTAAAGGTACCTTAGCTCTCCTAAATAAAGAATTAACGGTTGAATATCCTGAGGCTTATAGCGACACATGACACTATTATTATTTTGAGTTTATTTTATGGCTTCTCCGCAGGGCTGCCACATGCACCTGATGAAATATCCGTAGATTGGTTCGTAAATTTCCGTAGATCCAGAATAGAGCTTTGAATTTGTTTATTGGATTATATACAATTTAAAATTTGCGCTTTAGCGATTAGGCTGATTTTTATAATTATTTTAAATTGTAAGGGCGTGGCATAAAAATATAAGTTGTTAAGGTATGATAGGTATTTAAGAAATATAAGTTTAATTATCGCTATCATCGGATTCCTTCTCCAGCTTTTAAAGTTTTTTATTAATTGTTTTTCAGCTTTAAAGTTGGCAACTGTAATTGTTTTTAATTTTTTTTTAGATGGAGTAGTCCACTCTGGGTAGGTATTGGTAATCAATGAGTTTCTGGTGCTAATTTTGTTTAAATTAATTGAAGAAAAAATTCTTTCTATTGTTGCAGAAATATCAGAAAGAATTCTAATGTGATTTGTTAATTTTACTAATAAAGGAAATGTTAGTTCATCATTAGCATTTTTTAAAACTGATACTTTGAGCCAGAAATTTTCAAAACTATCCGAGAATATAGTTCACATTTTCTCTTATTACTATAGCAAAATGGGTAGCTGAAGCTGCATTAAATGGATTTCTTTTGTTTTATATTTGTGGGAATTGAATAATAAAGATTTTTAAGTTTTTCGTCGGTGTTTGGTTATGGTTATATTCATAATTCATGTAAGTTAAACTACCACAAATACAGATTGGTGTATGTCAGAGGTTATCTACTCTCCGCACTCTTCGTTTCGTAGTCAGTATTTTGTTAGTGGGTAATATTTTCAGAAATAATTTACTCAGAGAACTCGGAGCAAACAGTATAACAGTACATAGTAATTATTATCATTGTTATTGAAAATTCCGTTGATTTTCGAGACTTTTCGGAGATTCCGTAGACAACTTCTGAATTCCGTAGATGTACGGAAAATTTCGTAGATGTGACAGGCCTGCTTCTGCGTCGATTCTCGCGCACTTTCTAACTTATTACCATTAAAATATAGAACACGTTCTATATTTTTACTCTGAAAATTTTGACAATAATTCTATGGCGTATAAAACAGCTAAAATAATTCTTACGAAAATTTTCAGAGTATTTCGCAATAATTCTCGTAAGTGTAAAACGGTTCTTACAGATTAATATTTTCATATAATTGTTTTTTCAAGCATGTTAAGTGAAAACTGGTCAATGTGCTTTTAGTTATTTACGGTTTTTCTATAGAAGGTAAAGTAGACCTACTTTATGTTCTAAGGGTTTTTCCCATTATCCTTGCGTATATATAACGTTACACGCGTAGCGTTATACTATGGAGGGTAGAAGTAAGGAGGACCGTCTTGTATAGGGGACAAGTTGAAAAAGTGTCCAGCTGTAAGCAGCAAATTACAGTTCAATAACCGACCATAATAACGCAAGCGTAGCGAGTGGAAAGGGCATGAAATTAGCAGTTGTAAACGGAGTGAAGTGCGCTGAGTTGGAAAATTTAATGTCTTTGATGACTAGTGTAGTTGAGCATATTGCAGTTTATAAAACGTCAACTATTTACGTAATCAAGTGTTGATTAGTATATAAGAACCCTCAAAATACGGAGGTCCGTTTTCTGTGATAGAACCTATAAAACTGCTGAACTAACGTGGATAGTGATTCGATTTTTATAAACTTTAGTAGATACATTTTTTATTATTATTATTACGAATTTGTTGTTGTAAATTCAAAGAGGAAAAAAAATAGAAACAATGGTAAAGCTTTGTTCAGTGAAAAGTTATCAGTTTTCAGCACTCAATTGCGTGCCTAAATTATTGGATACTTGTATATTACAATAATAATTATTTTTTTTAATTCATTAAATTTTTAAAAATATGTTCGAATCACTATGTACAGATATTAGATTTTCTGAAATCTATTTAAAAATGCGCGGTCTTTCCTTTTTAATTTAGTATCCTACTCTAATAATTTATGGCGCTGTTTTTAAAATCTGTCCACTTGCTACTATGGCGCCACCTTAATTTGCTCCCTGTCAGCGGACACTTTTTCATACACTGAGTTGGTCCTCCTTACTTTCTACCCTCCATACGTTATACCCTAGACTAGGAAAGAGAGGGGACTCGTAACGCTGTCAACTATTGTGATACCAATGCCCACCAAGTCATAAACTTCATTGTCGTTATATGATAGTTCTAAAGGACTAAAATTTTTATTTTATAAATTAATCTTTATACAGGGGAAATTTAAAAATAAAATTATATTGATTTATTTAACTTATATCAAAATTGTAGGCATCAGTAATTAGTAATTATGATCTTTTGGGGTTAGGAATTCCGAGAAACTAGACAATAAATTCGTTAATTTTCAATGAAAAAGTTTCGTAATGTCTTTTCTACTAACATAATTGAATTTATTCTGAAATACGTTTTAACTCACTAGTGGGGTTTTACGATTAAAAGCTTATTTTTTAAGATATAAAGAAAAAAGTAGCTACCAAAAAAATTAGTTAGAAATAACTTACCTATGAAACGAAATTTCATGTTCTTCCTTTCTGCTAGAACTCATACACTGGTAAGCACAATAATTAACCATAAGTTAGTGGTCTGTGGTTATACTTGGGTATAAAATGAGCGTTCATAAAACATGTAATATACCCTAAAACTCTACACCACAGCGTTCACAAACGCACCACGGGAATCGCGACGTGGCAATTATTACCCTGACATGCGCAATTCTTATTATACAAATGTTCATGTGAGGTTAAGGCGTCGGTAATCGTTATTCTGTGGGTTAAGGTTAGCTATCAGTTTCCATCAATAGAAGCTTTTCAAATTCTATTGGTAATAATGTTAAAGGTCTATTATAAACTGCAGTTGCCGTTACCGTTCCCGTTTCTGTTTGACGTTGCAGTTGCCGTTGTTAGTGTCAATTTATAAACCTGACGTTTGATGTTCGCCGCCGTTGTGTTCAGGGTAGATATTTATCTTTATTACCTCTTTCTACTTCTACAATGATTTATCGAGTCAATGTCATGAAGAACATTATTGCCATCCATATCGAAATTCATTCTTCCCAAAGCACAAATCATCAAATCAATAAAAATAAATTTCAATCAACGTAAATCAGCTACCCAGGTTTTAATAGCATAATTAACATTATGTTAAACCCACTAAACTCGATTCTTGCCAAACGACCAGGCTTTTGATTGGTTAATATGCGAACGGCACGAACAGCGAACTGCAAAACTACGTTATGTCTGAACGTCAGGGAACGTCACGCTCAATGGCGAACGGTAACATCAATGGAGAATATAAATGCGCAAATGTGAAAGTAGCTTTTTAACTTTCAACGGAAACGGCAACTGCGAGCGGAAACGGCAAATGCAAGTTTATAAATCGGCCTTAAAGGTAAAAACATTCCACAATCCCTGTTTTCCTGCAACCAAGGTAAAATAAACAACAAATTCCAATGTCAAAATCAAATGTTGACAGTGTCAACCTATAAATCGGTAGGGCAGGCTCCTTAGAGTAACAATTATACAATAGAGAGGGCATTTCATACATAAACACGTCAACAGTCCTAAACGCCAGTAGTACAATAATGAATGAATTTCAAAAAGTGGAGATGGTATTGTAGACACATAGACTTGGTAATTTTTGCTATTCTTCTAACAAACTTGGCACCGACGAACCATGATAATCCAAAAAAATTTAATTAATATTATCTTACAAGTTTATTTTGTCATTTAAAGTCTTGAAAAACTCATCAAAACGAAAGAACTAAATGTTTACTCTCTAGTCGTAATGTCGCTCGTATAAACAAACCACGTTTGATATTAGGTGCGCTCTTTTTGACTGAGATCTCAGTTAATCTCAGCTCACATCAGTAATGTGAGCGTTCTTTTTGTTTTACTCACTTTAAGTGAGCTGAGATTTTTCCTCCCCCTTCACCGATGCTGAATGTGTTGTAAGGGGGTTTCAGTAGGAATTGAGTCGGAAATAAAGTGGAGGGGATGAAGAAATATTTGATTTGCTTGGTTTATTTGTAGTTTTAACCAAGGTTATCTAAGGTTTTAACCATTGACATATAAACAATAAACACACATAATCTATTTTTCTTTTGTTATAAATTATGGATACATTAATTCACATTATTAGATGCTGATACGAATCTGTCGTATACTTTAATTCTATCGACAGATCGCGCGCTTCAATTGAGATGTCGTTCTTTTTGGTGCTTACTCACATCACTTTATCTCAGATCACCTTAACTGAAGTGATCTGAGATCTCAGTAAAAAAGAACGCACTAATTATTTACTACAATACTACGAAACTATCGTCGAGCACACTCTAACGATATTTGCATCTCTCTTTATATTGTAATTAAACAAGGACAAAACTACTAAATTGGTTAACCTTGACGCATAAAACAGGTACTGAAATGTTTAGCAATGTTGCCACTTTCAGTTATAACCATAAAGGTATCTAATAAGGTTATAACAAATACTTGTTTAAAATGTATATAAGAATATGCCTTTATTAAATAAAACTAAAGTATTATTGATTAATTTTAAAAGCAGAGACTCAAATGCATAATGACTTTTTTTTATTTGCATAATTTTTTAACAAATTTTGAATTAATCTTCTAATTTCATTTTTCCTGCAACTAAAGCAAAGCAGTGGAAGTGTCCGCAAGTGAGGTTAGAATGTGACTCAATATTTGGGACAGGAAAAAGTCGAAACAAACATATCTATTTTATTTGTTAATCTGAGGCAGGTTCTAATGGTTCAAGTTGGTTTCTCCCTACGCGTCTACCAATCGTCTGACTGACACGTTTCCCTATCAAAGTTCGCTCCTCACCTCGCCAATAAATTATGAACGCACTCCAACTAAATTTTTTAATTTATCTATGCTCGGAACGTATCTAAATGTCAATTTGTGAGCAAGCGCAAGATAAACATAAGTCGTAGTTTGTCCTTTGTATTCAATGGCAGGAAAGTAAATTTTTATTTGAAAGTTATATTGTTTTTCAAATAAGTATTTAAAAATTAAACATTTATTCACGTATTTCGTGCGAATTACTTTTTAAAAACATTGTATACCTTTAATTAAACTGTGTAAATATTTCTTATAGTTCAAATTTAGCGCTTGCGTATGTTTGTGGTGTTTGTGCCGGTCTTTATCTAGTACAACGTCATCAGCCTCAGCCATGATGCAAGCAGGAAATCGCGTCCCTTCCATGAAGATGGCTGAAAATGATATAGATTTGTATGCAGACGATATTGAAGACTTTGCACAAGTAAGCATTTTTCATAAATATATTTATAATTTATTATCTTTTCTTTCTTAATTGTACACGAAGTAAAAATAATAGAACCGGAAGTATTGATTTTTCAATACCTTGTCCACCATGTTTATGTTGCCATTTTCTTCGCATAAATTGATAATTCAGCACTGCTTTCAATAATCTTGTTCGTATTATTTTATAATTTATATTTTTAACACAATATCAATAAGTACAAAATCTTCACATTTTCTCATAAACAACAGGTTCAAATTAAACCAAGCCATAAACCTCCAGATATTTTTCCAATTGAAAATCGTGTAGGCATGTTGTAGGAACTATGATAATTGAAATATTCTTATTCGTAATGTTATTTTCATTTGTTAGGATGATTTTGGAGGAGAAAATGTAGATTTATACGATGATGTTATCTCTGCGCCTTCTGGAGGTAACAATTCAGATAATCCTGGGGATTCTAATCATCATCCACCTCCCGGTGCAGGTGAAGATGGCGGCGGCAACTTTGCAGGGGCAGCAGTTACTGTTAATAACATAAATACATCAGCAAGAAAACATCAGTTATATGTTGGAAATTTAACTTGGGTATGTGCAATGCTATTATTAAATAATATATAATCGGTTTTATAAGTAATAATGGTGTTTCACAGTGGACTACTGATCAAGACATTGAGAATGCAATTCATGACATTGGTGTTAATGATTTCAATGAAGTTAAATTCTTCGAGCATCGTGCTAATGGTCAGTCCAAAGGATTCTGTGTCATATCCATGGGTTCAGAAGCTAGCATGAGACTTTGTATAGAACTTCTCCCAAAGAAAGAGATCAATGGTCAAAATCCCGTAGTCACCCCTCCCACAAAACAAGCTCTAAGTAATTTTGAAAGTCAGTCTAAAACTCGTCCTTCTCCTACTAATAATACTAATTCACGTCCTCCACATCCTAGCCATCCTAATAATAATGTTCACTCAGGTCCAATGCAAAACTATGGTGGTAGAATGCCCATGAACCCAAACATGAGACCTATGCCTCCAGGTATGCAAGGTGGTCCAAGAATGCAAGGTCCTCCTGGTTTCAACGGACCCCCATCTATGAATCAGCAGCCCCCTAGATTCCAGGGTAATCCACAATGGAACGGACCAAGACCTAATGGTCCTGGTCCTAATATGGGTATGAGACCAATGGCACCTCCTCCTGGACAAGGTGGGCCACCAAGACCCCCAATGGTAAGTATGTTTTTATGTACGCACTTAAATAAATGTAAATTTATAACTTTTATGAACAGTTTGGTAGCAACATGCAACAATTACTTGTAAACAGATAGCAAACGTAAATAAAAGCTATATTAGCTATGTCTTATACCAGTTCCTTTTTATATATTTATTTTATATGAACTTAACAAATTGTACAGGTGTATGTAGTATAATTTAATACCTTATTACAATGGTTATTCATAAATGTTTATTTTTGATAAATTTTTAGGTTGTTGTTTTTGTAATCTTTTTATTTTATTGTCTACATGTGTAACTTTACCTAATTTTTTCATTAATTTCAATTTTTGGCATTTTATAATTTTTTCTGATTTATCCTTTCTTTTAACAAAGTTATATTTGCTGCACAAATATTACTATTTAGAAGATTACTGTATTTATATACTTAAAAGGTCTAAACATTAATACAAATATCAAAAAAAAGTGTATTGGTTCTTTTATATTTGTACATATTTTAACATTCCCAGAAATGTTGATAATCTTGTTTTACTTTATCATTTATTAATTTGTTTAAATACATTTTGAGAAATATTTTTTTGTGTGTTAATGTCTCTTTAGTAGATGGTATTTAATTATTTATTACATTTAAAATTTTTATTTCTAGAAATGACTTGATTGTATCTAAATAAATACCTTATGCATTTAATCTGTTAAAAATAATATAATAAGAAAAAATGAGTAAATTAGGAATTTTATTATCATTTATCATTCACGACTATTACTACCATTATACAACACTACCTATCAAAAGCATTTGGCCATTTTATAAAATTTGCAATAAATGAAAATATTTCATAGTAGTTTCAATCACAGCAGTTCTGCATATATAATAGGGATGTTGAAATTTTTTTAAGTTCCTAAATGTTCAGTAATTACCCTAATAGATCACAAAAAAACATTTTTTGTTTTTGATGATTGATAAACAAAAAATCATCTATTTTAAATTAAAGTTTTTCATGAGGAGGGAATGAGGGGAAAAAGTGATTATAACACCTAAGCAATGTTTTTTAAATGATATATTTGAGTCTTTGATTACACTATAGTATACAATGTAATGTACTTACATAGATGCCTTAACATTCCTCAGCTCTGCAGAGCAGAAATCTAGATTTACTGCAAATAATTTACCGACCATCAGTGTGTTGATTGTTGGCAGATTTCTGGTATCTGCTTTCACAAATACAACTTCCATTATTTGTTTTATCAGTGAAATGACTAAGTTAAAAAGGGGTTTTGGTGATTGTAATTGAAGTGTAAAAGCACAAAATAGGTTATAATAATATAAACACAAATGATATGCGAAGACGGGAACTCGAATACAAAGAGTTGGAAAGTAGTTGATTCTAATTTGTGTTCAAATATCCTCAGTACTCACCACTTACTTTGTCAGCGCCTCTTTTCCCCATAACAATACAACTTATTATTCAATTAAGATGATTGGAAAATCAAGAATAAAAAATAGTACATATTTCATTCAAATTTTGTGATATACTGTTTAGAAAGTATTTCATTCTTGTCATATTCTACATCTGAGTAATTGATTCTCGGTATCATTCCATTCTCTCAATACAATGTATGAAAGGAATTTATTTGTTTGCACTTTTCATGACGTCATGATAACAGCAGATATCATTTTGCATTAGAAAGGATATTTTCAAATTAAATTTCTAGATCCGTTACCCACTTTAACTACAAATTTAAATCAATATATTTTGGTTCCTTTGGACAAATATTTTATGAATTGATCATTTTTTTAATACATTTTGATATGACTCAAATAGCCTATTAGAATGTTGTTAAATTTTAGACTCTTCAACAAATTTCGAATGTTGTATTAGTTCGCTTCTGCCATTTGTCTCGATTCGAATTCTCTGATATTTGTTACCTATGCAAGTGAGGTTTTTAGTGAAGTCGCCCAAACCTGTCAACTGTGAGAATAGAAGTTGCTGCTCTTAGTCTACCTGATTGAAATTTATTTTAACAGATTTTGATAGAAAATATCTGACAAAGCCTTTGAGTGAACTGCCTGTCTTGCAACTCACTTAAATTATTTGATCAAAGTAATTGTTTCAATTATAGGCCAATTTTTCTTTGCATATTTTAATTTCTGAACAAGGACAGATTGGATAAAGTAAACCCAAACAATCATTTTCATGACTGATTTGCAAACGTCATATCACATAGGAGTGCCAACATATACTTTTTCAAATATGCACTGAACTGTACCTTGTATATGTAACATGGCAGACTGTATAAAATTATTGTGTGAAATCAATCATTATTTAACAGTTTACCTAGGCTTATTTTGCAGTTTGAAATTTCTTGATTACTTCTACTGAATTTATGAAAGCCAATAATTAAAAAACAAGAAAATTATACTAGACTTTAGACAGTAATTTATGATCAAATGACATTCGATAACTGAAACAAAATATTTGTTTATTATCCAACAAGTACATCAAAACAAAAATGTCCCTTTTAAATTTATCTTCAAAGAAATATATAACAATAAGGTGTTTGCCTTTTCAATGTGAGCATGTTGTGGTTTTAAAAGTTGTATTGTGGTCAAATACTCTTTAAGGGTATAAGGTGTATAATGGGTAGTTAATAGTTTTGTTTAAAAAGTACCAAACAAAATTCCAATCAGGTAATTGAACATTATATTTCAAAACTATAAGCATCTAGAAATACAGTTTATTATTCTCATTTGAAATATATAAACTAGTTTAAGATTTCATCTCAATTTTAATCCCATGTATTCTATTAAATGATGAACATTGGCGGAATTAATGTTGTACTTAAAAGTGATATGTTGATACTGATGTACAATGAAATACTCTTAAAAATGGAGATACAGTACCATATTGTAAAATATAAGGGTATTTTTAATATTTATATATTCATTTGTCTTTTATCTATTTCCCAACTTCACAAATAGTAAACATTTTGTTAATGATCTATCACTATCTACTTAAGTATAATTGTTTCATTTACTATTAATCTAGTAATTTTTGTTTGGGTAAGTTGTTTTTGTTTTATTTTTATTACTCTTTTATTGAAAAATTATTTTTTTTAGTGTTTGACATAATTCTAAATTTGTGTGTACTGTGTGTCCCAATAAGACTGTTTCTTGACTATATATCAGAATCCGTTCAGAGTACAGCTGCTGAAAAAAACAAAAGTGGCCTCTAGAAAAACCTGGAAATTATTTAAGTTTGTATGTATACCGCTAGAAGGTGTGTAATTGATTAAAAAAAAATTAAAAAGCAAAATTTCATAAAATTAACCGAATTTAGGGACATAACAAGAACAATCATCCAATTAAAAAAATCTGCATATATTTGATATTACAAGTTTTAGTCTATCTACTCAAATAAGGCGCGGGGGAGAGTGGGAACTTTGTTACGAAAAAACGCTTATAACTCCAGTTCTACTTAACAGATTTTGACAAAATTAGTCTTCTTGAAAACAGTTCTTTTCCACTAACATTATAGTAATAATTTCGACATGACCTAATGAGTAATATGCACGTTTAGGGAGCGCTATTTAATTTGTTTTTTAAATCTAGTTATCTTTGGAAAATATTGCATGGGGGATTATAAAAATAGACCTAATTAGCAAGACCGGTGTGAAGATAGCAGCCCCAATTTTAACTGCAAAAATGTTGGGAACTGCTCAATTTGCGGTTTCAGTGGTGTGCAGAATATGTATTCAATCGAATTCATATTTCAGAGAGCCACCTTTATATTGAATTAGTAGGGGTGTATTGGTGTAGAGGATAAACTGTTTGGAGGGATTTTGCTTACGAAGGGGAACGGGGGTTACAATGTTGAAATAAAAGAAACGAGAAGCCAAGGTAATGTTTGGAGGGTAGAAGCATTATAATGTTGAAAACACACTCTTTAAAGGAAATTTGCTTACAATGGGGAACAAGGGTTGAAACGGCACCCCCAAATTTAAAATAAATTGTAACTTCCAAAGGAAACGAGAAGCCAAGTTAATATTTGGAGGGTAGAAGCATTATAATGTTGAAAACACACTGTTTAGAGGAAATTTGCTTACGATGGGGAACAAGGGTTGAAACATCACCCCCAAAACTAAAATAAATTGTAACTTCCAAAGGAAACGAGAAGCCAAGTTAATATTTGGAGGGTAGAAAGCATAATAATGTTAAAAACACACTGTTTACAGGAAATTTGCTTACGATGGGGAACAAGAGTTGAAACGTCATCCCCAAAACTAAAATAAACTGTAACTTCCAAAGGAAACGAGAAGCCAAGTTAATATTTGGAGGGTAGAAAGCATAATAATGTTGAAAACACACTGTTTAGAAGTAATTTGCTTACGATGAGGAACAAGGGTTGAAACGTCAACTCCAAAACTAAAATAAATTGTAACTTCCAAAGGAAACAAGAAGCCAAGTTAATATTTGGAGGGTAGAAGCATTATAATGTTGAAATTTTTTGGATGGTTTGAATCTTCTTGCCTTAACAGCTTGAAATTATAAATTTTCTTTCTATTTTTAAAAGTATTTTTAAGCCCAGAGATTTTGCGTATTATGTTTCCGTAAAAAGAAAGTGGGTCTCTCCATTTGCCTTGCAACAATACCATTGGAGATTTAAACGTGAGCTGCCAAATATCATTCACCGTTTTTGTTTTAGACTTTTTTTCCAGATATTTTGTTTCATATTGGAACCTTCCAAATATCTTTCAGTAATTTGCGCGATTATGGTCACCATATTTACTCCCTTTTAATTGAAGAGCGATTACTTCATGAAAGATCTTGTGTGTAACATTTATATCGGAACTTTGTTTGAGTGAAGACTTATGAGTTCTAAGTCATCTGCTCTAGAAATCTTCCTTTTGAACGTGCGTGTCATGATGTATTTGAAATAGATTCAAAATTATTGTAAGTACCTATGAGTATTATTCTACTCTATGTGGAACAACAAAAAAACGTAACATTGATTACTAAATGATATGAAAATGCCACAGCAAATCACAAAAACAAAGCGATAACAAACTTCAAAAAATAAATTTCGATAAAATTTGTCTTACCTTAGGTAGGTATATGAAAATTAAAACTAAAAATACTAAGAAATCTTGAATAATAAGAAATCTATTGGAAATATGAATGTTATGGAAAAAAGTGGTCCAAAGCACCGAATTAAAGCGATAACAAACTTTTTAAAAATGAATTTCTTTCAAATTTGTTTTATGCAATTGCTCGGGTAGGCATATGAAAATTCAAATAGTTGAATAATCATGAATAATAAGAAGTCTACTGGAAATATGGAAAAGTTATATTTCATGTTATGCTGTGTTCTATGTACCTTGGAATTGTTAAGTATATCAACTTGGCTTCTCGTTTCCTTTGGAAGTTACAATTTTAGTTTTGGGGGTAACATTTCAACCCTGTTCCCCATCGTAAGCAAATTTCCTTTCAACTGTGCTTGTATTACATTATAATCCTTCTACCCTTCAAATATTACCTTGGTTTCTCGTTTCCTTCGGAAGTTACAATTTATTTTAGTTTTGGGGGTGACGTTTTAACCCTTGTTCCCCATTGTAAGCAAATTTCCATTAAACAGTGTGTTTCCAACATTATAATGCTTTTACCCTCCAAATACTAACTTTGTTTCTCGTTTGCTTTGGAAGTTACAATTTATTTTTGTAAGCAAATTTCATTGAAACAGTGTGTTTTCAACATTTTATTGCTTCTACCCTCCAAATATTAACTTTATTTCTCGTTTTCTTTGGAAGTTACAATTTATTTTTGTTTTGGGGGTGACGTTTCAACCTTTGTTTCCCATTGTAAACAAATTTCCTTTAAACAGTTTGTTTCCAACATTATAATGTTTCTACCCTCTAAATATTAACTTGGCTTCTCGTTTCCTTTGGAAGCTATAATTTATTTCAGTTTCAAAATCCCTCCAATCAGTGTGTCCTCTACACCAATACACCGCTACTCATTGAATATAAAGGTGGCTCTCCGAAATATGAATTTGATTCCTTACATATTCTGCACGCCACTGAAACTGCGAATTGGGCAGTTCCCAACATTTTTGCAGCTAAAATTGGCTGCTATCTTCACACCAGTATTAGCAAGAGGATACAGAAAACCATATGTCGATATCTTTTTTCCTGTCCTGAGATATCTTAAAAAGGTAAATGTGAAAACAAGAAGTGGGGCATGGATAAAACAAACATTATAAATTTCTACTTTAACTCCGTTATCCGATAACAGTAATATTGAAATTATTATTAGGACAAGGAAAGTCAATTTTAATTAGTTCAAAATTATTAACTCTGTTCCGTAACTATAAGCATAGTAAGTAATCTATATTCAATGAAAATGGTTAAAATATTCACTTTTTTAAGATATTGACCTGCGGTTTCGGTATTCTCTTGCTAATTATAATTAGGTCTACTTTTATAATCCCAGATAAAAACTGCATACTCCTATTTAATGGTTTCCAAAGATAACGGATTTAAAAAACAAATTGAATTGTGGCATCAGCGTGCATGTTATTCATTAATTTATGTCGAAATGATTACTATTATGTTGTTTTCAAGAAAACTAAGTTTGCAAAAATCGGTCAAGTAGAACCGGAGTTATGGAAGTTTTTTCACTTATAATTGCGCAAGTGGTTTGTATTTTATCGGGTAAATTTGGGTTGTTTAATGAGAAACTTTCCTAGCAATTTGACGAGAATAACTGTCAACTATTAAAAACATGACACCGAAGGTGGAGTGTTTTTAGGTTGACAGTTATTCGAGTCAAATTGCTAAAGGAAACAGTTTAGAATTTGAACAACACAAATTTACCCAATATCAATACAAACCTCGAGTGTAATTCGGCAGGACAATTTAATGAATGAGAAATTTGGAAACATATCAGTGCAAACTTTATTTATGAAACATTAAAAATAAACACATTTTTATTTTAATGTACAATTTGACTAATTTCGGCGTTCGTAGACACACCGAATCGACTCATTGTTAGTTCTTGAAAATTCAATAAGTTGTTGACAAACATGCCAAACTATTTATTCTGGTAACCAACACCACGATAATTGATGAACAAATGAATAAGTGAAAAAACCACTAGTGTATTTGTTGCTGTAAAAGTTAAAGCTAACTTTTGCCACTGTCAAAGTGACAATTGCACTGTGGCATATGCCATTTTTTATACATGAGTTAAATTGTCTTAACAAAGTTCCCATTCTCCACCACATCTTATTTGAGTGGATAAACTAAAACTTATGATATCAGATATACGCAGAATTTTTTGAAGGATGTGACTGTTTTTGTTAAGTCCGTTAATTTTGTGAAATTTGACTTATTAATTTTTTTTATTTAATTACGCCTTCTAGCGATAGACATGCAAACTTGAAAATAATTTCCAGGTTTTTCTCGAGGCCACTTTTGTTATAAATATTTTTTTTGTGCAGGTGTACTATAAATGGTTTTTGATATATGGCCGAGAACCATTCTTATTGGGATACCTGGTACTACAATTATATGAAATAGACATAGGCTTTATTCCGAAATACTCATCAGTACCCTGGTCAGTGGTGTGGCTTCAGATTAACACATAAAACTGATGTCACATTCTAAGCTCACTTGCGGACACTTCCACAGCTTCTCTCTCTTTAGTTGCAGGAAAATTAAATTAGAATTTTGAGTGAAAATTTGTTAAAAAGTTATGCAAATTAAAAAAAGAAGTCATACTAATTTTTGCATTTCAGTGGCTGCTTTTAAAAATAAATAAAAATACTACTTGAATTTAATTTAATAAAGGCATATTCTTACATAATTTTTAAACAAGTATTTGTTGGAACTAAAAGCTGCAACATTGCTCAAAATTTCAGTACATCTTTTATGTCTGGAGTAACCTATTCAGTAGTTTTGTCTCTGTTTAATTACAATATAAAGAGATATGCAAATATCGTCAGAGTATGCCCCACGATAACTTCGATTTGCTGTAGTAATTGTAGTAAAAAATGTCGAGCGTGTTTTGTTTATTATGAGTAACTATTAAAAATTTAGTTTCGTTTTTATGTGAATTAATATAATTTTGGATTATCATGGTTCCTCAGTGCTAAGTGTATCAGAAAGACAGCCGAAATTACCAAGGCCATGTATCCACAATACCATCCCCACTTTTGGTAATCCAATCATTATTTCACTACAGGCGTTTAGGATTGTTGGCAGCAAAAATAAACGAGTGTATGAATGAATAGCCCTCTTTATTGTATATTATTACTGTAAGGTTGTGACGTCATGAATCCGACGCCATATTGTACTGGTGAGAAAAGTTTGATGTATGACTATTCTGGCAGGTGTCAATTATTTGAAATAATGTGTTCTAAGTTGTCTTTGTCATTTTCAACAAGCAAACAGCATCTCATCATCGTCAGAATCGCTAGATGTATTGAATTTTATTTCAATATTAACAAGACTTATTGTTAATCTCCATTTTATAATTATGGCTAAAACTTTATATTATCACATTTTTTTTATAAAAACTTTGGAGCATAAGTGTTGTAAACAAACATATGTTATGTGAGAACTACTTTCAATACCCTGTTCTAGCTTGTACCAAACCTGAAATTTATGTAGGTATATGCCAAATGTTATCAAAGCAATACACTTTTTTAGTATGTACCAATAAGGTACATACATAGTAAACTGTTTAGGTAGTACTAGTAGTAAATCAAAGTGTGGATTTTTGTTTTGATAGTTTTTATTATTTTTTATTACTTCTTCCTTTCATTCCAATAATGGCTTTATCAGCACCTTTGGGTCTTCCTTTCACTTTAATTTTGGATGATAATACTATGTCACCTATAACTAAAAAATATATTAATAATTGAAGCTGCCTATAAATATGTAGGTATAAACTTAATATTGATTTTTTGTGAATTTTGGGAAGCAGTTTCATCTTTATTGTTTCTTTTCGTAGCAGAATCGTATTCTATATTAGATAGTGAAACTTCATGTGTATCTAAAACATAATGATTGCCAATTATAAAAGAATATTTGAACAGTTTCAGATCAACTAACCATTGCATGAGTAAATGGTGAAATTATGGTTTCTTTGTAGTGTGTTTTTTTCATTAAATCTGTGAATTCAATGTTTACATTAGACACCTCGTTGTTTGCATTGATTTGTTGTTATCAGTAGGAATTGGACTTATAGCCACTTCATAACCTTATCTCCAGAGAGTATATTCCCTCATGTATTTTCATTTTATAGTTAAATGAACTGCTGGAATTTAAGCTTGCTAAGTTTGCAAGATAATTTGTCACAAAAAGAGCGTTTTTCCTCTTCTGGTTTTCTGGCGTTGCCCTTTCCACATGTTCTTACTGTACCACCACAAATACAAATTTATTGGAGTTCGTAGTATTGGAGATCTTTGTTCAGTACCTGCTTAAACATCCTTTGAGCTGCTTCAATAGTACTGCTACCTTTAGTCACAAATTTTTGTCGGTTTTTTATTTCATACCCTTTCATTAAACTCTGTAATAGAACTAAATATTTGCCCGCACTGCATATTTAATCTTATTAAACGCTAAACGTACAAAAAAAACATAGATAGTCTAGTTTGTATACTCCACAAATAAAGTAACCTCAAAAATCAAAATTAGCATGGTTTTAGCGTGTACCAAGAAAACATTGATTTGTGCATGCTAAAAAGTGACAATTTCTAGATTTTCGTACAAGTTAGCGTGTACCTACACTAGGCGTTTCAAATATGGCGTCGACATGTGACGTCAAAGCGCTGGCCAACATATTTCGGAACAGGTCACCAGTATGGCGTCACAACCACTGGCCAGGGTACTTGTATGTATTTCGGAATACAGGCATAATTCTAAGATTTTCTTTTCCTAACGAATTATCCTTAATGTCATATAACCTGTAACAGAGAGAGAGATATTTAGAATTTTTAGATACTGTGAACGTTTAATGTAAATAGTACATATCAAAACCATCGATGATTGAAGGCAAATATTTGTTGTCTGTGTATGGTGGAAAAGAGACACTAATGTGCAAATGTATAGTTTTTGTCATTTTTAGCATGTTTGTATGATGCAAATACAAAACAACATCTCAAGTTTTACATTAACAATTATCAATGACATGAAAGTCTCAACTTCTTAGATTGTTATACACAAAACACATTCTATTATGTACCATTAAAATTATGTTTTGTTTAATAGAAAATCTATAATAATGTTAAGATCTTCAAAGTACTATCTGTCAACTGTGCAGTGAAATAAAGCTGCTAAAAATAAATTTACAAAAACGGAGGGGTCCAATACAGGAACAATAATATACAAGGTGTCCCAGGAGCTCATACCAAAAACTTGGGAGATGATGGAGAGACTAAAAATAATGATGGTATTTCATATACAAATTTTTCTTTTCGCCCTTCGTTAATTTATAATTATTAAGTGGCTGATTCGAAATTAGTAAAAACTTTAACCATTTATAAACATAATTGCACACTTTTTGGCGCGATAAATAAGTCTACACTATACCTGTGAATTCAGGTACGGACTTAGTTCAATGGTGGATGTGGCAATTTTTTTGTAAATATAACTTTTTTCAGTTATAAATGCCAATTGACTTATTTGAACATTTTTTAGAGATATCAAGTTCTCTTGTGACATCTCGATGAGAGATATGGGTAATTTTAGGACGCACTGCACACCTATTGAGGCATCAGGGCTGTTATGGAATAAACCAATTTAGAAAAAGTCGGCCGGTTTTTTCCGGTTAAAACCACTTAGAAAACCCCATAAAAGAAGTCCATAAAAGGGCGCAATTTTAAAAACAATTTTGTAACTATGTGATTTGGCTTCCATAACATAAATATATGTTATGGATGATTAATAAAAATCAAAAACCGAATAAAAGTTTATTCTAAAAACTTCAACTGAAAATAGTAACTGATTTGTCACAATAACAAAACAATAACAACGAAGTATGAAGGTATAAATAATAAAAATATTCATAAAAAATAAACAAAAGAACAAGTATGTAATATAAGTTATAACTTGAACTTGTTAATATAAAAAAAAACATTGTTTGCAGTAAAATAAAACAGTACTGAATTCCCCAAAGGGAATAGCAACTTGCTGCTAAATAAAAACAAAAAAAATCTTTAATTGGGATGAAATTAGTGTAACTGCTTGTTCCCTCCCCCATATCATTACTAGGTATTACTCATTGTGTCTTGTTTAAAAACTGGAATATTTTTACTAGTTTTTGGACTTTATCTGGACCTAGGCTGTTTCGTAATTTTGTCCATACCAAACCAAATGTTGAAAAAATTCTCTCTATTGAAGCAGAACTAGCTGGACAGCTGTGAAGTTTAATAAGGAAGTTGCTTAAGGAAACTATGTTTGCATCATTTGTGTTTTAAGATATTCCACCATTTATGAGCTGGCATGTTCTCGATCACTGTTTGTAGAAATAAAGATTTTGGAAATAAATCAGTGTCACGGATCCTAAATTGAAGAACTATCGGTACAAAATCTGCATTTTGATCAAATGAAAACTTTAGTACTCTCTCTTCAATGTTCACTCTGATCTGTGTTTCTGAAGGTAAAGGTGTGTCTGAAAAAGCTAAAGCTGGATCTGTAATATAATCAAGAAAATGGCATGGCTTGCAAAAATCTCTTTTTGATTTCTGTCCTATATGTATCAAGCTTTTCACCTTGTAAAAGTTCCACCCACACGTGAACAGCCTCACCTAATGTCATACCATCTCGTTGTAATTTATCTAAGGCACTACCTACTACTATTTGCTGCTCTTTGAGGTCTAAAGCATTTTTGTATATATTCATGTCTTCTATTTTGACCTGTATTTCATGGTCTATTTGTTGCCCTCATTCTTTAATTATTTCTCGGTAAATATAATTTTCAGTAAATGTTCTTATGCAATTCAACTGTGAATTCCACCGTGTCTCGTTCGGTATTTGAGGGCATCTTGCCATGTTTTTCCTTTAACCAGCCATGTGGCTGGTAATGATTTCGAAAATACTTTGAATTTATACTACATGTTTTAAAACGGTAGTTGGTGTAACAGCTTGCTCTACCAAATTGAAGTAATCTGCAGAACATCCTTATGTTATCATATTGGGATATTCACGGTTTAGTATCTGACGCATACTTAACATTTTATTTTCATTGTCTGTGCATACTGCAAAAACGTCTTTACCGTACTTTTCTTTGCACAGTGGAATGTTTTCTATGGCATTTTTGGCACAGTAGTCGGCTGTTTTCTTTTCTGAACCACAATCTACAGAAGATAAAAGAAAAGTTTCATTTCCAATATGAATACTTGTGGCAATAATTGGATCATTCTTAACACTGGACCATCCATCCTGCAGTAATGTTCATTGTACATTTCTTGTAGGGACGAAATCAATTGATTTTCAACTTTATCGTACACCTTATCAGGAATCACACCACCTAATTGATGTCTATTCGGCATTGTGTAACAAGGCCTTAGGGTTTTTACCATATTAATAAATATTTTGTTTTCAATTTACTTAAAAGCAGTATTTGACGAAAAAAATATTCTGTTATTCTGATATCAATATTTTCCTTCATATCCTTAGAGGTCTTTATGATAAAATTTTCAAGTGATTGATCATGCTTTAGTTTTTTGTATTTGGTTAACTTTGGTCCAACGTCGGCATCGGTACTTGTAGTGGTACTGCTACTACCATTGGTAATGATGACAGAATTGTTTGAATCTAACAAAGGCATATGCGACTTTGATGGCAGTGAATCAGTTACATCTAAATTAGGCAGTGTCCGTGGCAAACCAAATTCCTTAATAGTAGATGTCCCATCTGCACTCACCTCGATATACATAATTTCATTTTTAGTTTCATTATCACTAGTATTCGAAAGCACATTCTTTTCATAATCATCGGTATAATGTTCACAAACGTGATTTTTTCCCCTTTGTATTTTTGAACTCGCTTCTTTTTTACAGTATCTACAAAACCCTTTTCCATTTTTGTCTTTCATAATATCGCACCATTCACTGCTCAATTTTCGGCCACCAACGTTGTTTGTGCCTTTCTTTGCACCCCACACGTTGCTTTCACTAACACTGCCGCTAGTACTTGTCAATATTTGTATTAACGTTAATAATCTATTTAAATTTTTAAATATTATTTCTATTTTAGTTTGTTCTGTCTCAGAAGTTCAAGAGCTTGTTGTTAATTTTGTTTTGTATTGCAGATTAGGTAAATGGTAAATATAGGTTATGTAAACAGTTCATAGTGGTCAGTTAACCTTCATAATTAAAGTTTTTCAGCCAGCTTTATACAAAAGTACACAAATGGTCAGAAAAGGCCAAAGGACAGAAAAGTACAAATGGCCTGTACTTTTCTAAAGAGAGACGGATTTTTCACAGCCCCGTGGCGCATTCACATTTTTTTGAATGTATGATTACAGGAAGCATCCTGTATTATTAGTAAATTCCTTATAAATCGGTGCAGTCTACATTTATAAAAATACATTATTAATAATACCTTTATTATTTACTAATGATGATGTATAAAAAACTACTGAAAAGGAACACAATTAATTTAAAAATAGTAAAAATACGAGAATAACAACAACAACCAAAAAAAGGTATTTGAAATAATGAAATGAAACATTCATATTCTCGTATTTTTACTTTTGTTAAATTAATTGTGTTCCTTTTCAGTAAAGTTTTTTATACATCATCATTAGTATATAATAAAAGTAGTATTAACAATATATTTTTATAAATGTAGACTGCACCGATTTATTAATAATTTACTGATAATACAGGATGCTTCCTGAAATCGTACATTCAAAAAAATGTGAATGTGCCAATAGGTGTGCAGTGCGTCCTAAAATTATCTAAAAAATGTTCAAATCAGTCAATTGGCAGTTATAACTAAAAAAAGTTATATTTACCAAAAAATCGCCGAATCCACCATTGAACTTGTATGTACCTGAGTTCACAAGTATAGTGTAGATTCATTTATAATATCAAAAAGTGTGCAATTATGCTGTTTATTTACGGTTAAAATTTTACTAATTCTCAACGTTGGAGTCTATAGTTCGTTAACGCAGGGTGTAAAGACAAAATTTTATATGAAATACAATAATTATTTTTAGTCTCTATCATCTTCCAAGATTTTGGTACGAACTCCTGTTATAAGATACCTTTATTAAACTTACCAGATTTTAGAAGTCATTGGTTTGTGTTGATGATTTTTAATTCACATAAGATGTATACTATTGGTTCGATCATATATTTTGAATACCTTTTGATAGTTGAGAAATTTGATCTATAATATTTTGCATTGATGGGTACATTATTTTAAATAGTCTTATGTAGAAATTATTGTATTTTACAAAAACAAAGATCCATTTTTATATAGTTTTAAATCATATCTATACGGTGTGTTCAAACAGTATGATTTAAGATTTAATCTGCATTTATATTTGAACATAAACTGAAATTGATAAATATTTCCGGATATTCTCCTATTATTTGAAGCCATATCTTTATTATTAGATCACATAATTGTTTTGTCATTGGTTAATACATTTTTTTGACTGAGTAAATTGCTAAAACAAATCTTCAAATCTACTAGAAATGTAGAAATTTCTGGTAAATAAGCTCTTACTAAATAACTTATTTCGCTCTTTTCTCTACGGTGACTAGTTTCTTTTAACATCTACATGAACAAAATGTGTATTTTTATTGTTCGTTTATTTGTAAATTATTTATACTCTGTGGTCAACTGTTAACTCTAAAGTGATAATACTAAAACAAAAAGTGGTCATGAAATGATATATATTAACCAATTGCTACGTTTAAATTGCAATAGTATATAAGAAGAGTTTATCTCTTCTGGAAGGTTCTGGTTATGTTTTAAATATTGTAATCCATAACAATATCACAAAAGATCATGTGGATTTTGTGAGTTTTCTGGCCCTCTACTAGTATGATTCGACTACCACAGCAAGTGTAAGATAAAAATTCTTAAAAGACTCCTTTCTATGAAATTGATGGGTTGTTAAATCATGAAAAAGTTTGACAGTACTGATATTCATTTTACTGGACCTAACAGTCATCTATCTTGATTAACGTTTATAAACATATTTCCAGGAAATATTTGTATGTTATATCTTAATGTATATTTAGCAGAAGACTAGAATAAGCACTTTTTAAAATCAGAATGACATGTGTAGTTGTACTAATACATTTACTCAAAGGCTAGTTTATAAATATATATATGGGCTCTAAAATTAGTCAAAGCTGATATATGTTTATAATACAATTTTTTTTGAGTTATTGTATTATAAAACATCAAAATGTTTTTTACAAGAAATAAGAGTTTTATGAGATTAACACACTTTCCTATCTTTTTCTAATCATACCGAATCCCTGAATTACAAAAATTCTAATAGAATATGTACACATAATACTTTTAATACACTTTGGGAATTTAACATTTGGTAGAAATTAGTATCTTTCAGTTGGATATTAATTGTACTGTACTTATTGTTTAAAAAAATTCAGAATCTTTTTCAACTATCACCAATACATTAAAACACACTGAAAATTTATATTTCCATTTCGGAGGTATCTTTGTTGACCCCAATTTGATATACTCACTGTAGCACCTCTTATTTAATTTGTTTTGTTCTCTAACTAGTTGAATTAGATATATATAATACATGCATTGCCAGATGAACTATAAATAGCAATTTTAAATAAGAAACAAATATTCTTTGGGTACTAATTATTCTTCCTAATGTATACTTCAGCTAAATTGACACAAAACCCTTTTTGCTTGCTATTGAAAGAGATGTTCATATAGGGCAAGGAATTATTAATAAACACTAGCATTGAAACACAAAATCTTGCTTGTTTGATTCTGTAACTATAAAGTTTGGTTATTTTTAAATCTGTTAAATAAAGTAGTAAAAATTCACTAATGAAAGTAGCACAATTATTTTGTTTTCAAATGACAATCACTGTAAATTCCATATAATTATTAACTATAGGCCACTGTGTCAATCTTCAGGCTTCACAGGCAGATGTCCCTCTCATTACCCCTTATCTTCTCATTCAGGGTGGTACCTTCCATGCCCAGCACATCCTTGGACAGGTCTGGCTGTTTAAATAATATGTCTGATTGGAAATTTAACCTTCAGAAAATTTCCTACATATCAGTCATATTTTCTCGAATTATTCATTATTAGCTTAATGTTAATATTACCACAATTCTTGGAAATATATTTACTTACAATTGTTAACATCCCTAAAGTGTATTAAAACTGTATTATGATGAAAAGTTACTGATTATATAAGATCAGGTTGATCTTAAATCAATATTATGTTTATGGAAGTTGGATGTTTTTAATTGCAATACATTGATGCATTAATTGCTCAGTTGGTGACTAAAAAATAAATGAGATAAATCATGTCCAAATATAATTGCTGCCTAATTATGACAATTATTTTGATTAAATTGTTCTGAAAATTTTATATAAATGTTTTATTAATCAGTATGTTTATAGAAATTTTAAAACTAATTTACTCTAGAGTTAATTCAAATGATGATCCTTAGCAGTACTGCTCAATTATTGTTTTGTAAAAACTTCCAAGTGTGTTAATTTATATAAATAGAATATTTACCCTGGAAATGAGACTATTACTCTAGACTTTCAATTTGTAACGTATTATAAGCAGGGACCACCACAACAAGGTCCACCTAGGGGTATGCCGACTCAAGGTCCACCTCCGATGCGCCCCGAGTGGAATCGACCACCGATGCAGCAAGGATATCCGCAAGGTCCACCACATATGCAAGGTCCAAACATGGGTCCAAGAGGTCCGCCACCGATGGGACCTCCTGGAGCACCGCCGCCGCAAGGGCCCGCACCTCATGTTAATCCCGCCTTCTTTCAACAAGGAGGAGGACCGCCGCCGCCGATTCAACACATGCCTGGACCAGGGCCTGGTATTGTAAAATTTTCATTTTTTCTTTTTAGATGTGTAGGAACGTTAAATTTTAAAATTATCGAAGTATGTTCGCGTTGGATGGCCACTCCATTATTATTTTATTATTTAAAATCAGCAATATGAGTTGAAATCATTGTTTACCCAATTTTACAACAAAATAGACATTAGATGTCTATCAAAGCATGACACAATATCATAAATTACAAATTCCTCTGTGAAAAATGTTCATGTTTAAAACATTTTGGTTCTTATAGTTGTCCAAGATAATTAATTTAACGCAAACGTCTATTGGAGAGTATCAATTTTTTCAACAATTTCAAGAGTATGTGCCGCTGAGTTTCTGAACTTGTACATAAGTATTGACATAGAAGTATTAACAATGTGTCTTTGAGGTGAGGATTCGCTTATAAAAAGTGTCAAAAAGACGAAGATTTGTTCGTAAAGTATCGTAGGATGTGAAGATTCACTTCTAAAAATTGTCTATAGTAGAAGTATATTGAAAGTGAGGGAATCGTTATTGAAAAATTGTCTAGAGAGCAAAGAACTCTTAATAAGAGAGCATCTAGGAGATTATTTACTAGAAATTGTCTGGAAATAAAAGAAATGTTATAGAAAAAGTGTCTTGCGGAAGTCGAGAATCCAATTATTAATTGTTGAGCAAGCAATTATAAGAGGTGTACAAATTTTTTGATTAATGTGTATTGTTACAATAACTTTTGGTCAAAACTATTATAATCTAAATGATAGATTAACTATTTTTTTCATTACCATGTGATTATTGAAAAAAAATATTAACAATCTAGTGGTTGAAATAATAGTAATAAAATTAGGTAAACAAATAATTTCAAACTGCGAGATCATTATAGTATGAATCACTCTTGTGAATTTTTTACTATCCAAGTAAGATACTAAGATTGTTAAATACAGATTTATTATTGAGCAACAAATTTCATTGAATAATCATAGGTGATTAGAACAGTGTAAAGCAATATAAAAAGTGCAGTCTTGTGATGATACGAAAGTATCTTTAACTTTAAGATCATTTACATAGTGTGATCTAAAAAATTACTGAACTTTTTCATTAATGTTTATTCAAAGTACAATCCAATTAAGGCAAATGTTCAACCAATTTATTCATAGACTTTTAAGATTAGCATGAGATTAACTAGTTCAAAGAAGAAAAATGTATCAATCTTAATACTGTCAAAATCTAACTTCATGTTCTAGGATTTAAAATAAAAGTTGGGTTATTTTTTTGATAGCATGGTGTTGTAAGTATATATTGAATTGCTATATATGTATTGCTTTGCATACTTTCAGTTTCAATTGTTGCCCATTTCATTTTGGATAGAATGATTCAATAGTGATTCATGGTTTTTTATTTATGTCCTAATTTATTTCTTGGCGTCGATGTCTTTTAAAGCAATTAGATGTTGATTTTGGAAGAAAAAACGTCATTTGTAATAATATCTAAACCCAATTTTTTTTAAATTGTACACTGAAATTAAGAAAATAAATTTTATCATTCTCATTTTGTCTTTGTCAAATTCATTAAATTAGACATTAATAAAATAGATTGTGCCATTGTCAGGAAATTATAGTCAAAACAATATATTTCATAAAAAATATGTATACCTACATACTAATTTATTTTTAGTATTTATAAGTAGTTATAAAGGCAAAATAATTAATCTTGCAATTTTAATAATTAAAACTAATACACTACATCTTATACAGACCACAACAACCAATAAGATATTTTTATTCATTTAAAAGAAAAATCTGGTAACACAGCCAGTTCAGTATGTTTTCATGAAAATACCTAACCTTTAATCAAAATATGTCTGTTATTGTAAATAGAACCAGAACTGTCATTTGTATTTCAAGTTAAATACTAATAAAATTTTATAATTTTATCAGAATTATAATATTTATACTATACAAATGATTTTTTCCCCGAAATACTGTAAATTAAAAGGGGTATCTAATCTAGTGATGTATAAAGAATGTACTGTATATATTTTTTTTAAGTTGCAGTGCTTTTTATACATTCTAGCCCTAACATAATAATTATATCTACGATTTTAGTAGGGAAACTAGATTGAATTTACATTACAAATCTTTTGCGCCATTGGTTCACATATTTAATTACAAAAATCATATTACAGTTTAACCTGGATAAGTGAGAATTCGAGAGACCCGAATATTATTCTTTCTTATATATTTCTTACTAAACCAATTTGTCACTTTAAAGGTTTGGAAGTGCTTACTCTCATTTATAGACATTAATAAACATCAAGAAACGTGCTAGAATGATAAGAAATATGTAATAAGCTCACATTAGTCTTTAAGGGAAATTATTCATTTCAATTTTTAAAATGTTTTTCCCTGGAATAACGTAAAACGTTTACTTTCTCTAATGATTGTTATCGATGGGAACATCTATGTAACTTTATTGAAATTCCATTGAAAACAGTGACGCTTTGGCTTTCTTTGTTTACAAACAATGATACGGTTTGGCTTTGAGTTGACTTTTTATTGAAATATTCTCTATTACAGAAGTCTAAATTGAGAGAAACTGTCCTTGTAGGGATCTACTTCTGAAAAATGACACTCTCTTAAAGAGATTTCTACACTGTCGGGGAAAAAATGACAGGACCTGATTATTTTTGTCGCTTCTTATAGAGTTTTCTCGCTCATATCTAGGTTCGACTGTATTGATTGATGGTAAATGATATAATGAGAAATAACATTGGGAATTTATAAAAAACTATACACAAGATTATATTCTGAATTTATAAAAAAAACTAGACACAATTATGTACTCTGGGGCTTAGACAACTGGTTTCAAATTGTTGTTTCTGAATGCGATTTAAATATAAATATTTTGTTTAAACCAAATTGCACAAAATATTTGAGTTAGTGATAGTTGCAAAAATTTTATAGTTAAACAGATTTCTAATGTTATAATATCATTTTAGTTTCTCTATTTATTCATTACGCGCATTTTAATTCGAAACTATTAGCCCCAGTACCCTGTTTTCTAAAAAGGGATTTGTTTGTCAAAAAGAAGAATTAATTTTAATGATCTAACTTGAAACATTTTGTCATATTACTGACAAAATATATTCGATAGTAGCTAAATTAGTTACTGTATTCAACAGACTACTTCCTTGTGAATTTTTAATAATCAAAATAAAAGTTTATCAAAGAAATGCCTGTAGCTGAATTAATTATAATATTTTAATATATTGACAAACTGATCTCTGTTTTGGCTACATTCTAATGATGTTCTTAATTTCAACTTACAAATTTCATTTTGTTTAATTTGTGTATTTTGTTTGGTGGCCATCCTAATGAAAATATATCATTAATATCCAAAGTTTGCCATGTGTGTCATATAATACCCTATTTTCATATATATTTTTATAACCTCGCAATAATGTGAGTTTCTAGATTAAAATTTCGCGGCTTAAGAACTAGGCCGCATTGAAAAATTTTCTCCATCACTTCAAAGCAAAAGAAAGTAGTTAACGACTTGTACATTTTAACAATAAAAAATGTCCGAATTCAGTAAACATAATAAAAAAAAGTATCAACGTTTACAACTAATAAAAACTTTGAAAACAATTATTATAAATTATACTTTATAGACAAGGTAGTTAAAAATGGAAATTGAAATCATCTGTGATATAACATTGTGATAATTAAAAAAAAACGTATGTACTTACTTTAACTTTGTCTTAAGTTTGTTGTATTCTCGAGTTTTGTAATAATACCCATTTTTCTTATTAAATCCCATTTGAATGATTTAAATTTATTTTTTGTTTAATGTTAGAAAAATATTGCCTTTTATTGTTGTCTTATATATAAAAAACTAAATGAATTATACATTGAAATTCCACTCTATTAATTTTAAAGCAAGGTATCCGCCCTACTTCTCGTGTTGTCCACGTGCCGTCTAAAATTAGTTTGCCACAAGGAAATAGCATATCACCGCTTTATTTCGAGCCTTTGTAAGAGACTTGAGCTGGTGATCTCTGGTTTATGACAATTGAGTATGTCAGAGAAAAACTTTATTAGCTACCTCTTCGCAAAAAAGGTCTCTGTTAAATAAAGCTTCTTTCAAAGAATTAGCCTGTTGTTGATGATTTGAAAAAGAGACCTTGATTTCTGAGCTATTTAATATGCATATGTCCTGGGCTTACTGCTAAAAGTGACCAGTTTTTATGTGATTTTTTATAAGATTCTACAAAATATTGTATCTTCTGTATTTAAATGTTATGAAGTTGGCAAATATTGATTATGAATAAATCCTAAATTTGTGTTTTGTAATCTGATTTAAAAAAAAACTTGATCATTTTTTCCATTACAAAATTGACTCTAATGATTCATTTATTTCATCATAATGTTGTAAGGACATACCTTTTGTATTTATTTGTACCTGTGAATTTCTACCAATTACTTGCGTTGTAAGTTGATTTTGTTGAGCCTGTAGATTTTCTAATGTTGAGACCAACTCCGTCAAGAGTTCGTCCATCATGGGTTCGTGATTCTTGTTGCCAATTTGTTGTGTTCTTATGGTTTAAATAATTAGATTATGTGTAAAATAAATGTTATTGGAATTGAAGATGGCCATATTGATCTCATCGAACCTCTTTGATGGGAAAATCTGATGTTGGGCCCCTTTTTTTCTTGTTTTGCAAGTTATCCATGACTCCACTGGGACGGCCTCTTTTGTTTGTTGAGCTGGCTTTATTGAATTTACACAAGCACTCTGCAACGCCCATTTTGAAATCTGCCTGAGATAAAATCAAATCAATAATATGAGAAAATATTCTTATGTACCATTTTTTTGATCTCAGTTCAATCCTATAGTATCCCAGTATGCAATCCAAGAGATCTACTCCTCCCATATACTTATTGTAAATTTTTACAGCCTTTGGACACAGAACCATTATATGTTTGTTATCCTTTTTTGAAAATCGTCGAACCTCAACTGTTTGTGTACTACCGGCATATGTAGACAAAATGTTTACCAATTTGTTGTCATATTTTTGTGCCATCAATCGTGGCGACTTTCTCCAGCATCGCTACTCGACCATTATTTTTCAGTTCATTCGTATTTGCTGTTTGGCATTCTGTTTATTCTAATAATTCCAAGCAGTAACATACTGTTTTGTGCCAAGTAAATTTGTAGTGGGACGGTGTTAAATCAGTTATCAAAAAATAGTTTGTGATTTATGTGCCTTGGAACAGTTTGTGTTAGCCGGAGAACTACATTTGAACTCATTCCCAGATCAGGAAAACCATTGGGAAGAATATTGGTTTGAGATCCTGCGAAAATTTCATAATCGTACGAAAATCCGTTCACACAACTGAGAACAAACGTCTTATATCCCTATTTGTGAGGTTTTTTGGGATTATATTGTTTTATGGATGAGCGCGCTTTAGTAGGAATAATCTGCTCGTGTGTAGCCAAATACTCTTCTTTTGGAACTTTGAGTAGTTGCTCCCTTAGTTTACTGAGTACGGATTCATGACGAGGATTGCGGCTGTAACAGTGTCATCATTATTCACAAAATACAAAAACCGTTTTACTTCTTCCCATCTGTTGTGTGACATAATATCAGAGATCAAGTGGTGGTTCAGGTTCCAATAATTTCTAGAATTAGGTAATTGCACTATTGACATAAATACAGGTCCCTATAAAGTGTTCGAGCTCCTTTTCAGTAAGATCCAAAGGATTTTGTGGTATCGTTTGAGCTGAATATAATATACTTCGATAAACTGTATCCGTGACCATCTCCTTTGTTAGAAAAAATGTAAAAAATGCATAAGGAGAGTGCGTTTTGCAATTCAGGTGGCATGTCACGAGAACCAAAAAAGTTTGGGTCCTCATCTGATGTGACTAAATTCCAAATAGAATGATTCTTCTTCAGTTTATGCAACCGTTCAAGCAGAGGTAGATCGTCGTCGCTATCGGAACTGTCTTCTAAATCCGTTTCTAAGATGATGATATCTGATTGATTTTCGTCCATACAGTTTTCGTAATCGTCGTTAGACTCTGCAGGTAATATAACAGGCGGTTCCCCATCTTCTGAAAGTCTTTCGTCCTCACTACCATCTGGTACATCCATTGGCACACATTTGCTAGCACCATAAAACATTTTTGGGTCCATTTTCTAAAATAAACGAAGTAAATGTATTGTCCGGAATGCATATTGTGCCATATATGTCCACGAGAGTTTTGGCATATTGTTCCAAATTTACCACAATATTTTTCATCAAAAACTGCAAAAAAAAATAAAGAATTATATAAGTTTACCCACAGTAATTCCTTCGAGAGGCTCTAGTCTTTACGTGGATACTTTTTTTGAATCAAAATCTGCGATAGAAACTCTGATGATCGTGGATCAAAGTTCATAAAAACTGATAACGCCTGTTCACACGGCGGCCATGTGCAACTTTCTATGAAACTTCACCAAGCTGCCTAGAGGTGTCACTACACTAACAGAATTATGAGATATGTACCATATATGACCACCTATGCATACATAGTTTGGTATATGGCTTTATTTATAACAGTTATGTGTGAAAATATTAATTGTGCCAAATATGAACCATGATGCGGTAAGGGGTTAAGCATACAGATGTCGTATATGCAGAAGCGACAAAGTCGGCTTGGTAATTTTTGTCTGGTACAGAACTTACATGGGGTTTGTTCTTTATTGCTACACTGTGCACTAGTGCAACCAGGACAAGTTATTTGTGAGCAAGTATAATGAACGCGTCAATGCAGTAATCAACATGGGGATTATTTAAATTTATTTTCAGTTTGTATACATTATATGTTTGTATATTGATTTCTTTTGCTATTTTTTTCATAATACTTTTTTGTTTCTTGTCGTAAGTAAATGTATTTTTCTTTATTCAAACACAAAAATGGTTTTGTGCTTGCATCTGACCATAAAAATGTTTCTTCTATATTATCCGAGTTTTCTGGTATTCTATTTTCTATGTAGTTTGTCTTGTTAATTTTCTTTATTGATTTTATTATTGTTATCAGTTAACAAAATGAACATAGACTTTTTGTCTACGTACAATTTATGGAGTCGCAGTTAAAATTAATCTCAATAACAAATTTCAAATTGTAGTCCTAAAAAAAATTATAAATTTTCATTTGTGTTGATGTCTTAATTAAAACTGTCTGGGTATGGTGTACACACTAGATATAAATTGAGTGAATGAAACGACGAGTACTCAGTGTAATGTAAATACACTGAGTACTCGTCGTTTCATTCACTCAATTGATTTCTTAATTACTCTCATTTATGATAGATGATGGATAATTTGACTTAGCTTCAGAAATGCAAGTAATGAATCCATTTTCATTAATTGAAATATTTCCTGAATGTGACTGCCTCGACCCTTACTTCGTGGAATATGCTCATATTAGTGTTTTTAAATGAAACTCACGGTCTCTAGTTAATTCCACAATATAATGCTAGTTATTGAGAATTCTAAAAAATTGACAATTGTTTCGATAAATCAATATCATCGTCAGAATGACAGAAGTTACATTTCATTTTATCACTACCTGATGTTTAGTAGTTATTTTTGGCTAGACCAAGATGTAACCTAACTTGTGATTGGCTTAATATATGTTTATAGAAAAAAGAAGATGTGATATTACAAATATTGAAGCTTAGATATTATTAGCCCTATGGTGATATCCTGGATATCATTTTTCCAATTAAGATCAGTATAACTGTGCAATGATATAGAAAACCAGGAAAACTATATCTGCTGATCTTTACAATTATCACTTAAGAAGACAGTTTATTAGTGGAGAATTCCCTAGATTTAACTGTTCATTGACAACTTCATATTGTGGGTTTCTTAAATGTCTTCTAATTTCCAGTTCTTCAAGGAAATCCATTCATTGACACCTAACACAGAACTAGAAGTGCTGCATATTTGTGAAAAGAAACAAGAACTGGATTTCCTTGAAGAACTGGAAATTAGAAGACATTTAAGAAACCCACAATATGAAGTTGTCAATGAACAGTTAAATCTAGGGAATTCTCCACTAATAAACTGTCTTCTTAAGTGATAATTGTAAAGATCAGCAGATATAGTTTTCCTGGTTTTCTATATCATTGCACAGTTATACTGATCTTAATTGGAAAAATGACATCCCAGATATCACCATAGGGCTAATAATATCTAAGCTTTAATATTTGTAATATCACATCTTCTTTTTTCTAAAAACATATATTAAGTCAATCACAAGTTAGGTCACTTCTTGGTCTAGCCAAAAATAACTACTAAACATCAGGTAGGCATCAAATGAAATGTAACTTCTGTCATTCTGACGATGATATTGATTTATCGAAACAATTGTCAATTTTTTAGAATTTTCAATAACTTGTATTATATTGTGGAATTAACTAGAGACCGTGAGTTTCATTTAAAAACACTGAAATATTTCCGGCTGCATCTTTGTATAATAGCTGTTTCACTTTCCATGACTTTGTTTTCAGCTGATCTAATAGTTATAAAAATGCTTTTATATTCTATATAATGTAAATACTTCAGAACATTTTGAATATAAATACAATTTTACGCAATAAATATACTTATTGTTTTTTTAATATATCGTGTCCACCATAATGTTCGCTACATATGGGAAAAATTTTTGTTGTATATAGAAAAATTTAATATATGTTATCGATTCTGCATGGTCGATAACCTAAAAAACATTTTGACATCAGTCACGTGCGGCAAATTCGAAAAAATTTATGTGAAAATGCGAAAAGTACGGTTAGATGGCAAAATATCGAAAAAAAGTGACCAGAATGATATTTTAGGGTCACGAATGGAATTTGGAGCGAAAAAAATTGAAAAATCGTATTTTTCGCCAAGGCCCTCTTCTGAAATGATATTCGTTGAGCACATGAAACTTTTCTGTAGCAATACCTTGTTTGTGTGGTTTCAAATAATTTAATTGTGATATTACAATTGAAAAGAGTTGTTATTAATTTTTTTATGTAATATTACATCAAAGTTTCAATACATTGACTAGTTACATTAATAATAATTATTAAATTATTATTATTTAATAAGCGTAATGATTCCTTTTTGAAACAATATTGACAAAAACCCAAATCGCTAATATTAATACAAGATAATTTACTACCTTTAAAATGTCTATTTACACTTTCTGCAGATATTTTTACAGAAAATGTCTTCTATACTGTCACTTGAAGAAAAGATAGAGTTGGTTCTAAATTCTATAAATGTTCAAGAGAAGCTGCTAATATTTTTAACCAAAGGCAAAACGTCCATTTTACAGCTGTAGCAAGATTATTAAAGTTTAAGGAAACTGGTTCAGTTGAAAACAAATTTAAAGTGCCTCATGAAAAAACTGGTTAATGAAGAAAATAGTTTGGAAGCGCTTTTGACTGTTGCAGAAAATCTTTAAGTATCCATAGCGCAAGGTTATCAAAACACTAATATTTCTTCAACCTCAATTGGCCGCATTTTGAAAAGCAATAAGTTTCACCTGTACAAGCCTAAATTTATTCTCTGAAGGATAGAGATTATGCCGCCCGGGTTGATTTTTTGCTCTTGTGTCAAGGAATGATAGAAGATAATCCAAATTTCACAGAAAATATTTTACTCTCTGACGAATCTACTTTCACATCAAATGGAACAGTAAGCTCACAAAACTGTCGTTGGTGGGCAAACACAAACCTCCATTTTTTTTATAGCAAATAAAGGCCAATACAGATTAAATGTTAATGTATGGTGACGAATTTGGAACAGTCAGATTATTGTTCCATATTTCTTTAGAGAAAACCTTAGTGCCAGACGTTATTTAACTTTGTTGGAAAACAGATTAACTCAATTTTTGGATGGTATCCCACTGGCAAAGTGAGCCGATCTTTATTTTCAACAAGACGGTGCATGAATTCATTCAACTCGGGAAGTAAGAAGATGATTAGATAGCGAATTTGGTGAGCATTGGATAGGTCGCTACTTAGCAAATCATTGGCCCGCTAGGTCCCCGGACATGAGCCCTCTGGACTTTTTCTTTTGGGGCTATTTAAAAAACAAGGTTCATCGAGAAAGAACCTTCAGAGGCGTCGCACATTTAGAACAATGCATAAGGGATTGCGTATATGCTATTAACCAAGGTACGCTCCGAAATGTTCAAAGAGAAATGCATGGAATGAGATGGAGGACATGTAGAATTTTGAATATCTATTTTGAAATAAGTTATTTATTAGTATTAAGTTAGTGGATAACCTGATAAATTGTTTCAAAGAATAATAATTAAGTTGGTCAACTAATTCAATTTAGTATTATTATTATGAGTAGTTAATGAGTTTTAATAATTTAATGAAATATTTATTTAAAATATCAGAAACGGTTCTATTCAATTGGGGTATCAGTTCTAAATTATTTTAAACTTCACAAATTGACTACATACAGGGTATTGCTACAGAAAAATTACAAATGCTCTACTAATATTTCCATTTAATTCTCTAGGAATGATTCCCATAATTAATTTTGAATAAGTTTACCTTTATACATTACATATGGTGTTACTTGAACTCTTTCAACAATGAAATTGGGGCAATATGATTTCAGGAGGCCACAATGGAGAAAAATACGAAATTTCGTGTTTTTTGTTGTTTTTGTATCAAATTTCGTAAGTAGTCCTAAAATATCATTTTAATCACTTTTTCCAAATACGTTTTTTCGATATTTTGACAACTAACCCCACTTTTCGTATTTTCACATCGAATTTTTCCAATTTGCGGCCATGACGGTGTTCACGTGACTGATGTCAAA
The DNA here is from genome assembly GCA_963921935.1 of Galeruca laticollis. Lineage (NCBI taxonomy): Eukaryota > Metazoa > Arthropoda > Insecta > Coleoptera > Chrysomelidae > Galeruca > Galeruca laticollis. The sequence goes on from OY998181.1 coordinate 28,538,489, forward strand.
ATGTTATTTTAGGTTATCTACCATGCAGGATCTATCGCATATATTAAATTTTCCTATATACTACAACTAAAATGTTTTCCCATATGTAGCAAACATTATGGCGGACACTGTATAATTAGTTACTTGAATGTTTAATTAGTTAATTTAATATTTATAATTTGTTTTGATTAATTTATATTTTTGGCCATTTTTACTCACTTGCTCCTTGCACTGTACTACCTGACCCTGCCTCAGACCTAGGACACTGAACTCGGTTACACTCCAATAAAGAAGGAGTTCGTTCTCCGTTGCACTACAATAAAGAGTGCTACGGTGCGCTAGTACCGAAAGTCGGGCAATAAAGAACAAACCTATAGTAGGACTTGGACATAATAATCTAATGCATTTCAGTAAATCAACTTGATACAGTTTGACTTGGTTATTTTTTCCAGATATTCTGTAACTACGAGTATATACAATTGATGTTTTTAAATGAAACTCACGGTCTCTAGTTAATTCCACAATATAATAAAAGTTATTGAAAATTCTAAAAAATTGACAATTGTTTCGATAAATCAATATCATCGTCAGAATGACAGAAGTTACATTTCATTTTATGCCTACCTGATGTTTAGTAGTTATTTTTGGCTAGACCAAGATGTAACCTAACTTGTGATTGGCTTAATATATGTTTATAGAAAAAAGAAGAAGATGTGATATTACAAATATTGAAGCTTAGATATTATTAGCCCTATGGTGATATCCTGGATATCATTTTTCCAATTAAGATCAGTATAACTGTGCAATGATATAGAACACCAGGAAAACTATATCTGCTGATCTTTACAATTATCACTTAAGAAGACAGTTTATTAGTGGAGAACTCACTAGATTTAACTGTTCATTGACAACTTCATATTGTGGGTTTCTTAAATGTCTTCTAATTTCCAGTTTTTCAAGGAAATCCAGTTCTTGTTTCTTTTCACAAATATGCAGCACTTCTAGTTCTGTGTTAGGTGTCAATGAATGATTGGTGTCAAGTAGATGTTTTGCGTAGTGGGATTTATCTGGTTGTTTTAATCTGTATGCTCGTAATTGGACATAATAATCTAATGCATTTCAGTAAATCAACTTGATACAGTTTGACTTGGTTATTTTTTCCAGATATTCGGTAACTATATACAATTGATGTTTTTAAATGAAACTCACGGTCTCTAGTTAATTATACAATATAATAAAAGTTATTGAAAATTCTAAAAAATTGACAATTGTTTCGATAAATCAATATCATCGTCAGAATGACAGAAGTTATTTTTCATTTTATGCCTACCTGATGTTTAGTAGTTATTTTTGGCTAGACCAAGAAGTAACCTAACTTGTGATTGGCTTAATATATGTTTATAGAAAAAAGAAGAAGATGTGATATTACAAATATTGAAGCTTAGATATTATTAGCCCTATGGTGATATCCTGGATATCATTTTTCCAATTAAGACCAGTATAACTGTGCAATGATATAGAACACCAGGAAAACTATATCTGCTGATCTTTACAATTATCACTTAAGAAGACAGTGTATTAGTAGAGAACTCCCTAGATTTAACTGTTCATTGACAACTTCATATTGTGGGTTTCTTAAATGTCTTCTAATTTCCAGTTCTTGTTTCTTTTCACAAATATGCAGCACTTCTAGTTTTGTGTTAGGTGTCAATGAATGATTGGTGTCAAGTAGATGTTTTGCGTAGTGGGATTTATCTGGTTGTTTTAATCTGTATGCTCATAAGTGCTCACTGTATCGTATTTCAAAGTGTCTGTGTGTCTGACCCAAATAGACAGCATTACATTCTGGACATTTGAGTTTATATATACCTGACTTCTTTAATAGTGGTATTTTTGTTTTTACATTTAACAATTTTGTACTAACGTTACTTTCTGTTTTAAAAGAAATTGTTGTATTCGTTGCTGAAGATATTATCTTTGAAATATTATTAGAAATATTTCCTGCATATGTGATGGTTTTATAAGTTTTAATTTCATCAGCTTGTTTAGGATATATTAGTTGTAATGCCACTTTTTCTTCTTTTTTACTAATTAGCTTATTTATCTAACGGTTATCCATTAAATATGATAAATAAGCTAAAAGGTAAAAAAGAAGAAAAAGTGGCATTACAACTAATATATCCTAAACAAGCTGATGAAATTAAAACTTATAAAACCATCAAATATGCAGGAAATATTTCTAATAATATTTCAAAGATAATATATTCAGCAACGAATACAACAATTTCTTTTAAAACAGAAAGTAACGTTAGTACACAATTGTTAAATGTAAAAACAAAAATACCACTATTAAAGAAGTCAGGTATATATAAACTCAAATGTCCAGAATGTAATGCTGTCTATTTGGGTCAGACACTTAGGAATTTTGAAATACGATACAGTGAGCACTTATGGGCATACAGATTAAAACAACCAGATAAATCCCACTACGCAAAACATCTACTTGACACCAATCATTCATTGACACCTAACACAGAACTAGAAGTGCTGCATATTTGTGAAAAGAAACAAGAACTGGATTTCCTTGAAGAACTGGAAATTAGAAGACATTTAAGAAACCCACAATATGAAGTTGTCAATGAACAATTGAATCTAGGGAGCTCTCCACTAATAAACTGTCTTCTTAAGTGATAATTGTAAAGATCAGCAGATATAGTTTTCCTGGTGTTCTATATCATTGCACAGTTATACTGATCTTAATTGGAAAAATGATATCCAGGATATCACCATAGGGCTAATAATATCTAAGCTTCAATATTTGTAATATCACATCTTCTTTTTTCTATAAACATATATTAAGCCAATCACAAGTTACGTTACTTCTTGGTCTAGCCAAAAATAACTACTAAACATCAGGTAGGCATAAAATGAAATGCAACTTCTGTCATTCTGACGATGATATTGATTTATCGAAACAATTGTCAGTTTTTTAGAATTCTTAATATCTTTTATTATAATGTGGAATTAACTAGAGACTGTGAGTTTCATTTAAAAACGCTAATATGAGCATATTCCACGAAGTAAGGGTCGAGACAGTTAATTTCATATACAATTGACTTGAACATGTTAACCCAAAAGTGCTAAAATTTGACTTGGTCATTTTTGGCTGTAAGCCCACGATTCATCTTTCTATAAATTTAAACTTGCTGAGACTTGAAGACACTCTGCTAATAGCTATGACAATTAACATGTACATTGCAACCAATGCATTTGAAAGATCAGACAAAATGTTCAATGCTCTTTGTTACCAAACAGCAACATAGCCCATAACATTGAATTTGCTACCAACAAAGACAGAAATGTAACATCAGATCAAGAAATCACTTCAACATCTTTACGAGAAACTTGATGGGGATCGATGAGCCTTAAAAACGTTTAAAAAACACTAAACATCTGCTAAATACAATTTTAAGATCTCTGTCAAATCCACATTTGTAGGGATTGTGAACATTGTTAAAAATACATTTATATCCCCTTGATACCATATACATACTTGGGTAATTAAATGGAAAAAAATTAATAATATGAAACTGTTTCTAGATATAGTTGTCCTGGTTTTCAATATCATTGCACAGTTACACTGCTCTTAAATGGGAAAAAGATATCTAGGACATTCCCATAGGGCTAACAATATCTAAGCTTTAATATTTGTAATATCAAATCTCCTTTTTCCTATTCATATATATCACAAGGTCTAGCCAAAAATAATTATTATACATCAGCTAGGCATCACATGAAATGTAACTTCTGTCATTCTGATGATGATGATAGCAATATCGAAACAATTGTCAATTTCTTAGAATTTTTAACATTTTTTTGATATATGTGGAATTATCTAGAAACAGTTAGTTTCATTTAAAGAAAGTAATATGAGTAGATTCAAGAGTAAGGGTTGAAACAGTAAATTTAATTATATAATTGTTTAAAGTCAGAACAATAATTTCAGTTTTACTTTTTAAATAATCATCTAAATATTAAAAGACAAAAAAATAACTTAATATATTTTTAGAAATTTGGTAAATAAATTGCTTGTCGGATTATAAAGGAGGGTATCTGTAAAAAATGGACCATAACGATGTTACGATACTACTACACAACGCCGCGACTTTTTTCACCCATTGTAATTAGTTTTGAATCAGACTTATGGAATGCAACACGATACAAAAGTAAACACGTCCCAACTAGTTTCATCGCGTAACGTAACATTTCTTTGATGCGACGGCTATAAACTGACAGTTTGTAGTTCAGTTAGTAACGGTTACGCGTGTCAAATTGCTTACGGATATCATGCAACAGAATTCTGTCTCCACTAGTCGTAACGTAACATGTTCGCTGTTACGTTACGGTCCATTTGTTAGATATGGATACCCGCCTTTATATTACGACTAATGGAGACGGAATTCTGTTGCACGATATCCGTAACCAATTTGACACGCGTGCCGTTACAAGCCAAACCACCATTTGTGGGTTTCTAGCCCTCGCATCAAAAGAATGTTACGTTAAGCGAGGAAACTAGTTGGGACGTGTTAACTTTTGTATCGCGTTGCATTCCATAAGTCTGACTCAAAACTAATTACGGTTACATTACGGGATAATGGACACGGCCAAAAACAAGAAAATTTTTTTTGAACGCGTGTCATCTTGCAACGAGCCCGTTTCATGTTAGGTATTATGTTACGGGGCATAAACTCATATGGATACCCGCCTTTAAGATATGCTGGCAAGATCTTTCCCTCATTTTAGAGTAGTGGGTAATTTATTTGAATACATCTTTATATCCTCACCAAAGCTAACTTACTAACTGTGATATTAACAACAGGTGTTCAAAATTGACAATAATGTTCCTGAAACAGTTTTAGATTGATACAGTGAAATTTTAATATTTCCATTTGATTCATTGAACTTGATTCCCTGCTATTTGTTGAAATAAATTTCGGATAAACCGTATGCAGATCATATAATGTAATGTGATGATTTATTTCAATTATAGCATTTACGTAACGGGTCAACTCAAATTTTATAAAACTCGAGACTACTAAAATTGTACTTATGCTAAAGAGGGATTAAATTAATGTTATAGACTGTTAATATTTGTGATATAAATTCAATATAGGATTATTAAAAACAAAATTATATTTCAATGCTTATAGACTGTATTTTTTAACAAACTCTTCATGTTATTATATTTAGACTGTGATAAGGCAGTTAGTTGTTTGGCAACAATTTTTTTATAACAAATTTTAATAAAACCGTTAAGTTTTATACAATTTTTATTTGAACCTGCTTAACTACTTGCTGATAAATGTCGGTAATAATATGTACAAGTTGTAACAAAAAATATTAAATGTATAATAATTGTGTAGTGTTGAATACGGGAAAAACTTTAAACATATTTTATTATGACGAAAATTAGTATTTTGAGTGTGGGACTCGCTTAAATTTAGATAGAATAGATCTTTATTTTCAGATACATTTTTCTTTGATAGATTTTCAATGATCTTATTTAATTCTGATCATTGTCTTACAAAAGTTCCAACTTAATTGACTCATCCAACAAAATTGAAGTTACAAATAAGAAAAAAAAAAGATCAAAATGTTGTTTTAATATCCCACATTTTGAATTTTGTACTCAAAAGTAGATCATTTAAATCAATAGTAAAAATGTCCATTTTGGAGTTTCCAATTTTGATAATTACAATGTTTCCAGATTATTTAACAGCAACACTCACAATTACATTGTCTGAGACTGGAGGTAAACCAAAAAGTGTTTGAAGATGAAAATTGTTATCAAAACATGCGTCAGACAGTGTAATTGTTAGTTTTGGTGTAGTGGTGTAAATGGTGTGTTCAGTATGAATATCACCAACGATTCCAGGAATTCTAACTTAGTAGTACAACTAAGAGCAATACATTTTCAAATCTGGTTCCTAAAGTCAATATCTTTTTATTCACATTATCTATCCCAATAATAATATCTAAAAATCTGATTCCACACATTATTTTAAATGCTGATGTTGAGCGTTACATAAATGAGACAAAAAATTACTAGTTTTGAATGACCGTTCGTCTTTGTGCATGAACAGTTATTATGAATTTATCCCAAACAACTTGAATCGGAGAAAGGTCAAGTGATTGAGAGGACATTGGAATGATTATCAAAATCCTTTGATGGCACTGCTATAGTAATGATGAAATTATGGCATTCAATAAATTGCAAAATCATCTCAACTAACTTGAAGATTGGCTTAGACAACACCAACAAATGCTGTCAAGTTAATTTCACAAATCGACTCTCGACCTCAACTACACAGAAATCACATTCAAGCTAAGGGATGAATTGAAACAAAATACATAAGCTGTCTAATTAACATAATATCAACACTTAATAGAAAACAAACTGACTTATGTTTATACAGCAATAATCCAGACATGTGGACGTGCAGCAAACTATTGAACACAACAAAAATCATACAGAAATTAAAGTAATGTTAGCAAACGCTCCATGGCACTTAAACAAACATTACATGCTGATGTGAACATTTCTTTCATAGATCATGTATTAACCCACCACTCCAAAAGATATTTATGTATGGGTAGCAGTGTAATCCATCCAAAACACCTCATAGACGAACTCTTCAACTGTCCTTTCACTTGAACGATTTTGGCCAGATGACCTTGGTCCTAGGTGAATTCAAGAGAGTAATCAATAGATGACAGACAGCTACGTCAAGCCACAATATTTAATAAAAAAATATTTTTTCTTGTTCAAAAAGCAGTCACAGTTCATATGAATACGAGTACATGATCAATACATATAGTGGAATCCTGAAAAATTTTTAAATAGCCTCCCTTGTTTCATTTTCTGGTTAATCTCAAAGATTTATGGTTTATTGCTGCATTCGCAAATCGTAACATTTTTGATAGTAGGCTCTGTACGATCTTAGAAAACCCTTTCTTCTTTTGACTGACAAACAAACACACATCTATTGTATCTGAAAATCTGTAACTTTGTTGCTCTATGTCGATTGCATTTAGAGAGAACTCCCGCTTTCTGTTTTTCGACTTCAGACATTGTTAATATTATAATTTTCACATTCCAATGCTTGAGTGCGAATAGATAATGTCTAAAGAACTAGCAAATATTTTCAGTCACACCACACCATCGTGTAAGCAGTCGTAAATGGTCGCGAAACTATATTCCTATCTGTATCTCGTTTTGTTTAAAAATATATTTTATTTAAAATTTTGGGGTAGTTATTTGTTACACTTCATAATTCAGAAAATATACTGATTCCATTTGGAAAAAAAAATAAGAGGTGAAATATTTTGTTTATATACATCCTAATTATATATAACTAATTTTGTGAGTAATTCTGATAAATAAAAATAGGTGATCTTTCAACACTTTCCTAATATATATTGTGTATAATTGTACTTAATAGTATATAGATAATTTCGATAATAATTAATCCGAACATAACACATTTTTGGTCTAATTTGATATCCCATAATTTCAAATTTGTTTTTGATTGTTTTAGACATGTATAAATTTTATTTATATTCATTGTTGGTTGTGGTTTATCAAATTTTCAAATGTAATATCACTCTTCCTTAAAAATTTCTCAGTCGTTAAACATTTAACTAGTGTTATCCTTGATCATTATCTTTCATTTATACTTAACTTTTGCAAAGACGTAATAATAATGTATATTTTAAATATCAATTATAAAATGACATTGTTCGCCTGTAAATACGTTTTGTCATTCAATGATTGATTTAGGATAGCTTTTGTGTTTACTTAAACTATAAGTATTTTATAAATTTTTACAATAAAATATATTTAATCAATAATTTTCAAAATAAAATACTTACGGTTCATTTTTATTTGAAGGATAACGGAAATAAAAATTATTTATATTTTTAAATATTTCCTTTTTTCCATTATCTTTACTTTACAAAATCTTGTATTTAAAATTTTAATTGAAATATCTTTAAGTACGCATGCTTTTAAAAAACAATATAAAAATGTTGGGAATTGTTGAATAGTTATAATAGTGTTGAAATCAATATTGCAGTCATGCCTCCTCAAGGACCACCACAAGGTCCCCCTCACGGACCTGTTGGGCCACCTCACGGACCTCCGATGGGCCCGACCAACGTTCCACCTCACGGGCCGCCTCATGGATATGGTCCACCTGCATCTATGCCACAACCTCCGTACGGTGGTCCGCCTCCTGACCACCGTTCCGACATTCCACAGTTAAGTGAACAAGAATTTGAGGACATTATGTCGAGGAATAGAACAGTTTCTAGTTCGGCAATCGGTAGAGCTGTATCAGACGCAGCTGCTGGCGAATTCGCTAGTGCTATTGAAACATTGGTTACTGCAATTTCTCTTATCAAACAATCTAAAGTCGCAAACGATGATCGGTGTAAGATTTTGATCAGCTCTTTGCAAGACACATTGCGAGGTGTGGAAGATAAGAGTTACAGTTCAAGTCGAAGGGACAGATCCAGATCGAGAGATCGATCTCACAGAAGAACAAGAAGGGAACGTTCGTCTTCGAGATACAGAGACAGAAGTAGAGATAGAGAACGTGAAAGAGACAGAGACCGTGAACGTGAAAGAGACAGATATTATTCTGATAGATACAGCGATAGAGATAGAGATCGTGATAGATCACGAAGTAGGGAACGAGTCGAAAGAGAAAGGGATTACAGAGATCGTGAACCAGAAGAAACGTGAGTAGATTTCAGTTATATCTAAATATCACATTTCATTTATAATTGCATTGTTACAAATTTGATCCTTAGTATACCACATTTCACCACTTAACACTTGTCATAAATTACCATGTAATCTTATCGGCCAGCAGAGAACCATATAATTGATAACACTGTTCTACATTTTGAAACTTTGTGTTGCTCTTGGAATTTTTGTTTTGTTTTTGGCGTATACTGTGTTGTACTGAACTTGGTTTCTACCTACAACCCGTAAGTTTTTCGAGAAGGGAAAATATAGAATATGAAACTCCGAAGCAATGTAAGACGAATTTTTGAAAATTTATAAAAATATAAATACAATAAAAAAATTTAAGTGGTTGTCTTTTTTTACTTGTATTTGTTAGGAGCGGTTTTATATTTAAGGGTCCAACAGTATTCCACTTGCATATATGGAGTCCATTGTCCACTGTAGCGCTTCTCCATCTGAGCAATTTGCTGGTAAAATCTCTCGTCGTGCTTGTCTGAAACTGCACCCAAATTGTTAGGGAATAATTCTACATGCAGCTTAAGGGACATATTGCAACCCAAGGCTTTATAAAATTGGATAAGTTCTTCAACTAGATCTTTGTAGTTGTCCGACTTTTTGTTTCTATCTAGAAAGTTGCTACATACATTTTTGAAGGCATCCCATGCCCTTTTCTCCCTCTCAAAAGTAGTTGTAAGATTTTGATCGTTAAAAAGTTCTCATATATGATGTTCAACAAAGATTCCTTCTTTAAGCTTTGCTTCACTTATACGCGGGAATTTCCGTCTCAAATAAAGGAGCGCATTTCCTTCTCCAAGGCTTTAACAAAAAAATGTATAAGCCCTGGTTTTATGTGCAGAGGAGGTAAACAAACTTTTTGCCGATCTACCAAAAGTTCATTAAGGACGTTTTTCTGACCGGGCACAATGTTTTCACGTAACGGCGAATCTTTAACTAAATAATGTTGGTTTCTGCCTCTGCTGTCCCATTTGCAGAAAAAACAATATGTTGGGAAGCCACTCTGTAGTCCCGTGAGCAGTGTACTCGTAACAACTTTGAGATCGACACAGATATTCCAGTTATGATCTTCGTATTTTATGCATTGGAGTAACATGCACATGTTTTGTTATGTTTATTTCATATTTACAGCATTACCCATGGGAACTAATGGCTTTTTGTTTCCATTGAACAACAAAACTGCCTTTAGACTTTTGTTCGAAGAGTCAATAAATAGTCGCCACTTGCTAGGTACATGAAATGCCAAGTTCATTAATTAAACCAGGAATATCATGACACTAAACTAGGTCATTTTCTTTTGAGAAAAATATGACCAGAATAGACTGCCTTTTCTGAAACGAGGAAATTTTCATACCTTTTTGTAAAAGGCTCCACTACAGCAAACGAGGTCCAAGTAGTTCTGCCTCTGTTTTGGGAAGATCTAAATCACTAACTAGATCATTGACCTCTTCCTGAGATATAAAATGTGGCTGTTTGCTGCTACTACATTCAAAACTGGCTTCTGGCTCCTGTGTGTCATCATATATCTCTGGAAGCTTAGGAACAGGGATGCTAGAAGCATCATGAGGTACAGGTCTAATGGCTGAGGGTATTATGATACACTATTTTATGCTTGCTTTTACTAGAAAATCACAGAATTTTTGTTAAGCAAAAGTAACAATCATCAACATGATTCTTAGGCTCCCAAACTTCATAGATGTGTGAGTACCCGATATCGATCCTGCTCAGGTTCTTGAGCAATTGCGGCAGCATTTTTTGGGAACTAAGTTTTGTATTGATCGCCAACTTTGAACCCGAAATATAACTCGTAGGCTTTTATTACAAGTGGGCTCAAGGTCTTTCGTTGAGCTTTCAGAGTCACCTCACCACATGTATAATAGAAACTATTCAGATGGTTCACACAGGATAGTAATGGCATCACCTTATATATCCACTGCTGAATACTGATCCTCTGATAAGCAGTTGGCTGCTTATATACCCGTTTCGGTATTTTCTAGAAGCATCGATTTTTGGCCACATTGCACACGATTATACTATAGAAAGATAAATATTGCACGGGTACATTCTTACACCTGCTTAAAGCATGTTGGCACTCTGGGTTCAGTTAAGAGAGAGAGAAATTCTAAAAGTGTTTGTAATTGAAGGGGATTATATTTAAAAAGTTGGAAATGTTCGTTTATTTAGGTTGCCCTGTTTCCTCTGCAGGGCTCGGTTGTAGAGCAGCGTTCATAGATATAGATTGAGTTTGGTATATTTGGGCGGTCGGATGAAAACCGGTTGAGTTGAAAAAGTGTCTTGGAAAAATGAGAAAAGAAGGAAAGAGAAGGAATTTTTAAAAGGTGTATAGGATTGAGAGGGTTGGAGCGGGTTTTTTGCTAGAAAGTGGTCTGGAGGAAAAGTTATCTCGGTTGGCAACGGGAATTAATGTTTGGAAGCAGAGGAGCTTAAAAAGTGAATGGGATAAGGTGGCGAAAAGTGTCGTTGTTAGGTTTTGGTAGAAGACGAACCATGCTATGATGCTGATATATATGATATGGTGTTGGGCTGGCTAGGTGTTGGAAATTTATAAGAGATTGATGTTATTTATTGAGTTTAGGATGTCTCCGTTGTATAAAGAGAGGAATTAATAAGATTTTGTAATTTATTAGATTATTTGGAATTTTAGTGCGAAAAGTGTCTAGGAGACATTTGTTTAAAAAGTGTATAGAATTGAGTGTTTAAAGGTAAAAATGGATTTGAATATGTTCGTGGAGACGAGCTTTTGCGGGGATTTGGAATTTCATGCGTGGTGCGGCGTTGAACAAGAATAATAATCACAACCATCATGCAAATGGACGGGTACAGCTGTGGCTGTATTATTCACTACGTCTGAACTCTGTTACGTGATACGACATTTTATAGGTCGGTGTAAGAGTTAAATAGGTAGGGTTTATTGAAATAACCTATTTGTTTGGCGGAGAGAATTTTCGCGCAGAATAGTGTAATTTTATTATAAAAATTATTCCATTATTTTAATATTGATACATTCATATACACTAATTTTACTTTGAGACAGTTTCATAGCCATTCTTTTGTAATATCTATTTCTCCTTTATCAATTTTCTATTGAAGAATAATTATAAGTGATGGTAATACTGATAATCTGTATCTTTGGTTCCAGCAAGTAAAGCAGCAATATTTTCATTACTTTTTTGTCACTTCTAATAAACATCCACATTTCATCTAGGCGGCTTTATACTTGTGAAATTAATCATATTAAATTAAGGAATTTTTATTTTCCTACCCAATACATTTTTTAATTTAATTTTTAATAAAAAATTATCTAAATTGTCACCATGTGTAAATGTTAATAAATCATCGATTTTACTTTTTTTATTTGTAGTTTGTTTTTGATTTTTCATTTTCTCTGAAAATAAAAAAATATTGATTATTGTTTTTATATGAAAGATGTTTTTTTTTTATTTTTCAGAGAGAAAGAAAAATCTAAAGTGTAAGTATAAATAAAATAAATTTGGGATTCTTGCAATCCCAGTGGGATCATTTGAAAATTTTTGTAAAAAAAGTGTCTTAACAAGTACATTTGCTTATTGTATTGAATTTGAATGCTTTCTGTTATATTTCTCATCAAAAATTCTTCAAATGATACCCAAAAAAAATCGATGGGGAAGTTATTACTTAATAATCGGTTGCTTCACAGATCCCGTGTCTCTAGGTCAAGAAACAAATCTCCTGATCCAGTAGAAGCCAGTACTGATGTAACAAAATCTTCAAGATATTATGAAGACAGATATCGCGAGAGAGAACGAGAAGGGCGAAGGGAGAGCGATCGTGATAGGGAACGTGACAGGAGAGGTGATGAAAGTCACAGGTCTCGACATTAAAACTTTAAAATATATGGTTTTGTGGATCACAGAAACAAACATTCACGTGTACAATAATTGTGCATAGAGGAGTTAAATATGTAATTTTAATAGAATCATAGTTGTGAAATTTATTATTTGAATTGGTATTTTTAAATCCAATAATTAATTGTGGTTTGACAGGGATCTAATATGAGACCGATTTTATTAAATGTGTTTATAAAAGTTGATGTCTCTTATCTAGAAATTTTCATTTCTATCCGGGAACCAAACTAATTACGTTTTATCTGTTAATAAACTTTTGTGCTCACAGGTATTTGATTTGGGACTTATTTTCTCTTGCACCGAAAATGCAGTGGTGATCGAAATGATTGTATTTGTGATCTGCTTCATTTCTCATTTTTTAAGGAAATTGGTACTCTTCATGTACTAAATATATATTTTGGTTTGTAATAAGTAAGTTTTAATGTAGTGGGAATCTGCAGTTTATGATTTCTGTGTGTAATACTACCAAATTAAGATACGTATTTTAAGTTGATTACGCATTATTATATTAGGCTGAATAAAATCAAGTTTGAATGAAACTCTAAAAAATCATGTCTAATAAAGTAAGATGATAATTTACATTTGTAGGTCATACTCTTATGGTGAATCATTAAAGTGCGCAAATCGTAATTAAGCTTATCAAATTGTAATTTTACATGCCAGAAGTATTTGTTATTCCTGTTTATGGTTACTCATAAATTTAATGATTTTTCATGGGAATATGAATGTAGAATTTTGTATTTTTTTACTTACCTTATCTTTTCAAACCTCAGTCCCGGTTGGAAGTGCAAAAAAAATCGTTTTTAAAATAATCTTTATATTTAATGAACAAAAAATAAACAATACATAGGAAAAATATAGTTTAAATATAGCCTTCATTTACATAGTAAAAATTAAGATAAATCTATGAAGTCATAACACCGTGAGTTATCTGAGTAATATTCATCGATTCAAAGGACCAGATTTGCTCCAAAAGGTGTCAAATTTAACATGAAACAAATACAGGTCGTTTTAAAGTTATTCTACAATAAATTGTGACGAATTAAATAAAGGAAATTGGTACAGATATTTTAAATGGACAAATGTTGTAAAAACAAAATTAAAGATTTGGAAAATTACTTATAGGTAGACAAATATGTACCCAAACTCATTCATATTTTTAAGGAATTTGAAATATAACTAGAATACGTACAACAACAAAATAATGGCTCAAAAAACATAAAAAATTAAATAAATAGATGAAAAAGCTATCACTGTAACTAAATGAAAAATTTTCTCTACCTTAATTTGACACATTTTCCCGTTAATTTGCGATTCGAATTTTGTAAATTAACGCCTAAAACTTTCCATATAAAATATCCATACAGACATGGGATAATTTGTATCAGTTCGTTTTAAAATATTACACAGATTTAAAATAATAAAAAGTGATTAGGTATGAGCGAGTATCTTCGATTACCATTAACAAACAAATGGGACGATGTATTAAAACGCATTTATCAACAAAAGTCGTCACGTATATCCCATAGAGCAATTGTTGCAAATGATTCAATAAAATAATTCAAATTGGATGGCCCTCACTTTCATAAATTTAACACAAAAAGTTTAAATTTCCGAAAAATTGTTTTGAATTACAAAAATCTTTAAAATATATATCCTACAGCTACTGCCGCTTCCCCCATCTCATTTGCCATAGTCCTCTAAGGTTTCTCTTCATCATATCTTGCTTTCTTCCGTCTACTTCAATGTGGCAATTTATTTCATCCAATTCACATACAGTAGAAACGGTGATGCTTTTCCATCACTTTACTTAGTTGACGATATTATTCAACACATACTATGTTGGTACTGTCTTGTTCTAATAACAGAAAAAGAGCGAAACTCAATACAAGCATTTGTCGTATTGTTTTGATTAAGATGCATATGGTTGATGTCGTATCGGTCACGTGATGGAAGACTGCGTTTCTACTGTATATAATATGCTTGTACCAGATCAATTGTCGTTATTCAATTCATTTTGCTATCGTGGCCTTTTATTTGTGCGTGTTTTTTAATTATTTCATTCAGATTACATTCTGCTCTTGCAATTCGACACGATCTTCTGAAAACTTCCATTATAACAGATTCGAATTTTTGTTTCTTTTGTGTCAATTTCCATGTTTCTGCACCATATGTTGCTATCTGTTCTACTATGCTGTTATAAAGTATTTTCTTTGTTTGAGTCTTATTTTTGGGTACCACAATATACCATTCAGTAGTATGACTGTTTTCCCTTGGCTTATTCTACTTTAAATGTATCATTTTTACTGTCTTTTGTCATTAGATTTTCTAAATAATTATATTTTTCCAATACTTTTTACTGTTTGGTCTTCGATTTTTAAATCTGTGCATTGTTTTCCTATACAAAGGTATTCAATTTTGTTAACATTCATTTGTAGTGTGAATATCGTTAGCGAGTCTTCAGCAAAGAGCATTGTATAAAAGTTGAACTCTCCTATCTCTATTCCCATTCCAGAACATTTTCTCTTGAATATGGTTGGTGATAAGCTACAACCCTATTTATCTTTATACAGCGCCCGTCTAAAGTCTCCCCCCCCTATCTATTTCATGAACCATAGAACTTAAATCAATAATCGCTTGGATGCCTGAAATAGGGTACAAATGTAACGTTTTTGTTAGTATTTCGTGACATTGTAAGATAATTTTAAATGGGATCATATGGCAAGTAATACCTCATTTGAATGCTCGTTCCAAATCTTGTTCAACGAGGCCATCATGATCAATATATTTCATCTGTCATTGATCTATTAATCGGTTTATTTTTGACAGCATTGTACTATTATCAAAATTGAGTTTTTTGTAAGATTGTATTACCGCGTTTTTTAATTTATACTCGGCCGAAAAAAACAAAATTATTTACGTGTCTATACCGTTTACATATAAAAGTGTGGCATATACTTTACGTGTCAATACGGTTTTCGGATATAATTTTTTGACGTAGTGTTTTAAAATATTTCATTGTTGATCAAATAATAATGGCTAAAACGGATGAAAAGCTCGAACGACTTTTAAACGAAAGTAGCGATAGTGAGTTGGAAAATACTTGACAAGAAGAAAATGCAGAAGACAGTGACGAATCGAGAGATAGTCTCTCTGATCCGGAATGACTACCTGAAGATGAAAACATGCATTTGAAAATTGCCTAAATAAAATATGGCGATTGAAGAAAACGATTTCACGTTTCAAAGCAAAAAGAAAATGAAAACTACTATACACAATACACGAGTAGGGGAAGGTACTTCTCATAGTAAGCTGGTAAGTCACCAGCAGTATTTTTGATTCTTGAAATGTATGGTATGTTCTTTTTCTTCTCAGTTGTTAGCTGCTCAGGTACCAACATCTCGAAGCACCAGTTTACTTGAATCCAATAACTACATAAATGTTCCCAATGAATCTGTCTTGAATGGTAAAAATGGGTACGAATGGAAAACAAGATCACCTTCAATAGGTAAAACTCCTTCTAGCAATGTAGTTTATATAAGACCTGGACCAATTGCACCACTGCGAAATATCATAGATCCTTTGCATGCATTCCAGACGTTTTTTTACCGATTCTATACTAAAGTACTTGTTCAAACAAATGAGCAGATAGAAATAGCTCAACCACCCTACAAGATAAAATCTGAAACTGTCTCCAAAACTGATCTAGATGAACTAAA
Source organism: Galeruca laticollis (assembly GCA_963921935.1). Lineage (NCBI taxonomy): Eukaryota > Metazoa > Arthropoda > Insecta > Coleoptera > Chrysomelidae > Galeruca > Galeruca laticollis. The sequence goes on from OY998181.1 coordinate 28,554,919, forward strand.
GGCCCTGTTAAGATTATATATACTTGCTGCTGCTCTGAAGGACAATCATCTTTTGTTTGAAGTGATGTTTGATTGTACATTATGTGGTACACGTTATAGAGCCACTAAGATATTTGATTTTCTCTCTTTTTGCTTGTGATTTGATGATAAGAAATCCCGAATTGAAAGAAGGGAAATAAATAGGTTCGCATCAATTTCAGAAATTTGGGAAGAATTCATAGACGTATGCAGACAGTCATATAAACCAAGATCATACATAACAATAGATGAGCAGCTTTCGGGTTTTCGTGGAAGGTGTCAATTCCGCATGTATTTGCCCAGTAAGCCAACCAAGTACGGTATAAAATTTATTTTGCTCTGCGATGTTTCAATCAAATATTTTTATTGATGCAATGCCCTATGTCGGAAAAATCACTAATACTTTCGGAAGCCAATTGGCGGAGTATTGCGTTGTTGCATTAACTAAATCTATCCATGGCTCCAACAGAAACATAACCATGGACAATTGATTTACAAGCATTCCGCTTACAAAAAAATTACTTCAAAACCCCTATAAATTGACAGTTATTGGAACTCTGAAGAAAAACGAGGCGGAAATTCCCTCTAAATTTATTGATAATAACAAAAATCGTCGAGTAAATAATCATTATTTGGATTTAGTAAAGACCATATGTGCCTGGTATCTTACAAGCCGAAACCAAATAAAATTGTGGTCTTATTATCGTCCATGCATCTAACAAGTTCAGTTCCAACCAACACAAAAACCGTACAACTACGATACAAACCCAATTGACCTGCTGATTAGTGAATATAATAAGTCTGTGTAATTTACATCAAATTTGCTGCGTTACTGAGATTGTACGGTACTAGAACGGCAAATATGAGTTGTAACTGTAAAACAAAAATATGGCCAATGTGTGCATTCTACAATTTGATAAATATGGCCTGCATTAACTCCTACATTTTATATTCACACAATGTGATTTCTTATGGAGGAAAGCCTTTGTCCAGGAAAATATTTATGATTGAGTTACATAAGAGTCTAACAAACAGTTGGCAACGTCAACGACTTAATGGTAACAAATCAACAGAATAGACGGCCTGAAGGGCAAGATCAAAAGGATCGAAGAAGATACTGTCACATATGCCCCACTTCAAAAAGAAGAATGACTACCACATACTGCAATAAGTGCAAAAAACCTATTTGTGGAGAGCATCAAAATACGCTCTGTTTACCGTGTTGTAATTATTTTTTTTTGTTTCATTATTATTTAATAAATTTTCTTAGTTCTTTTTATTTGGTTTATTAATCAACTTTTCCTAAAATTGTCAATAGACTAAGTATCTACTTTTTAAATTACAAATCAAACACATGAAGTTTACGTGTCGATACCAATAATAGATCTGTAAAACACGATACCGTTCTAGGGTTAAAAGTAGACTACTTAAGTATTCACTTTTATTTCACATCCGTTTGTTACTACAGCTTTTTCAAAATGAGACGTAGTCTAGAAGACAAATGGGAAGGGATATTAATTCTTGGTAAACCTAGAAATAATCTGCACGGAGCAGAACGAATGTTTAATGACAGGCATCCAGATCGGCCAATATCAAGAAAATACTTAAAGGAGCTATTAGAAAAATTTCAAAGGTCGGGAAACGTTAATGACGATAAGCGAAGTGGACGGCCAAGCATCACAGAAGAAACAAATTGAAATGGTAGTGAACCCATCACAATCCACCTCAAAAGTTGCCAAAAACTACAATGCGTTTTAAAGAAACATAAATTTCACCATTACTAAATGAAAATGCTCCACCAGCTGACAGAAGATGATCCATATCGCAGACTTGAATTTTACGAGCAAATAGATGAGAAAATATCTCAAAACTGTGTTTTAGTGACAAGTCTACCTTCTTTCTTAATGTGGTAATGTAAAAACACTCGGAACGTGCGATACTGGAGTGACAAATCCTCACATTTTCCATAAAGGACACCCAGTTTCCTCAAAAATTAAATGTGTGGGCAGGGATTCTAGGAAACTACATTGTTGGACCTGCATTTCTGAACACGAATTTGAACGGAGAAATATATCTGAAAATGCTATTAAACCCCTAATCCTTGAAATACTTGAGGATCATCCTGATGAATTCCGTGATTTGGAAATAACTTTTCAGCAGGATGGTGCTTCTCCCCTACTATTATTGACCAATAAGGCGATATTTAAACAAGCAGTAGGTGGATAGGACGACGGGGTTCAATAGAGTGGCCTGCTCTTTATCTGACACCACTCGATTTCTTTTTGTAGGGTTGTCTGAAAACAGAAGTTTATGGTACGCCAATCGGCATCGTTGAAGATCTGATACAAAGGACCCTTGAACGCGTTCGGGAAGAGTTTTTGTCTAGAATCTTTTATTGCTGAAGTCAACGGTAGACATATTGAGCATCCTATTAAAACTAGTTTGTTTTAATTATTTTGTATTATTATTATTCATTTCTGTATGTTAACTTTTGCGTTACTATGGTATTTCAGTTGATGCTTAAAGCCAGTATTACAATGACTGTTCATAAAGAACGTATTTAAAGTAATACCATGTCACAGTTCGGCGTTTTTGCGTTGAAATAGTTTGATCGTGTTGGTGTCTTTGAACAGGACTTTGAAGGAGAATTCAAATGAGGTACTACTTGCCATGTCATCCCATTTAAAATTATACAAAATGGCGGCCGTCCACCATTTTGAATGACGTCACGAAATATTATCAAAAACGTTGCATTTGTACCTTATTTCAGGCACCCAAACAATTATTGATTTAAGTTCTATTATAACGACAATGTCGTCTAAAAGTTAATACCCTCCACACTTAATTACCACAAAAACATTGGCGACCGGGGTACAGAACATTACCAAACCAAATTATCACAGTAGACGAAGTTGGGCGTCCAGTACCTAGAAGCCAACACTTTCGACGTCTCACTAACAGAACGACCGATATTGTTAACGCTGAAACATTTCAATACATTGACAAGTTCAATCCTTACGCCTATAAGCGAAAGGAAACCTTCATCGGTAGAAGTAGCTCAAACTAATATAGCGGGAGTACGCTTAACAGAGTCGATTTAGTATATAACGGAGTGCGTTGAACATGGGATCGTAATCAACACCCGACTTGTCGTCGACCCGCTGGAGTGCGTTGAACCCAAGGTTAGACACAAGCAGAACCCGTCTTTCGGCCGAAATTCTAGTTCGCGTTGAGCCTACAACGGAAGCCAACCGCCCTAGCCGAAGTTTTAGACATGTTGAGCCCAGAACAGAAGCCTTCCCGCCTAGCTGAAATTTCGGTGCGCGTTGAGCCCGAGACGGAAGCGAACTCCCACCTCACCGAGGGGGTAAAACTAATATCCCAGGTCGACGAAAATAAGAGAGTTACTGACACTAATCAATCCTCGTCCCAGGGTCAAAGAGTTGAGGTAACGACTGATCCAGACTATTTACAACACCTAAGCCGCATATTAACAGGTGATCAGCGAACGACCGCCCCCAGAGGGAAGCCGCGTGGAGTCTGATTAACAATTGTACATATATAACTGGGATTTTATTCATTTTTAGTTTGCAGGTAACATACATGTTATCATTGAATAAACAAATCTAACCGAACAGCCCTTTATGTGTTCTACCCACGGCAATTACACTATGGTTCATGAAATATATAGGGGGGAGACTTTAGACGACACTGTATATAATTGATATGCTCAATTGAAAGGATGTAGAATTTAGACAACTATTTTCTACTTTGTAAATTTCATAAATATAAGGGAACATTTTTTTAGAAATTAATATTACTAACTCGAAACTATGCCATGTAATATGGTTTTTTCAGATTTTTTTCGGTGTAAGAAAGGCCTACAATAACATTACAAATATTAATATGTCATCAATTTTGCAGCAAATAATTGTGTGGTTCAAAGGGATACTGTCCATCTAACTAGCCTCAAAAGTCCCAGTTTTTCTTTCATGTTTCTCTATCGTCATTATCATTTGCAACACTACTGGTAAGATTTTTCTCGAATAGTGAATATATTTCAATTTATATAGACTTTGTTGAGAAACTGTTTTAAAACATCTCAGTGTATGTTGGAACACCATATGATGGATAAGAAATAAAATATATATACATATAACTTCTAAGTGCTACAAGTGATTTGATTCAAACTTATATAATTGCTTGCTTGGGGTGGTTAAAGAATTTCGTTGATTATAATTTGTTTTTGGTCATTTTGATTATTGAAAAATCTGTTTAATCAAATCAACATGTAGCAAAACACAATTAAAAAAAAAATGAAAAACTTCATGTACATAAATTTGTTTGACTTAACAAAATTCAAAACCCAATATTTATGGTCCAAACATTAATTTGTACTTATTTACATGAAAAAACATTTAGGATAGATATAAACATCTAATATACTGTATATATGTAGTATATTTCTCAGTCACCCTGTTTTTTAAAAGCAATAAAGGGGTGATAATAAAATTTTCAATCTGGATATATAACGATTCATATAAAATATTTTCCATTTGAAACATTTTAACATCACTGGATGTTTTCTTCTTTTATATCAATATTAATTTTGGAAGGATTACTCATGCTAGTAATGAAATAAATAAGATGGATGGATGGATGATTTTAAGGTCAAAAAGGTATTTTGTTGGACTGAAAAAATTGTCAAAATTTGAGTTCCGAAAATGTTTGATGTAATTCGAATATATATAGATATGATGCTCATGCTATGGTAAGCCAAAAATAGTGAATCTTGAGTTGTGGAAATGTGGAATAGAAAAGTTTATTTTTTTCAACCAAAATGATTATGAAAAATATCAGAAATGTAGTTAAGAGAATGGTTAACCTAACTTGCATTATCACGATTGCCCGCTTTACCAGGCTGTACAAATTTTATATGATTGATTATGGGATCAAAAGAATCTAAATTTCTCACCCTTATTTGTCTTCTATAAATAAATTCACAAAGGTGGAGATCCGAGTTTTCTCTGATACATCATGCTAATTGCATTCTCAAGTGCCTCCAACTCGATTCAATGTTTTGAGTGTGGGGTCAACGAAATTTGCAGAATTATTCCACAGTATATCCTTCGAAACTCCGACAATGCAATTATTATTTTAAATTGTTCACACTTTTATATCTCATTTAAATTTTTATTTTTATTGAGCAATTAACTCAAAAATTATTTAGATGATTGAAAACAATCAAAGTCAAAAATGACCAACTAAACCAAAATATGGATAAACTAATATGTTATTTGTTTTTGTAATGATGCGCAATATAAAACCATCATAGACTCCATTTTACCTAGCAAGTTCAAAAACGGCACCCATTCAGTGAAATTTCAATTGGACATTTTCGGAACTCCGGCCTGTCATTTCTAAAAGTGCATCTGGATAAATATACTAGAATGATATGATTTTAAATAAATTATTTTAACCCTCCACTTTTAGCATGTTCTTCAATAAAAACTTTAGACAATATTAAGCTCCTTAAATTGAAACTGGCCCTTTATTGTCTAAAAGTTTTATTTTTGCTTCATTCACAATCTCGAGGAAATAACATATTTTAAAACAATGAAGTTTGTCTTAAAATGTGAAGTAAACAAGATAGATGTGGAGAGAATATTAGTAATATTTATCTTTACTAAATAATAACAAAAGGCCCAGATAAGCTTTTTACCCATATTGAAGAAAATCTAATGAACATTTTGAATAAGGACTGATGCTACATGTGTCAAGTGCTAAAAATCGTGTATAGGAATGGAATCATTCGTATTTAGGTAAGTGAATAAAAAGTACAACTTAGATGATGATTAATCCTCAATAGAATGCCCAGAAGATAATAAAAAAGTGGATTCTTCTTATATAACAAATTCAATTTAACTTCCTATGTTAAATTTTATATGAATACAAATAAATTTAGATAGCATCGCTTTGTTTTATTTGTTTGTATGTATCTCCTAATTTTTGGATATTAGTGCCTTCACCTTTTGTAATAGTTCACTATACAAGGTGTTCCAGGAGTTCATACCAAAAACTTGGTAGACGATAGACAGACCAAAAACAATGATAGTATTTCATATAAAAAAAAATTCTTTGCGCCCTTCGTTAACGAACTAACGGGCTCTAAAGTTGGGAATTAAAAATGGTTTTTTATTTATAAGTATTAAATAGCTGATTAAAAATTAGTAAAAATTTAACTGTTTATAAACACTATAATTGTACACTTTTTGGCGTTAACATTGTGAACTCTGGTACGGACAAGTTCAATGGTGAATGCGGAAATTTTTTGGTAAATATAACTTTTTTCAGTTATAAATGCGGCAATTGACTTTTTTGAACATTGTTAGAGATACAAGTCCTCTTCTGACATACCTATAAAATTAATCGTTTAAGAGCATAGATATATAAACAAAACATGTGATTGTTTACGAAATTTTTAACGGCAATATGTAGTCTCATTTTAACCGCTGTTTGAAGAAATATATCTCATTCTAATTCTTAATGTTGCTATATGTACCATGTAATTTTTCAAATCCATAGTAATATATTTTCAACAGAAGTGTTTTTGTAAACGTGTTATTAACAAAGTAATGAAATAACGTATGACGAACTATTTTTATGAATTTACTACAGATCTAATTAAATATAATGACAAGAAGAGTATCTCTGTTTAGTATTAGTATCTGAAATATTTAATTTATTCAAATCAAAATTTACCCTTTCCTTAGTGGCGTACGGTCTGACACACCGACGGCGCTATTGCATACATCACGGGAAAGAGTGGGGTATTCAGCGTTCAAATACCTTTCAAGACCTTCACGGCGCACGCTTGGCTTTAGTATTGCCGCCGTGCCTATTGTATGTTAGAATTTTGCTATTCGGTCTGATACACCGACGCTACTATTTACGTTAGTGTTTATTTTTTTATTGGGGAAGTTCTTCGTTATTTCTAGGATTTCTATCACTAATACCAGTTATTTCAGCAATGGACTTGGAGAAGGAGAGACTGCTAAAATTAATGGAAGAAGTTCCATCCGATGGTGAAGAAGATATTGTAGAAACAAGGGAAGAGGTTAGCGAAAGTGAGCAGGAGTTAGAAAGCAATGATGAGGAAGTTGAAAACAAAGGACCCTACATTTTTCGAAAAAATAAATTTACTAAATGGGGAAAACATGCACTACAAAATAAAAACTTTAGGACCAGATCGGTGAACATAGTGAGGCATTTACCAGGAGTAAAAAGGAACTTTATGGATCTGAGAGATGCTATTTGTGTTTGGCAGCTTTTTTGTGAAGATATTCTGAATATAATAGTAGAAAATACCAACTTTATGATTGAAAAAAGAAGCATAACTACAGTAGGGAACGAAACTGCAATCCAACAAATGTTCCTGAACTAAATTAATTTTTCGGTTTGTTGTATATTGCCGCAGCTAGGAAAATCAACCATGTAAATGCAAATGATTTATAGAAAACGGATGGAAGGAGAATGGAATGGAGAGTCGCGAAGAAAGGCAAAATACTGACAAACTTGCGCCGATAAAAAATGTATTTGATAGTTTCGTGTCAAACTGTAAAAGGCCCTACTCGTTATCGGACGAAAAGTTGAAAGCCTTTAGAGGAAATTGTCGTTTTCGTCAATACATTCCATCAAAGCCCAACAAATACGGCATACAAATATTTGCCGTAGTGACATTTTATACCAATAATCTTGAAGTTTATGTTGGTAAACAACTTCCAGGGCTATTCGAGGTAGATACTAGACCATTTAGTTTAGTACAGCGTTTATGTGAACCCATTTCAGGTACAGGACGAAATTTAACAACCGTCAACTGGTTTACCAATATAGAGTTAGCCGATGAATACTTACACCCCGAACTTACATTTCCCAAAATAAAGTCACACATCAGCCGATAGCGAATCGGCCATGTTATGTCAACAACCTATTTCCGTCTCCCTCTTTTAACCCTAGAACACTAATATATCGTAAAATTGACGACGCTCGCTATATTCCGTATGAATTCGTTAAGCTCCGAGATTACCCCAGGCATGCCGCTCACAGTAGCTTCCTGCAATGTTGCCAGGTCTGGTGAAAAATCACCAAATTTGGTGATTTTAAAACCCATTTGTTGAAAACTTGTTTAAAATGCCTTATTTCTGGTGATTTTTCTGACATTGATTTATTTATGAATTTATATTTCTTAATATAAAACTGCATAAATTGTTGCATGTTTCTCAGACTATATGGGCTGTCATTGATTTCTGCTGTTTCTAGAATCCTTGAGCAATATATATTATATAATGATGCTCTCCAGAATTATTTTAGAATCGAAGTTTTTGATTAAGGATCAAAAGTAAGTGAAATCAATGATATGTTTAACAATCCACTAAATAACTATCTTCTCTTTCTTAAATACATATTACCAACTTTTACTTACCTCAATTTAGAATTTCACTCGGAAAATCTAAAGATGTATAATCTCTAACCCCGAATGTTAAGCACCTGTACATTTATAATAAGTTGTTTTCTAAAACCAGACTACCTAAAAAATACAGATTTAGAAACTATCCCGTACCGTAATCCGCAAAATTTTCTTTCAATTGATGAAATCTATTTAGGTCCTGAAGTAGCTGCATAATTGACTAAGCACCGCTTAACATACATTGTAAAAAATAATATTAAAATAAAATGTCTGGGATTTCTATATTGAGGCAGTTAACCAGATACACAAACGGTTCCTTTTAATTCCCGTTCTGCAAATATTCAATAAACTGAAAATAATAGGTCCTCTGGTTTTAATATTTCCAAATCTTGTAACAATTAATAATACCTTGGATAGAGAGTTTAGGAAATTAAAATATTCAAACTTTGATTTTTCTTTGAATGAAATTGAATTTTGGAAGCAGCGCAAGCGTGGAAAGATTATTTTTTCAAATTAACCTAAACAAAACAAAATTGCGAAATAGATTAGGTTCCAAAACGTTAAGTGATTTTTACGCGCTAAAAGATTAATTTCGTTAAATAATAACAACTGTCTTAATGTTCCTATAATTACAGATATCAACAAGCAATAATAGTATGTGTAAATAAATTTTGATATACATAAGTATAACTACATACATTTTTTTTCAAGAACTTCGTTTAACTAATGTTTTCTTTATATAACGTTGTTATATTTGTTAGACTGTAATAAAACATGTCTGAAACATTTTATTTGGATTAATTTTAATTGTTTTATATATCTTGTGAAAACATGCGAAAAATATAAAATCTGGTGATTTTTTGCAAAATTCGGAAATTTTAAAGCAAATTTCTGGTGATTTTAAGTTTTTAAACCAGGCAACATTGGCTCCTGATCAGTCTTATAGATAAGAATGGTGAAAAGTGTTGTTCGAAATTTGTTTATTTGATTCTATAATTTGACACCTCGTCGTAAAATTTACGATATATTAGTAATTACGTTTGTTGACTTTTTTGTACTTTTGGGTAAGAAATTTTGATTTTTGTTTTTTATGTTACTCAAATAAAAAATATTATAGGAAAATGTCGAGAAAACCGTTAACGGAGAGGGAGTTTCAAGATGAAATAAAAAAAATTATGAATGTTGACGTTTCTTATGAAGATAGTGGAAGTGACTGGGAAGACAACTTAGAAGTGCAAAAGGATAGTGATTTGGATGATAGCAGTGACGAAGACAATAATTTAGACAATATTGAAGATGACGATAGAGATGAGACAGAGAAAAATGAACCAGTACAAGAGGCAAATGAACAAACTTCTGAAAGCTCGTCTAATGGTGAACTGGCGTATAGACTCACACATTGCTTTACCACCGAAGAACAAAGTAAGAGTCATAAATGGTAAGCAACAGTTCCGATTAATTCAAAAAGAACGGCTTCTCGAAATATTATACATTTTGCATCAGGAAGTAAAGAAAATGCACGTAATCTCGTACAAATAAAAGATTATTTCACGCATTTTTTTTCGGATGATATTCTTAATACCATGATTACATTCACAAACGAAGAAATTGAAAGGCAGCATGGAAAGTATTCTACAGATTCAGCTACCGTATCACAAATCAACAAAGATGAACTGCTAGCATTTTTGGCTGTTTTGAAATTTTCAGCTGCAAGGAAAGACAATCATCTCAACAGTGAGGAAATGTTTAATCCTACCACATCTTGTAGCTTTTATCAAGCTTATACGAGTTGTGGCCGATTTACACTTAAAATTATTGATCTTTACCCTGACGTCATTAATATCTGATAACATAACCGACATAATTATTAAGTGGCATCTCTTTCTATTAATAGTGAAGAACAGAACAACATAATTTGACATTTGTCGGTTATGTTATCAGATATTAATGACGTCAGGGTAAAGGTCATAATTTCAAGTGTACCTATTTATTGAATTGTATCAGGTTTATTGACGATAAATCTACTAGAGAGCAAAGAAAACAGTCCTATCCTTTTGCTCCAGTTAGAGAAATCTGAGAACGTCTCTTAGATATCAGCAGAAACTCCTATACTCCATCATCCTACCTTACAATAGACAAACAGGTTTTTGGTTTCAGAGGTAGGTACCCTTTCCGCATGTATATCCCCAATAAGCCATCAAAGTATGGCATAAAGATCGTCATGGTATGCGACTCCGCCTCCAAATATGTGACTGATGCACAACCGTACTTAGGGAAGAAAACCAATACAGGAGGCCTGCCACTGGCAAATTAAATTGACAAAATGTGTCCATGGTAGGCAATCGTAACATAACTATGGATAATTTATTCATATCAATTCCTCTAGCCGATGAACTATTATAGTGAGAAAAATAAAAAATAGATCGCTCCGGAATAACTGCAGATAAAGGATAGAAATTGTGGATCCTCAATGTTTTGTTTAGATAAAATGAAAAACTTAGTGTCTTACAAGTCCAAGCGGAATAAAACGGTACTAATGTTTTCTAGTTTTCACGAAGGTGCAGCATCAGGAGTAGACACATTCGATCAGCTGTGCATTAATATGGAATGTAATCGAAAAACGCGGAGATGGCCACTGTGTCTTTTTTGGTTCTACTGTTATAATAAATACAGAATAAAAGACAAACCTCTTTCCCATTATCATTTTATGATTGAACTGAGTAAGAGTCTAACGGAGGCCTGGATGCGGCAGAGATGACGATCCCAAACTTACGACGTACCATTCGCCAGGATATCTGTAGAGTATTGAATATACAGCAAGCCGAGGAAAACCATCAACCCTTAGAACGTAAACGCACTATTTGTTTTTACTGTCCAAGCCGTCTTCGACGGATGACAACCAAATATTGTGGGCAGTGTCAATACATTATCTGTGGAAATCATAGGGGTAATGTCTGCACTGTATGCTCTTCAGAATAGCCAAAGATGATAAATTTTGTACGTCATTATATGTTAAATTTGTGATTAGAATGCACCATATTTTAAAAAATAATAATAAAAATGTTGATTGTGTATTTCATGTTTTTTTTCTACAACTGCTATGAAAAGTAGCGTTTTTCTCATAACTTACTTAATTTCAAAACCATATATTGCTCAAACCGTGGGAAATATTATTTCTCACGGCACTTTGCCCACACTACATACATTTATATGGAGAATCCAGTAGTGAATACTCGATGCCCAGCTGATTTCAGCAGAATATACTCGATGCCCAGCCGTTTTCAGTGGGTGGTCCTCGATGCTTAGACTTTTTCTACAAAACTATTTACTTATATTCTTTAAATTTGTGCAGTTGTAGAAAAAGTATAGTGTGCAACATGTGGGAAAAGAACTTTTCTCACTCGTGTGTTTGCGGCACTCGCCCTGGCTCGTGCCACAAACTTCCACACTCGTGAGAAAACTGAACTTTCTCCACTTGTTGCACAATATACTATTTCCTAAAAATCGTAATATTTACGACACATTAGTAATGATGTATGTTAAAATGATATTAGTGTTCTAGGGTTAAGAGAGATAGGATGTTTCTCATGTTGGCTTGTAAACAATTTGATTTTATGAATGAATTGATGGGATGTGTTTAAGAGATAAGAACAATTTTATGTCCCACTGCACACCTATTGGCGCATTCAAATTTTTTGGAAGCATCCTGTATTATTATAAATCGGTGCAGGCTGCTTTCGAGCCCTTCGTTACTGAACTATAGGGCTCGAATGTTGATTGCACTGATTTATTAAGAAAACAGTTTACATGAAATTCCATCATTATTTTTAGTCTACCATCTCCCAAGTTTTTGGTATGACCTCTTGGTATAGCAACGCTAGAAACTAAATTTTTCAGGGATACATCATTTTGATTTTATAAGAAAAAAATGTCAATAGTTTGTTCCAATATCAAATTTTGTATCAAACTTCAGTGAATTCTGACTATTTTCAACAATCCAACAAATGTGACATATGATATACTTCAAAATACATTTTTTATAAACTTTTAATTTTTTGAGGTAACTCAAATATATCTACTTAAGTAATACATATTTTTTTTGAAATGTTTAACACTTAATTGATTTGATCAATCTTGTAAATCTAAAATCGATTTCCCTGGATAAGTTTCCACAAACAACTTCTAAATGGCGTAGCACAGAACGAAAATTGTACTATTTTAGTATCTTCTTTTGATTGAATTATATACATTATTTCCAAATACTGAGGTTTTTGAAAACATGTGTTTGCAATGAGTCTTGTGAAAAGTTGAGTCCAGGAAAACATTGGGAGTTTCTGTTTAACATACCTTGATTTGCTATTTATTCTACAACTACTGTATTTATACAATTGAACTAAATATAAAAATAAACAATTCTAACATAACAAATTAACATATAGTACAAAACAAATGATTGGAATATTTTGTAATTGCAAGTCATTTTCGAAGCAGTCAGACCTATCTTTTGGATTTTATATTATCCAAAACATTTATTTTACTATTGTATTAAAATAGGTGAGTAATGTACAACCACTTGTACAGTTGATCAATAGACACACATGTGCAGATACTCTCCCATATACAATGTATCTTAAACTATTTTCACATCTACCTGATATTCTAAAAAATGTCACAAGGATAATCTTTGACATATTACAAACAATTAGCTAGGTTAGATTCTTATCTAGAGTGGCCGTCTGCCTGAACGACCCTATGACCAATAAACTGGACCCAAATAGTAGCAGGAAACTGAAAAAAATTGTAGAAAACTAGCCAGAGACGTACTAAGGATACTCAACATTTTAATCACGAAAACAAATGTGATTTATTTCCTACATTTTATATCCAGTTTTATATTTCAGATTTCTGGTAAAAGTAAAATATTTCAAAAGTAACTAACAACTTAAATCGTAGTAAAGTCCAAACGGTAAATACGTTAACAAAATTCGTACAATTATAAAATAAAATTTTTCAACAAAGGGTACTACTAATCAGAAAATATCAAAGTCGATGATCTATGTCTCATGAGTAAACTTATTTTGGATTTGAAAGTTGAAGAATTTTCAAGTTGCGCACAAAAAGTGAAAAATATAGTGTGATATCACTAACGCAATCGAAGCGTTCTGGTGTAGTATTCGTCATATTAGAGTTTTCATTCCTATTACGTTGTTCTAGTTTCCATTTTTTTTAATTGTAAATATACTCTCGTCGGCACGTAAAACGTTGCAACTTAAAATTTTATGATGTTTTTTATTATAATAATTTGCAGACAAACTAAACATGTTTCAAATGTTTTTTAAAAGCAAATGAACGTTTATTTAAATTACAAATTTAAAAAATTTATTACAAAAAAGCACAAATTGGTGTCGTGACAAAATTACTTTCAATTAAGCTTACTTTAAGCCTTTATCTCTGATAAAATAATAACATGGAGTCTATGAAGCTTTTAAGCATATTTGTGTTGTTGGATATGTTGCTCGCCAAACGTACTCCATGAAGACGTCCTCATATGATGATACTTTGCCGTAACGTCGCCGTAAATCCCGTTTAATACAAGGCCAAGATATTTTGGGTATGTGTATTTTCATCATTAGAATTTGCAAAGTTCTGAGAATGATTTACAGTATGATGGTGAAATCCTAAATTTTGTAATTGGAAATACCCACACCACATATCTGTTGTAATAATTGTCCCAGGAAGAACACATCGTTGAATTAGTGCACAAGTGTTGCTGCATCTCTATATTCAACATATTCGAAAAAACACTGCTTTGTTTCACGACAAATTCCTCCTAATACCCATTTTGTTCTAGTAAGTCGGCCGCTGCTGTACTTTCTTTTTCCAAAAACACTTTCGTCAATTTCCACCGTTCTTCCAGGTCCACCAATTGGTTCACCAGTTTTTTGAATGTAGGCTGTATTTATTTCCCTGAGGCTTTTCAAACAGTTTTCCTGTCTAGACTGCTTTTCTTTTTTTATTAAGCCAGGCGGATATTTTAGAATCCATATTATTAATACCTCCAAGTACTTGTTTATTGGAACTTTTACATTATCAAAAAATGTTCGGTTCCTCAAAAATACTCTTCTTCTACATCCGTTACTAGTACATCTATAAATAATTGATGTCCTCTGTTGTGTTTGTTGATTTTGCATCCTCCTCCACAATGCGCACACGGTATATCTTCAGCAAGTATATTCCAATGAATTAAAAATTGTCTGACACCAACAGCAGAAATATGTTCGCGGTTCGCGGACTATTTAAATTACTTTATTTACTAAACTTAAAATAAACACACGAAAATTACGATTAAGTATCAGAGCTACTCGGTATCAAAAAACTAATTCACTAAAATATTGAAATAGCTACAGAGATGCTGTTTTGACCGAATCGTAAGTTGAACTGAAATCTGAAATAAGAGTTGGAAATACCCCCGACTTTTACTTGTATAATCCCACCATTATCTGGTTAAGCAGTAATTAGTATTTCAGGGAATTCCCAACTTTGATAACAACAGAAAGAATACTACTTTCTGATTTTGACAAAATATATAAAAGGGACGTCATGAGACACAGACCATCGACTTTGAGCAGAAACATTTTATTTCATAATTGTACGAATTTTATTAACATATTTACCTTTGAACTTTACAACGATTTAAGTTGTTAGTTACCTTTGAAATAAGAAATGTGAAATATAAAATGTAAGAAATAAATCACATTTGTTTTCGTGATTAAAATGTTAAGTATCCTTTATATGTCTCTGGCTAGTTATCTACAAATTTAAAAGCTGCGATTTGGGTCCAGTTTATTGGTCATATGATCGTTCAGGCAGATGGGTCTCTAGCCATTAACTGCATAGAAAACTTATTTTCTTTTATGATCCGTTTGTCAAGTTATATAGAACATTTTGAATTGTATATAATTTGTTTATCCAAAATAATTAATAGGAATGCGCCAAAAAAATTAAATTAAAGTTTTTACAATATTTAACAAGGTAAAGCTGTCAATTAGCAATGGTATATTTCACAAAACACACCTATTTTAAAATATTAATCAATTCAATTTTAATAATCAGAGCTAAGAAATCTCCCAAAAAGTAAGTACAGTTTTGCTTTAAAACACTGGTAAGTTCAAATTTTGAAATAGTTATTTGTAAAACAAGTGTCACAATGACTCGTTGTGTAACGAGCGCAAATCACGAGTACTACAGAAAGTCATTGAGGCAGAAGTTTTACACAATATTTTTAATAATTCGCATTTATTTAATTTTTTAAATAAAATAGAATTACATATAATCCCTGTTTTTAAACTAGGAGGAGTGGTTTGAATTTAAGTTGGCAATTCTGTAGATTCCTGATTGGTCAGATCACAGATGGTTTTATTCAGCACTTCTGACTTTTGACATATTATTACTGAATAATTGTGTAAATTGTAAACAAACTTTCATTTAAGCAAACAGAGGATGATTATTTGTTTAAAAAGGAGCTTCTTCCTATATGCTCTTGTGATCTATTTATAGTATATCATGAACATAATTATTTCTGTAATACATCTTCATATAGATATCTGGTAATTTATCCCAAAATTCGAACGTTATGTATACCCTCAGATTAACAAATAAAATAGATATGTTTGTTTTGACTTTTTCCTGCCCCAAACATTGAGTCACATTCTAACCTCACTTGCGGGACACTTCCACCGCTTTACCATATTTACAAATCCTCTTTAGTTGCAGGAAAAAAGAAATTAGACGTTTAATTGAAAGTTTGTTAAAAAGTTATGCAAATAAAAAAAAGTCATACTAATTTCTGCATTTGAATCGCAGCTTTTAAAATTAATTAATAATACTTGAATTTTATTTAATAAAGGCATATTCTTATATAAATTTTAAACAAGAATTTGTTGTATCCTTAATTACCTTTATGGTTATAACTAAAAGTGGCAGCATTGCTCAAGATTTCAGTACCCGTTAAATGTGTCAATAGTAATCTATTTAGTAGTTTTGTCCTTGTTCAGTTACCATATAAAGTGAGATGCAAATATCGTCAGAGTGTGAACGACGATCATTTTAAATACGCCATAGTATTGTAGTAAATAATGTCAAACGTGGCTTGTTTATACTAGCGCCATTACGACTAGAGAGTAAACATCTAAGTTCTTTCGTTTTGATGTGTTTTTCAAGACTTTTTAGTGTGAAAATAAACTTTTAAGTTAATTAATTTAATGTTTTTGGATTATCATGGTTCGTCGGTGCCAATTTTGTCAGATAAACAGCCGAAATTAGCAATGCCATGTATCTACAATACCATCCCCACTTTTTGTAACTCATTCATTACTTCACTACTGGCGTTTAGAATTGTTGGCCGCAAAAATAAACGTGTTTATGAATGAATAGCCCTCTCTATGTTTATTATTACTCTAAGTGTATACCTATATATAAAAATAAACAATTGACAAATCATTGATAAATAAACGTTAGCGTACTTTATTCATTAATATTTTTAACCCTTAATTCGACATCTGAGTCCCAGGGACTCATGTGCAAGTTTTGTTCTCGCATAACTCCCACCTTTTTGCCTCGAGCGTGCTCTGCGTTTCAGTAGCTTTCTCCAGTCGTATCGTTAATCGATAGTCGTGCGGGTGTGTCTAAGCAGCGTTGTTTGGGGTAAGTATCACGTGCCAATGAGTCCCTGGGACTCATGGTGTAGGTTTACGTTATAACTTTTATTCATGGTACAGTTTAGTAACACTGTATTTATTTAATTCTAGATCACAATATGGATAGAAATTTACCAGGACCTAGTTCTGTTAAAATTTATGGCGATAATTACGAGTCTGTAGTTAACGGATGGCTTCAAGAGTTGGAAAAATTAGATGATTCGAACTCAAATACAAGTATTGAGCAAAAACAGCCAGATGATGATATTGTGTCTGACACTGATGACGCTCCGTATATACAAAGTGACCATGAATCAACATCAGAATTATCAGGTGATTCAGATACAGACGATTTTGAGAATATAGCGCCATCAGAAACAAATTACTTTTATGGAAAAAATAGGTTCAAGTGGTCGAAAATTGCACCGGCACGTAACGTGCGCACTCCATCGCACAATATCATTCGTCTTCCTTGTGCCAAAGGACAGTTTCGCCAAGAAGATTTACTAAGTCCATGCGAATCATTTCAGCAAATTTTTGATCAGCAAATGCTAGATAATATCCTTACGTGGACTTATAAAAAACTTCAAAATATCAGATTGAAGTATCCTAATGATGTTAGTTTTCGAGAATGCACAATCATTGAGCTAAAAGGATTGCTTGCTCTTTTGATCTATAGTGCAGCTTTTAAATCCAATCATAAGAGTATTCTTGCGATTTTCGCTACAAATGGTTCGGGCCGAGAGATATTTAGAGCTTCAATGAATATTAGAAGATTTTGTAGTTTGCTTATAGCCCTAAGATTTGACGACTTTGAAGATCGAGAAGCACGTAAGGAAATAGATCCGGGTTGTGCTGTAACAGAAATTTTGGAATTGTTTAACAAAAATTCACAAAAATCTTACACTATTGGGGCTAATGCAATGGTGGATGAAATGCTTATTGCTTTCCGAGGCAGATGCAAATGTAAAATGTATATGCCTAACAAGCCAGCAAAGTATGGCTTAAAAGTTCAATGCTTGGCCGATGCATGAACCACCTATGTCTATAACACCTATTTGTATACTGGAAAACACTCTGACGGAAAAACTCTTTCCCAAGAAGATACAAAAAAACCAATTCCAACACAGGCAGTGATTCGGCTGTGCACACC
This sequence comes from Galeruca laticollis, assembly GCA_963921935.1. Lineage (NCBI taxonomy): Eukaryota > Metazoa > Arthropoda > Insecta > Coleoptera > Chrysomelidae > Galeruca > Galeruca laticollis. Next base: position 28,573,253 of record OY998181.1, read on the forward strand.
CATCTTCAATACGAATCGAAACGTAACTACGGATAATTGGTATTCGTCAATGGAGTTATTATCAACATTGAAAGAAAAAGGCCTAACTACGATTGGAACTCTAAGAGAAAACAAAGGAGAAATCCCACAAGAATTTCTTCCACAGAAAAAAAGACCTGTTGGTTCGTCGTTATTTGGGTTTACAAATCAATGCACGATTGTTAGTTACGTACCGAAAAAAAATAAGGCTGTTATTCTCTATTCATCAATGCACCACGGTGATGAAACTAATGAAGTGACTGGCAAACCTGTAATTATAGATGACTATAACAATACAAAAGGTGGTGTTGACTCTGTCGACCAAAAGTGTTCGGTGTACAGTTCGAGTCGCAGAGCTAACCGTTGGCCCATGGCTATGTTTTATCGAATATTAGATATGAGTGCTTTGAATGCATATATACTTTATCAGAGCCAAAAAAATGCTACAAACCTTACAAGGCTTAATTTTTTAAAAGGTTTGGCCTGTGGTCTCAATGAAAACAATATAAAATCACGCCTTTATAATTCAAAACTTCCGCGTCAGTTACGTAATACTATTTCAAATGTTCTAGGTGAGCCAATACCTACTAATATAGATGAAATACCATGTGATAAACTACCGCGTGACCAAAGAAAATATTGTTTTTAATGTCATTATAAAAAAAGAACAAAAACTGCCTATCTTTGCTGCAAGTGCTCAAATCCCATTTGCCTATCTTGTTCTAAAAAGGTATGCCTTAGATGCGTTGCTGAAAAATGAGGGCTTAGTAATGTGCTTGCAGGTTTTTTTCTATAACATGTTTATTCATTTTTGATAGTTTTCTTTTAAGTATTGGACTTTTATCTAAGGCTTTTTAAAGAAAAAAGTTTTTATTTTCTTCAATTTTTTTTATATCCTGTTAACGATTACTGGTGACAGTTTCGCCACTTTTTTTTGTTATTTTTTTTATTTTTGTAAATCTAGGAAATAAATTTTTATTTTGTTTTGTAACCCATAAAATGTTATATATTAAGAATATGTTTTTTATAATAAAGTATTTTGGTTACATAAATTTAATTTGAATTTATTATTATTTTTTAAAATGTGAGTCCGTGGGACTCATAGTGTCGATTTAAAGTTGTACCTTTCACGTGTCGAATTAAGGGTTAATATATAATTCATTCTAATTTAACTTTGAGAACATTTAATATAATAATTTGCTAGCTAGAACAACGCTAGACCATTTTATTTATAATTCGTTTCAAGGTTGAAGTCAAATGTCAAATAAAAATATAACTACATACAATAACCGACTGTACACTAAAAATTATTAAAAAAAGTGTTCAAAGAGCTTCATTGTGGCACTGTAAACAATGTTATAATGATGTCTCTTTTATACACGAATTATAAAAAAGCAATTAAAAGTGCTTTAACAGTTTTGTCAATTTTCATCTTTTTCATTGTCTGAAGTGTGTTAAAAACCAGGTTATTGTCTTCATGACTGAAAGCTGTACTGAATATTCAGCCTTTTATACTAATTTTTTGACGCCTAAAAAGTCCATGAGAAAGTATATTTGGCTCATTCAAATTGAGTATCGAGAAACATACTTTTGATATGAATTGTACAATAAATTCAGAAACATTAAAAAATGTATCCAATAATATACAGACGAAAGTACAGAAATAGTCAGATGCAACTATTGAATTAGTTTAAAAATTTAAAGAATTGCAGGAAAAAAAACTATATTTTCATGTTTGTGAAATTCATAAAATTCATTGGCACATTACATTAATAGTACTGATCAAAGGATCCAAAGCCAGACCCGGTTGTATCTATCTTTTTAGGCTTTAGAGGATTCTGAAGTTCTCTTGTATCCAAATCATCAGTTTATTTTTGTTTCTTGCATACTTTTCCCTATTTACTTCATTTGATTGATCCATTTTCTCCTCTGTGTCTTTTTTTTAAATTCGTACACTCTGCTTCTAATATTTTTCTTACTATCCTTTCCAGTTCCATTTTGATTATATGTATATCTCAAATTAAATAAATCATTAATATTTAATGTTTTTAGTATGAACTTACATATAAAACTTTGATCCTACTTTATTCCCAGTTAGGAATTGGAGGAAAAACTAAATTTTTAAGACATTGTTTCCACAGTTTTTATAATTTCATTTTTTATTAATACACAAAGTAGTAATTAATACCTTTTAAAATAAAGGTTTTTGTAGTTTACATTTTTCAAGAAATTGCTCAGCTCTGTTACTGATGTTATCAAGAATTATAGAAATCGACTGTATATTCTTTTAAAGTGATTATAAAGAAATAGTACAAAGAAATATTCATAAAAATAGATATAACATCAGAACATATGTAAATATTTTACTCCAATGTTCTCAAACATACAATTTAAAAAAACATTTGACATGAAAGCAGTACTATTTCGAAAATAATGTGTACACTGTTCGATAGATTATAAAAAGTAAAGACCACTCTAATACTTTTCGACTGAATTAAAACACTGGTTTACAAAATCTCCCAGTATTTTAACGACATAAAAAATTAAAATATCACAAAACGTCGTTATTAAAAACAGAAAATAAATACTAACGATGCAAATAAATTTTACCCTCAATTTACAATTAAACAAACATGAATTCGTACTCTACAATAAATGAAGTTATTTAAATAAATAAATAAAATGATTATTAAGTTTGTTGAGCTAACAAAAATCAGCTGCAAAAAAGAAAAAACATTCAACTCTTAGGAAAACACGAATATTGTTTTAAATCTGACCCTTTGATACTGATCAAACTGATATAAATTAGAATTACATAAAATGCCTCAAAAAATAAGTTCCAATATTTATATGTTGAAGTTGAGAAAGTAGTTTTTATTTTTATTATTTAATAAAGAGATTATAAATAATCCACTGGGTCTAATCCCATGAAACCAAGTTTCCAGATTCACATTTACATGTAACTTTGAAACCAAATGTTTTCAATCAAATATGAAAAATAGAACTCAAATGAATGATGATTAGTTATTTGGTGAGCACAAAGTGTGATGAAATTTTACTGAATGTATCTTAAAGGAAGCAATACTTTCATGTAAATTTGATTTAAAAAAAGGATCTGACTTTTTTTTCTTAAGAGTGTTCAATTAATAATTATGCTAATATTGAAAGCTGTTTTCAGAATTGTTCAATTAATAAACTGTTTCACATAATTTGAATTTTCTTTTGCCACACCCAGAAGCAAATATTTTCTACGCCCTTAGCAAAATATGATTTATGTTTATTTTTAGGATTGAGGTTAGTAAGAATAATTTAAATTTGTATACAAAACTAAATATTACAATATAAACTTTCATAATTTTTTTAAACCTACCAGTTGGTGAGTCATTCAGAGTATTCCAGTTGATAGATTGTAATATTCGTTTCCACAATAAATGAACAATGTCAATTAATAAAAACTATCTAGGTAATGGTAAGCCAAAAATGTTAAAAAATAAAAGATTGTCCAAAAAATAGTAGCAGAATAATTCAAAAGAAATGTTGGGTAAACTTTATTTCTATGTCTTTCTACTATATGCCTCGTAGAATTTTCATTTATCTTCTCTACTTCTTCCTGTTGCCATCCCATCAATAGCTACTCGCAGAAAATTATTTTTCAGGTTACGCCCAATCAAGCTACAATTTCATCCTGTCATAACTTCACTTCTTACCTTAATTACACGTTTCTGTACTTGTCTGCTAGTACACCAGAAATGCTTATTCAATTCTCTTTGCATCTCATATCAAGGTAACCTTTGTTTTTTGAAAAGTTTGTAATTTGTAATCAAATTGAACTTCTAACTACAGTAAGACCCCGCTTAACGCGTAGGATACGTTCCATCAAAATAGAGCGAACTGTGAAACAGCGCTAAACGAGACTATCTTAACACGTAAATAATGGGGTTAGGGGAAGATGGATAGAAAATAGGTTAGGTATTAAATTTAAAAATTATGTTTTTTTTAATAAAAATAAAATCAAACATTTATTTCTTACAAAAATAAAAACAATTTAAACTTCTAAAAACAAATAAAATTCTAAGTCAGTAAAATAATTCAGTCTATTCTGTGTTTCCAATTTTCTGCTTTTTTTGTCAAGAAGGCATCTAATATAGTTTGCGTTTACTTTTGTGTTCCGATAGAAGTTGTTCATAAGTGGATAAAGCATCAATAACAACCCGTCTTGTTTTTGAACTCCTTTCAAAATTTGGATTATTTTCTACAAATTAGTCCATAATATCAGTTATAGTGGTCAAACTCCTTTTTACAAACGCCATCGAATGTTCTTATTGCTCTTCTTCAAAATCACTACCATCAATGTTTTTGTTTTCTTCTTGCTCAGTTAATTCCTTGAGCTCATCATTAGAAAGACTAGCTGCTGTTTCTTGAACTATTTCTTCAACATCTTCCACATTTACCTTATCTAAACCGGTTTGTTTAGCTAATTCCAGTATTTCATCCATATCGACAGAGTTTTCAATGTCATCGCTTTTACTTAAATCTGGCCAAATGTTCTTCCATACTCCTTCAAAGATTTTTCTGTGATCTCATTCCAAAAAAGTTTTATATTTTCTACAGCATTCATGATATTGTAGTTTTTTCAAAATTCTCTTATTGATTGCTTCTGTTCTCCATCTGTTTTTTCAAACATCTGCTTAAATGTTCGCCGCAAATAATAAACCTTAAAATTGGATATAACGCCTTGGTCCATTGGTTGGATTAAGGCAGTTGTGTTAGGCGGTAAGAAAACCACTTCGACTGGAATGCATGTTGTTAAATCTGATAAATTTGTTGGGTGGCTTGGAGCGCTATCACTTAATAGTAGTGCTTTTTGTTCAAGTTTTTTAATTCCGCAATAACGTTTAACAGACGGGCAGAACTGTTCAGTGAACCAATCCTGGAAAATTTTCATAGTTATCCATAATTCTTTATTGGACTCCCAAATTACAAGTAAAGTTAATTTAGATATGCCTTTCATCGCTCTTGGTTTTTTGGAGTAGTAAACTAGTAGTGGTTTTAATTTGTTATCTCCGCGTGCGTTACCACCCAGTAGCAGTGTTACGCGATCTATTGCAGCTTTAAATCGTGGTGCTCGTTTCTCTTCACGGTTTAGAAATGTTCGTTTTGTCATTCTTTTCCAAAACAGGCCTGTTTTATCAACATTATAAACCAATTCTGGAGGATAGTTTTCTTGTTCAATTGTTGTTTTTAATGTCGCTGGGAATTCAGCCGCCCCTTTCGTATCACCACTTGCTGCTTCTCCCGTAATCTTTATGTTGTGAAAATTATTTCGATGTTTAAATCTATTAAACCATCCTCTCCTAGTAATGAAAGTTTCACTTGTGTCACTTGCCTCAGCCTAAGCTCTAGCTTTTTTTGCATTATGATTTTATGATAGATGGGCTTAATGGCATATTGCGCTCAATTTCGACGTCAATCCACATAGGCAGGCGTTTTTCGTTATTTCTAGAACAGGTAATTCTAGTTGCAGAGCTGGACGTAGTTGCAGTAGCCGATGACAGTATTCTTTATTTTTAAGAATTGTCCTTATTGTACACAACTACACTGTTTCGGATATGTTATGTACATATTTGGAAACCCAGCGCTGCACACAAATTCGGGTAATCCCCGTAGTGCTGCGAGCAATTTCGGGAAATTCCCGGGGTGAAATAAAAGAATGCTAAACCGAAACAGCGTTAAGCTCTGTTATTCAGAAGTACCAATGTGCACCAAATAAAAAAAATAAAAAATGACAGTTAAGAACTGTCGACAGAAGTGAAAACTCAAAACAATGGAATATCTGTGTTCTTTTTTAAATTTTTAAATCAATTATAGTTTAATTACCTAAATGTCAATACTTTTTTTATAAATTTCTAATAGTGAAATTAAATTATATAAGTTAATTATCATTTTGAAAAAAATTACAAGACATGTATTTTATTTCTGACAATTTAAGCAAATAATTTTGAAATTTAAATTTGCTATAAATTATCTTTATAGAATTTTCAATTTTGCGGATATCAAATATTAGAAAAATAAATAATATTGAAGTTTTATAAGCAAATAACATTCTTGGAAATATTCGACAATAAATGTTTAGCTTTTATCATTTATTTTTCTACACAAACAAGTATATTGAGTACCCACTATTGTACTGCACTGTGATTATACCATTAATTAATTCAAATAATGATTATGGCAACCACCGATCACCGGTGAAATATCGCTATTACCGATATATCGCCCAACACTAAGCGCAATACATCAGGAGCATGTCGAGGTCATGAGTATTGCACTAGCGAATGCGGAGAGTATGCGAAAACTATTCCCAGGCGCGAGAAGTCCCAAACTGGACACGACAGCATCGGCGCGAACTATGAAATATATTATTATGGTGCATGTTTGTGTATAATTTGTTCTTCGCAGTATATACTGAGTATATACAGGGTTGTGAAAAAAAATTCTGTATGACCTAGTTGACTGGCTTAGAAAAATAAAAATTTCAAATATCGTATTATTTGGGAGTTTTAAAAATAGTAGTTATTATACGATTTTCATAAGAATCTGTAATTACAGGTCTTCAGTCACGACGAATCCAATGAGACTATAGGTTTTCACCCATCAATTTTTTTTCAAATAGTTTACTTGAAGAAATTTCATAAAATATTTCTTAATTTCTATAATAATGAGAATTTCGAAAAATTGATTCCTCGAGTCAAAATTCATGGTATTAGATAATTTTTCCCAAAACATTTACTGTATATCAACATTTTCAAACTTTTATCCAGGACCTCGAAATTTTTGAAAATTTTTCAACATGCCTCCATATAAAATTCTGTTATTCCGAAATTATAGAAGATATCGATTAAATTCTTATACCATTCGATAAAGGAAAGATGCATCTTAATTACTGACTATATTTACTTTCTTCCATTTCATATTTGTAGGAATTATAGAGGGTTAAAGACGGACTAAAAATGTTTCTAATACATTACCATAAAAAATTGTGGTAGCTACGTTTATGAGTTGAAAGGACTGAAATTGGTGAAAATCGAAAGAGGAGCGTTCAAACTATTATAAAAAAATGCAGCAACTTTCCACAGATATTACAAAACGAATTATAAAACATCAAAGTTGAAATTTTTTATGCAAAATCTCAATTTCGTAGGATAACCCTTGATGAAATTTGAAAAAAATGTTAGATTCGATTCCGATGATATTTTGCAAATATGGGATTTTTGATATGAAGATTTCAAAAATTGGTCAGTTGTTCGAAAAAAATTATCTCGGGTGAAAAGTGAGGAAATTAATAAATGGAAATTTCCAGAAAACTATACATCAAAATTGATAACTGTTTTGGATTCTACGACTCGACAAGCATGTTATTGTATAATTTTTCTCATACATTCACTAAAAACCAAAATTTTTAATTTTTTGGCTCGAAAAGAAAAATTTTTGCAAATTTTTTGACATGCTTCCATAAAAAATTTAATATTTCTGAAACTATGCAAGGTGTCGTCTTCACTCTTACATCATTTGATAGAGGAAAGATGCATCTCAATTACTGATTTTATTTAGTAACTTCCATTTAATATAATATAATTTAGAAATTTTTGTGAAAATTTACCCTACAAAAATTCGTTTATGAATTGGAAAGACAGAAATTGGTAAAAAACGAAAGAGGGGCGTTAATATTATTATAAAAATAAACGGTTTTAAAGATTAAAATTAACTTTTAAGCATCTGTGAGATGTTCTGAACAATATTCTATTATAAAATTGTTACTTGTATACACTTCAGGGGATGAATCGTGCTAACAAACCGAAATTTCTCCAAAAGTAACCAAAAATGTAGTGTATCTGGATTTATAGGACCCGCTGTACTTGCTCTAGTCAGTTGTAAATCAATAAGGTACATCTGTGAGACCCTTGAAAAATATCCAATTATAAAATTGGCCACTTGTATACACTCCGGAGACTGTATAGTGCTAAAAACCCGAAATTTCTCCAAAAATGACCAAAAATGTGGCACTTCAGGTACCATAGCACCCGTTGTACTCGCTCTGGTGAGCTAAAAATCAATAAGGTTCATCTACTGATCAATATTCAATCATAAAATTGGTCACTTGTATACACTCTGTAGGCTGTATCGTGCTAACAAACTGAAAATTCTCCAAAAATGACAAAAATTTGGTACTGCAAGTACCATAGCACTCGTTGTACTGGCTTTAGTGAGCTGAATATCAATAGGGTTCATCTTTAAGACGCCCTGAATAATATCCAATCATAAAATTGGTCACTTGTATATACTCCGGAGGCTGTATCGTGCTTACAATCTGAATTTTCTCCAAAAATGACAAAAATGTCTTACTTAAAGTACTATAGCACATGTTGTACTGGCTCTGGTGAGCTGAAAATCAATAGGGTTCATCTGTGAGATGTTCTGAATAATATTCAAACATAATATTAATGACTTGTTGCACTCCGAGGCTATATCGCGCTAACAAACAAGTTTCTCAATAAATTACAAAAATGTCGTACTTCAAGTACCATAGCACCAGTTGTACTGGCTATAGGGAGGAAAGTCAATAGGGTTCATCTGTGAGATGTCCTGAACTATATTCAATCATAAAATTGGTGACTTGTTGCATTCCGGAAACTGTATTGTGCTAACAAGACATGTAACGAAAAGGGGCCGACGACAACAACGATATACACACAAGATTTTTTTTCTAAAAACCAATTATTAGTGTTCTTCTTGCTCAAAAACGTAAAAAGAACTCAAAAAAATCGAAAATTCCAACTTTTATGGGGGTAAACCAATACTCGCATATTAGATAAGTTGGGCGGAAACGTAAAAATACGGCATTTTTCCACCGATATTGCAAACCGAGTTATAAAACAATAAAGTTGAAATTTTTATAGCAATATTCTCATTTCCAAGTATCGCTATGGATTGAAGATTGAAAAAAAGTTGGTTCTAATTTCTATCAAATTTTGCAAAGGGAATCCAAAAAATTTGTCAGTTCGAAAAATAAATTATTTGAAATGGAAAATTATTGAAAATGAAATTTTATGGAGAATTATATATCAAAATCAAAAACTGGCATGTTTTTTAGATTCTGATATTTTTATTATAGAAGCAAAGATGATTTAATTTTCATTCGATGATTGCAGCTAAAGTCGTCACACTAGCGACTTATATTTTATACTGCTTTCATATGTCAGTGGATTATTGTAATAAATCGCAATCATGACGCAAAGCTATCTCGAAAAAGTTGGTTTCCATTTGTGGGCTGTTGTTACCCAAAAAAATAAATAGGTACCTCAACCTATGAATTTTGAGATAATTATAAATACGCTGTTATCATTTAGTCATTTAGTATTAATAATCATACCTGGATGAAACTTTTTTGCATGTTTACTCAAATTAAAAATAGCACTAAAGCTTTTTTGACATTGGGAACATGTGACAATATCCATTTTTTAAATATCTTCAACACACAAAACACAATAAAATATTACATACAATACGCCACAACAACATACCTATACAGATGCTGTGACAATTACTATTAAGGAGGCAATATACAAATTGAAAATCAAACGATTTCTTTCCCGTCCATACTTTTGGCGGACTTCGGTTGAATTCGCAAATTGTTCATGGTTGTGGTTGGGAATAGTGTTCGCATGGTCTCCGCATCCGCTAGTTAGTAATGCAAACCTATAAGCTTTTCCCCTATCATTCTAGGAAACTACATTGTTGGACCTGCATTTCTGAACACGAATTTGAACGGAGAAATATATCTGAAAATGCTATTAAACCCCTAATCCTTGAAATACTTGAGGATCATCCTGATGAATTCCGTGATTTGGAAATAACTTTTCAGCAGGATGGTGCTTCTCCCCTACTATTATTGACCAATAAGGCGATATTTAAACAAGCAGTAGGTGGATAGGACGACGGGGTTCAATAGAGTGGCCTGCTCTTTATCTGACACCACTCGATTTCTTTTTGTAGGGTTGTCTGAAAACAGAAGTTTATGGTACGCCAATCGGCATCGTTGAAGATCTGATACAAAGGACCCTTGAACGCGTTCGGGAAGAGTTTTTGTCTAGAATCTTTTATTGCTGAAGTCAACGGTAGACATATTGAGCATCCTATTAAAACTAGTTTGTTTTAATTATTTTGTATTATTATTATTCATTTCTGTATGTTAACTTTTGCGTTACTATGGTATTTCAGTTGATGCTTAAAGCCAGTATTACAATGACTGTTCATAAAGAACGTATTTAAAGTAATACCATGTCACAGTTCGGCGTTTTTGCGTTGAAATAGTTTGATCGTGTTGGTGTCTTTGAACAGGACTTTGAAGGAGAATTCAAATGAGGTACTACTTGCCATGTCATCCCATTTAAAATTATACAAAATGGCGGCCGTCCACCATTTTGAATGACGTCACGAAATATTATCAAAAACGTTGCATTTGTACCTTATTTCAGGCACCCAAACAATTATTGATTTAAGTTCTATTATAACGACAATGTCGTCTAAAAGTTAATACCCTCCACACTTAATTACCACAAAAACATTGGCGACCGGGGTACAGAACATTACCAAACCAAATTATCACAGTAGACGAAGTTGGGCGTCCAGTACCTAGAAGCCAACACTTTCGACGTCTCACTAACAGAACGACCGATATTGTTAACGCTGAAACATTTCAATACATTGACAAGTTCAATCCTTACGCCTATAAGCGAAAGGAAACCTTCATCGGTAGAAGTAGCTCAAACTAATATAGCGGGAGTACGCTTAACAGAGTCGATTTAGTATATAACGGAGTGCGTTGAACATGGGATCGTAATCAACACCCGACTTGTCGTCGACCCGCTGGAGTGCGTTGAACCCAAGGTTAGACACAAGCAGAACCCGTCTTTCGGCCGAAATTCTAGTTCGCGTTGAGCCTACAACGGAAGCCAACCGCCCTAGCCGAAGTTTTAGACATGTTGAGCCCAGAACAGAAGCCTTCCCGCCTAGCTGAAATTTCGGTGCGCGTTGAGCCCGAGACGGAAGCGAACTCCCACCTCACCGAGGGGGTAAAACTAATATCCCAGGTCGACGAAAATAAGAGAGTTACTGACACTAATCAATCCTCGTCCCAGGGTCAAAGAGTTGAGGTAACGACTGATCCAGACTATTTACAACACCTAAGCCGCATATTAACAGGTGATCAGCGAACGACCGCCCCCAGAGGGAAGCCGCGTGGAGTCTGATTAACAATTGTACATATATAACTGGGATTTTATTCATTTTTAGTTTGCAGGTAACATACATGTTATCATTGAATAAACAAATCTAACCGAACAGCCCTTTATGTGTTCTACCCACGGCAATTACACTATGGTTCATGAAATATATAGGGGGGAGACTTTAGACGACACTGTATATAATTGATATGCTCAATTGAAAGGATGTAGAATTTAGACAACTATTTTCTACTTTGTAAATTTCATAAATATAAGGGAACATTTTTTTAGAAATTAATATTACTAACTCGAAACTATGCCATGTAATATGGTTTTTTCAGATTTTTTTCGGTGTAAGAAAGGCCTACAATAACATTACAAATATTAATATGTCATCAATTTTGCAGCAAATAATTGTGTGGTTCAAAGGGATACTGTCCATCTAACTAGCCTCAAAAGTCCCAGTTTTTCTTTCATGTTTCTCTATCGTCATTATCATTTGCAACACTACTGGTAAGATTTTTCTCGAATAGTGAATATATTTCAATTTATATAGACTTTGTTGAGAAACTGTTTTAAAACATCTCAGTGTATGTTGGAACACCATATGATGGATAAGAAATAAAATATATATACATATAACTTCTAAGTGCTACAAGTGATTTGATTCAAACTTATATAATTGCTTGCTTGGGGTGGTTAAAGAATTTCGTTGATTATAATTTGTTTTTGGTCATTTTGATTATTGAAAAATCTGTTTAATCAAATCAACATGTAGCAAAACACAATTAAAAAAAAAATGAAAAACTTCATGTACATAAATTTGTTTGACTTAACAAAATTCAAAACCCAATATTTATGGTCCAAACATTAATTTGTACTTATTTACATGAAAAAACATTTAGGATAGATATAAACATCTAATATACTGTATATATGTAGTATATTTCTCAGTCACCCTGTTTTTTAAAAGCAATAAAGGGGTGATAATAAAATTTTCAATCTGGATATATAACGATTCATATAAAATATTTTCCATTTGAAACATTTTAACATCACTGGATGTTTTCTTCTTTTATATCAATATTAATTTTGGAAGGATTACTCATGCTAGTAATGAAATAAATAAGATGGATGGATGGATGATTTTAAGGTCAAAAAGGTATTTTGTTGGACTGAAAAAATTGTCAAAATTTGAGTTCCGAAAATGTTTGATGTAATTCGAATATATATAGATATGATGCTCATGCTATGGTAAGCCAAAAATAGTGAATCTTGAGTTGTGGAAATGTGGAATAGAAAAGTTTATTTTTTTCAACCAAAATGATTATGAAAAATATCAGAAATGTAGTTAAGAGAATGGTTAACCTAACTTGCATTATCACGATTGCCCGCTTTACCAGGCTGTACAAATTTTATATGATTGATTATGGGATCAAAAGAATCTAAATTTCTCACCCTTATTTGTCTTCTATAAATAAATTCACAAAGGTGGAGATCCGAGTTTTCTCTGATACATCATGCTAATTGCATTCTCAAGTGCCTCCAACTCGATTCAATGTTTTGAGTGTGGGGTCAACGAAATTTGCAGAATTATTCCACAGTATATCCTTCGAAACTCCGACAATGCAATTATTATTTTAAATTGTTCACACTTTTATATCTCATTTAAATTTTTATTTTTATTGAGCAATTAACTCAAAAATTATTTAGATGATTGAAAACAATCAAAGTCAAAAATGACCAACTAAACCAAAATATGGATAAACTAATATGTTATTTGTTTTTGTAATGATGCGCAATATAAAACCATCATAGACTCCATTTTACCTAGCAAGTTCAAAAACGGCACCCATTCAGTGAAATTTCAATTGGACATTTTCGGAACTCCGGCCTGTCATTTCTAAAAGTGCATCTGGATAAATATACTAGAATGATATGATTTTAAATAAATTATTTTAACCCTCCACTTTTAGCATGTTCTTCAATAAAAACTTTAGACAATATTAAGCTCCTTAAATTGAAACTGGCCCTTTATTGTCTAAAAGTTTTATTTTTGCTTCATTCACAATCTCGAGGAAATAACATATTTTAAAACAATGAAGTTTGTCTTAAAATGTGAAGTAAACAAGATAGATGTGGAGAGAATATTAGTAATATTTATCTTTACTAAATAATAACAAAAGGCCCAGATAAGCTTTTTACCCATATTGAAGAAAATCTAATGAACATTTTGAATAAGGACTGATGCTACATGTGTCAAGTGCTAAAAATCGTGTATAGGAATGGAATCATTCGTATTTAGGTAAGTGAATAAAAAGTACAACTTAGATGATGATTAATCCTCAATAGAATGCCCAGAAGATAATAAAAAAGTGGATTCTTCTTATATAACAAATTCAATTTAACTTCCTATGTTAAATTTTATATGAATACAAATAAATTTAGATAGCATCGCTTTGTTTTATTTGTTTGTATGTATCTCCTAATTTTTGGATATTAGTGCCTTCACCTTTTGTAATAGTTCACTATACAAGGTGTTCCAGGAGTTCATACCAAAAACTTGGTAGACGATAGACAGACCAAAAACAATGATAGTATTTCATATAAAAAAAAATTCTTTGCGCCCTTCGTTAACGAACTAACGGGCTCTAAAGTTGGGAATTAAAAATGGTTTTTTATTTATAAGTATTAAATAGCTGATTAAAAATTAGTAAAAATTTAACTGTTTATAAACACTATAATTGTACACTTTTTGGCGTTAACATTGTGAACTCTGGTACGGACAAGTTCAATGGTGAATGCGGAAATTTTTTGGTAAATATAACTTTTTTCAGTTATAAATGCGGCAATTGACTTTTTTGAACATTGTTAGAGATACAAGTCCTCTTCTGACATACCTATAAAATTAATCGTTTAAGAGCATAGATATATAAACAAAACATGTGATTGTTTACGAAATTTTTAACGGCAATATGTAGTCTCATTTTAACCGCTGTTTGAAGAAATATATCTCATTCTAATTCTTAATGTTGCTATATGTACCATGTAATTTTTCAAATCCATAGTAATATATTTTCAACAGAAGTGTTTTTGTAAACGTGTTATTAACAAAGTAATGAAATAACGTATGACGAACTATTTTTATGAATTTACTACAGATCTAATTAAATATAATGACAAGAAGAGTATCTCTGTTTAGTATTAGTATCTGAAATATTTAATTTATTCAAATCAAAATTTACCCTTTCCTTAGTGGCGTACGGTCTGACACACCGACGGCGCTATTGCATACATCACGGGAAAGAGTGGGGTATTCAGCGTTCAAATACCTTTCAAGACCTTCACGGCGCACGCTTGGCTTTAGTATTGCCGCCGTGCCTATTGTATGTTAGAATTTTGCTATTCGGTCTGATACACCGACGCTACTATTTACGTTAGTGTTTATTTTTTTATTGGGGAAGTTCTTCGTTATTTCTAGGATTTCTATCACTAATACCAGTTATTTCAGCAATGGACTTGGAGAAGGAGAGACTGCTAAAATTAATGGAAGAAGTTCCATCCGATGGTGAAGAAGATATTGTAGAAACAAGGGAAGAGGTTAGCGAAAGTGAGCAGGAGTTAGAAAGCAATGATGAGGAAGTTGAAAACAAAGGACCCTACATTTTTCGAAAAAATAAATTTACTAAATGGGGAAAACATGCACTACAAAATAAAAACTTTAGGACCAGATCGGTGAACATAGTGAGGCATTTACCAGGAGTAAAAAGGAACTTTATGGATCTGAGAGATGCTATTTGTGTTTGGCAGCTTTTTTGTGAAGATATTCTGAATATAATAGTAGAAAATACCAACTTTATGATTGAAAAAAGAAGCATAACTACAGTAGGGAACGAAACTGCAATCCAACAAATGTTCCTGAACTAAATTAATTTTTCGGTTTGTTGTATATTGCCGCAGCTAGGAAAATCAACCATGTAAATGCAAATGATTTATAGAAAACGGATGGAAGGAGAATGGAATGGAGAGTCGCGAAGAAAGGCAAAATACTGACAAACTTGCGCCGATAAAAAATGTATTTGATAGTTTCGTGTCAAACTGTAAAAGGCCCTACTCGTTATCGGACGAAAAGTTGAAAGCCTTTAGAGGAAATTGTCGTTTTCGTCAATACATTCCATCAAAGCCCAACAAATACGGCATACAAATATTTGCCGTAGTGACATTTTATACCAATAATCTTGAAGTTTATGTTGGTAAACAACTTCCAGGGCTATTCGAGGTAGATACTAGACCATTTAGTTTAGTACAGCGTTTATGTGAACCCATTTCAGGTACAGGACGAAATTTAACAACCGTCAACTGGTTTACCAATATAGAGTTAGCCGATGAATACTTACACCCCGAACTTACATTTCCCAAAATAAAGTCACACATCAGCCGATAGCGAATCGGCCATGTTATGTCAACAACCTATTTCCGTCTCCCTCTTTTAACCCTAGAACACTAATATATCGTAAAATTGACGACGCTCGCTATATTCCGTATGAATTCGTTAAGCTCCGAGATTACCCCAGGCATGCCGCTCACAGTAGCTTCCTGCAATGTTGCCAGGTCTGGTGAAAAATCACCAAATTTGGTGATTTTAAAACCCATTTGTTGAAAACTTGTTTAAAATGCCTTATTTCTGGTGATTTTTCTGACATTGATTTATTTATGAATTTATATTTCTTAATATAAAACTGCATAAATTGTTGCATGTTTCTCAGACTATATGGGCTGTCATTGATTTCTGCTGTTTCTAGAATCCTTGAGCAATATATATTATATAATGATGCTCTCCAGAATTATTTTAGAATCGAAGTTTTTGATTAAGGATCAAAAGTAAGTGAAATCAATGATATGTTTAACAATCCACTAAATAACTATCTTCTCTTTCTTAAATACATATTACCAACTTTTACTTACCTCAATTTAGAATTTCACTCGGAAAATCTAAAGATGTATAATCTCTAACCCCGAATGTTAAGCACCTGTACATTTATAATAAGTTGTTTTCTAAAACCAGACTACCTAAAAAATACAGATTTAGAAACTATCCCGTACCGTAATCCGCAAAATTTTCTTTCAATTGATGAAATCTATTTAGGTCCTGAAGTAGCTGCATAATTGACTAAGCACCGCTTAACATACATTGTAAAAAATAATATTAAAATAAAATGTCTGGGATTTCTATATTGAGGCAGTTAACCAGATACACAAACGGTTCCTTTTAATTCCCGTTCTGCAAATATTCAATAAACTGAAAATAATAGGTCCTCTGGTTTTAATATTTCCAAATCTTGTAACAATTAATAATACCTTGGATAGAGAGTTTAGGAAATTAAAATATTCAAACTTTGATTTTTCTTTGAATGAAATTGAATTTTGGAAGCAGCGCAAGCGTGGAAAGATTATTTTTTCAAATTAACCTAAACAAAACAAAATTGCGAAATAGATTAGGTTCCAAAACGTTAAGTGATTTTTACGCGCTAAAAGATTAATTTCGTTAAATAATAACAACTGTCTTAATGTTCCTATAATTACAGATATCAACAAGCAATAATAGTATGTGTAAATAAATTTTGATATACATAAGTATAACTACATACATTTTTTTTCAAGAACTTCGTTTAACTAATGTTTTCTTTATATAACGTTGTTATATTTGTTAGACTGTAATAAAACATGTCTGAAACATTTTATTTGGATTAATTTTAATTGTTTTATATATCTTGTGAAAACATGCGAAAAATATAAAATCTGGTGATTTTTTGCAAAATTCGGAAATTTTAAAGCAAATTTCTGGTGATTTTAAGTTTTTAAACCAGGCAACATTGGCTCCTGATCAGTCTTATAGATAAGAATGGTGAAAAGTGTTGTTCGAAATTTGTTTATTTGATTCTATAATTTGACACCTCGTCGTAAAATTTACGATATATTAGTAATTACGTTTGTTGACTTTTTTGTACTTTTGGGTAAGAAATTTTGATTTTTGTTTTTTATGTTACTCAAATAAAAAATATTATAGGAAAATGTCGAGAAAACCGTTAACGGAGAGGGAGTTTCAAGATGAAATAAAAAAAATTATGAATGTTGACGTTTCTTATGAAGATAGTGGAAGTGACTGGGAAGACAACTTAGAAGTGCAAAAGGATAGTGATTTGGATGATAGCAGTGACGAAGACAATAATTTAGACAATATTGAAGATGACGATAGAGATGAGACAGAGAAAAATGAACCAGTACAAGAGGCAAATGAACAAACTTCTGAAAGCTCGTCTAATGGTGAACTGGCGTATAGACTCACACATTGCTTTACCACCGAAGAACAAAGTAAGAGTCATAAATGGTAAGCAACAGTTCCGATTAATTCAAAAAGAACGGCTTCTCGAAATATTATACATTTTGCATCAGGAAGTAAAGAAAATGCACGTAATCTCGTACAAATAAAAGATTATTTCACGCATTTTTTTTCGGATGATATTCTTAATACCATGATTACATTCACAAACGAAGAAATTGAAAGGCAGCATGGAAAGTATTCTACAGATTCAGCTACCGTATCACAAATCAACAAAGATGAACTGCTAGCATTTTTGGCTGTTTTGAAATTTTCAGCTGCAAGGAAAGACAATCATCTCAACAGTGAGGAAATGTTTAATCCTACCACATCTTGTAGCTTTTATCAAGCTTATACGAGTTGTGGCCGATTTACACTTAAAATTATTGATCTTTACCCTGACGTCATTAATATCTGATAACATAACCGACATAATTATTAAGTGGCATCTCTTTCTATTAATAGTGAAGAACAGAACAACATAATTTGACATTTGTCGGTTATGTTATCAGATATTAATGACGTCAGGGTAAAGGTCATAATTTCAAGTGTACCTATTTATTGAATTGTATCAGGTTTATTGACGATAAATCTACTAGAGAGCAAAGAAAACAGTCCTATCCTTTTGCTCCAGTTAGAGAAATCTGAGAACGTCTCTTAGATATCAGCAGAAACTCCTATACTCCATCATCCTACCTTACAATAGACAAACAGGTTTTTGGTTTCAGAGGTAGGTACCCTTTCCGCATGTATATCCCCAATAAGCCATCAAAGTATGGCATAAAGATCGTCATGGTATGCGACTCCGCCTCCAAATATGTGACTGATGCACAACCGTACTTAGGGAAGAAAACCAATACAGGAGGCCTGCCACTGGCAAATTAAATTGACAAAATGTGTCCATGGTAGGCAATCGTAACATAACTATGGATAATTTATTCATATCAATTCCTCTAGCCGATGAACTATTATAGTGAGAAAAATAAAAAATAGATCGCTCCGGAATAACTGCAGATAAAGGATAGAAATTGTGGATCCTCAATGTTTTGTTTAGATAAAATGAAAAACTTAGTGTCTTACAAGTCCAAGCGGAATAAAACGGTACTAATGTTTTCTAGTTTTCACGAAGGTGCAGCATCAGGAGTAGACACATTCGATCAGCTGTGCATTAATATGGAATGTAATCGAAAAACGCGGAGATGGCCACTGTGTCTTTTTTGGTTCTACTGTTATAATAAATACAGAATAAAAGACAAACCTCTTTCCCATTATCATTTTATGATTGAACTGAGTAAGAGTCTAACGGAGCCCTGGATGCGGCAGAGATGACGATCCCAAACTTACGACGTACCATTCGCCAGGATATCTGTAGAGTATTGAATATACAGCAAGCCGAGGAAAACCATCAACCCTTAGAACGTAAACGCACTATTTGTTTTTACTGTCCAAGCCGTCTTCGACGGATGACAACCAAATATTGTGGGCAGTGTCAATACATTATCTGTGGAAATCATAGGGGTAATGTCTGCACTGTATGCTCTTCAGAATAGCCAAAGATGATAAATTTTGTACGTCATTATATGTTAAATTTGTGATTAGAATGCACCATATTTTAAAAAATAATAATAAAAATGTTGATTGTGTATTTCATGTTTTTTTTCTACAACTGCTATGAAAAGTAGCGTTTTTCTCATAACTTACTTAATTTCAAAACCATATATTGCTCAAACCGTGGGAAATATTATTTCTCACGGCACTTTGCCCACACTACATACATTTATATGGAGAATCCAGTAGTGAATACTCGATGCCCAGCTGATTTCAGCAGAATATACTCGATGCCCAGCCGTTTTCAGTGGGTGGTCCTCGATGCTTAGACTTTTTCTACAAAACTATTTACTTATATTCTTTAAATTTGTGCAGTTGTAGAAAAAGTATAGTGTGCAACATGTGGGAAAAGAACTTTTCTCACTCGTGTGTTTGCGGCACTCGCCCTGGCTCGTGCCACAAACTTCCACACTCGTGAGAAAACTGAACTTTCTCCACTTGTTGCACAATATACTATTTCCTAAAAATCGTAATATTTACGACACATTAGTAATGATGTATGTTAAAATGATATTAGTGTTCTAGGGTTAAGAGAGATAGGATGTTTCTCATGTTGGCTTGTAAACAATTTGATTTTATGAATGAATTGATGGGATGTGTTTAAGAGATAAGAACAATTTTATGTCCCACTGCACACCTATTGGCGCATTCAAATTTTTTGGAAGCATCCTGTATTATTATAAATCGGTGCAGGCTGCTTTCGAGCCCTTCGTTACTGAACTATAGGGCTCGAATGTTGATTGCACTGATTTATTAAGAAAACAGTTTACATGAAATTCCATCATTATTTTTAGTCTACCATCTCCCAAGTTTTTGGTATGACCTCTTGGTATAGCAACGCTAGAAACTAAATTTTTCAGGGATACATCATTTTGATTTTATAAGAAAAAAATGTCAATAGTTTGTTCCAATATCAAATTTTGTATCAAACTTCAGTGAATTCTGACTATTTTCAACAATCCAACAAATGTGACATATGATATACTTCAAAATACATTTTTTATAAACTTTTAATTTTTTGAGGTAACTCAAATATATCTACTTAAGTAATACATATTTTTTTTGAAATGTTTAACACTTAATTGATTTGATCAATCTTGTAAATCTAAAATCGATTTCCCTGGATAAGTTTCCACAAACAACTTCTAAATGGCGTAGCACAGAACGAAAATTGTACTATTTTAGTATCTTCTTTTGATTGAATTATATACATTATTTCCAAATACTGAGGTTTTTGAAAACATGTGTTTGCAATGAGTCTTGTGAAAAGTTGAGTCCAGGAAAACATTGGGAGTTTCTGTTTAACATACCTTGATTTGCTATTTATTCTACAACTACTGTATTTATACAATTGAACTAAATATAAAAATAAACAATTCTAACATAACAAATTAACATATAGTACAAAACAAATGATTGGAATATTTTGTAATTGCAAGTCATTTTCGAAGCAGTCAGACCTATCTTTTGGATTTTATATTATCCAAAACATTTATTTTACTATTGTATTAAAATAGGTGAGTAATGTACAACCACTTGTACAGTTGATCAATAGAGACACATGTGCAGATACTCTCCCATATACAATGTATCTTAAACTATTTTCACATCTACCTGATATTCTAAAAAATGTCACAAGGATAATCTTTGACATATTACAAACAATTAGCTAGGTTAGATTCTTATCTAGAGTGGCCGTCTGCCTGAACGACCCTATGACCAATAAACTGGACCCAAATAGTAGCAGGAAACTGAAAAAAATTGTAGAAAACTAGCCAGAGACGTACTAAGGATACTCAACATTTTAATCACGAAAACAAATGTGATTTATTTCCTACATTTTATATCCAGTTTTATATTTCAGATTTCTGGTAAAAGTAAAATATTTCAAAAGTAACTAACAACTTAAATCGTAGTAAAGTCCAAACGGTAAATACGTTAACAAAATTCGTACAATTATAAAATAAAATTTTTCAACAAAGGGTACTACTAATCAGAAAATATCAAAGTCGATGATCTATGTCTCATGAGTAAACTTATTTTGGATTTGAAAGTTGAAGAATTTTCAAGTTGCGCACAAAAAGTGAAAAATATAGTGTGATATCACTAACGCAATCGAAGCGTTCTGGTGTAGTATTCGTCATATTAGAGTTTTCATTCCTATTACGTTGTTCTAGTTTCCATTTTTTTTAATTGTAAATATACTCTCGTCGGCACGGAAAACGTTGCAACTTAAAATTTTATGATGTTTTTTATTATAATAATTTGCAGACAAACTAAACATGTTTCAAATGTTTTTTAAAAGCAAATGAACGTTTATTTAAATTACAAATTTAAAAAATTTATTACAAAAAAGCACAAATTGGTGTCGTGACAAAATTACTTTCAATTAAGCTTACTTTAAGCCTTTATCTCTGATAAAATAATAACATGGAGTCTATGAAGCTTTTAAGCATATTTGTGTTGTTGGATATGTTGCTCGCCAAACGTACTCCATGAAGACGTCCTCATATGATGATACTTTGCCGTAACGTCGCCGTAAATCCCGTTTAATACAAGGCCAAGATATTTTGGGTATGTGTATTTTCATCATTAGAATTTGCAAAGTTCTGAGAATGATTTACAGTATGATGGTGAAATCCTAAATTTTGTAATTGGAAATACCCACACCACATATCTGTTGTAATAATTGTCCCAGGAAGAACACATCGTTGAATTAGTGCACAAGTGTTGCTGCATCTCTATATTCAACATATTCGAAAAAACACTGCTTTGTTTCACGACAAATTCCTCCTAATACCCATTTTGTTCTAGTAAGTCGGCCGCTGCTGTACTTTCTTTTTCCAAAAACACTTTCGTCAATTTCCACCGTTCTTCCAGGTCCACCAATTGGTTCACCAGTTTTTTGAATGTAGGCTGTATTTATTTCCCTGAGGCTTTTCAAACAGTTTTCCTGTCTAGACTGCTTTTCTTTTTTTATTAAGCCAGGCGGATATTTTAGAATCCATATTATTAATACCTCCAAGTACTTGTTTATTGGAACTTTTACATTATCAAAAAATGTTCGGTTCCTCAAAAATACTCTTCTTCTACATCCGTTACTAGTACATCTATAAATAATTGATGTCCTCTGTTGTGTTTGTTGATTTTGCATCCTCCTCCACAATGCGCACACGGTATATCTTCAGCAAGTATATTCCAATGAATTAAAAATTGTCTGACACCAACAGCAGAAATATGTTCGCGGTTCGCGGACTATTTAAATTACTTTATTTACTAAACTTAAAATAAACACACGAAAATTACGATTAAGTATCAGAGCTACTCGGTATCAAAAAACTAATTCACTAAAATATTGAAATAGCTACAGAGATGCTGTTTTGACCGAATCGTAAGTTGAACTGAAATCTGAAATAAGAGTTGGAAATACCCCCGACTTTTACTTGTATAATCCCACCATTATCTGGTTAAGCAGTAATTAGTATTTCAGGGAATTCTCAACTTTGATAACAACAGAAAGAATACTACTTTCTGATTTTGACAAAATATATAAAAGGGACGTCATGAGACACAGACCATCGACTTTGAGCAGAAACATTTTATTTCATAATTGTACGAATTTTATTAACATATTTACCTTTGAACTTTACAACGATTTAAGTTGTTAGTTACCTTTGAAATAAGAAATGTGAAATATAAAATGTAAGAAATAAATCACATTTGTTTTCGTGATTAAAATGTTAAGTATCCTTTATATGTCTCTGGCTAGTTATCTACAAATTTAAAAGCTGCGATTTGGGTCCAGTTTATTGGTCATATGATCGTTCAGGCAGATGGGTCTCTAGCCATTAACTGCATAGAAAACTTATTTTCTTTTATGATCCGTTTGTCAAGTTATATAGAACATTTTGAATTGTATATAATTTGTTTATCCAAAATAATTAATAGGAATGCGCCAAAAAAATTAAATTAAAGTTTTTACAATATTTAACAAGGTAAAGCTGTCAATTAGCAATGGTATATTTCACAAAACACACCTATTTTAAAATATTAATCAATTCAATTTTAATAATCAGAGCTAAGAAATCTCCCAAAAAGTAAGTACAGTTTTGCTTTAAAACACTGGTAAGTTCAAATTTTGAAATAGTTATTTGTAAAACAAGTGTCACAATGACTCGTTGTGTAACGAGCGCAAATCACGAGTACTACAGAAAGTCATTGAGGCAGAAGTTTTACACAATATTTTTAATAATTCGCATTTATTTAATTTTTTAAATAAAATAGAATTACATATAATCCCTGTTTTTAAACTAGGAGGAGTGGTTTGAATTTAAGTTGGCAATTCTGTAGATTCCTGATTGGTCAGATCACAGATGGTTTTATTCAGCACTTCTGACTTTTGACATATTATTACTGAATAATTGTGTAAATTGTAAACAAACTTTCATTTAAGCAAACAGAGGATGATTATTTGTTTAAAAAGGAGCTTCTTCCTATATGCTCTTGTGATCTATTTATAGTATATCATGAACATAATTATTTCTGTAATACATCTTCATATAGATATCTGGTAATTTATCCCAAAATTCGAACGTTATGTATACCCTCAGATTAACAAATAAAATAGATATGTTTGTTTTGACTTTTTCCTGCCCCAAACATTGAGTCACATTCTAACCTCACTTGCGGGACACTTCCACCGCTTTACCATATTTACAAATCCTCTTTAGTTGCAGGAAA
Organism: Galeruca laticollis; assembly: GCA_963921935.1. Classification (NCBI taxonomy): domain Eukaryota; kingdom Metazoa; phylum Arthropoda; class Insecta; order Coleoptera; family Chrysomelidae; genus Galeruca; species Galeruca laticollis. The sequence continues at coordinate 28,597,280 of OY998181.1, forward strand.
AAAGAAATTAGACGTTTAATTGAAAGTTTGTTAAAAAGTTATGCAAATAAAAAAAAGTCATACTAATTTCTGCATTTGAATCGCAGCTTTTAAAATTAATTAATAATACTTGAATTTTATTTAATAAAGGCATATTCTTATATAAATTTTAAACAAGAATTTGTTGTATCCTTAATTACCTTTATGGTTATAACTAAAAGTGGCAGCATTGCTCAAGATTTCAGTACCCGTTAAATGTGTCAATAGTAATCTATTTAGTAGTTTTGTCCTTGTTCAGTTACCATATAAAGTGAGATGCAAATATCGTCAGAGTGTGAACGACGATCATTTTAAATACGCCATAGTATTGTAGTAAATAATGTCAAACGTGGCTTGTTTATACTAGCGCCATTACGACTAGAGAGTAAACATCTAAGTTCTTTCGTTTTGATGTGTTTTTCAAGACTTTTTAGTGTGAAAATAAACTTTTAAGTTAATTAATTTAATGTTTTTGGATTATCATGGTTCGTCGGTGCCAATTTTGTCAGATAAACAGCCGAAATTAGCAATGCCATGTATCTACAATACCATCCCCACTTTTTGTAACTCATTCATTACTTCACTACTGGCGTTTAGAATTGTTGGCCGCAAAAATAAACGTGTTTATGAATGAATAGCCCTCTATATGTTTATTATTACTCTAAGTGTATACCTATATATAAAAATAAACAATTGACAAATCATTGATAAATAAACGTTAGCGTACTTTATTCATTAATATTTTTAACCCTTAATTCGACATCTGAGTCCCAGGGACTCATGTGCAAGTTTTGTTCTCGCATAACTCCCACCTTTTTGCCTCGAGCGTGCTCTGCGTTTCAGTAGCTTTCTCCAGTCGTATCGTTAATCGATAGTCGTGCGGGTGTGTCTAAGCAGCGTTGTTTGGGGTAAGTATCACGTGCCAATGAGTCCCTGGGACTCATGGTGTAGGTTTACGTTATAACTTTTATTCATGGTACAGTTTAGTAACACTGTATTTATTTAATTCTAGATCACAATATGGATAGAAATTTACCAGGACCTAGTTCTGTTAAAATTTATGGCGATAATTACGAGTCTGTAGTTAACGGATGGCTTCAAGAGTTGGAAAAATTAGATGATTCGAACTCAAATACAAGTATTGAGCAAAAACAGCCAGATGATGATATTGTGTCTGACACTGATGACGCTCCGTATATACAAAGTGACCATGAATCAACATCAGAGTTATCAGGTGATTCAGATACAGACGATTTTGAGAATATAGCGCCATCAGAAACAAATTACTTTTATGGAAAAAATAGGTTCAAGTGGTCGAAAATTGCACCGGCACGTAACGTGCGCACTCCATCGCACAATATCATTCGTCTTCCTTGTGCCAAAGGACAGTTTCGCCAAGAAGATTTACTAAGTCCATGCGAATCATTTCAGCAAATTTTTGATCAGCAAATGCTAGATAATATCCTTACGTGGACTTATAAAAAACTTCAAAATATCAGATTGAAGTATCCTAATGATGTTAGTTTTCGAGAATGCACAATCATTGAGCTAAAAGGATTGCTTGCTCTTTTGATCTATAGTGCAGCTTTTAAATCCAATCATAAGAGTATTCTTGCGATTTTCGCTACAAATGGTTCGGGCCGAGAGATATTTAGAGCTTCAATGAATATTAGAAGATTTTGTAGTTTGCTTATAGCCCTAAGATTTGACGACTTTGAAGATCGAGAAGCACGTAAGGAAATAGATCCGGGTTGTGCTGTAACAGAAATTTTGGAATTGTTTAACAAAAATTCACAAAAATCTTACACTATTGGGGCTAATGCAATGGTGGATGAAATGCTTATTGCTTTCCGAGGCAGATGCAAATGTAAAATGTATATGCCTAACAAGCCAGCAAAGTATGGCTTAAAAGTTCAATGCTTGGCCGATGCATGAACCACCTATGTCTATAACACCTATTTGTATACTGGAAAACACTCTGACGGAAAAACTCTTTCCCAAGAAGATACAAAAAAACCAATTCCAACACAGGCAGTGATTCGGCTGTGCACACCCATCTTCAATACGAATCGAAACGTAACTACGGATAATTGGTATTCGTCAATGGAGTTATTATCAACATTGAAAGAAAAAGGCCTAACTACGATTGGAACTCTAAGAGAAAACAAAGGAGAAATCCCACAAGAATTTCTTCCACAGAAAAAAAGACCTGTTGGTTCGTCGTTATTTGGGTTTACAAATCAATGCACGATTGTTAGTTACGTACCGAAAAAAAATAAGGCTGTTATTCTCTATTCATCAATGCACCACGGTGATGAAACTAATGAAGTGACTGGCAAACCTGTAATTATAGATGACTATAACAATACAAAAGGTGGTGTTGACTCTGTCGACCAAAAGTGTTCGGTGTACAGTTCGAGTCGCAGAGCTAACCGTTGGCCCATGGCTATGTTTTATCGAATATTAGATATGAGTGCTTTGAATGCATATATACTTTATCAGAGCCAAAAAAATGCTACAAACCTTACAAGGCTTAATTTTTTAAAAGGTTTGGCCTGTGGTCTCAATGAAAACAATATAAAATCACGCCTTTATAATTCAAAACTTCCGCGTCAGTTACGTAATACTATTTCAAATGTTCTAGGTGAGCCAATACCTACTAATATAGATGAAATACCATGTGATAAACTACCGCGTGACCAAAGAAAATATTGTTTTTAATGTCATTATAAAAAAAGAACAAAAACTGCCTATCTTTGCTGCAAGTGCTCAAATCCCATTTGCCTATCTTGTTCTAAAAAGGTATGCCTTAGATGCGTTGCTGAAAAATGAGGGCTTAGTAATGTGCTTGCAGGTTTTTTTCTATAACATGTTTATTCATTTTTGATAGTTTTCTTTTAAGTATTGGACTTTTATCTAAGGCTTTTTAAAGAAAAAAGTTTTTATTTTCTTCAATTTTTTTTATATCCTGTTAACGATTACTGGTGACAGTTTCGCCACTTTTTTTTGTTATTTTTTTTATTTTTGTAAATCTAGGAAATAAATTTTTATTTTGTTTTGTAACCCATAAAATGTTATATATTAAGAATATGTTTTTTATAATAAAGTATTTTGGTTACATAAATTTAATTTGAATTTATTATTATTTTTTAAAATGTGAGTCCGTGGGACTCATAGTGTCGATTTAAAGTTGTACCTTTCACGTGTCGAATTAAGGGTTAATATATAATTCATTCTAATTTAACTTTGAGAACATTTAATATAATAATTTGCTAGCTAGAACAACGCTAGACCATTTTATTTATAATTCGTTTCAAGGTTGAAGTCAAATGTCAAATAAAAATATAACTACATACAATAACCGACTGTACACTAAAAATTATTAAAAAAAGTGTTCAAAGAGCTTCATTGTGGCACTGTAAACAATGTTATAATGATGTCTCTTTTATACACGAATTATAAAAAAGCAATTAAAAGTGCTTTAACAGTTTTGTCAATTTTCATCTTTTTCATTGTCTGAAGTGTGTTAAAAACCAGGTTATTGTCTTCATGACTGAAAGCTGTACTGAATATTCAGCCTTTTATACTAATTTTTTGACGCCTAAAAAGTCCATGAGAAAGTATATTTGGCTCATTCAAATTGAGTATCGAGAAACATACTTTTGATATGAATTGTACAATAAATTCAGAAACATTAAAAAATGTATCCAATAATATACAGACGAAAGTACAGAAATAGTCAGATGCAACTATTGAATTAGTTTAAAAATTTAAAGAATTGCAGGAAAAAAAACTATATTTTCATGTTTGTGAAATTCATAAAATTCATTGGCACATTACATTAATAGTACTGATCAAAGGATCCAAAGCCAGACCCGGTTGTATCTATCTTTTTAGGCTTTAGAGGATTCTGAAGTTCTCTTGTATCCAAATCATCAGTTTATTTTTGTTTCTTGCATACTTTTCCCTATTTACTTCATTTGATTGATCCATTTTCTCCTCTGTGTCTTTTTTTTAAATTCGTACACTCTGCTTCTAATATTTTTCTTACTATCCTTTCCAGTTCCATTTTGATTATATGTATATCTCAAATTAAATAAATCATTAATATTTAATGTTTTTAGTATGAACTTACATATAAAACTTTGATCCTACTTTATTCCCAGTTAGGAATTGGAGGAAAAACTAAATTTTTAAGACATTGTTTCCACAGTTTTTATAATTTCATTTTTTATTAATACACAAAGTAGTAATTAATACCTTTTAAAATAAAGGTTTTTGTAGTTTACATTTTTCAAGAAATTGCTCAGCTCTGTTACTGATGTTATCAAGAATTATAGAAATCGACTGTATATTCTTTTAAAGTGATTATAAAGAAATAGTACAAAGAAATATTCATAAAAATAGATATAACATCAGAACATATGTAAATATTTTACTCCAATGTTCTCAAACATACAATTTAAAAAAACATTTGACATGAAAGCAGTACTATTTCGAAAATAATGTGTACACTGTTCGATAGATTATAAAAAGTAAAGACCACTCTAATACTTTTCGACTGAATTAAAACACTGGTTTACAAAATCTCCCAGTATTTTAACGACATAAAAAATTAAAATATCACAAAACGTCGTTATTAAAAACAGAAAATAAATACTAACGATGCAAATAAATTTTACCCTCAATTTACAATTAAACAAACATGAATTCGTACTCTACAATAAATGAAGTTATTTAAATAAATAAATAAAATGATTATTAAGTTTGTTGAGCTAACAAAAATCAGCTGCAAAAAAGAAAAAACATTCAACTCTTAGGAAAACACGAATATTGTTTTAAATCTGACCCTTTGATACTGATCAAACTGATATAAATTAGAATTACATAAAATGCCTCAAAAAATAAGTTCCAATATTTATATGTTGAAGTTGAGAAAGTAGTTTTTATTTTTATTATTTAATAAAGAGATTATAAATAATCCACTGGGTCTAATCCCATGAAACCAAGTTTCCAGATTCACATTTACATGTAACTTTGAAACCAAATGTTTTCAATCAAATATGAAAAATAGAACTCAAATGAATGATGATTAGTTATTTGGTGAGCACAAAGTGTGATGAAATTTTACTGAATGTATCTTAAAGGAAGCAATACTTTCATGTAAATTTGATTTAAAAAAAGGATCTGACTTTTTTTTCTTAAGAGTGTTCAATTAATAATTATGCTAATATTGAAAGCTGTTTTCAGAATTGTTCAATTAATAAACTGTTTCACATAATTTGAATTTTCTTTTGCCACACCCAGAAGCAAATATTTTCTACGCCCTTAGCAAAATATGATTTATGTTTATTTTTAGGATTGAGGTTAGTAAGAATAATTTAAATTTGTATACAAAACTAAATATTACAATATAAACTTTCATAATTTTTTTAAACCTACCAGTTGGTGAGTCATTCAGAGTATTCCAGTTGATAGATTGTAATATTCGTTTCCACAATAAATGAACAATGTCAATTAATAAAAACTATCTAGGTAATGGTAAGCCAAAAATGTTAAAAAATAAAAGATTGTCCAAAAAATAGTAGCAGAATAATTCAAAAGAAATGTTGGGTAAACTTTATTTCTATGTCTTTCTACTATATGCCTCGTAGAATTTTCATTTATCTTCTCTACTTCTTCCTGTTGCCATCCCATCAATAGCTACTCGCAGAAAATTATTTTTCAGGTTACGCCCAATCAAGCTACAATTTCATCCTGTCATAACTTCACTTCTTACCTTAATTACACGTTTCTGTACTTGTCTGCTAGTACACCAGAAATGCTTATTCAATTCTCTTTGCATCTCATATCAAGGTAACCTTTGTTTTTTGAAAAGTTTGTAATTTGTAATCAAATTGAACTTCTAACTACAGTAAGACCCCGCTTAACGCGTAGGATACGTTCCATCAAAATAGAGCGAACTGTGAAACAGCGCTAAACGAGACTATCTTAACACGTAAATAATGGGGTTAGGGGAAGATGGATAGAAAATAGGTTAGGTATTAAATTTAAAAATTATGTTTTTTTTAATAAAAATAAAATCAAACATTTATTTCTTACAAAAATAAAAACAATTTAAACTTCTAAAAACAAATAAAATTCTAAGTCAGTAAAATAATTCAGTCTATTCTGTGTTTCCAATTTTCTGCTTTTTTTGTCAAGAAGGCATCTAATATAGTTTGCGTTTACTTTTGTGTTCCGATAGAAGTTGTTCATAAGTGGATAAAGCATCAATAACAACCCGTCTTGTTTTTGAACTCCTTTCAAAATTTGGATTATTTTCTACAAATTAGTCCATAATATCAGTTATAGTGGTCAAACTCCTTTTTACAAACGCCATCGAATGTTCTTATTGCTCTTCTTCAAAATCACTACCATCAATGTTTTTGTTTTCTTCTTGCTCAGTTAATTCCTTGAGCTCATCATTAGAAAGACTAGCTGCTGTTTCTTGAACTATTTCTTCAACATCTTCCACATTTACCTTATCTAAACCGGTTTGTTTAGCTAATTCCAGTATTTCATCCATATCGACAGAGTTTTCAATGTCATCGCTTTTACTTAAATCTGGCCAAATGTTCTTCCATACTCCTTCAAAGATTTTTCTGTGATCTCATTCCAAAAAAGTTTTATATTTTCTACAGCATTCATGATATTGTAGTTTTTTCAAAATTCTCTTATTGATTGCTTCTGTTCTCCATCTGTTTTTTCAAACATCTGCTTAAATGTTCGCCGCAAATAATAAACCTTAAAATTGGATATAACGCCTTGGTCCATTGGTTGGATTAAGGCAGTTGTGTTAGGCGGTAAGAAAACCACTTCGACTGGAATGCATGTTGTTAAATCTGATAAATTTGTTGGGTGGCTTGGAGCGCTATCACTTAATAGTAGTGCTTTTTGTTCAAGTTTTTTAATTCCGCAATAACGTTTAACAGACGGGCAGAACTGTTCAGTGAACCAATCCTGGAAAATTTTCATAGTTATCCATAATTCTTTATTGGACTCCCAAATTACAAGTAAAGTTAATTTAGATATGCCTTTCATCGCTCTTGGTTTTTTGGAGTAGTAAACTAGTAGTGGTTTTAATTTGTTATCTCCGCGTGCGTTACCACCCAGTAGCAGTGTTAAGCGATCTATTGCAGCTTTAAATCGTGGTGCTCGTTTCTCTTCACGGTTTAGAAATGTTCGTTTTGTCATTCTTTTCCAAAACAGGCCTGTTTTATCAACATTATAAACCAATTCTGGAGGATAGTTTTCTTGTTCAATTGTTGTTTTTAATGTCGCTGGGAATTCAGCCGCCCCTTTCGTATCACCACTTGCTGCTTCTCCCGTAATCTTTATGTTGTGAAAATTATTTCGATGTTTAAATCTATTAAACCATCCTCTCCTAGTAATGAAAGTTTCACTTGTGTCACTTGCCTCAGCCTAAGCTCTAGCTTTTTTTGCATTATGATTTTATGATAGATGGGCTTAATGGCATATTGCGCTCAATTTCGACGTCAATCCACATAGGCAGGCGTTTTTCGTTATTTCTAGAACAGGTAATTCTAGTTGCAGAGCTGGACGTAGTTGCAGTAGCCGATGACAGTATTCTTTATTTTTAAGAATTGTCCTTATTGTACACAACTACACTGTTTCGGATATGTTATGTACATATTTGGAAACCCAGCGCTGCACACAAATTCGGGTAATCCCCGTAGTGCTGCGAGCAATTTCGGGAAATTCCCGGGGTGAAATAAAAGAATGCTAAACCGAAACAGCGTTAAGCTCTGTTATTCAGAAGTACCAATGTGCACCAAATAAAAAAAATAAAAAATGACAGTTAAGAACTGTCGACAGAAGTGAAAACTCAAAACAATGGAATATCTGTGTTCTTTTTTAAATTTTTAAATCAATTATAGTTTAATTACCTAAATGTCAATACTTTTTTTATAAATTTCTAATAGTGAAATTAAATTATATAAGTTAATTATCATTTTGAAAAAAATTACAAGACATGTATTTTATTTCTGACAATTTAAGCAAATAATTTTGAAATTTAAATTTGCTATAAATTATCTTTATAGAATTTTCAATTTTGCGGATATCAAATATTAGAAAAATAAATAATATTGAAGTTTTATAAGCAAATAACATTCTTGGAAATATTCGACAATAAATGTTTAGCTTTTATCATTTATTTTTCTACACAAACAAGTATATTGAGTACCCACTATTGTACTGCACTGTGATTATACCATTAATTAATTCAAATAATGATTATGGCAACCACCGATCACCGGTGAAATATCGCTATTACCGATATATCGCCCAACACTAAGCGCAATACATCAGGAGCATGTCGAGGTCATGAGTATTGCACTAGCGAATGCGGAGAGTATGCGAAAACTATTCCCAGGCGCGAGAAGTCCCAAACTGGACACGACAGCATCGGCGCGAACTATGAAATATATTATTATGGTGCATGTTTGTGTATAATTTGTTCTTCGCAGTATATACTGAGTATATACAGGGTTGTGAAAAAAAATTCTGTATGACCTAGTTGACTGGCTTAGAAAAATAAAAATTTCAAATATCGTATTATTTGGGAGTTTTAAAAATAGTAGTTATTATACGATTTTCATAAGAATCTGTAATTACAGGTCTTCAGTCACGACGAATCCAATGAGACTATAGGTTTTCACCCATCAATTTTTTTTCAAATAGTTTACTTGAAGAAATTTCATAAAATATTTCTTAATTTCTATAATAATGAGAATTTCGAAAAATTGATTCCTCGAGTCAAAATTCATGGTATTAGATAATTTTTCCCAAAACATTTACTGTATATCAACATTTTCAAACTTTTATCCAGGACCTCGAAATTTTTGAAAATTTTTCAACATGCCTCCATATAAAATTCTGTTATTCCGAAATTATAGAAGATATCGATTAAATTCTTATACCATTCGATAAAGGAAAGATGCATCTTAATTACTGACTATATTTACTTTCTTCCATTTCATATTTGTAGGAATTATAGAGGGTTAAAGACGGACTAAAAATGTTTCTAATACATTACCATAAAAAATTGTGGTAGCTACGTTTATGAGTTGAAAGGACTGAAATTGGTGAAAATCGAAAGAGGAGCGTTCAAACTATTATAAAAAAATGCAGCAACTTTCCACAGATATTACAAAACGAATTATAAAACATCAAAGTTGAAATTTTTTATGCAAAATCTCAATTTCGTAGGATAACCCTTGATGAAATTTGAAAAAAATGTTAGATTCGATTCCGATGATATTTTGCAAATATGGGATTTTTGATATGAAGATTTCAAAAATTGGTCAGTTGTTCGAAAAAAATTATCTCGGGTGAAAAGTGAGGAAATTAATAAATGGAAATTTCCAGAAAACTATACATCAAAATTGATAACTGTTTTGGATTCTACGACTCGACAAGCATGTTATTGTATAATTTTTCTCATACATTCACTAAAAACCAAAATTTTTAATTTTTTGGCTCGAAAAGAAAAATTTTTGCAAATTTTTTGACATGCTTCCATAAAAAATTTAATATTTCTGAAACTATGCAAGGTGTCGTCTTCACTCTTACATCATTTGATAGAGGAAAGATGCATCTCAATTACTGATTTTATTTAGTAACTTCCATTTAATATAATATAATTTAGAAATTTTTGTGAAAATTTACCCTACAAAAATTCGTTTATGAATTGGAAAGACAGAAATTGGTAAAAAACGAAAGAGGGGCGTTAATATTATTATAAAAATAAACGGTTTTAAAGATTAAAATTAACTTTTAAGCATCTGTGAGATGTTCTGAACAATATTCTATTATAAAATTGTTACTTGTATACACTTCAGGGGATGAATCGTGCTAACAAACCGAAATTTCTCCAAAAGTAACCAAAAATGTAGTGTATCTGGATTTATAGGACCCGCTGTACTTGCTCTAGTCAGTTGTAAATCAATAAGGTACATCTGTGAGACCCTTGAAAAATATCCAATTATAAAATTGGCCACTTGTATACACTCCGGAGACTGTATAGTGCTAAAAACCCGAAATTTCTCCAAAAATGACCAAAAATGTGGCACTTCAGGTACCATAGCACCCGTTGTACTCGCTCTGGTGAGCTAAAAATCAATAAGGTTCATCTACTGATCAATATTCAATCATAAAATTGGTCACTTGTATACACTCTGTAGGCTGTATCGTGCTAACAAACTGAAAATTCTCCAAAAATGACAAAAATTTGGTACTGCAAGTACCATAGCACTCGTTGTACTGGCTTTAGTGAGCTGAATATCAATAGGGTTCATCTTTAAGACGCCCTGAATAATATCCAATCATAAAATTGGTCACTTGTATATACTCCGGAGGCTGTATCGTGCTTACAATCTGAATTTTCTCCAAAAATGACAAAAATGTCTTACTTAAAGTACTATAGCACATGTTGTACTGGCTCTGGTGAGCTGAAAATCAATAGGGTTCATCTGTGAGATGTTCTGAATAATATTCAAACATAATATTAATGACTTGTTGCACTCCGAGGCTATATCGCGCTAACAAACAAGTTTCTCAATAAATTACAAAAATGTCGTACTTCAAGTACCATAGCACCAGTTGTACTGGCTATAGGGAGGAAAGTCAATAGGGTTCATCTGTGAGATGTCCTGAACTATATTCAATCATAAAATTGGTGACTTGTTGCATTCCGGAAACTGTATTGTGCTAACAAGACATGTAACGAAAAGGGGCCGACGACAACAACGATATACACACAAGATTTTTTTTCTAAAAACCAATTATTAGTGTTCTTCTTGCTCAAAAACGTAAAAAGAACTCAAAAAAATCGAAAATTCCAACTTTTATGGGGGTAAACCAATACTCGCATATTAGATAAGTTGGGCGGAAACGTAAAAATACGGCATTTTTCCACCGATATTGCAAACCGAGTTATAAAACAATAAAGTTGAAATTTTTATAGCAATATTCTCATTTCCAAGTATCGCTATGGATTGAAGATTGAAAAAAAGTTGGTTCTAATTTCTATCAAATTTTGCAAAGGGAATCCAAAAAATTTGTCAGTTCGAAAAATAAATTATTTGAAATGGAAAATTATTGAAAATGAAATTTTATGGAGAATTATATATCAAAATCAAAAACTGGCATGTTTTTTAGATTCTGATATTTTTATTATAGAAGCAAAGATGATTTAATTTTCATTCGATGATTGCAGCTAAAGTCGTCACACTAGCGACTTATATTTTATACTGCTTTCATATGTCAGTGGATTATTGTAATAAATCGCAATCATGACGCAAAGCTATCTCGAAAAAGTTGGTTTCCATTTGTGGGCTGTTGTTACCCAAAAAAATAAATAGGTACCTCAACCTATGAATTTTGAGATAATTATAAATACGCTGTTATCATTTAGTCATTTAGTATTAATAATCATACCTGGATGAAACTTTTTTGCATGTTTACTCAAATTAAAAATAGCACTAAAGCTTTTTTGACATTGGGAACATGTGACAATATCCATTTTTTAAATATCTTCAACACACAAAACACAATAAAATATTACATACAATACGCCACAACAACATACCTATACAGATGCTGTGACAATTACTATTAAGGAGGCAATATACAAATTGAAAATCAAACGATTTCTTTCCCGTCCATACTTTTGGCGGACTTCGGTTGAATTCGCAAATTGTTCATGGTTGTGGTTGGGAATAGTGTTCGCATGGTCTCCGCATCCGCTAGTTAGTAATGCAAACCTATAAGCTTTTCCCCTATCAAACATTGCTCAATGTGGCCAAAGAAGTTTTCACTGCAAAAAATATACATGGTGATTGACAAGTTAAAAGAAAAGCATGGAATAGACTAAATGACCCATAACCACTAACTTGTTATATATCTACAGTTAGAATAGCGCAAATTGGTTTGTAGTGTTGAAATATAAGTATGTATATTTCCATCAGATAAATTTAATTATTCTGCAGCAATAAGATGGTGTTAGATGTTAAAAATTACTGAATGAAATTATTGAAAATATCCTGATAAAATTATATAAAACAAATATATTTACTTAATTGTAATAAAAACAAAAACTCTTACAAATTGTTCTAAAAACATTGTTTTATACGGGGTGTCGCCGAAAGTCCATAGACACCTCGTAAATTCAGGCAAAATAATGTCATTAATGAGGTACAGAATTTTGAAGTTTTAATTAGATTGCTTTGAAGGGTATAATCTTGTAGAGCATTTGTAAAAGTATCTTCATTTTCTAGTTCCATTGTTTCATGTGAAAATTAGTGAGCAAAGAAGAGAGACATTGAATGTAAATTCTAATTGCTTTTATTATTTTAAGCATTTTTTATTATAAACTATAAAATTAATTGTATTTTTATTATCAAATTGATTGAACTTGTTTGAAATAGCCAAATTTTTTCCAATGGAAATATTCTAATAATAATTAAGAATAATCTTTAATTAAAAAGTGAATAAATTTTTTAACAATTACATGACGGTATTTTTCGACTGGACCTCAATTTTAACGTGGTGTAAAGAAATCATATAATGATACTGTGGAAAAATTATCAAAAATGGAAACAACCAAAACAAAGATTCTTCCATTATTATTTTTACTATATATATTTCTTCAATGAGCACATCGGTCTTATGTAAATTTCGATCTTCTTTTTAAGCCTTTTTACAAATGTAAGTGGCATAAAAATGAGTATCAAGAATGTTTATGGTTTTTCATTAAAATATTTTCTTTTAATATTCAAAAACGCAACATAAAGGTATCAAATAAACATATTTTTTTTTTAATTTTAACAATGTATTTAGCTAAAAACTCAACACCTCATTTCTCATACTGTTTTGTGCAATTCCTCTGTACAACTACATGTCTGTATTCATCTTTGATAACATCACGTTATTATTAAAAATGAGACTTTTCATAATATGTTTTAATTTGATTAAAAAGGAATCAATAATACTTAAAAGAGCTGTCTAATAAAAACAGTAATACAAATTTTTTTCTAACGAACAGTATACTTTTATCGAACAGTATACTTTTATCGTGTATCAGCTAGCACATATAATATTTAAATTCTAGCACTTATCGATATTTTAAAAACTTTGAAAGAAAAAGACAAACATATGAACCCGTTAATTTTATTTCCCTACCCAAGTAAAGGTAGAATTGAAGGCAACTGTTTTTATTACCATTGAGAAATTAGAAACATGTCTTTTAAATTTAACTGTTTTGGTTCCCATATTGGGGACTTTATTTTAAAAAAAAATCGCATTTTACAAGAGGTCGCCTAATACCTCCTTTTGGGGGTAAAGTTGGAATAGAAAAAATAAATTAACGTCTTCCGAGATTTGGTTTAAAATATTGCTGATGTAATAGCTCTGTTATGTTTAATGATCCAGCATTAGTAACAATAACAACATTAGAAAATGAAAGAATAAAATATTGAAAATGAAATAGAAATTCATTCATATTGTCATAACAAAATTATATTATACTGTTCAAGTTAACGTTTAATTTTTTATATGGTTCACCCAATCAAAGAATGTCTTAAAGAATTTAAAAAATAATTCTAAAGTATGTCTAAAATTGAAAATATTTCAAATACGATAAAAATATGAACATGTACTATCAAATCCAGTTCTAGTAAAATATACTTTTCAGAAAAAATAATTGATAGTTATAAATTTTGGATCAGAAGATACTTTGATATGACAATTACCATATTTGCTGTTCTAACTAGGACATAATCCAAGAAAAGTTTTTTTTTGAGTAAACGAAATGGAAATATAGTTATTTTGGGACTAATGACACCTCATATAAGCTTAAATATCAATAAAAAATTTTTAAATAAGTCTCTAATTGGCTTTAGATTGAGGCTGAGAAATATGCATCGTTTTAACAAATCCTAAAGGAGATGCTGGGAGCAAATTACTGAATACTTTTTGTTCAACATGTTTTTATATTATTTTGTTTTATTTCTGTTTTCTTAGGTCAATTAAACAGACAAAAAACTATATTTTTCAGAATCTTTGCCATAAAAATGATGAATTATGTGTAAAAAAAGTTTGGGGCATAAGTTGTGGGTCATTTAAAACGGATATCTGAGAAATGTTCTCTCAAAATGTTTTACAAGAAATAATCTCATAAAAACAATGTAATCGTTAAAATACTAGGGTTTTGTTTGTTCAATTGATGTATCTGGACTGATGTAAAAAAGTGAATAGGAAATATTTCTTAGAAAGTTTTTTCTTTCTCTCTCTATCTAACAGAACAAGTGCTATGGGATCATTACTGGTTATAAAATAAAGGTATTTATTTCAAACTTTTTTGTAAAATTTACCGATTTCCACAGAATCATCTCAACGTTAATAGCAAGGAAAATTTAAATTTTAAAAATTACTTTTCCCGGTACACTATAACTAAAACTTATAAAAAGTCACTGTATGTCACAAAATAAATATGTTTCTCAAAATAAACCATTTATTCCAAACATTTTTGTTAGATTATAAAGAACTAAACCTGGAAAATAATATAAACAAAATATATTTTGGAAAAGAATGAGGAAAATTGTTTTTCAAGTCCTGCTGACATTAAAAATCTTTTTGACATTCTTTAGTTGAATAAACTTCAATTTAGAATTTATTTAAAAAAAAATCGATAAGGTGCTTTTTATTTTAAATTACATTAAGTAGGTAATATTGTTTTTCAAATATGTTTTAAATATTTACTGACATGATGATGAATTTACAAAATGGTGGAGATGAATGATGTGGAAAAAACAATAAAATATTACAGTTCTAAAATATAAAACAATATACAACTATATATAATTACACAAAATTTTACCGGATGATTATCTTAAACATAACCCCCTGCAAATTAAAATATTTGAGTTTCGAAATTACGTGAATATAAAGATCAACTTCCCAAATTTAAAATTACCTAAAATTTCATTTAAATTAATAATTAGTTTGTATACAATGCCTTAACATGATTTTTTTAAGATAAAAACGTAACAATTTTTTAAACAAAAAAATAATCTATTTTTTATAAAAAGTTTCAAGACATAATCCAAAATAATTTTTTCACTATAATTTCAATTTAAAAATTTGGAAAAAATGTCAAATTTAAAAAAAACAGGTTACGCCATTGGTGCAACTAAAACATAAGCAAATACATTATTATATAACTAATTCTTTTTCCTATTTATCGAGATCTGAAAGTATTTGAATGAGTTTATAAATAATTAAAGCTATTTTTTACAGAGTATCGCCAGCTTAAAAATATCACCCGGTACAAGATAACTGCAGTGTTCGCTTGATCACACACTTCTAGTCTGGCACATTGAGTATCGATTTTATTTTATACACGTATATCACAACTTTACTTAAAATTTTTTAGGCTAAGTCACCTTAACCGCATCTCGAGTTAAAAATTACACTCTCATTTTTTTAACTTCATCAATTTGTTACATATGGGTTTTTTTTGTTTTTTTTTTCTAGAGTCTTCTTCAATAAAATTTGCTTGGTTGCAGAAGTAATTGGGCTTACAAAATGCAGCAAGACGTCGAACAGCAACTACTGTTACCGCCCTTGCTTTTTTGTCGTTGATCTGGAAAACAAACATAAAATAATTAATTTTGAATTTTAATTGAAAACCGTAGTGCAAAAGCGGACAAGTCCAGTAACGGATTTAGGCTTAGGCTCGCGAGGTTCAGACCTATGGCGGGAAAATTATTGAGGAGGCAAAAATTTGTAATCGATTTTGTTTTCTATCAACTGTAAAATCGAATTTTAATACTTCCTTTTCTTACTTTGTCAATATTTAAAACTTAGAATTATTTTTTAAAGGGCGTCAAATTACTCTGGCATAGGGCGACAACTAACCTAAATCCGTTACTGTACAAATCCATAATTGTCAACAAGCTACTATGCGTTTTCCAGAGCGTAAGTTATCATTGAAACTACAAACAAATCCATTGTTCATTGAAAGTAAGGTTGCCAACTCTGAAAATGAGTTTTTCGAGATTTATGGGAAAAAGTCGGGACTTCATGTAAAACGGTTTTTAATCAACATACGATACAAAATGTTGTTACAATACAATTTCTACTTTACTTTAAACAAGAACTTAGAATAAAACTCAATAAAAAATAATTTGAGTTGCCGCAAAATGGTTCTTCATAAAAAAATAGTTCTAAAATGAAATATAGGTATCAACAAATGAGAAGTAATCGGGACAAATAAAATGTAGGGAAAATGATAAGGAAGAGACCGGAAAAAACAGAAAGTTGCTGAGATATTAATTTTTAAGGTCAAAGGGCGCGAAGACGTGAATTTTGACGCACGCATTAAATAAAAGGCTCTACTCAACAATTACTGATGGTTTTCAATTAATTTTTTTATTGTTTTACTAATTTTTTAAAAGTTTTCTAGATATCACAGGCAACAGTATTTGACGAATGACACAAGTACACCACCAAACCGAAAAATCCCAACATAACCTAATACTACGGCACGTAAATGTCAAACCATGAAAAGTCGCTCTATATAATATACAGAATAATTTTTTCATACCAAATGTCAATTTTCAAAATGGCCGATGGAATGCGCCCCGCCCCGTCCATATGGGCAAGGTCGCTAGGCACACGACGGTGCCAAGGCCTTAGAGGTGCCTACATGGGCGTAGCCAGCGAAGGGCAGGGAGGGGGAACTGCCCCCCCTGGAAGCGAAGATAAATTAAATAATTTTTAAATTTTAATAATTATACATATAACATATTTTTCTGTTCTGCATATTTTTTTCTGTTATCTGTTTTATATACTTTGTTGTTGTGGTCGTTTGGTTGCTTTTATGAACATTTTAAAATTAATTAAGAAGCTATAATAAATAAAATTATTCCCGTGTCCTTTGCCACTAGAATATATTTCATCAGCAAAAAACAAAGCTGTTTGAAAAACTGACATAGTGCTTAATATATATTAATAGCGTTTTCGATCTATGCAATGGTGCACACCAGAATTGGATAAGAAGGAGTGTTCAATTTACTCTCAGGAGACGTCAATTTTTAGTATTCGATTCAACCAACCACTTAACAGTCGGACATTTTTGAGAAAAATGGTAAAAACATTTTCACTTTCTTTTTGTTTTCATTTAACTACATTTTTAATCCTATTAATTAATTATAATAAATTTACTCAATAAGTAGTTTTAGTGTGAAATATTTTGAAACATTCAATATATAATCCTACATCAGAATCCGAAATAAATACTCTTATATCAACTATTGAGTTGGTGTGTAAGTGCTCTTGTCTAGCGACAGTGTCCTATTTAATAGTGTAACGAAACGCCACTGGTTTTCTTCGAGTTCGAGAAAATCGAGATACAAGTGAGGAATATACGGGAACAGGCGATGCGAATGTTCTGGCTCAAAAAGGTATATAAAGTTAGTTGTCTATCCGGCGCGAAGACAGACAGTACAGTACATAGTACAGGATATGAAGTTGCATACGGCGAATAGAAAGCGAGGCACGAGAAACAAGAGGGAAAATCCGTAACAATAGTTTTACCACAGAATAAAGAAACAGAAAAGACAATATAGGTATAAGAAATTGGTTACAAAAAGGTAAGTTTAATCATTTCAGTAGAAAGTTAAATTTTTAATTAAAACTTTAGTCATTCCATTAGAAATGGACCAAAAATTTGAAAATTGGTTGCTCGACCAGCACCAAATAAAACAAAACTACCATGTAATGATAGCTTATAATGTAGATATGTTATATCCGATGTTAATTTTTGTTCAAAATTATTTTTTTCAATTGTCGGCCGTTTTTGTATCGCAACGTTTGGAAAAAATTCAATTGCAGTCCTTTACTCTTTGCTTGTATCTTTGTTAAACAATTTTTATTAGTTTTGCAAAAGATTTTGTGCATTATTATTATAATTTTATATATTTTTCATTATTATGATGCCGACTTTTTTCCCTCTAATCTAATTATAACAAAAATTACAATAATGCACCGATTTTGACAGCTGATATCTCAAATGGGACTAAATATAAAAACTTGAAATTTTCACATATTAAAGATCAAATAGCACTTTATACGTGCTATTAATTTCGTTTTGTGTTTTCAATCTAGAGAAAAAATATTAACATCAGATATAGTATATCCACACCACATTATAAGCTATCATTACATGGTATAAGTTTTGTTTTTTACTAATTTTTATACTAGGGACTAAGAACAAGAATATTAGGTTATTATTTTTAGGTCAAAAATCTATAAAATGGAAAAAAGTTCATGATGACGGTAGTGGAAGTGGAAGCAATGATTGTGATGAAGATGAAAATAAAATGGTCGGAACATCAAAACCGGAATCTATTTTTGAAGGAGGCTCAAGTAGTTCTTCAAATCTACATGAAGCTGTCTCTGGAACTGGGACCTCTAAACAAACTGAAGAACACAATGGCTACCATGAAAATGACATTGGTCGTTATGTTTTGTGCCAATAACTTGCCTTCTGAAAAAAAAGAAGGAATTGTTGAGAAACCCTTGGGTTCCATCATCCAATTACGATTTTGCTTCTGATGCCATTCACTTGAAAATAAACTTTAAGCATCGCTGGTTAGATCAATATACTCCATGGCTGATATACTCAAGTCGTTTGAAAGGTGCTCTATATTTGTATTGCGTTTTATTTCCGCCAAAAATTGCTACAGTTAAAGGAGTTTTGGGGTCATTTATGGTAAGGGCTTACATGAAGTTTAAGGATGTACTTGAAGATTATAGAAAGTACGTTGGCAGCCATTACCACAAATCTTCAACAGCTGCTGCAAAAGCATTTCTTGAAAATGCTCCTGTTGATGTCCAGTTGCAAATAGGGCACCATAAGACGATTGAAGAAAATAAACAAATATTGTCAGCAATTATTTCATGCATAATATTTTGTAGAATTCATGATTTGCCGCATAGAGGAAAAGAAGGAAATGAGAAAGTTTTCTTTGACCTTTTAAATTTGAGGATTGATTCTGGTGATGAGAAGCTAAAGAGCCACTTGGATAAATGTCAAAAAACGCAGTCTATACCTCACCAACAATTCAAAATGAGATCATACAATTATGCGGTGAAGTTATCAAAGAAAAAATAATCGAAGACTGGAAACGGGCAAAAGCTTATGCTGTAATGGCTGATGAAACAGCAGATATCGCTGGAAAATAGCACTTTCTATTAGATTAAGGTTCTATGATGAAAACCAAAAAATAATCAGGGAGGAATTTGTAGGCTACTTTGAGTTAAAATGTCAAGATGCATCTACAATCGCTAGCGTAATTCAAAGTTTTTTAGAAGATAATAATTTTTCCGCCGATAATTGTGTGGGATTCGGATTTGACGGGTGTTCAACGATGGCCGGCAAAGAGGGTGGTGTACAGGCCATTCTTAAAAAAAGTACGCTAATTCTTTTTTTTCCATTGCTTCAGCCACAGACTAAATCTTGTGGTCAATGATACTAGCAAGCTACCAGAAATAAGAAACACAATTGCAACGGTTAAAGACACAATAACCTTCTTTCGTGAATCGCCATCCCGTAGGAAATCGGTTCCAAATCTTTCAAGGCTCTGTGAGGCCAGATGGTCGGAAAAATATAAGAGCATAAACATTTTTTTAGAAAGCTTCACTGCTTTTGCTAAAGCACTAGAACATCTATCTGTCGAAGGAAACTATGCAACAAGAAAATCTGCCTACCAATTCCACTGTGCAGTTAGTAAAGCAATATTCATCTTAGGCTTAAACATAATTGCAAGATACTCTGCAATTTTGGAACCCGTTGTAAACGTTTTACAAGGTAAAAGTATCGATTTGGTTATGGTGAAGAAACATATTGATAATATTCTAGCTGTAATCAAAGAAGATCGACAAGATGTCGAAAATGTTTCTTATCATTTATTTAAAAAATCACTTGATATCGCAGAGAAAGTAGGGGTTGAGTTGTCAGTACCACGAGTCACTCAAACGCAAGTATACAGAAGTAAGCCACTATCTGAGTATGCAGTTGAATACTGGAAGCGGTCAATAATCATCCCCTATCTTGATCCTTCAACTTCGTCTTTGGATGCTAGATTCACCAACGAAACTACACCTGCTTTTGCTTTAACTTATCTTCATCCTTCAAGCATGCTCAAAATGGCTTCAAAAGATTTCAAAAATAATGCAGAATCTTTCATGGAATTTTATAAGTTGGGTGATGTCTCTGCAGAATTATATTTGTGGTACGATATGTGGAAGAAAAAGAATTTAGCAGAAGACAAATTAAAGAACATTGAAGTGGCTGCACTTTTGGAGGAAGCTAATGTTTTTTCCCTGCAACAAGGCACGCACTGCTAATATTAAGTGCTTTCCCATCCACTACTGCTACCGTGGAAAGATCACTGGGTTGTGTTTGATGAGTGTGCATCGAAAAATTTTGAAAGAAAATCAGGACTGCATAGTGAAGAAAAATGTTATTAGTATAATTAAAATCTCATAGTTTTGTTTTCATTTGTCTTTTCTTTTTATCCTAAAATTTTACATTTTGGGCGACCATGGACCATGGTTTGCCCCCCCGCCTGTTGGGCTACGCCCTTGAGCGCCTACGATCGTTGAATTTTAAAAATATTAAAACCATTTTTTGAAACATCAAGAAATCAATCAGAAATGAAAAATCTAAAAACGAGAAGAGATCGAATCAGAAACACAGATATAAGACAACAATGCGGAATACTTGATAGAGTAAGATGTGGTTTGCAAAGTAATGGACAATGATGCGCGCATGTGAAACGTATGGAAGAAAATAGGCTCCCACGCTTAGCATTAGAAGAGCAACCAGCAGGAAAGAGACTACCTGGAAGATCACATGAAAAATAGAAGGACAGTTGGCAATCCACCTCTTAACAAATAATACATAGGCAACCTGAAAATTAACATTGCGCCAGGTCTTAATAAAGAAGAATAAATTAGTAACAATGTTTTAATATAAATTGTGTGTTCAGTAGTGTGGAAAAGTGTGTAATTAGGGTGTGACTGTCTAAATAAACTTAATAAAAATCTTAAAATAATTGGTAAAAATTGGAATTCTGATGGATTTGATAAATTGGTGTTTTTACCTTGTGAGTTAGGCTCTGGAAGAGTTTCTCTCGGAACCAAATGCATCACTGTAGTCTTTCCGAAAGGTAATCCTAAAGCACCTAAAGTTACGTTACTATGAAGAAAGCGTCCTTGGTAGATGAGTCTGAGTATTTCGGCCTTCGAGACAGCTTCTTGGCACCAATCTGTAAACAAAAAGACATCAGATTGTAATTGAAATACGTCAATCGCGTATTTACTTTTAAATAAACTCAGGTGGAATAACAAAGCAACTATTTTACAAATAAATAATTATTAACATAACCTCTAATGCTACTATTTCAACTACAACCCTTCCTTCGTCACGTTGCTGAATATATATTCTTACAAATGTGCCTATGACCTTCTAAACTTTATATTTCCGCTTCTTTCTCGATCTCGAATATACATGACGTTACGTGATCTTTCTGAAATGTTTTCAATTCGTTCTTCGTGGACAGTTACATATTACAGAGAGAGATCAATAAGTTAATCTAGTCAACGCAGTCACGGATGTTAACAGGAGCTTTCAAACTTCACTGTCTTTGACCAGAAGCACAACACATTTACGTTGGCCAGGGCCATGACAATATAATAACCAGTTGATGTACCCAGCACACGACTTTACCTTATGTAACGAGGCTACCAGTTTTCAGCCAACATTTTTTTTCTAATACCTTACTTTAAAAAACTCTTTCTTTAATAACAAAAATTACATAAAACTGAACAAAAAAATGGATTCCTCGTATTAAAATACGTGATACTGCATAATTTTTTTTATACATTCATTGTAAACCACCCAGGACCTCAAAATTTTTAACACGCTTCTATAAAAAATTCTATAGTTCCGAAACTTTGTTATAGATCGATTTATTTCTTACGCCGTTCGATAGAGGGAAAGAAGATCTCAATTACTTACTATATTTGAATTCTTCCATTTTATATTTGTAGACAATATACGGGATTAAAGCTGGAGTAGAAATTTTTGTAAAAATTTGAACCCTATGCTGGAACAACGTTATTTTGCATTTAGGATCCTTCCATATTGAATTTTCTGCATCAGTGCAATCTTTATAAAACGATTGATGAATATTAATAACTGTGAAGGGTTTGTTAACTTTTGATTTTGCGATTACATCTGTCCACTGAAATGGCACGTAAAATGAGGAAAGTTTTTTGCTCATTTCTATCAGAGCGAAGTCCCTGTCACAGGGTAAGAAGCTGTGTCCACTAATTGGGAAAAAAGATATCCAGAATATCTCCATAGGGCTAATAATATCTAAGCTTTAATATTTGCAATATCATTCTTTTTTTTTTTCTATTAACATATATTAAGTCAATCACTAGGTAGGTCACTTCTTGATCTAGCCAAAATAATTATTAAACATCAGATAAGCATGAAATGAAATCTGTCATTCTGACGATGATATTTAATATCGAAACAATTGTCAATTTTCTTGGAGTTTTTAAAGAATTTCCAATATATTGTGGAGTTATCTAGAAACAGTAAGTTTCATTTAAAACAGCAAAAACTTCTGTTCCACTTGGATAAAGTATTTTCCAGTTGTTATTTTGTCCCACATATCTGTCCGACCAAAGAACAAGTTTTCTTTCCTGTCCTAGAACAAGACGTTGGAAATTTTTAGTGACATAAAATAGTAATGCCGATGATGAGATCTCAGTAGAGCCTCGATGTGCCATAACATCATTGTCGCTACACCATATCCCATGTTATGAACACAATAGTTATAGGTAGAAAATTGCCTCTGATAGAAAACAGACGAATGAGTTAAAGAACCACATAATTAGGATTTATCAAACAGTTTCGGTATCTTGTCTCAATGCTTGATAGCCTGCTTCTGTTCGCATGTGATGGATTTTATTTTCATTTTCGATTTTCCTACTGTAATGTTTTTCTTATTTATTTAAAACAGTTTATCCTGATGTTGGGATAAATTCATACAGACGGTAGGTTCACTTACTTAATTTATTCATTGACTACACTATTCACTAATTTATTATATACACATTATATACACTTACAATAATTTATATCAACACTTCACTACTTAGGCTATTTACTTGTTCGCTGTTTATATCACGAGATCACTTTATAAACTAAACTCTCCCGCTGGTCGGTCCTTTATATATAAGCGGCCTTTTTTTCTAGATAATTCTGGTTTGCGACTTACACAAAAAAAATCGCCTTTTCGGGATATTTCTCGAATGCCGGCTCAATCCTTAAAAGATCTTCGGAGAACAGGTCTATAAAAACGGTCACGAAAATCCCAATAGACCTTCTCAGAATTCGGCGCGCTCGCCATTTTTAAACTCCGTTAACATAAGGTTACAGGACCGTACTTAGTATCTACTTCGGTGTGCGAGTTCGTAACATTACCCCCTCCTTAAATGGAAGTTACTCCTGGAACTTTTGTGTAGCCGACACTGGATGTTTGAATCGGCATCTGGCCCCATTTCTACACTTTCCGAGCTTATGGAAATAACAAGGCACCGTCTTCATCGGATACTGATAACGGGGGTTGTAGCTGCAAATTAATATCTGGACACCGGTATCTTGGAAGATCACCTCTACCATGTTCCTGATGACTCGCCAATCCAACTGGTTACTCGCTATCTTAGGCATAGCCACTTTCTTCACGCTGGATTCCAACAGAGGTTTCGAAGTGCTTCCCATACATCTCGGTAGGTAGATCGGTCTTGAAATTAATTTTTAGTTACCACGTAGAAGACGTACCGCGAATTGTGTTTCAGTCTCAGTGTCTTGCCAGGGGCTGGAATCTGGTCTTCACGTTTTTCTAATTGCCCGAACTTCTTTCGAAAGACGGTTGCCAACCCTCGTGCGTTCTTCATACGGGCGGGGATGTTGTATGCCAGTGAATAATCTTCCGGGAGCGTGAACAAATCTTGTCGTTGTTCTGAAGTGACTCCATATCTAGCTTTCCCGGTACCTCCATACGCGGCCATACATTCATCGAAGGTAGGGTCAGACACATCTCGAATATGGTTTACTCCTTTCTCTAGGTCATGGTCTCCTTCGAATGGCGCTAGTCGAATTTGGTGAACTACTTTTGGTTTTCCGTTCGGGATCTTGCTTATGCGATATATAACAGCATTGATCCTTCTCTTGATTAAGTATGGACCTTCCCTAGATTTTCGTAACATTGGAAAAAATCCTTTTCTCCTCGTCGGGTTGTGTAAACATACTTCTTTTAAACCGCCTACTGTGGCCTGCGTGTCGTACCGACTTTTCATTCTGTCGCTGGCAACACGAAGATTTGTTCGAACTAATTCATGAATATCGTCCAGTCAATTGTATCACATAGTCTTCTCCAGGCCGACAGCCAAATTCCAGGTCACAAGGAAGCCTCATTTCACGCCCAGACAGGATTTTCGCAGGTGTTTCACCCGTGGACTCATTCACAGCAGATCGATAAGCCAATGCGAATAGGGAAAGATACTGGTCCCAATCTCTCTGATGGCTGGAAACTACTTTGAAGAGGTATTTTCCAATAGTCCCGTTCATTTTCTCGACCATTTCATCTGACTGTGGATGTAATGCTGTTGACCTGGTCTTTATTCCCAGCTTGTCGCAAATCTCTCGGAATAGATAGCTTTCGAAATTTCTTCCTTGGTCGCTGTGGACTTCCAGGGCACTCCATATCGGCTGATACATTCTTTCACCAATACATCTACGACAGTTGTGGCCTCTTGGTTCGGGATAGCGTAAATTTGCACCCACTTTGTGAAATAATCCATTACAACCAGTATGTATTTGCCACCATTTTTTGTCGTCGGAAATGGTCCAGCGATATCTAAAGCAATCCTTTCGAAATGGCTTCCAACACTGTTTCATGGGTGTCTTTTTCTTGCGATGTGGTCCATTACTCGTAGCACAAGTCGTACATTTCTTACACCAGTCCTTCACATTATCAGAGCTATTCATCCAATAAAACTTCTCACGGATTCGCTGGAGGGTTTTCTTCACTCCCAGATGACCTTCCGATGGACTGTCGTGTAACTTCTTTAGTACCTCAGCTACTCTTGTTCTCGGGATAACTAGCTGTGTCCTCGTCTCGGAGCCATCATCGTTTTCAAGGACTCTTTTCAACAGCCCTTCTTCCAGGACAAGGGAGTTCCACTGAGCCCAATACGCCTTGAGTGTCGGTGAAAATCTTGACACTTCTTGCCAGGTAGGTTGCCGATTTTCTTCCTTCCATTGCCGAATTTTCATTAGCTGAGGATCATTCTCCTGATCTTCTCTGATCCTGGTGGGTGACCATTTTTCGTTGACTACAGTAGTTCTTGAAACTGCAGCTTCCCTATATTCCGCCTTGTTGCAGCGGGAGCAGTCTGTTGGGCACGGCCGTCTGGACAGGGAGTCGGCATTTCGGTGACTCGCACCAGCTCGATGTTGGATGTTGAAATCGTACTCTTGAAGTCGTTCGATCCATCTAGCGATCTAGCCCTCGGGATTCTTGAAATGCATCAACCACTTGAGTGCTGCATGATCAGTCCGGATTAAGAACTTCCTACCATAGAGATACTGGTAAGTGTTCCACGGACTTCACTACCGCTAAAAGTTCTCTTCTTATGACGCAATAGATTCGTTCTGGTTTGGAGAGGACTTTACTGAAATATCCCAGCACTCTTTCGTGCTCTCCTTGGATCTGTGAGAGCACTCCTCCAATTCCTACGTTGCTTGCGTCAGTGTCAAGAATAAAGTCTCCTTCTGGTAATGGGTATTCTAATATCGGCGCCGTGGTTAAATGCCTCTTCAAGGTTTCAAAAGTCGTTTGATAAAAGCTTTTGATTATTCTGTAAGTAGAGTTAGAGGCTTGGCAATATCTCCAAACTTCCTGATAAATCTTCTATAATATGTGCAAAGTCCAAGGAAACTCATAATTTGATGTTTGTCGGTTGGTCGCGGCCATTGCTGAATGGAAGCAATTTTTTCTGGATCCACCGCCACTCCTTCATTGCTCACTATATGACCTAGGTAGTTGACTCGGTTTTGGAATAGCTAACATTTCTTCGGGTTTAACATGAGCTGGGCAGCTTGGAGTCGTTTGAATACGTCTTCCAAATTCTTCAGGTGTTCATCCAATGTTTTCCCCAGTACTACAATGTCGTCCAAATATACCAGGCATGTCTTACAAGACAACCCTCTCAAGACATTTTTCATGAGTCTTTCAAATGTCACAGGCGCATTACAGAGCCCGAATCCCGTTGGATTGCCATAATCCAGTTCCGGTGGTAAAAGTCTTCTCTTTGTCTTCTGGGTCCATTTCTACTTGCTAATATCCAGACTTCAGGTCCAAGATGGAAAACGGTTTGCTGCCGGCCAAAGTATCTAGCGTATCGTCGATTCGAGGCAGAGGATAACTGTCTTCCTTCGTCACGTTGTTTAGCTGGCGATAATCTACGCAGAATCTCGTAGTTCCATCCTTTTTCTTGACGAGCACTATTGGAGACACACATGGACTAGTAGATGGCTCTATTACTTTTTGATCTGCCATCTCTCGAATTATTTTTTCGGCTTCCTCTCTCTTCGCTAGTGGAAGTCTTCGAGCTGATTGCCTAATTGGCTTGGTATTACCAGTATCGATTTTGTGTTTGACGGCTGATGTTCTACCAGTCTTCCCTCCTTTTGGTACGAATAGATCTCTCATTATCCTTTTCTCAGCTCAATTCAAGGATTGATCAGCTACTGATAACATCTGTTCGAATCTGGTATTGGAATTGTCAGTTGCCGTTGTCTGGCGAACTATAGACGTCACTGGTACGCAGGATCCAATCTTGGTTTCCTTCTTGATGGTAATTAGGTAATCGTTCACGTTTATCACACGTACTGGGATCTCCTTAGCCGACGTAAACAATTAGTTTTCCAATTAGTATTCCTTTGCCAACCTCTTCGTCGTGGTTCCTTGGCTCCATCATAACCGGTGTACCTTCTTTCCGTTGGGGATCTTGACTCTGGTAAAACTGCCAATGTCTTCCAACTTAGGTAGTGTTTCTGGCTTGCAAGGTTTCGTTTGCTCGGTCTTCTTTTCTTCCTCATTCTACATAGTAGAAATATCGCTCTTTATAGTTGAAATTTTCTCGTCCATATTAGCAGAAATATCGTTCTTCATATTAGAAATGTCGTTCTTCATACCAGAAATTGACAAAATTAAGGTGGAAGCCTCGTCCTGAATAAAAATGTTTCTGGATCTAAGCCGTCATTTTTCAGTGCCATTTTTAGTCTTTCTGTCAATTCACTCTTCTTACCGGACGTTTCCAACTCATGATTTTTCAATTCTGCCTTTAACTCTGTCACTTTCAGGTCACTTAGTCTCTTGGCCATTATTACGTGATTATTTATTTACACTATCCCACTTCTGACACCAATGTAATGTTTTTCTTATTTATTTATAACAGTTTATCCTGACGGGTGGGATAAATTCATACACGGTAGGTTCACTTACTTAATTTATTTATTCACTAAACTACTCACTAATGTATATTATATACACAGTATATGCACTTAAACTAATTTATATAAACACTTCACTAATTTATATTCACTTGTTTACTGTTAATCTCACGATGTACAATTATCCAACTCAACTCTCCCGCTGGTCGGTCATTTATATATAAGCGGCCTTTTTTTCTAGATAATTCTAGTTTGCGGCTTATTCAAAAACAATCGCCTTTCGGTGTAATTCTCGAATACCGGCTCAATCCATAAAAGATCTTCGGAGAACATAAGGTTACAGGACCGTACTTAGTATGTACTTCGTTGTGCGATTTCGTAACAGTATATTGATTTTTCCAGGTATTCTCTAGAAAGTAAACATTATTTTACCTGAGTTTACTGTAAGTAAAACTTCTTTGTGTCGGCTGCTAAGAAGTATGGGTTTTAGACAAGTAGTTTTTACCAGTTTTTGAACAAGCAAGTGTTAAAGTGAAAATTATTTTGTGAATGGGGAAAAATGTTGAACGAGTGAAAAAAATTGATGGTCAGAACAAAAATTAGAAAGAAGCTACAATTAGCACAGAAAAATTAAAAATATCAATATGTAACATGCATAAGTATTTAATTAAAAATAATGCTTTCATTGTAAATGGCAGCGCACATAAGACAACAGAAAGGCGATTATGGAATCGCATATGATATTCGCCTTAAAAGAATTAATTTATAAGAAAATATTATTAAATATAGAACCGAAGACTGGAATATTGTGTATACTGATAAAACATACATCCACAGCTAACACGTTCAATCCAAGGAATCATACAATGTACCAGGAAAAGGTTTGAAACTAGATAGGAAGAAATTTTCTGAAGTACATGTTTAATAATGGTGTTCTATTTGCGAACATGTAAAGAAATGCGAATCTAAATGAATTAAATGTAACATTTCTCCCACCTCTAATTCAAAATTATTTATTTCGATATTTTAATAACGCGTCGAATGACCGTTTTAATATTCACAAGTCTGTTATTTAAAAGACAAATCCCAGTCGAACGCTCTCTTTTGTCTTCTACTTAACTAAGAAGTGAACATTATTCAGTCTACAATTATATTTTGTGGGAGGTGTATCCTGTTCGCTGCTCTGCAGCTCGTAACTGGACATCTGAAGCCGATCGTGATCCAGGAGTCGCCAACCACCCAGAGACCAGACCAGTCTGCTCAGGAACCTGCTGCTATCGCTGAGAGCTGTACATCCCAAATTTCTCCAAGATAAATCCTTAAACTTATGTTCGATAGATATAAAATCTTGAGTTGGACATTTTTATTGTTAGACTGATTTTTATTCGTATTGTATTGTGAATACATGGTTTATGTGAATTTATTTTTGTGTTAAATAAATCCATTTTTCCCGAAATTTTTATTATTGATTCACCTTATCCCAATTGAGTTAATAAAAAATAGTATTACTAAGGCCGAATTCACAACCTGAGCAGAGTCCCAAGGCCGGGGAAAACTACGTGACATAAAAAAACACATTTTTGATGATGTTGTAGATTCTCTAAGTTCAATGTAATTTCAGGATTGTCTGACAAATCTACTAGTATTATCGAATTTCTTAGTGATTTTATTTTAGGAATATGGAAGAGTTTACAGCTTGGAGAGTATTGCAGAACAAAGAAGTTGATTATTATTGCAGGGACAGAAAAAACTTGCAAATGGGATAGAATTCATTTAGTGTAATAGGACTGTTTCAAATGGTATATCACTTTTATTACAATTGTTTAGTTTTCAGGAATGTGTAATTTTAGAAGTTTTTTCTTCGTATAAGAAACGCAATATAAAGATCTGAGGAAGCATAAATATTCGTGGAATGTGTCCATCAAGAATTAAACTTTACATTGAAAGTGAAAGCATCTACTTATCAGACAACTATAATTTGAATGAGATATTGTAACTTACTTGTTATTCTAATTTAAAGGAAGTATAATGGTACAAATCACGGAAACACACGTGGGAGACAAAGATGAAATACGTGCCAAAAGATTGAAAAAATAACTCAAAATAGTATAGTAAATTAACAGCAGGTGTTACAACTGACATGGTATTGCAGGAGAGTGGGTTTGTTTCAGGTACTGCCAGCACTACATCAGAAAATTATTTTTATATAGATGAGACATCCATAACTAAATTGAATTATCAAAAAGTAGTAACCCATTTTATTGAAGGAAGGTCCAGCGAACAAGCTTCACTTAGAAGAAATAAGAAAGATACTTGTAATTGAAGTTTCATTAATATTTTTCAAAAAATACTTCAACATGATTCCATTTCATAAACTTATGATTTCATCAACAATTTAAACTACGAAACAATGGCGAAATTCAATAAGGCATTTGAAAAAACAAAAATATATGTTATGCAAATTCCAGAAGAATAGAGAGATTGTAAAATAATAAAAACAGAGAAACAGGCATAATATCCTAATGAAAAATAGAATGAGTATTTAAATCTTCGTGTAAAGGTATTTTATTTATAATTAAAATTTGTGTTTGCTTTATGTTAAATTGGAATTTTTCTACCTCTATTTTTCATAAACTAAAATAAACAATTTATAACTTCCTATTATGTGTTTTTTTCACATTTTTTATACTTAAATGATGTACCTACTTACGACTTGAGGTAGATTTGCAAATTACTTTGTTTTTAATTTAAATACTACAATTTTGTGTTTACCTACAGTATATGAAATCGTTACAATACTGATTTTCAATTTTACATTATGGCAGTGATTTTGACAAGTTGGCGATACGACTGCAACTTCAGGTGGCTTCAACATTCGAGCAACGAACTCTACGCCGAAGACTACACGCGGTTAACTTATGTTCATGACGACTTTTGAGAAGAGTTCCATTCATAGGCATGATCTATTGGTATAGGCTAATGAACACGTGAATTGGTTTGTTGAATGAAGGTTCGTATTGTTCACAGATGAGTCGAAATATGGACGGTTTACTGATAGTCGGCGGGTTAGTGTATGGACTCTTCCTCGAGTGCCCAGAAAGCTAAGAGCAGTACAGGAAGTTCATCAATTCAGAGGAGGTACAGTTGCTGTTTGGGGAGGCATTTGTTTTAATGGACATACAGAATTGTTAGTTCTTGATGAAAACACGACTGCGCAGATTTACATACAACAAGTAATTAACAATATTATACGTTTGTTTCGGCTGCCAACTTCCCTCATTTTAGACGATAAGTAATGGTCGACCACATAGTGCAAGAGTAGTCGAAGGCGCTTTGCACTTCCATGGTATTCCGCATTTGGCACTGCCCCCTCTATCACCCGACCTCAATCCCATCGAGCATGCTTGGGACCAGCTACAAAGAGCCTTGAATCCCCATCAACCACCCCCAGAGGCACTCCAAGAACTTAAACAGCTTTTACTCAGACTCTGGAGACAAATCAATCAAGGCTACTTCAACGACCTTATTGAAAATATGCAGAGGCGTTGTTTGGCTGTAATTGATGTTAGAGGAAAGCATACTCGTTATTAACGTACCTATATACTTTAATTTTTAGTAAAATTGAAATAGTATACAACCTCAAATTGTTGTTTTTGTTGTTCAAAACTGCAAACGTATTGCGCAAAAGGGCACACAAACGTTTATATAATAGAAAATAAACGGTATTAACTAACTAACTTTTCCGCACCTAAGAGATGTCCTGAACAATATTATCATAAAATTGTCACTTGTACACACTTCGGGGGATGTATCGTGCTAAGAAACCGAAATTTCTCCAAAAATAACCAAAAATGTAGTATATCTGGATTTATAGGACCCGCTGTACTCGCTCTAGTCAGCTAAAAATCAATAGGGTACATCTGTGAGATACCTTGGAAAATATCCAATTATAAAATTGGTCAATTGTATACACTCCGGAGGCTGTATCGTGCTAACAACCCGAAGTTTCTCCAAAAAAGACCAAAAATGTGACACTTCAGGTACCATAGCACCCGTTGTACTAGATCTGCTGAGCTAGGAATCAATAAGGTTCATCTATAAGACGCCCTGAACAATATTCAATTATAAAATTGGTCACTTGTATACAGTCTGGAGGTTGTATCGTGCTAACAAACTGAAAATTATCCAAAAATGACAAAAATTTGGTACTTGAAGTACCGTAGCACCCGTTGTACTCGCTTTAGTGTACTGAATATCAATAGGGTTAATCTTTCAGACACCCTAAATAATATACAATCATAAAATTGGTCCCTTGTATATACTCCGGAAGCTGTATCGTGCTAACAAACTGAAATTTCTCAAAAAATGACAAGAATGTCGTACTTAAAGTACTATAGCACCTGTTGTAGTGGCTCAGGTGAGCTGAATATCAATAGGGTTTATCCGTGAGACGTCCTGAATAATATCCAATCATAAAATTGGTGACTTGTTGCACTCCGGAGGCTGTATCGTGCTAACAAATTGAAATTTCTCAAAAAATTACAAAAATGTCGTACTTCAAGTACCATAGCACCCGTTGTACTGGCTCTGGTGAGCTGAAAATCAATAGGGTTCATCTGTGAGATGTCCTGAACAATATTCAATTATAAAATTAGTACACATTAGATGTAAATTGAGTGAATGTAAACGACGAGTACTCAGTGTGTGTATATTTATTAATATGCAGCTAAGCGCTTTCGGCCATTAAGCCATTATCAAAGCTGTCGTCATAAATAAGATCCAAAACAGGTGTCAAAAACATCCAGTTAATAAAATCGAAACAATGTACAAAGTTAAATTATTGTTACGATGATGTCATTAAAATAACCCTATTAAGAGGGTGTACAATTATAATTCACATAATGGAAATTCCCATTCAGAAGTGTAAACTCATATACACACTGAGTACTCGTCGTTTACATTCACTCAATTTATAAAATTAGTGACTTGTTGCACTCCGGAGACATGTAACGAAAAGTGGCCGACGACAACGATGACATACACACAGGATTTTTTTCTAAAAACCGTTTTTTCGTGTTGTTCGTGATGAAAACGTGGAAATAGCTCAAAAAAATTTTTCAAAATTCCTACTTTTTTTTGGGGTAAACCAATACTTTTCTCGCATACATTCGATGTATAACATATTGTTATAACTTTCACAACTTTATTCAATACTTGGCAAAATACAATACTACCTTTTAACAATTCAACTTAACATATCAAACTAATGACTGACTGACTGACTTTTGAAAATTTTAGACTGTCACGTTGACAGGTGACTGTGACTATTCCGCCCATAGACCGAAAAAGTGTGACGTCAGAACATGGCCGCTGACAGTTATTGAGGGAAAACAAATCAATTATTTAACTTATGTCTTGTGTTGACCGTTGTAATATTTTAAAAGTTTATTCGCTTTTTTATTTGTAAAGTGACACTGCAGTGACTATCAAGTAATTATGCCTTATTGCTTCGCTCCTAAACTTCCATCATATACTCTATCTCTACGACATATCCACTGTTTAAGCTGTTTCCACATTTCTTTAACACTTTAATTTCATTACAAAACTGCTCCGCAATGCTCGACAAATTAACAATAGCCATGTTTAAGCATATTACAAACGTAAAATGAACGTAAATCAATATTTGTTTTCCTTCAGTAACTGTCAGCGGCTATGTTTATGACGTTATTGCTTTTTTGGTATATTCAGCCCTCTTCTTATTTTCAGTCCAAGCTGTCATTCTGACATTTATAAAACAGGTGTAACATTGCATCTCCTCTTCAAGTTATTCGCTTCGAATAACAGGGACTTCGACGTCTTCTTGAAACCAATTGGGTGGGTCATCACCGTAATAGCGAGCCAATCTGTCGATATGAACGACCTTAGGTTTACTTTTTGGTGTCAGACGAATGCGATAAATTAGGTCGTTGATTTTGTTGACCACCAGATAGGAACCTTCCCAATTTCGTTGAAGTTTCGGAGTTAACCCTTTCTTTCTTCTGGGCTGGTACAACGAAACTGCATCACCAGGCATAAATATCTCTTCTTTAAGGTTTTTATACAACCGTCTCTTCATCTTTTCGCTGGTTAGTTTCAGTGGCGTCCTTGCAAACTCGTGAAACTTCTCTAACTTTTGTTGAAGGCCTTCAATACATTGAGGTAGGCTTTGGTCTTCTTCTCGGAGGAGGAGGAGGTTTTCCAGAGGGGATATCGCTAGGAAGCTTCATTTCTCGACCAGTGACCAACATGAAGGTGTATAACCAGTGGATTCATGCTGTGCACTTCGATAAGATTAGAGGAACAATGGAATCAGTTCATCCCAATCTTGCTGGTTTTGGGAGACAAATAATGATAGATATTGGCAAATTGTCCTGTTATGACGTTCCACTAAACCATCAGACTTTGGATGCATTGGTGTAGTTCGAGTTTTCTTAATCCCAAGGATTTTCAATAATTCTGTCCAAAA
Organism: Galeruca laticollis; assembly: GCA_963921935.1. Taxonomy (NCBI): domain Eukaryota; kingdom Metazoa; phylum Arthropoda; class Insecta; order Coleoptera; family Chrysomelidae; genus Galeruca; species Galeruca laticollis. Next base: position 28,631,467 of record OY998181.1, read on the forward strand.
TTCTGATTCAAAATTTCTTCCTTGATCGGAATGTACTTCCAATGGTACTCCGTGTCTTACGATGACAATATTCATAAATGCTTCAGCGACGGTTGCAGCCTCTTGATTAGGAATTGGTACTACTTCTGGCCACTTGGAAAAGTAATCCATAGCTACCATTAAGTAATTGTTACCTTTTTCTGTTTTTGGTAGTGGCCCGAGTATGTCTACACCTACTCTCTCACCGGCTAGATATTGAGCCATTTTTCTACGATTTCTAGTTTTTGTCCTTTCTTTCCGCTGCATAAGTCACATTTCTTACACTATTCTGTAACGTCTTGGCGACAGTTGACCCAGTTCACGAACTATAGCTGTTTTCCCAACTCCGTAATTCCCTCCTGAACGACTGCTATGAAGTTCTTCCATAACTTTACGAACAAGTGATTTAGGCAAGACAAGTTGGTGGATCGCAGATACACTCTCAGAGCTCTCCCACGTCCGATGGAGTACACCATCGCGAAGAGTAAGGGAATCCCATTGAGCTCAGTATCTTTTGATCGTTGAACCGTACTTGGACACTTCTTGCCGATCGGGTCTAACTCCATTTTGTAGCCAGGCCCGGACAACTTTTAAGTCTTCATCTTTCATTTGAAATTTTTCTACTGACCACATATTTTTGTCCGAGTCGCTTCTTATTGTTGTTGCATGCAGCAATTATATCCTTTCATCTTTGTTTATTTGGTTATTATTACTTTCCTTTTCTTCAATTCTTTGGCAATATCTGCATTGTTGTTGAGTACATGGCCTTCTGGATAGGGTATATGCATTTCCGTGATAGCAATCTTTTCTATTTCAAAATTGTACTGCTGAAGTTTTTCTAGCCATCTTGCAATTTGTCCTTCCGCATTTTTCCATTTCATCAGCCACTGTAGTGCTTTATGGTCGCTTCTGATGATGAAGGTTCTACCATAAACGTATGTGTGAAAGTGTTCAATAGTCTTTACAATTCCTAACATTTCTTTTCTTGTAACGCAGTAATTTTTCTCTGCCCTTCCCAGGGTCTTACTGAAATAAGCAATAACTTTTCATTCGCCATCTTGTTGCTGTGAAATGATAGCTCCATGTTGTGAAGCGTCGCAGTCGAGAATAAATTGACCTTCTTCTTTAGGGTACGCTAAAACCGGTGCAGTGGACAACCTCTTTTTCAATTCAGTAAAGGTATTTTGGCATTCTGGATCCCAATCGAATGATGTGTTGTTTTCAGTAAGTCTGTATAAAGGTTTGGTCATCTTTCCAAAATTTTGAACAAATTTCCGGTAATATGTACAAAGACTCAAAAATTGACGGATCTCATGCTTATCTCTTGGTTTTGGCCAGTCTTAAAATCACTGAAATTTTTGCCGGATCAGTTTGTATTCCCTCTGATGACACAACGTGACCCAAATATAAAACTTCACGTTGAAATAACGAGCATTTCTTGGAATTCAATTTTAAGTTTGCATTTTTCAGTCGGCTAAAAACTTCTTTTAGATTATTTAGATGTTCGTCGAATGTTTTTCTCATTATAACGATGTCGTCTAAATAACGCAGAGGTTTTCCGCGTCACTCCTTTTAACACCATTTCCATAAATATTTCAAAAGTGGCTGGAGCATTGCATATACCAAATGGAAGTACTTGGAATCGATAAAGGTCATTTCCAGCAGAGAAGGCTGCTTTATCTCTATCATCGGGATGAACTTGACAGTATCCGCTCTTTAAATCTAATGTGGTGAACCACTGAGAGCCGGATAGGGTGTCCAGTGAATCGTCTATACGTGGGAGGGGGTGGCTGTCTTTTACAGTAACTTGATTTAATTTGCGATAGTTAACGCAGAATCTTGTACTTCCATCTTTCTTAGTTACTAAACAACTGGAGAACACCACGGTCCAGATGAATCTTCAATAATGTTCTCATCGAACATGTCTTGTATCATTTTCGCTACATCTTTTTGTTTGGCGAATGGAATGGGTTTTGACGTATTGGTGCTGCATCTCTTGTATTAATTCTATGGTGGACCGAGTTGGTTCGCCCTATAGATTTTCCGGTTTTGAAAAGCCTAAGGTGATTCAAGACAAATTTCTTTGCCTTGCTCGTTTCTTCGGGTGTAAGTTTGTCAAAGTATTTGATGAGCGTCTCTATAAGTTGGTCGTCGACTTTATTTTGTGGCTGTTGTCAAGTTTGGGATTATCTCGTAAATTCACTATGCTCTTCACTGGTTCACAATATCCCAACTCGTGATTTTTCTTTAGTTCAACTGGTCTCCTAGATGTATTGGCAACGCGAACGGGAATTTGCTGTTCTATTTTTACAAGACATTTGGCTACCATTACTCCATCTTCTGTCGGTTCACGTGGTTCAATAAACCCAATAGTCAGATCTTTAAGATGAGCCATGACAATGCTTTCTGAATTTGCCGGAATTCTTATATCTTCACCAACTATAACTTTCATTTTGTGCAATTGATCATTTTCACCACTGAGGATTACTTCTTCGTTGTCGATGGATAAAATGTTGTTATTCAAATATATTACAAAATTGTTTTGCATAATGTCTAAACCCAAAACACATTCATTCATAATGTTTGCTATCAAAATGAGTGAACTATGGCCGCGTTTCCAATTCGAATGGATGCTGTTACTTGTCCCAAAATCGGAGTAGTATGACCAGTTGCGATTTCCAGCACAAGGCATTTAGGTGTTTTTGCGCATTTCTGTATCAACATATCTGGATGTACAAATGATCTAGTTGCCCCAGTGTCGACAATAAATTTGCAATCGTGATTTTCTAGTTGTCCCCTAACAGTTAAATTTCGGCAATTTTTAAACAAAGAATATGTGCGAATCGTGGGGCTTTGAATGGTTTTAGTTCGACGACCGCCCCGAATAGTCGACTTTTAGTAGTTTTCCTGGTTGCTGGTATTAGAGCGCCCATCAGGTGTTGGTGATATTCTAGGGTTGTTTCTTGTGGGGCTATGAGCTCTGTTTCTAATTGCGCTCTGTGAGGATGTACGTTGTCTTGATGTTGTCTGATTATCCGAGTTCCTAACTTGTCTTCGAGATCTTGATGGAAACTCTACATGTTCTTTGAAGATGTCCAATTCTTCCGCAGTTGAAACATTTCCGGGATTCTTGAATTGGTGTACGACTTTGTAGCGTGTCTTTCAGTAGGTTTTCGATTCTAGCCATAACTTCGGTTAAATTCTCCTCCTCGAAGTGTATTGCTCGTAATTTTATACGTCCGGTTTAGGAAATGGTTTTAGCATCTTCGAATTATTGAGCAAAAGTTAATACTTCTTGTAGTGTCAGATGGTGGCGTAATCTAAGGGCTTGTTGCATTTCTGTATCTCTTAAACCATCAATGAATGCTTGAATGCCAAATTGTTCTAAAAATTCTTTAGGTGCCTATGGATAGGCTAAACTCAATAGTCTTTCTATTTCACTTCCATATTCTTGGAGGCTTTCGTCTAATTTTTGCATGCGCATCTTCAATTGACTTTGGAAAACTTGTTTTAAATGTTGCTGTCCATACCTGTTCTCCAAAGCATGTATAATGACATCATAGCTAGGGTTGCCTTGGGGTAATAATTGCAGAATGCATGCGGCTTGTCTACGAAGAGGGAGGTAGGTGGCTTTCTCTTGATCATTCCACCCATTGGCACTAGCTGCTGCTTTAAATTGGCGTCGATATGTCTCCCAAGAGGATTGGCCATTATATGTAGGTGGCTTGATAACCTGGTTTTGTCTCAAATTTACTATCTCAGTTCTGGCACTATCACTAATGAAACTGCTATAATTGGGATTAGCTTCTATTTTCTTTACTAATGCATCTAATTTTTGTCTTAGGTCAAGCTGGTGTGTTTTTAAATATTTCTCTGTCGTTTTTAAATCATTCTCTAAAGTTATTAAATCTTTTTTTACTGTTGCCAAATCTTCCTGTTTTTATGTGTGTTTTTAGGCCTTCTTCCATTGTATCTATTTTGTTATCTTATGCCGCTATTTTACTTTTAAAGGTAGAACTAAAATCGGACAGTACCTCTAATACTTGCTTCCTTTCCTCCTTCTCCACGTTCCTCTTCTTCCTTTTCTTGTTTTCTACGGTTTCCACTTCCTCCTTTTCTTGCTTTCTTTTCAGTCCTCTTCCCCCTTTTCTTGTTTTCTTTCTTGTTTTTCTTGCTCCATCATTTGAAGAAACCATTCTGGTGCTCCACTTTTAGCTTCCATATCGATGTCGTAATTTGTACTTCTAGTATTGACTATAAATTACTTTTACCGCTGTCACCACTGTTATAACTTTCACAACTTTATTCAATACTTGGCAAAATACAATACTACTTTTTAACAATTCAACTTATTAACACATCAAACTATTGACTGACTGACTCTGCAACAACTGATCTCAATTTATATATAGAAAGAACTCTCCAGAAAGGACTAAATTATTCTATAACATATAACACAATAGCAAAATCTTGAAAATTCTAGACTGTCACATTGACATGTGACTGTGACTGCTCCGCCTATTCAGTCCTCTTCTTATTTTCAGTACAAGCTGTCATTTTGACATTCATTGAACAGGTGTAACAATATAAACCAAAAATCGTAATTTGTTAAAACACAATCTTAGAATTTATGAACTTCCGTAACTTTTGTGAAGCAGTTTATACACTTAGTGTGCTAGTGTAAAATTCTTTAACGAGCCGTTCAAACTGTTTAGTTTTTAGGATATACTTTAATGTAAATATATATATATATATATATATATATATATATATATATATATATATATATATATATATATATACGTATGTATATTTTTTTTTCTCTGTTTAATATAAGTTTTCAATGCTTGTAAATTGACCGCTATTCATAATTAAACAACGTCAAATGGTTATTGTCTTGCCTTATTCGAGGACACCCTGTATACAACACTGGTCTTCGAATCAGACTAAATAATTAACTAGTATCTGACACTTCGATACATGGGTTCGAAGAGAATAGATATATTCAACGAAACTTGTGTGTTAGTGCCGGTCTTCAGTGTTTCACGATACCAACCCTCACATAAGAAGATAGTCCATTTATTAGAAGGGGAAGGTTGCAACCTTTGGAAGAAGTCAGGTCAAAAAAAAGGTAAGAAGTAATCCTTTGACGATTTTAATTCCTAATCGGTCATTTTTTCTACCCAAATTCAACATTGTTTTGGTCCACTTCGGCGGATTTAATGTTTTTCTCATTTCAAATTTCATAAGTTAAAATATTAATATTTCTATCATTTTAAAATAAATAATAATTTTCGTAATTTTTAAACACGTAAATTTATTAATACTGAAGATCAATTGGCATTGACACTCTTAATTTTTTGCTCTGAAACAATTAACTTTTTGCTAATTACAGTAAATTTATCGATTAGTTTGGAACTTAAAGGCAATCTTTATTTATTCTGAGCAACGGTAACACTGTATACAGTTTGTATCACACTTATTTAATAATATTTAAAAATAAAAAGAGATATTGTTAATTGTGTATTAGTATACGTATTGAAATAACGTTGCGCTCTTTAATGTGACTAACATATTTCTCGTTTATAGTGGATATTTCATGCCAATATTATTTGTTTTATTTAATAAAACATCTCTTGATAATTTAACTCCTACTTTAACGTTCTAGTTTTAATAACTGACGTTTAACTCTCGATGTAATAAATAGTTGATTGAATACAAAAAATATTATTTCACCGAAATTTTAGTTGAATTTTTGAGATTGAATTTGAACTTTTTCAATACATATATCGTTATCAGTAAGAATAAACATTTATAAAAAGGTTACGTTGGGATTGTTTATCAGAAATAGAGCAATTTTTGTTCTTTTGTTTAATTGTTCCCTTAGCTTTGGATTCTTTCTCCTTCACAAATAAATAAAAAATGGCTGCTAGGTTGCGTCAAGCAAAAGCACTGAGGGAATCTGCGGTGGATAGAATTTCAATTCTTTATAATCTGGCAAAACAAGATAAAATTGACAAATGTGTCCATAGTCATTTTAAAGCTCGATCATCAGAATTAAAGTCTTTTTACAGTGAATTCAATATTCAACACGCTGCTATTATTACAATGTTGTCTGCAAGTGAAGACGCCGACGTAGGTACGGAAACACTTCTTCGTCAACAAGTGGATGACTAATATAATATATTAACGATTCATTCTGAATTATTTGATACTGCTTCTACTTCTGATAACAAGAACCAAACCTCCACAGTCAAGTTACCTAAACTTAATATTCCAGTATTTTCTGGAGACATGAAATTGCGGCCTACCTTTTTTGATTTATATAAATCTCTAATTCATAATAACACATCTCTCTCTAGCGTCGAAAAATTTAGATATTTAATTTCATCACTCTCTGGTGAAGCTCTCATTCTCGTTAAAAATATCAATCTTACGGAAGACAATTATGAGGTAGCATACAAAAAATTAGTAAAACACTTCCAAAATATTCGTGCATTAGCTACGTTCTACTGGGAACAAATTTATAATACTCAGAAAATAAATTTAGAATCTCCAAAAGCGCTGAGGCAAGTGTTGGCACTATTTTTCGATAATTTAGAAGCTCTTAAAAATTTGGGATTGCCGGTGAACGATTGGGATTTTATACTTTTTCACATGTTAAGCAAAAAAATTGACTCTGAAACGCTTCATCGTTTCGAGCAAGAAAATCCCTGTCCATCCTCTGATATTGCAAAATACGATGATTTGTATAAGTTTCTTCAGAAACAGTGTGATGCATATGACTCGGTGGTATTGATACACGCCCCAAAGAAAAGTATTTCTTTAAGTAACAAATCTGCATTCATAAAAACTGCAAAACCGCAAAGTTCTGCCTTTCTTACTAATACAGAACAAACTAAATGTGCTCTATGTAAGTCGGATCACTCAATATATAAGTGCTCTACTTTCTCTTCTAAAACGCCTAAAGAGAGATTTGAGTTATCTAAACAGTATAAATGGTGTACTAATTGCTTAGTTAGTAAACATTCTACCAACAATTGTAGTTCCAGTAGTGGATGCAAAATCTGTCAGAAAAGGCATCATACCCTGTTACATTTTGATGAGCCAGGTGCTAAAACTAGCGGTGTTGTAGGCACTACCTTTCCCTCAATTTTTACTAAAGAATCCAGTTGCCATGACTCAATACCGGGTAGTTCTGCTCCTGTCATACATACCTCATTCTCTTCTTGTAATTTATCAAATATCGGACGAAGATAAGAAATATGAAACTATCTTCCAAGAGTCTTACATAAGATAAGGTACTGGTCGTTTCGGTGTTTCTCTTCCCTTCAAAAGTCCTGATCCATTTTTTGGGGATACTAGAACACCTGCTCTTAAAAGATTAAAAGCCATGGAACTGCGTCTTCTAAAAGATTCTCAGCTGTATTCTGAATATAATAACTTTATGAAAGACTACTTGTCCACAGGCCATATGGTCTGGGTAGAACCTCCCTCGTCATTTGAAAGGGTTTACTATATTCCTCATCATTGCGTAAAAAATCCTAATAGTAATACAGCTAGACTCAGGGTTGTTTTTGATGCTTCTTTTAAATTTCCTATGGGGATATCTCTAAATGATTCTCTTCTTGTCGGTCAAAAGTTGCAAAAGGATATCGTAGAAATTTTACTACGATTCAGACTGCATCCCTTTGTTTTTATCGCCGATATCAAACAAATGTACAGGCAAATCTTAATAACGGAAGAGGATCAGAATTATCAAAGGATTCTCTGGCGATTTTCTCCCCAAGATCCTGTTCAAGATTTTAAGTTTACCACTGTAACTTATGGTGTATCATCGGCTCCTTTTCTGCTCTTCGTACTATTAATCAGTTAGTTCACGAAGAAAGAAAATATTTTCCTCGAGCTGCAACCTCACTTTCCACAGATATTTATATTCATGATGTCATAACCGATGCTTTTACTATAGAAGAAGCGAAGCTTTTGCAGTCTGAATTAATTTCCATGTTAGCTAAAGGGCCTTTTGTCTTAAGAAAATGGGCATGTAATCATCCCGACTTAATGCAAAATTTACCTCCTGACGATTGTCAACACTCTCTTTCCTCTTTTGACTCTCATGATTTTGTAATTAAAGTCTTAGGTCTAAGGTGGAATAATTCTTTAGATACGTTCTCTTATGAAGTTCAGCCTCTCTCTAGGTCTTATTCGAAACGTATAATTCTCTCGGAAGTGGCTAGGATGTATGACTTAGTTGGTCAAGTATATGCTCCAATACCTCTGAAGTTTAGGCTTGGACGGGGACGAAATTCCTCCCCAAGATCTAATTGATAAATGGGCGCAGTACAAGTCTGAGCTTCCGCTCCTCTCACAGATCAGTATACCCCGTTGTTTACCAAAGAAGTTTATTTCGTGCGAATTGCATGGCTTCTCTGATAGTTCAGAAAAAGGCTACTCTGCGGTGACCTATTTTAGGTTTACTGGTACAGATAACACCTCTCAGATTTACTTAATTAGTGCCAAAACTAGAGTTGCTCCACTTAAAGTCCTTTCAATACCGCGATTAGAACTGTGTGCAGCAGTTTTGTTAGCTGATTTAATAGACTTTATACTTGGTTCCTTCCAGGGCAAAATCAAAATTGATGAAGTTTTTGCATGGTCTGATTCCATGGTAACCTTATCATGGATTAAATCACCCGCATGGCGTTGGAAAACCTTTATAAGCCACCGTGTGGCTCACATACAAGAAAGGGTTGCTGCGGATCGTTGGCATTTTGTTCAGACGACTTGTAATCTAGCAGATTGTGCCTCCCGAGGCCTACTGCCGGGACAAATTATCAATCATTCTTTGTGGTTTTTTGGCCCTCCATGGTTGATCAACCCAATGAAGCAGTGGCCAGAATCTTCAATTTCTGTTGTATCTCGTCTCGAAGAAAAACCATTAGTTCTTACTACTTTTGTATCACTAGATACACTCGACTATCTCCTAAACAAATTCTCGTCACTAAATAAAATAAAGCGTGTTATTAGCCATGCCTTTCGTTTCATTCATACTCTACCAATAAAATATTTGGCCCCTTTACTGATTCCCAACTTCAAAGTGCTCTTTTGATCTTGGTTAAAAGAGTACAACACTTATGTTTCAGGAAACTAAATCCTTTTATCGATAAGAGTGGAATTCTGAGGGTGGGGGGACGTTTACAGTTTTCAGGATTAACATATGATCAAAAATATCCGGCTATTTTACCTCGTCAGCACCGGTTGACTGATTTAATCGTAGAAAGTATTCACAAGGAGCACTGTCATCCGGGGCTTCAGCATGTACACTTTCTCATTTCTCAAAATTTTTTAATTATCTCCGCTAAACGAGCAATTCGTCGAGTTTTGAACCAATGTCATCGATGATTCCGACTAAAACCAGTGTCACATATCCCTTTTATGGGAAAGTTACCTCCTCGTCGTATCAACCAATTTAAACCCTTTGCTTGTGTTGGGGTGGATTATGGTGGGCCTTTTTTGGTTACAACTCTTAAAGAACGCGGTATTAAGTCTCAAAAGGCATAATATATCTGCCTTTTTGTATGTTTTGCAACAAAGGCACTTCATCTAGAGTTAGTCTCCAGTCTCTCTTCTGATGCATTCGTAGCAGCATTACGTCGCTTTGTAGTACGGCGTGGTAGGTGCTCACATATTTTTGCGACAATGGCACTAATTTTATTGGGGCTTCTCGAAGGCTCAATGAATATATGCAATTGGCTTCGGAGGTAATTAAGTTTTCATTTTCTCCTCCTTCCGGTCTACATTTTAATGGACTGAGTGAAGCTGGCATAAAGTCTGTAAAATCTCATATTTTCCGTGTCGTAGGATCACAAGTTTTGACTTTTGAGGAGTTTTACACACTCCTAACTCAAATAGAAGCCATACTGAACTCTAGGCCTTTATATCCCCTAAAGTTCGGATCCTAATAATCTTTCGGTACTTACTCCGGGTCATTTTCTCATGTTAGAACCACCCACTGCGGTTGCGGTGCCTGATCCCGATCTCACACACCTAAAATTGAATCAACTGGATCGTTGGCAACTTTTGCAAAGGCTGCAACAAGATGTGTGGAAAAGGTGGCACACAGAATACTTAAATACTCTCCAGCAAAGAAATAAATGGTTAAATAAAGAAAATCCACTGAAACCCGACAGTTTAGTCATCAATAAAGAGGATAACTCTCCATCCTTACATTGGAAGTTGGGTAGAATTATAAAATTGTTTCCTGGTTCAGATGGTATCGCCAGAGTGGCAAATGTTAAGACCGCTCAGGGTCTCCTTCAGAGACCTATGGTAAAGTTATTCCCTTTACCATATTTTTCTGTTTAATTGAGTTAAAATACTATGCATTTTGGTGGGGGTTATGTTTAGTTTTTAGGATATACTTTAATATAAAGATATACATTATATTTTAGTTGATATATGAATATAACAATATACAATATTATTCGTCGACGTTTTCACAATTTGTGCAATAGCGGCACTATTGCACACACACCTTTAGCAGCGTATGTAACCTAATTTACTTTTGACAGTGGTTGTCAAACAATGCCCGGCTAAGATAAACATTAATTTCTGTATTTTGAAAGATAAATTAATTCACAATCGACTTAATCACTCTTGTCTCAGGGTGGGATCAAAAAGTTTTAAATAATAATTCAAATTTTATAATTTTCAAGTATTATCCAAATCAAATATTACTCTATATTCAGAATCTCGAGTAACTGTTTATTCAATATAATAAAAGGCACTTGAATTATCTTATGAGATTTACAATTTTACTGTCACTGGAAATTAAGCAAATGTCACTGATTAGATCCAAATTTCTATAGCATGCAAAATGTTAAATATGATGAAAATAGATACTGAATGAATACCACAGTGAGCTGGAATCAAAATTATATATTATACGATCAGATAACAAAAGTATTTATTGTTTCCCAAAAATATTATAAACGAAACAAAGATAATACTATCTACCAAACTTAATATTAGTACAACCTATTCTATAAATCAACTAATTAAAATTTTTAATCAAAAGTTCAACTCGTCTAATATACACTTGACGTGTATCAAAACGCAATTTTTCGTTCAAATTGTCTATACAAAATTTTTCACTTGATGTAAGATCTTATATGTGTAACGTTAATTTGGTTTAGCTCAAATTATGATATAGATGCATCTATTTTCGAAATGTATTTAAAAAAGGCCTGTTAATTCTCGAGAAATAATTTTAAACTGGAGTGGACTCACCAAATAGGACAGGAAAACTCGTACGTATTCTAAATGTATTTAGAATTCTGCAAAACTTTCTAAATATATGATTTAAAAACTGGAACCACTTACACTTGATACGTTGCAATTCTTCTACGAATTATGTACGCACTGGCTTTATAATGTATGGCTTTATGATCTGATTGTATAGTTATACAATTTCTATTAAATTCTCAAAAAAATTTGAGACAACTCTTATTACGATGTTGTCTCGTGGGGGTTTCAAATTCAACTACCTAAACTTTGTTCGAATAAATAAATCTCTTCTCCTGTGGTTACGAGAAATTCCTTTTTTTTTTTTAAAAAATACTAATTTATGTTTCCATATAACAAAGAGATATTTGAATTCTTTCATTACCATTGTAATTCTGATAGCAGAGACATCTGTATTTTAAAATTTCAAATATATTTTCCAAATCATAATATAATCTATCTATCATTAGATATATTCTGCATAAACGTCATCAGAAATTAAAATGTCAAATTTGATTTGTATCGAAAGTATACACATATAAATAATTTTCCTTATTTTAATGTTTCTTTTAATTTTTAAATAGAGGAACTGTATATATATATATACATTATATATATATATATATAATGTATATATATATATATTCTCTTTTTAATATAAGTTTTCAATGCTTGTTAATTGACCGCTAATCATAATTAAACAACGTCAAATGGTTATTGTCTTGCCTTATTCGAGGACACACTGTATACAACACTGGTCTTCGAATCAGGCTAAATAATTAACTATCTGACACTTCGATATACGGGTTCGAAGAGAATAGATATCTCAACGAAACTTGTGCGTTAGTGCCGGTCTTCAGTGTTTCACGATACCAACCCTCACATAAGAAGATACAGTCCATTTATTAGAAGGGGAAGGTTGCAACCTTTGGAATAAGTCAGGAGAAAAAAAAGGTAAGAAGTAATCCTTTGACGATTTGAATTCCTAATCGGTCAACTTTTCTACCCAAATTCAACACAAACTGACTGGAATAAAAGCACATACAAAACGATTTTTCAAAAATAAAATAATTTCTTACTTTTCGAATTATTTTAACAAATGTTCCTCGTATATACATATTAGTAAGGATGACTGATAGCGAATAATAAAATAGGCATGCACTGATAAAAACTTACCGTCGGGCCAATTGTCGAAAACATGTTGAGCAATGTCCCCAGCAGAGTCGCTCGGACTGAACAAAAACTCTTTTGTTTTGCCGCTGACGAGAATCAGGCGCAGATTTATCTGAAACAAAAATATGCAATTGTTAGTTTTGTTATTGTAAAATCTACGTTACGAATGCTATACACGCCACGCCAGTTGGAAAGTTTTTGTAGACCGGTAAACAAATTCTGGGTTAAAATTAAATTTTACAGAACGTGACTCAAATTTCTAACAAATATTCAGATTTTAATAAAAGTATATTTTATTTTGTTCAATGTGCAGCAATCGAAAATATGCTATAAAGCAATGAGTTAAAATTTTTATCTATACCGGTTGTCTCGCTATTGTATTAAATACAAAAGTAAAAAACCTTTTATATTGTAACGTTTGAACTAAAGAAAGTGGTCGTTGACACACAAATAATGTAAAAAAGCACTTAGCTAAGCAGTCTGCATTTGATGCAAAAAAGAAAAAAATAATATTTTAACAGGAAATAATAATTGCGTCAAAATAACGAAATTTTGCGGAATCAAATAAAAATTCATTCTTAATCGAGGTAAGAAACCTATTACACAATTACGTCAAACGATAAGTTTCCACCAATCAGGAATTAACATGTACAAAAAAATAAACGTAGCTGACATAGGGAAAATGCCGAAGCTACGAAAATGTAACAGTTGAAGTGGCAGTTGGTAAAAACTCGCGGTCGGAAGCGGTCTAGTTTTTTTTGGGGTTCGCGGATAGCAGTTTTTGAGGAGTCCTCAGAGTTTAAGTAACATATAATTAAGACGTAGTGTTTTAACTTATCAAGTGTAATTTTTTTGCGAAAGGGGGAAAAGAAGATTACAAGGGAGCGTCTACTGTACGCGCTTTGAAGGTTTTTTTGTTCGAAACGCGAGTCGTGGCCGTCGGCGTTTTTGTGAACACCCAGACTGAGAATTGGTGAGTCAAATTTAAAAATTATACTAACTGTGTATTATGACTTTTTTGTAGTTTGGTCAAATTATTAACATTGCCAACCCGCATCTATCTATCTGTATAATTTAATTTATGTTATTTCATATCGCATATGAGTATTCAATGGTGATACCTCTCCGTATGAATCAGGAATAGGGAGCACATTTGAAGTTGAATACTAAACTGTTAATTTCAAAGTTTCATATATAGGATGTGCGAAAATATTTAGGTTACGGCGATTATTATCAAACTAACAAATTTCATTTTATTCTACATTTCATTCTCGTTAATGTAACATGGTACCTCAAGTTTTCTCTCGATCCTATCGTTTGTTTTAAATTACTTACAGTCACAAGACTCTGCATACAATTATTCCTGACGCTTTTGTCAATTAGTGTCATTTTTTTTAGTTTATATAATTAAGTCGCTAAAGAAATCATTATCGATTAGTTTATTTTCTCAACCAGGAGAGCATGATTATATGAATACATAACATCCTCAACCCACACCCCTAACTGACGTAACCCTATAGCACAAGACCTCTCATTACCAACGACAACTGGTAGCAGCCAAGGCCGAAGCCAACCCTTTCGGACATTTCTTCCAGGAGCCGACGACTCCTGTTTCCCACGAAATCCTGAGTGGTGACAAACCTGCCTGACGCTGCCTTCTCCTTCCATTAGGGACATTTTGGCGCAGGTTTATTTACACGTAAGCTGGATTGTGTTAGCAGAAATACGACGAAGCTAACAGAGTGTTTTCTGGGGTGATAGAGATTACAACGCACCCAGAAACACAGAGTCTAGGACCATTACAGCAGAAACCCAGCGAATAAATACATGGTGATCATAATATTATTACAGTGGTGACAGCGTTTTTTTTAGGATTATGGCAGATTGCACTTAAAGAGTGTTACACCTGGCGACAGCGATTTGTACATTTGGGTGACAACAGTTGTCGAACCGTACCCCACGCATGGTGATTTGTACAACCCCACCCAGGGAGGGTGACAGCGGTTGTCGAACCGTGCCCCACGCATGGTGATTCGTACAACCCCACCCAGGGAGGGTGACAGTGGTTGTCGAACCGTACCCCATGCGTGGTGATCTGTGCAACCTCACCCCAGGGAGGGTGACAGCGGTTGTCCAGAACCATTTCCCCGTGAGAGTTAAAACCGGTTGCCTGGAACCACACCCCACGAGCGGGGGCAAGCGATTCAGCTACCGTACCGAGGAGGGGATATGACGGTTCGCGACCAGGGTCTAGTATCGCGCAACATAGAGCCTTCGGGACCAGAGCTTCTACTAGATCAAGACCAGTGTGCGTGGTGAAGAATCAGATCCTGCACTAGGTGTCACTGCTGGCGCAGAACACACTGGATCTAGACCAGAGAAGGTCGACTAAAAATCCATACTCAGGCAAGGCTAAGGACCTACCTGAGGTGAAGATGCCAAACGGCGTATAGGTGGAGTACTTTTGTCAACGAAGGAGTGACAACGGAGTTTTCTCTAACCAGTTGTCCAGTAATTGCGCAACACAGTGCCTTAAGGACCATAGCATTCGCTAGACCAAGACCAGTGTGCGTGATAAAGAATCACACCCTGCCCGACGTGTACCACAGCTACTGCAAAACACACTGGATCTAGACCAGAAAAGGTCGAGAAAATAATCCTACTCAAGTAAATCGGCTGAGTAGATAACTGCTTCACCATGAGATTATATCCTAGGTTATTACACTATTACATCATTTTTGAAACTCTACTTTTCAAAGATAACTGAATCGAAAATTCGCAATCATAATAGTTGGTAGAATGTAAAGTAAGACCGAAGGTAAACTAAAACTTATCTAGTTTGTCCTACGTATACGGAGTATACGTATTCATAAGATGGAAATGGGAAATGCTGTAACAGGTAGATTTTTGTTCTAAGGCGACACATCTTTACGATACAGATACAGACATCTGTCATTTGTCAACCCCCGGAGTTGAGATTATTTCCAATTTTTTTAAAACGGGAAATGTGCAAGAAGAACAGCGAATTAATTTAATTAGGCGTTGCATTTCATTTTTAATAGGTGTTGCACTTTAAATTAATTAAATTTTTTTTGCAGTATGTGTAATTATAAAAAAAATCGTTGATGATCATTATGTCTGAATACTCCATATAAACGCCTATCTAATGATGTGCTACACGTGGTAAATACCCTATTTAACATTAAGGAGTTGTGGAAGGGAGGGGATTGACAAATGACAGATGTCTTTTTCGTCAAAATGTGTCCCTCATAGAACAAAAATCGACCGGTTTCAGCATTTTCTTAAAATCTAGTGAATACTGCCTAATATCGGGGTGGACTGTTCTTTGAGGCTCACTCTGTATACTAAATTTTAGGTTTCAATCTAACTCTTCTCGCGGGAAAAAATTTCACATTTAATTTTCATCTAATAAATTATAAAGTGGACTATAAGGAATTGAACCTGTGTTTCTTAAACTGTTTTCTTACATCTAACTATTAAAATTCTTTCAAAAGTATCCAAAAATCTATCGTTCGATAAATTTTTGAACCATTTTACATTGCCTAAACTTATTGTATGATTATGATCGATAGCATGCCCTGCACTCGATTAATTTGTACGTCTATATTTTAAATGAGCTAAATGCTCCTTAAACTGAACGTTAAGTGACCTCTTAGTTTGCCCAACATAATTCCCGTCACAATCGTCCTAACAAATTTCGTAAATACCACTCTTTTCCAAATCCAGTATTTTATCCTTAGGGTCTGCGCGTACATACCACTTTTGCATGGACTAAACTGTTTTGTTGAGTTTTATACTTCTCCCCACAACTAAACCATTTAGTTGATTGAGGTGCGCATACAAAATTGATGAAGAGATGAAGTTGATCGTCGATTTTTTGATCTCTTAACAAAGCGACCTGTCATCTTTCAGTAACGCTCGAGTCAAGTTGATGCAAACAGTGCTTTATGACAGTCGTCCATCGACTGTTTAGTCGATAGTATGCACACATCAATACGATGCCATACAAATTGAAAGTTTGATCGGTACTTGTCCAGTTTTCTAATCAAAAGGAGATCGATACAGGTTTTTGACTTTTTTGTCGAACAACTATATCGCGTTGACAGTATGTGCTCTTCAATATATTTCTATAAACTTACGATACTCAAGAAAACAGGTGTTCAATTATAAATTGTATGTATGCGCTAGCCCTGGGTCCTAAACTGGCCCTAACAGCTGTTTCAAAGTATTATTTGATTTGGTAATTGAATTTAAACCTACGCTTTTTAAAATTTTCATTAAGCCTTGTATGTATGCATGATGGGTTACGATTCACTGATACCTAAAAGGTCTGTTGTTCCCCTTTCTCTATTCAGTTTCCTAGGACTGCCCCTGAAACTAGTAGTTCTTTTATTCATAATCCTTTGATAAGTTTTGGGATATCCGCCGGCTTCAGTTTGGGTAAATCTTTCTGTTCCACCCAGTGTGCTCCCAGGTGTCTAGCCCTGAGATTCTGTAATGCCTTGCAATCGGCAAGTATGTGGATGGATGTTTCTTCCCCCACAGATTCTGCAGTCGTATCTCCATCAATTTGAGTTTTTGGAGTGTCCATTCAGGCGAAAATATCCTGTTAACACTCTTAGTGCAGACTTGCTCTGGTTAGTGCATTCCGATTTCTTCTGGTCATAGTTTCCCAGTAGCATATTTGCTTGTCTTTGTCCTACTATGTTGTCCCAATAGTCCAATATTTTCCTTGTTTCTTTTACTTCCATTTATGCCAATATTGTATTGGCGCTGATTCCACAAAAAGGTTCTGGTCCCCAGAAGGGTGTTTGTGCCCCTTTCTTTGCCAGTTCATCTGCTATCTCGTTCTCTTGTACTCCATTTTCCCCTTATACCCACAGCAGGGTAACCATGTTATTCCTGCCTCGTTCATTGAGCATGCCTAAGCATTCCCAAACACTTTAGAACCGATTACAGAAGAGCTCAGTGATTTAATCGCTATCCGTCTGGCTATCCGACATGATGATTATTCTCTGTCTTCATTAAACCTTCTGTATAAGCCGGATCAAAAGGTACTGAAACAAATTTCAGCTACGTTCACTTCGATTTTGGTAAAAAAATCAAAACATTACAATAAAGATTGGGGGTTTCGAGTTTGTAAAACGTTGAGAAATTCAAATACTTAGGTGTCACAGTAATAAATACTGGAAATAGAAAAAAGTTAATAGAAGAAAAAAATAATTAATGCAAATAAATAGTTATTTACGTGTCAAGCTCGAAAAGTGATACTTTACAGGGCGAGCATGCAAGTTTCAGGACGACGCGGAGCCTTGAAAGCATGCGAGCCCTGTAAATACACTTTCTGAGTATGGCGCGTACAATATTTTTTGTGCAGCCACCAATAATTTGACAATAATATAGGAACAGAATATTTATTGCTCAAAATATAACAAAACTTAAATCATTTTTTATTAATATTTATGTTGAATGTGCAGTTATGCAAAGTACAATTATTAAACGTTGATGTTCCAGTAAATTTAGGAATCATAATATTTTTGTTATCAATAATATTGAATTCGATTCTTGAAGTTCCAAGTTGGTTTTGATTATTTTCTACTTTAACAATGTGCTGTTTTTAATATGTTCTGAATTGAATCTTCGATATAACCTTCTGCCACGGTCGAAGATTTCCATCCTTCGTAGCGTTTCAAAAAGATTTACTGACAGATGGCTACGGTATTGTCATGCCAACTGTAATATTTAACATACATAACATCAATTATCTCTGGCTAGAGTGGCTATTTTGTGTTTAATGAACATTTTGACATAGGAGCTCGGGAAAGTAGGTACTTTGCCGAGCAGTTCTGTCACTTTACCGAGCAGTCAATTTTCCGATCTAGACCGGCAACGACGCACTTTCCGAGTTCAAAATTGATCGGAAAAATGCATTTTCTAAAGTGGCAGCATAAAAGCACTTTTAAAAAGAAAACTACTTTTAAGGCAAACCAAAATCAATATTTATAAAGTGCTAATAAGACCCGTCCTGTTGTATGCGGCTGAAGCAATGACACTACGCAAAAAAGAAGAAAATATTTAAGAGTAATAGAAAGAAAGATAATGAGATCAATATTAGGACCAATCAAATTGAGAGATCATGAATACAGACAAAGAGTGAGTTATAAAATAGACCAAGAATTGGAAGCAGAGGACTTAGTAAGGAAAATAAAAAGGCATAGAATGAAATGGTTGGGACACATATATAGAGCAAAAGAACAAGAAATAACACTGCAAATGACACAATGGGATGCTGGGGGAAGAAGACGAAGGGGTAGATCCAGAGTAAATTGGCTGGAACAGGTGAAAGAAGATATGACAAGAGGCGGAATTGGATGATGGAAGAACAAGTTTAAGGATAGAAAACTATAGAAAGCGTATAGCGGCGAAAGTCCTGAGAGGGGTATCAAGCCATTATGTACGTAGTATGTATGTAATTCAATTCAAATCTACGCTGTTTAAAATATTCATTAAACCTTCTGTATAAGCCGGATCAAACGGCACTGAAACAAATTTCTCCTGCATTTTACCGTCAGACTAAGTGGGAGTGGGAGTGTTGGTGATAGTAAATAGTGTACTCAGTACTTCTTGTAAGTTGATTGTATTTACTGATCCAAAATTTTCTGAATGTATAGGCGGGTTCTCATGGGTCGAATTTTAATGATCGATTTAAGTTGATCAACAAAAATTGATTTCGAGTCCACTGTCCACATATAAATTAAAAATTAATATACCAGTTTTAGTATTAAAATGCCGTCGATTTTGGGTGAGACGGTCGATTTTAAGAAGAAATCGTTTGAAGAATCAGAAGTTTGTTAAAGATACTAACTGCTGAGAATAAAGAGGAATACAGAGTTAAATGTACTAGAATTAGAAGATAATGATGACTACAGAAATCATCTGAGAGTTGGGAATTCCTGTTGAAAGTGACTGTGAGCTGTGGTCGTAGGATCTTATCTATCATAAGAATAATAGGACTAAAACTTAATACTCACTTATGCGAAATTCGCGTTTTTTTGACATAATGTGTCAAATCCAGACTGTTGTCGCACATTCGCGTATTTCATCCATACTCACAAATGCGAAATTCGCCTACGCGGAAAGTGCGGATAAATTGCAAAAAAGTTGAAATGATTTTAACTATTTTGCGATTTTCTGTCATTTATAGTGTCATTTTTTGATGGTTTGTACCGATCATAAATTTGTTCTTGAGAGATATTAGGTTTGTGTACATACTACACTATATAATCTTCTTAAATAATTGTTGTAATGACAAGCATCCATGACTGTTTTCTTTTTATAAAAATTGGTCAAACACAAACAAATAATAATAAAAATTCTAGGTTATGTTATTTCTCTTGATTTATGACAAACGATACTTGTAAAAATCGCAGAATAGTTAAAATTTCCCACCGCGAATATTTTTAAATCTGGATTTGACACATTATGTCAAAAAACGCGAATTTCGCCTGAGTATTAAGTTTAAGGCGCCACTTATTATTTGTCTGCCCAACCTATCTAATATGCGAGAAAAGTATTGGTTTCCCGAAAAAAAAGTAGGAATTTTGAAAAAAAATTTTGAGTTATTTCCACGTTTTCATCATGAACAACACGAAAAAACGGTTTTTAGAAAAAAATCCTGTGTGTATGTCATCGTTGTCGTCGGCCACTTTTCGTTACATGTCTTGTTAGCACGATACAGCCTCCGGAGTGCAACAAATCACCGATTTTAGGGTTGAATATTGTTCAGGACATCTCACAGATGAACCTTATTGATTTTCAGCTCACAATAGCCAGTACAACGGATGCTATGGTACTTGAAGTACAACATTTTTGGAGAAATTTCAGTTTGTTAGCACGATACAGCCTCCGGAGTGCAAACAGTCACCAATTTTATGATTGAATATTATTCAGAACATCTCACAGATGAATCCTATTGATTTTCAGCTCATCACAGCCAGTACAACATATGCTATAGTACTTTAAGTACGACATTTTGGAGAAATTTCAGTTTGTTAGCACGATACAGCCTCCGTAGTATACACAAGTGACCAATTTTATGATTGGATATTATTCAGGGCGTCTGAAAGATGATCCCTTTTGAGATTCAGCTTAGTAAAGCCAGTACAATGAGTGCTATGGTACTTGAGGAGAATTTTAAGTTTGTTAGCACGATACAGCCTCCAGCGTGTATACAAGTGACCCATTTTATGATTGAATATTATTCAGGGTGTCTTACAGATGAACCTTATTGATTTTTAGCTTACCAGAGTTAGTACAACGGGTGCTATGGTACCAGAAATTCCACATTTTTGTCCTTTTTGGAGAAATTTCGGGTTTAGTACGATACAGCCTCCGGAGTGTATACAAGTGGCCAATTTTATAATTAAATATTTTTCAAGGTGTCTCATTCAAGGTGTCTAACAGATGTACCCTATTGATTTTCCGCTGAATGTAGCGAGTACAGCGGGTCCTATAAATCCAGATATACTGCATTTTTGGTTACTTTTGGAGAAATTTCGGTTTGTTAACACGATGCATCCCCTGAAGTGTATACAAGTGACAATTTTATGATGAATATTAATCAGGGCATCTCACAGATGCGGAAAAGTTAGTTTTAATCTTTAAAACCGTTTATTTTTTGATAACCTTTCAAAAACAAGAAATAACTTTCTTTTTTTACGTTAACTACTTTGGATTCCATTCAAGTTAGTTTGTAGAAGAGAATAATACTTAAAAAATAAAATAAAAACAAAACCTCACTATATGGTTTTTTATCAACAAAGTGCAGAAGGACATAATCAGTTATTTCTGATAAAACATTATATTTAGTAGGTACACTGAATGTAAATAAGAACACCTAAATACAGCCGTATTTAAGTTCACATTTGGTTAACAGTTAACCTCAATTCAAAAATAATTCAAAACTTCGTGTGCTCTGGGATTTCCTCCCTCAACGGTCTCAGGCAGATAATCAGGGTGTCGTGATTTTGAAAATCAAACTATTTCTGAACATCCAAATAGAGCATGTGGGTGCAACCAAAATGGCTGTCCGAATATCTCACTCTTGCTGAAAGAAAATAATACAGATGAAGATGCAGATAAAAATTGAGAGGTCGGTGAATCTGGAATTAATTTACCACTCAACGACTGTCTTATTTCAAGAAAAAATTTTAGTGCGATTACCTGCTTGTTACAGGAAAACCTCGTTAATCAATCTTCTCCGCAGAAAACAGCTTCTCAAAAATGCCAGCAAAACCAATAATCTGCTTATTCCTTTCGATTTTTACAAAACTTGACAAGTTAACACGAACTGCAAGTTTTTTGTAAACAAATTCCTATTCTCGGCTACGTAAACCTAACCAAAATAGTACCAAAGGTTATACATAATAGTACATCTGGCGAATATCATTGTGGATGACATTCAAAAACCAAAACAAAATCTAATAATGTGTTTGCAATTCAATCATTACCAAACTAAGATTAAAATCAAGGATCAGGTTTATTTGCTTTATATCTGAAGCCACCCTAAAACATTGTTTACTCGGTGCATGAACAAAAAGTAACCTCATTTAAAGATATACATTGGATTGAACGAAACATCTAAATGGTTTTATTACTATCCAATATTGGTAAGTAAACACTACATTAATATTTAATCAGTTTTAATCTTTTAGGAACTTATGTAGCTGTTAATTAAACTATTGTTCTCGATGCAATCATGTGTGATAATTAATAATAATACTTTGTGTACATAATCTAGTGATTGTTTAAGTTGAATATTGATTTAAAATAAAATATATTTCAAACTAGACATAAATTCATTTCTCAATGCTTTCGGTGAGTTTGAATGTTACAAAGTTCGGGGTCGTCTAAAGAAACAAGACACAGTAAAGCGCCAAGCACTCTCACAAAAAATTAAGTAGTAGGTAACTCCAAGATATACGCCAACAGGAGATTTCCACATTTACTTCCGCGCAGGGCCTGGACATTATTAATTACAAAACTACGATATGGGTTAAAGTTTATTATCACCAAGCATAGAGGGCGCAACATTAGTTAGACATTATTGTTAGGCAACAAAGCAAACAGCAAGCACTGTCGGATTGTTCTGTGGCATTGTCAGTTGTCAGTCATTGTCGACAATTTTTTATCATAGATAATCTTTCATTTTATTTTGGATTGTTGTTTTGATTCGTATGTTTAATTTTAATTATCGTAATAATTTTATTTTTATATAACAATATACATTTTGTTCTGACTTTAACATAAAAGATAAGTGTAGATAAGTGGAAATTAAACGATAATACTAATGCCATGCTTTGTTTACAGAATTTATTATCATCATGAGAAAAGTGTGTGCTGTTTTATCTTGTGAAAATAGTATTTATTTTAATACAGACACAGGATATTATATGTTTCCACGCGAAGAGTGGTCACTAAAAATACGGAATCCAGCATTGAATGATTTACCTTACGAGAAGCTGAGATATAGATTTGTAGTATGTGGAGATCACTTCGAAACATCTCAGTTTCAAACCCCTGAAAGAAAAAAACTGAATAGACTAGCTGTAGCAACAATATTTTGTTTTAAAAACATTCAAAGTTTTGATACTGATGACATACCTGAATGTGAAATTCCTACAGAAGATATAGAACCTCAACCTTCAACATCCAGGTACAGTGAACAACTAGGTAAGGGCATATAGCAAAATAATTCTTAAATAGAAAAAAAATGGCTTTAAATTAAACAAATTATTAAGTAATTTTTTCCATTGCAGAACAGTCACACTCAAGTAAGAGGAAAAGGCGATTATATCTAGAAGATAATCGAGTTACCAGATGGAATCAGCTATCTCCTCGAAAAAAAAATGTTTTTAATGAATTAAAAAAAAACGAAATTGCCAAAAATTTGTTGAATAAAAGGCTAAAGTGTCGCATAAGACTCTTTGCAGATAAAAAAATTTAAATTGCAATATGTTTAAATTGTTAGATAATTTATCACCAACTGCTAAGGTCCATAATATTATCCCAATTAAGAAATAAAAAAGTTAAAAATATTAAGTGAACTAACGAAGAAAAAGCACTCTTTTTAGCTTTGTATAAATCCCCCCCAAAAGGATATAGGTTCCTTGGAAAAAATCCCTAGTCCACGGACCTTACAAAGGAGATTATCAAATCTAAATATAAATACTGGTGTAAACGAACAAATATTTCAAAAAGTATGAAAGAAATTGTAACATTCTGTGTAATTTTGTTTGACGAAATTTAGCTAATGCCCAATATAAGTTATAATTTGAAACATAGCATAATTGAGGGGTTAGAAGATGTGGGTAGTGGTCGAACTCAACACATTGCTGACCATGCACTTGTATTCATGCTAAGGGGAATAAATTTCAGGTGGAAGCAACCCTTGGCATTTTATTTTGTTAGATCTGGGATAAAAACTCAAAAATTAAAATCCATTTTTAGTAGAGCCAATAAAAAATGTCCATGAAAAAACTTCATTTCGCATACTGGCTTCAATTTCAGACCAAGGTTCAGCAAATGTAGCTGCTGTATCTGCACTCAGTGATGAATGTAGTTTCCATGGCAATTTTATATTCAACGTGGATGGATCCACAATCTACCATAGTTTAGAATTCTCCACATTTAGTGAAATGTTTTAGGAATAATTTTATAACAAAAAATATCCACTTTGGAGATAAAATTGCAAAATGGAGAGATTTGTAAATTTTGTTTAATATGGATGGTAATAATCCAGATAGCAAAATTTGCAGAAAACTAACAGAAAATCATATTCATCCCGAGGGTAGAACAAAAATGAAAGTTAAATTTGCCACAGAAATTTTTAGTAGGGACGTGTACGCAGCACTTACTTTTGCAGAAAAATGTAGTCAGAAATTTGAAAAAGGCACTGCTGAATTGATTTCTTTCATGGATACATTATTTGACTCACTAAATTCGGTCAAAAATTATTCTAAAGTATTAAGTCGACCACTAACTTCGCATAAAGAATTCTGGGGGGAAGCCATTACTTTTTTAAATAATTTAAAATTTGAAAATAATTGAAAGTTTGTTCGTCCTCCTCCCACTCTAAGGAACTTTGTAATTACAATCCGCAACGTATAAAATGTATGGAGACGTATGGAAGGATTTAAATATCTAACTACTAGATGTTTAATTCAAGATCTTTTAGAAAACTGTTTTGGAATAATTCGAGGTTTGTGTGGACACAATTCAAGACCAACATGTTTTCAATTCGTAGCATTTTACAAAACTTGTTTGGCCAATAACTTGATGTCAAATTCAAGCTCAACAAGTTGTGAACAAGATGGTACCACAGTTTTAATACATTTTTTAAATCCACTGACAGACGTTTCAGAAAAAGTTGATACTGTTTATTCAGAAACCCATGCAGTGGTCTCAAACCCTGTGATTATTCCAAAAATTGTTCACGAGATGCGTTTCCATACATCTTTATATATTGTGGGGTTTATTTGTAGAAAACTCTTGACTAGCAATGATTGTAAAAAATGTAAAGAATATTTTTTAACACTGGATATTACGGATTCCCATACTTTTATTAAATTAAAAGAGTATGGGAATTTGTTTTATCCTGCACAATATTTTATCTTGCTGGTCGACAGATTAAAAGAAGAAATTTTCAATTTATTTTTCAATTATATTAATTCGGGTAACATTATGGAGGCACTTAGTGATAAATTAGTAATCAATTTAAACAATAGTCAGGACCATGACCTACCAAATGGCATTATTATAAAAAAATGTGTTTTTTTATCATAACGAAGTACATGATTACCATTGTTAACAGAAAAATGTATGGTAAAGATAAATGACCAAATAGGCATGTCGACAATTTTATGAAAAATTTTTGTACCTTTCCATTCATAAAAAATAAAGTATAAAAAATTTATACTTTTTTCATTTATTACCTAAACCTCATACATTATAAAGATTTATGCAGGTCAAAAAAATTTTATGTTTAAATCTAATTCAAGGATATTTATTATATTAAAAGGTATAAATTATTATATATAATTAAGTTTAATATTAATTATAATATTATTCTTTTTAATACAATAAATCTCCGCTCTTGAATTGGATTTAAACAAAAAAATTAGGGCCATATTTCACTAATTTAAAGGGTTATTACCACAGAACAGCATGTATTCTGTGCTTCCGTGTAACTGACCCACCTCCAAATAGAAGACGCTCGTCAATGCAAACTTCAGCATATCTTTCCCCAGGTCTTCTCCACACTCGTCGACGTCCATCTGACCCAGCGAGGCAAAAACGCGACTCATCTGAGAACAATACCCAGCTCCAGTCATCATCATTCCAACGAACGTGATCTCTGGCAAATGTCATTCTTGCAGTCCGATGCTGGCGTTGCAACGGGGGTCCTGTAGCCATTCTTCTGCATGATAGTCCAGCAGCATGAAGTCTTCTTCTAACGGTCCATTCACTAACGTTGACATTTCTCACTTCTTCCAACTGATTTCACAGTAGCTGTCTTATTCCGCAAACTTGCGGAGACCAAAAAACGGTCATCTCGTTGAGTGGTAACTCTTTTTCGCCCAGACGTTGGTTTTCTAGTGATCAGGCCAGTCTCCAGAAAGCGCTGGTACACCCTTTGCACACCACAAAGACTAGCACCAACAATTCTTGCAGTTTCACAATGACTCCGACCATCTTGTAACAGCGCAACAATTCTTGCCACAACAATCGGATCTAAAGGCATTATGGGCCTGTTAAATCACTACACTTTGCAATCGTTAGGTTTTACACAAAGAATCAACAGTAAACTGGAAAACAGGCAACGGAAATGTGAATGTTCAATTAGCGCAAAGGCACATTTTTCATAAAAGTCGTACTCTAATAAATCGAATGACAGCTGATGACAGCTGTCAAGTCTCGGAAAAAAATTGCTTTAACGCCTACTAATGTCCTTATCAATATTGACGCTAAATTTATTCGCAATTTCTGAAGTGACCTCAATTTTTGCTCGCCAGTGTAGTTGAATACGTCTACTACAGTCGACAAAGTTCAACTAATTAATAATCAAAAACACCCAGTAATACCGACTTCTTTTACAATGCACTTTATTACATTTCCCCGGCGTTTCCAAAGGCAGTAATATTTGCGATAAAGTTCCAAAAACACTTTCAGACTACTTAATGTTTTTTTGTTATTAAACCACAAAAAGCACTTGGAAGCAACAGAAAATACTCTTGATCAGGCGAGGTAGAAAACTTGACTGAGTTATAGATTTTCTTTCGAAAAACTAGTTTTTAGTAATTAACACACAAAAATATTTTTATTATTATTTAAAAAAAACATAAATACTAATGTAAGTTTACAATTGGAAAGCTGTCGGTAATTGAATTGATAAATGGTTATTTTTATTACCTGGCTGCCGTGTACTTAACTGATAAACTGATAACCGATGCATCTTTTTATCTTATAAGTGTGAAGTTCTTAGACATGTGAGGTTCACGGTTCACACGCTTCAAGTAGGTTTCGACTCGACAGCGATTTCTAATCAATTCAATTATTTGTTGAACGATAAAGTTAGATTCTATCAAACTTTTGTTGATACACTAAAAAGTTGATTAATTACGTTCAAACACGACTATTTGATTCAACTTTTGTTGATCAACTGAAATCATCAACAAAATTCGGCCAGTAAAAACGCGCCTTAACGGCACTGTTTGATCTTCTGTTATAAATACCGCATTTGTTACTTTGCGTTTACAATATAATACTGGGTCGCATGCCACAAAAGGAGAGACCGCAGGATTCATGCGGGAATATTTTTAATCCCGGTGGATTCGTGCTGCAATATTTTTAATCCCGTAGGAGCCCTAGTAATACACGAGATAATCTTCTAATTCTGATGTATCCAACTACTCAGAAAAATCAATAACAAGATATTTATAAAAAGAATGGATGTCAATAAAACATCATTTTTTTAATTAGCCAAATATAAGTAGAATATTCTGAACCACTTCATGTAAAAAACAAATATGTTACAAATTATTTGCTGATTCGTGTCATACATTCAAAACAAAATTAAACTTGACGCAGCGAAATGTCAATTAAACATTGTTGTCTAGTAAAAAATACTCTAGGGTATGGAAGTTGCCGTTTTAGGATAACTTATATTACAAGAGCAAAGAGCAACAATCAATACCACAATTTTCCACTGCTGTGAGTGTTTCTCGAAGCAGTATTTTCAGAATTTTACGTAGACACAAATTCCATCATTACAAAATGTAATTAGTCCAAGTCCATGAAGGAGATTTCGACCGGCGCGGCGTCTACAGTTTTGTGAATCGATAAGTGAGCGACTAAACGACAATGTATATAATGTTCATTTGGAATAAATGGTGTAGTAAATAGACACAATTGTAGATAGTAGGCATACAATGATGGGAGTTTAATACCCAAACACCACAGAGGCTTTGCTGGCGTTTTAACAAGATGGGTACACTCTCCAAGTACGACAGTTTTTAAACGAAACATTTACCTTTTGTTGGATAGGTGTCCGAGGCCCAATATTGGCATAATCACCTAGATCACCCGATTTAACCTCCCTAGACTTTTTATGGGGATATCTGAAAACCAAAATGCATGCCACTCAATCAATTTAAACACTTTTTATAATAATTTATACTGTTATGTTAACATCCAAATGATTTAGTGTTTACTCTAATCTGTTATAGTCTAGTCGAGAAGTGAGTTTCCTGCGAAACATCATTAGAATTATGCCAAAAATATGAGCGGTAGCTCATTCGACGCGGAATCAAATTTTGAGAAGAAAATTTGAATTATTTATTAACAAAAAAATAGGTCTCTGCTTTTTGTTAATAACTCGAAAACTATAAGTGGTAACGATAGTTTGAAAAAAGATCCTTAAGGAGGAAGGAATTTTATAAAAAAAGTCTCGACTCCCGGAACCTAAGGTTAATAATAACAAGTAATTTATATTTATAGCTGAAAATAGGGTCACTAATTGGGCGCGTCGAAGCGAGAGAGAGTACAACTCAAAAATGATCTTTTTTAGTATAAAATATTAATTTAAAAATTAAAAAAATATATAGTGTAATCTAGATACTCGATGGAATCAAGACCCCTTAAAAAATTTCCAACAATTTTTCAAAAAGATCAGAAGCTATTGTTAATCAACCAATTTTTTCCGGTTCTCTGCTCTAGCTCTAAAAATCGAATTCTTCTTGGTGCCCGACTTACATAAGTACTTAATAAGAATATGCCAAAAAAGTTTATAACAATTGTGTATTTTGTTCATTGTGAATTTTTATAGTTAACAAAAAATTAAATATCAAATTATTGTAGTGAATAAAAAAAATTTTTTGTTATATTTCATAATAACCAAGATACTTGCTCATTATCGGTATTCATTTTACTGGGAGTAACTGCCTTATCTCGGTTGACACAAAATCAGTTTTCGTAATTTGCTGTAACTGGAATTGGTTTCTAGTTTTAGATCTACTAATAATAGAATAGCAGTCCTCAGGTACATACTTAACTCTATTTCTTGTGACGCCGAAATCCCTGCCATTGAGCATAAAGAATGTCCCGTAACCATAAATTTATGATCAATCGCTTACAAATACAGCTCAGGCTCTGTAAATAGCTTCCACCATAGAAAAATTAGTTCAAATTCCTATTCTTGCCTTCGCAAGCATCGCTATAGACAATAATATGACTTGTATTTTTGGCACGGGCAGACAGAAACCAATTTCTTTAGCTCAACGAGAGGGGATAGTTTCATACCAGACGTACATAAAACCATTTTCATATTCGGATAGTAGAGCAGATTATACAGGTACATGATATTTTTATAATAAGCAACTGAACACGTCAATGTTCCAACGAACGATAAAATACAAACTTCTGGTTTAATGCCACGATGGTCTAAGTAAGACTTGTGCCATTTTGGCTGTCTCCTGCAATGCGTTGGCGCTTTACGGGTAATATTCCGGCGACATCTATGTATGTTTCTACGAAGTTTCAAACTTCGTTCATTGGTAGAAAACTATATTAAAAATCGTAATATGCAGGCATTTAGAAGCCCACCAAATTTGAATTAGGCCACTCTGGTTTTCAACGGCTCATATTTAAATGATTAAAATTTCCCTCTAATCGAGTGAGGATAATCTAAGCTTCTGCTCACTAACACTAATAATGGGTTGAAGCTTCACGATTTATTACAAATTCCCTAATGTGTCTAGGCATACTCACAATCAAGTGATTAATATCCTCCTGGAGTATCTCATGTAGTCCAAGGTTTGTCTGGCTGTATGTGGCGGAGCATTATCATGCTAAAAAGGATTTTGGAGTGTCCTAAGGTAAGGAATCAGATGAAGTTCCAATATTTCTTGAGTGTATCGATGTGCATACATATTGCCCCCGATGAAGACTAAAGATGACCTTGAGCCATAAGCAATCGCACCTATATCATAACTCCAACCAAAAATTGAGGGTTACGAAGTTCGTCTCGCCTCCTTCTCACCCTCGCTCGACCATTATGTATGTCCAAGCAGAACCGGGATTCATCAGTGAAGACGATAGTGTTCCATTTCTGATTCCACACAAGTCGTTCTAGGCACCACTGAAGTCGATTTCTTCGATGTTCCTGAGTTAAAGGTAACACCAACTGAGGTCGGTCCAAACCTTCTTATCCGATTCTAAATACTTCACATTCCAAGGACCCTTCCTTGTTTTGCAAACCACCGAGTTGCAATAACCTTTAGGATGTTCGGGTTTCTATGTCACTGAATATATTTTATCTTTAAAGGACACCCAGTACATAATACATATTATTTTTAAATTAATCACCGTCTTGCTCGACAGATTATAACTTGGGTACATTTTTATCGTTGAGAGGTTTCTCGATTTGAGAAAAATGAAACTAAACGAGATTTTATGTAATAACAAACGAGTACAAAGAAAGTTGTTGTAACTTGAATCAATATTCATTATTAAATGGTAGCGACTATTATAAACGCAATTATAACGGTATAAAATAAGGTCTGTTTCTACATTTATTTCAAACAAAATTTGGAGATTTGAAGCGTATTATTTGTACGACTCCTTATCCAAAGATTCACTAGATGAGTTTAGTACATTGTGCAAGTATCAGCTTATTTTAATGAGGCAGTCCAAATAGTTTGATCTATACGAGTAGATAAATTTAATGCTAGTTACTCACTTGATTATTTTTTATTGGAATAATAAAACTCAAAAGTGTACTTTGAACAGGCCAATTTATTCAAATGCCAGATTATGTAGTGAAATTAATGAAATCGGTGTTGAAACGCCGCTTTTATTGCCAAGAAAATAAATTCAATATCTCATGGGATAACCGTAGATCCTAAGGGTAGGCGCCATTGACATAATAACAGAAATCGACCGGCCATGCTGAATATTTATTGACGAAGGCGCAGTGCGAGAGAAATGGATACAGAAGGACGGCGCTATGGTGGGCAAAAAATAAAGTTCTGTTGTATTGTTTCGGGTGTATGGGCCGGTGTTTTTGTTAAATTTTTGCGCTGTTTTAAATATTTTTAACAGTATTTGACGCTTTCCCTATTATACATCTTAATTAAAAAATCGACTCCTCCCTTTGAGTTCTGGACGCATATGTATAACTTTGATACACATCTAAATATTGAATTTTGAAATTTTTCTAATATGTTTTATTCCTGAATAAAATATATACCTTTGTTTCCTTTATCGACTCCTAATATTATTATAGAATGAATGAATTAAGCACCATTTTCTAAATGTATTATAAATATTAAATAGAATGATAAAAAAAATACCAAAACTTTAATGAAATGATTTAATAAATTGTTGAGATTATATTCAAATTCTTTTTACATAAATTTTCCTTACACCGCTCCTGCATTCTTGACTGGTCATGCGCACTGAATGCTTAGATTGACTGCGTCGACGCATAGGAGAAACACATCCTCGTATATCGCTTCCCAACGACACAAAACGTATGGTTCACAGTCGACGTTGTTTATATGAATGTTTTTATAAATTGAACGTTTTTAAATTCATTGCAATCATCGATATATTATTGGAAATTACACTATACAGTTACATACATATATCAAAATGCGAGTAAAGTGAATGATGAATAGTTATAGAGATAGTTAAGCATGCATAAGAAGAAATAGAAGTAAAATGGTACTTTACGTGCAATATAAACAATGATGATGTGAAATAAAACTGTTTACAAGTAAGTACAAATTATAACTATTATGAAAGTTACATGCTAATCAAAATTACATGGATATCCATGGATATGAAAAGATATTCATCATTTTATTGTTTTTGGCCTTTTATTAGAAATTTTAATTTAAACGTCCAAATAATATTTTTATTGTTCACTATTTCTTTCTCTTTGGAATTCCAAATTAAAAAAAACTTAAAAAAAAACCACCGACCTTATTTCCAATTCTCGGCACTGTGGAACTGCTGCAAAGCGTCTCTTTTTCTTGAGAATTTCTTATCAAAGAAATACTCTTTCTGCACACTGCACTTTATCACACGGTTTAATCAAAATTGATACTATGATTTTATAATGGTTTTTTTAACTTAAAATTATTTACTTTTACATAGTTTTCTCAAAAATTTTGTAGAGGAGAGCTACATAGATGCTCACTATTCTTCTACCAACGCCCCACTCTCCATTTTTTTTAAATCATCAAACTTTTTCCCATCTTAAAAACACAGCCTCCTTATATTGTTTTATTATTCGACAATTGTCAATTTGAGTGTTTTTCATGAAAATACAAAATTCTTTAATTAAAATTGTCCTGGAGGATAATAACACTTATATAAATGGGTTTATAATGTCTTAGGGAATATATAAAATGTCCTTTACATGTATTACAATCCCAAAATTTGTTGTAATTCCCTTTTTATGGTATTTTTATTTACAATTAAATATACAATTTCTACAACCTAAAATGATTATTTATATATATGGAACTGTTTAGTTTTCAATTTATGAGTTTTTACTAATTTTATTTTATATAAACTTTTCTTTATTTCCAAATTTACCTTATATGTTTTATATTCAATTCCAAAGCAATGACTTTAGGTTGGCAAGAAAATCACTAGATTTTATTACTTCCTGTTCATTAAATTTTATTTAGTTAACAGATTTCCATGACATATAACATGGCTCTGTTCCGTATGTCATATTTCATAAAGTTTTTCTTTTTTTATAAATTCTTTTTTAAATTGTAAACTTTTACTACCATCGTCTGTGAATATCGTTAATCAATTAGTAAGTTGAGTATTAATTCTTGTTATTTTAGGTTTCAATCAAAACAACATTCTACTTCATCCAGATATTGACATGGCAGTGTTCAGATGATTTTGAAAATTGTTGAAATTGACTTGACCTTAGGATTAATTGTGAAGGTAACATTTTTATACTTAATTATAATGTTATCATTAAAATTTTATTCCTTATCCTTTAATCCTTTCTTTATAATTGGTTTTCTCAATATTTGATAATACATTTGCTCACTTCATTCATTCGTTTATGTTAAATTTAGTTTTTTAACTCGGTAGTGTCTAATGGTACATCCTACGTATTAATAAAAAATTCTTTTTAATATTCAATCTCATACGTGAATTATTTATATATATTAGAGGACTGGTTCAATATATATATATATATATATATATATATATATATATATATATATATATATATATATTGTTATGTATTTATTTACTTATGATTGTAATCGTTATGTATTCTATATTTATTTATTATTTAATTATTTGTGATTGAATAATCGTTAAGCATGTATAACAACTCTATCAAAAGGTAGGATTCAATTGCGCCAATCAAATTTACTCTAATTATTTGAATTGTGAAATTAAAATGTACAAGCTTATGATTTCAGGAATTTTAATTGTGAAATATTGTTACTGCATCTATGTACACATAACATAGGTAACAATCCAAAATTATTACCATAATAACATATAATTATAACTATCTTATTCTAAATAAAAAATATATAAACCGCCAATGATTGTCAAATTTTAGAAAATGTGTATTTAATTTTCTCCGCAAATGTTAGAAAGAAAACCCCAATGACACTGATCACGCACAGATCTGTTTTATGAGCTCATAATATTGATAAAATTTTCGTATCTTATTTTACTCCAGATTTATAGTTGTGTAGTCCAAAAGAAACTTCGAATATTTTTTTTAACACCAACAGCAATGAATTTTGTAAGCACCTTTACGTTTCTCAACTCTCTATTCCATTTTTGATTCAAATTTTTAATAAATTTTAGTACGTACCAATTTGTATTGTAATAATTTGAATATTTTTATTTCTTCTGACTATTACTTTGAAATTCGTTTAATTTTCCTTTTTATTAAATGCCCAGGTTTTAATCTTCTATATTCAGGATACAGTTTTTCTAAATATCGACTTTTTAATCGTCTTTATTGACGAGATCAATTATAATATTCCTTCCCACTTTGACGTCTCAAAATTCACTGACGTTTTTCTATTTATTTTTCATCAATCCATCTCGTTGCGGGTTGCTAGCGAAACTAAACTCTATCGTGTGAACCGTATATACATGAAAATAACATTTTAGTTTTATAAATTAGAATATATAGAGATGAAGATTTTTATACATATAAATATTAACATAACTTACTTACTATTTATTAAAAATTCCTGAAATCCCTTGCATAAAACAACATATTTACGAACTATATAAAAATTGAACGCGTTTCTTTTAAATTACATTCTAATTTTGACGGATTCTTTTGAAATTACATCCTCTACTGAGTTATTAGTTTTTTTTATTCTGTGTGGTTGTGAGGATTTTGTTCACTGATTTTACTATCGGCATCTATAATTTATTGAGATATGTTTCTTTTTCCAATTTATAAATATACGTTAAAATGATGGCTTTGCTATTGGGCTCCTTTTTTAATTAAACATAAAATATAATACTATACAGTTGAAGCTAAAATAGTTTAAAATCCGAATATCAGCAGCCCTATTAATTTTGTCACAAAGTCAATGTATTCAAGAAAATAGATTCAAGGTGCTCATTATACTTGCTGGATGATTCAAACTATGAAAACATATATATATATATATATATATATATATATATATATATATATATATATATATATATAGATGGCGGAGTGAGTTAGAGCGCCGGAAATTGGGTTTTCTTGACCTGAGGGACGGAGGTTCGAATCTCACTCTAGTAAGGGCTTTTTCATAAATAAAAAGTTCCACTAAAAATCTGGGGGTACAGGGTCCGTCAGTAAATGGCGAAAACTGGCGGACGACATCCCTCGCCCCTTGCTAACCCGCATTGAGGCAGCGTGGTAAGGTACGCCTCACAACCCCAGCATGACAGACAAGGACAAGTTACGGCCCTCATTCTCCGTAAGCCTGAAGGGCCCTAGGAGGGGTAGATCCTGGGAACCAGCCACGAGGGCAGAGGGTGCTAAGAATCTGCGGAGTCTAAACCACTACCCATTAACTACATTACACCTAGCAACTTATAACTGCCGTACACTCTCTAATCAAGCTAGGATTATGGAACTGGAAACAGAGGCAGCAAAAATAAAGTGGGATATCATGGGCATTAGCGAAGTAAGACGAAAAAATGAAGAACTCATAGAACTTGAATCAGGGAATCTTCTATACCACCAAGGAACACCAACAGGAAGAACAAGCGGAGTAGGATTCCTAATTAAGAAAACCTGGAAAAATAGAATCATAAGGATAACAAGCACCTCAGACAGAGTAGCCAGCATAACACTAAGACTCTCCAAAAGATATACTATCCAGATTATTCAGGTATATGCCCCAACAATCCAACAATCAGCCATAGTGACGACGAAATAGAAGAATTCTATAATGAAATAACCCAAGCGCTCAGCAACGACAATAGTCACTTCAAATACATAATGGGAGACTTTAATGCCAAAGTAGGACACAGGAAAGACCAAGAAAAAGGAATGGGAAAATATGGATTTGGAGAAAGGAATGAAAGAGGAGAGAGATTAATACAGTTCGCACACTTTTAGAACATGTATGTGGCAAACTCCTTCTTCAAGAAGAACCCTAACAGGAAATGGACGTGGGAAGGCCCCGGTGCAACTATCAGAAACGAAATAGACTTTATCCTCACCAATAAAATTAACACAGTAAAAGATCTAAGCACGCTCAACAAGTTCACTACAGGAAGCGACCATCGACTAATTAGAGCTCGACTGGTCTTAGATATAAAACTAGAAAGGTCAAGACTAATCAAAACCAACACAACGAAAAACATAAACAACGAAAGGCTGAAAGAGAACTCTCACCAATATGAAGCACTACTAGAAGAAAGACTACAAAAAGTGGAATATAACAGCCCTGAACTGATAGACACAATTCGAAACTGCGCCGTAGAAGTGGGAGGTCTGCAACAACGAGGTGAACACAAAAAACTAACTGCGGAAACAAAAGCACTATTACAAAAACGAAGAGAAATGAAAAAGAGAACAAACATTCAAAGAATTGAATACACCGAACTGTGCAAGACGATACGAAAGAAAATCGCAGAAGATATCAGAAATTACAACGAGAAACTGGTACAAACAACAATAGAAAACCGTAAAGGCTACAAAAATGCAAAAAGGGCACTAATAATAGGGAAAAGACAGATAGTTGCATTAACTGATGGAAACACAAGAACCACAGACAGGAATGAAATAATAGACCTAGTAGCCAAATTCTATGGAGACCTATACAAGGCCCCTGAAAATTTGGAAGAAATAATAGAACACTCAGAAGATGCCATACCAGAAGTATTGGTGGAGGAAGTAGAAATGGCACTGAAAAGCATGAAAAATGGCAAAGCAGCGGGAAATGACGGCATCACGACCGAAATACTCAAATATGCAGGAGCTAAAACATGGAAGTACCTTGCCAAACTATACACGAACTGTCTGATGTCCAGGAGCATACCTAAAGAGTGGAACAGCGCCCTTATAGTGTTGATCCACAAGAGAGGCAGCAAAGAAGACATTAAGAACTACAGACCAATAAGTCTACTACCAGTGACGTACAAGGTATTCACAAAGATCATTCACAACAGAATACAAAATACACTAGACTCGGCCCAACCACGAGAACAGGCTGGATTCCGCAAAGGCTTCAGTACAATAGATCACATCCATACCCTCAAAGAGGTTATCAGTCAAACCAAAGAATACGACCAACCACTAGCACTAGCCTTCATCGACTTTGAGAAAGCATTCGACTCTATATATCCCAGAGCAGTAATAAATTCACTAACAGAACAAGGGGTCGACAAGCCATATATTGAGACCCTAGCAAATATATATAGGGAAGCCAAAGCGAGAGTTAGGATATATGAGGGCACACCAGAATTCCCCACCAGCAGAGGAGTTAGACAAGGAGACGCAATATCACCAAAGTTATTTACAGCAACACTAGAAAGCATCTTCAGAAAACTGGGCTGGAACAACACAGGTCTGAATATAGATGGAGAATACTTGAACCATCTAAGATTCGCTGATGACATCATCCTAATAGCGAGTAACCCTGGCGAAATGCAACAACAAATAAAGGAATTGAATGCAGCAAGCAACGAAGTAGGCCTTAAAATAAATCTGAGTAAGACCAAGATAATGTATAACGAACTGATAAACGCACAAGTAATAACAATTAATGACACTGCCCTGGAAATAGTAGAGGAATACATATACCTAGGTCAACTAATACACATATCAGGCTCTCTACTTCCAGAAATAAACAGAAGAATCAAATTAGCATGGAGAACATTTGGACAGAACTCTATCATCTTCAAGTCTAGAATGTCACTCCGTTTGAAAAAGAAAGCGTTTGATCAGTGCGTACTACCAGTATTAACATACGGCTGTGAAACCTGGACCCTGAAAACTGATATCATTAGAAAACTCCAGGTAACGCAGAGGTCTATAGAACGATGCATGCTTGGAATAACAAGGAGAGATAGAAAAAGGCTTGATTGGATCAGACAAAAGACCCAAGTGATAGATGTCATACATAGAATCAGATCCCTAAAGTGGCAATGGGCGGGGCATCTCGCTAGAAGGACAGACGATAGATGGACCACAAAGATAACGCAATGGTATCCCCGAGGCGTGAAAAGACCAAGAAGACGCCCCAACTTAAGATGGGACTACGACATAAAGAAACTCGCAGGATCAACTTGGGGCCGCATAGCTAGCAATAGACAACAATGGGCCCACATGGAAATGGAATATATAAATATGTAATGGGAGGCTACACCATAACAAAATGGTTGAATAAGCTGCATATGATGATGATGATGATATATATATATATATATATATATATATATTATTACGTTTGTTTTTAGTTTGTATCTGTTGTTGTATATGTAATATCGATGCAATTTGAATAAAACAAATACCTGTTATATATTTTTTTAATTAAATACTTTTCTATAACACACAGACACAATACTAAAGAAAAAACAACACTTTCACACTATCTTTCACACAATTTATTTTTTTGACATTCAAATTTATTCTGAAGGTATACCAACTAATATGTTAAGCACTATGTTTTCTTTCTAAATTGAAATTTTAATTATAATTGAATTTTTGTAATTTTGAAATGTGTCCAAATTTGTTCTCTTTAGCCTTTCTTTTTATTGATTTTAATTATTTTGGATTTGAAATTAAATATTTACTTATTTATTTGTTTATATATAAAAGATAAATACTTTCCAGAGGAGTTTTATAAATTTTAAAAATCTTTAGAAAAATAAATTATTGTTACCGGTTTTTTTATATGTCAATGATTTCTGCTTCCTGCCGTTTTCTACGAATTATGTTTCCTGAATATCCACTCACAAGCAATCTTGCGTTATTCACCAATGTACGTCTCAGCTCCGACACTTCACTTCATCGTTACTTCTTGTTTCTTAAATACCTTCTGCTGCATTCCGAACATTCTTAACAATTCATTTTATTTAAATTCTCCAACAATAAAAACTTTTACAATATCCGTCTCTGCTCTTCCAATTTACTTTATATTATTCTGATGTTACTTATTGATGTTTATTATTTGACTTCTGCCACGTTCCTTTTTAAATTGTATAAATTAACTTTTTCCAAATTGAAATTTCTCCTTTTATAATATTTATTTCTTTGGTTTGGTTAACTTTTCTATGTAATCGTCCAATTTATATAATCTGCGGTTCTTTTTTATAATTTTTTCTTAAATTCCAAAATTTCTGTCACACCTTCTAAATCTCTCCCAAAAAACTCCTTATTTATCCGTTACCCGGTATCGATATTCCTTTTTTATATATAAAACGTTCAATCCCACTTAGATTATTCATTTGAACCAATCACATTTCCTTTCTATTTTAATTTAATGACTTTATTAATTGTTATACCTTCTTTACATATATTATGAACTAAATCTACATTATAAAATATATTATTTACCATATACAGTTTTTTTGAATTTATAAGAAATCTTTTCTTTTAAATGTCAATTGGGATCTTTATATTTACCGAATTAGCTGTATAACCACGTACATCTCACACTCCTCTTCTTATTTAATTTAAACCATTGACATTGACAATAATTTTAACCCAACATTTTAACTGTCATCGTGATATTGATTGCATTTATCCAATATTAATTTATTCACTGGCAATTACTGAGGTAAAGTTCATATTATGGTATGAATACGCTGTCTTCAAAACAATATTATAGTGGTTATTTGTTTGGATAATTTCAGCATTTCTTACCAGGTATTTATAATTCTGTAACTACTCTATTTGTGTACCTGATAATATATATATATATATATATATATATATATATATATATATATATATATATATATATATATATATATATATATATATTAATACATATACTCTATCTAAATTCTAAAGAAAACATTGAAATAAAGAAAAATGTACATATTTGGATGTAATACTAGTGATATACAATGTATTATAAATAATTTAAAAGATTCAATATGCAAATAAAATTTGACATTACAATTTCGAATGACAATAATGCAGAAGATACTTAATGATACATAGATTTTATAAAGATTTTAAAAAAAGAATACAGATGTCGCTGGTAGCAAAATTACAATTAGAATTAAAGCATGTTATATGAAAACATATTTGTATTTTTTTTTAAAAAAGGAATTCTTTGGTAACCAATGGAGAAGAGAATTATTTATGGAAAAAGTTTAGTTAGTTGATTTTGAACCCCTCTCGAGAGAACATCTAATATGAGTTCTCTCAAATTTGCTGAATAATATAATAGTAATTGATATATTAAAATAGCATCAGATTATAATAATTAGCATGATAAGATCAGTGCGTGAATAATTCATTAAATATTTATATTGAAATAGTGTTAGTGATTTTTCCGGGTTCTAAATTATAAATTTAGAAAAGTGGTTCCGGCGATTCTAAAAGACGTGCTTAGAATCAGAACGAGTGATCCTGATACCTAGTTGGTGAGTCCAGTCCAGATTTTATAAATTATTTTTCAAGAATTAACAGGCCTTTAAATAAAATTAAGATAGATGCATCTATATCACATTTTTGAATACTGACAAAATTAACGTTAAAGATATATAAAATTTCACCTGAAGAGAAGAGAAAATTTTTTTGAATAGACAATTTTATCGCATATAGTTATTTGACATTTATACACGTCAAGTGTAATTTTCGACGATTTGAACGTTTAGAATAAGTAGTTAATTAGGTTGTTCTTCTAGTATATACGAGGTTGTTTTTTTTTTATTTTAAGGTTCGTAGAAAGTACGATTATTGTTCTTTATTATATTTTGGGAATAATAATTCATTTTCACTTGTTATCTGATGGTATATAATATATAATTTTTGATTCCAACTCACTTTGGTATTAATTCAACTTCTATTTCAGTGAATTTGAAAAATTTTGGATCCTATAAAACTTTTGATATAATCAGTGACATTTAGTTAATTTTCAGTGACAGAAAAATTATAGATGTCATTAGATAATTTAATGGTCTTAGAATATATTGAACAAGCAGTCACTATAGATTTCCAATAGTATAATTGACAATTTTGGAATATTCTTTGGAAATTTATAAATTTAAAATTTTAAATTATTAATTTTTTTAATCTTTGAACCCTCCCTGAGGTAAGAGCGAGTAAGTCGATTTTGTAGTAATTTATCTTTCAGAATATAAAATTTCGTATTCATCTGAGCCGGGCATAATAATTTGACAATTCCTGTCAAAATTTCAAATAGGTTATATTCAGTGATAAAGGTGTTTTCACATTAGTGTAGTTACTACCACGATTGTAACAACAGCATCTAATAATAAAATTTCAAATAAAATCATATAATACATAATTATAATAACAGTAGAACATTAAAAATATTATAATTTGGCGGCCCAACGTGTGGCGAATTAAGAATTTTTCTTGATAATTAGGTTGACGTTAACATTATAATAATTGTCACCCAAAACGTGGGGTGATTAAAACTGTGCATATAATTATAAAAATATTAAAAATTTATTGACATTATTATAAAAAAAATTTAAATATTTACGATGGAACAAAGAATGACGTTAAGAGATGGTAAACAGGTAGGAGTTGAAAGTGGATCCGATGAAGAAAGGGAAGAACAGGAGGATAGTAGACGGGAACCCCAAGGAGGAACAAATAGCAATGATCATTGGATGCAACAATTTCTTTTGAAAATGAATGAGAATATGAATAGGAAATTTGAAGAAAATAGGGCAGATATGAATAGTATGGAAAAGAATATGCGAGGAGATATGTATACAATGAGGGAGGAGATTAAGGGGGATATTAACAATATCACAGGAAACATGGACAGGCTGGAAAAGAAAATAGAAGAAGGAAAAATTGAAAATTTAAAGGAGATTAAGAAAATTAGGGAAGAAAATAATGAATTTAGAAAGAAAATTGAAAAGGTGAAAGAGGATATGAAGGGCCAGAAGGAAAATTTGCGCATGGAAATTCAAGAAATTGGCATTAAAATCAGGGAAGATACAAACAAGCAGGTGGTAGAAGAAGTTCAAGAACTAGGAAGATGCCTAGAAGAAAATTTATCTGGAGTAATTCAAGTAGAAGTGAAGAAACAAAATGAGAATTTAATTGAAGAGATACAGTCCATTAAAGTACAAGGACAAACAAATGAAGAAGTAATGCAAATATATGAACAGAATTTGAATATGAAACTTAATGACTTAAATGGAAGAATAGAAGCAGTAAACATGGAAACCTTATATGAAATTAAGAAAATCAGAGATGAAAACGAGCAATTTAGGAAACAAATTGCTGAGAAGAGAGTAGATATGTTAGAACAAAATAAGAATTTGAAAACAGACCAAGAAAATGGAGTTAGAGAAAAACAGATAGATGAAGTACAAGAATTAGATAGATGCCTAGAAGAAAATGTATCTGGAGCAATTCAAGTGAAACTAAATAAACAAAATAAGAATATAACTGAAGAAATACGACTTATAAAAATACAAAGTTTAATACAGATTAAAGAAGTTGAGAAGAAAATTGAAGAGATACAGGCTATAAAAGTACAAGGACAAACCAAATATGCGATGGTAGACATTAATTTACAGAATTTAGGAAGTGAAGAAGTGATGCAAATTTATGAAGAAAATATTTATTGGAAAATAAAATACTTAGATGTTAATATAGTGAAACAAATCGTGATATATGATAAAAGAAATAATAATTATAGTAGGGGGATACAACTTAATTGGGAAGTAAAGGAAATGAACAGAAGATTACAAGAAACTATGGAAGAGATAGAAGAAACCACAAGGCAAATTGAAGAAAGAATAATTTATGCAGAAAATTTCGAAAGGAGAGTAAAACTTAGCAGAAATATAAGGATAATTGATCCAAGAATGTTTAATAGGACAATCAAAAATGAAAAGATAGGAAGTGAACATATTATGGAGAAGAAAATAATTAAAATTACTTTCAATGATATGGAAGAATTTGAGATGCAAATTTCAATGCATTTATTGGAAGAAATTGATGAGATATGGGACTTCAAAATTAAAAAAGATATGGTGGAGAACAGAAAGAAGCGACAGAAACCGATAGAG
This sequence comes from Galeruca laticollis, assembly GCA_963921935.1. Classification (NCBI taxonomy): domain Eukaryota; kingdom Metazoa; phylum Arthropoda; class Insecta; order Coleoptera; family Chrysomelidae; genus Galeruca; species Galeruca laticollis. The sequence continues at coordinate 28,674,277 of OY998181.1, forward strand.
AATCAAACAATAAGAGAAGAGAATAAGACGAAGTTTAGGAAAAGAAAATAAAATTGAATTATATGACAGGATTATAGGAATGAAATCTAGAAAACGAAAAGGAATTGTACATGGTAAATAATGGATATAAAAACAATATGTAAATAGAATATTTATTATTAACAAGTAATATTTAAAAACATAATATTTAAATAGAAATTATATAAACATGGATTGATAATAGAAGAAATGATAGACATGTTGATATGAATTATGGAAATGAAAATAGAAGTTACAGAAATGAAAAACGAATATATGGAAATGGAGATAAAATTTATGACAACAAGTATTGTGAGAATAGAAGAGATTTTAGCAACTTTGATAGAAGATATGATAATGAAAATAGAAATGAAAATTAAGCAACAAAATAGATGGACAGGATGAAATAATTACATTTATAGGAACAAACGAACGGAAGTTATATGAACTAAGCAAATATATGATACAAAAGATTGAATTAAAGGATGAAAAAGGAGTTGATATGTAAGCATAGTCGATGAAGAACTTAGAAACAGACATAGTTATTGATGAATTGATGAAATATAAGGAAATAATTGATTTTGAATAGATAGATAGAATTAAATGGTAAAATAAGTGAATTTGAGGAGGTAAATATGGAAGTATTGGTAATTGAAGAGGATAATAGGAAGTGAATTTGAAAAATTTTGGATCCTATAAAACTTTTGATATAATCAGTGACATTTAGTTAATTTTCAGTGACAGAAAAATTATAGATGTCATTAGATAATTTAATGGTCTTAGAATATATTGAACAAGCAGTCACTATAGATTTGCAATAGTATAATTGACAATATTGGAATATTCTTTGGAAATTTATAAATTTAAAATTTTAAATTATTAATTTTTTTAATCTTTGAACCCTCCCTGAGGTAAGAGCGAGTAAGTCGATTTTGTAGTAATTTATCTTTCAGAATATAAAATTTCATATTCATCTGAGCCGGGCATAATAATTTGACAATTCCTGTCAAAATTTCAAATAGGTTATATTCAGTGATAAAGGTGTTTTCACATTAGTGTAGTTACTACCACGATTGTAACAACAGCATCTAATAATAAAATTTCAAATAAAATCATATAATACATAATTATAAAAACAGTAGAACATTAAATATATTATAATATATATATATTATAATATGATTTTTTTTATTATATTTATTATTGATTTTTTTAAGTAAGTAAGTAACGCCCATTTATGTTTGTTTGTCTATTAAATTTATCTATGTTTTATATTTTTGTCTATGGTTTAAATTAAAATTGCTAGCTCAGGGTAAATTGATTTATATTTTTTTATTCATTTGATTTATTGGATTAATGGAGAGCATGAGAACGCTTTACTCCCGTTGGGTTCCGGATTGAATTAAACAACAAAAATATACGAAATTTGCACCTTACAAATAATCTGCTAAAATCATCTCCTCCAAAAGCTGGGAATAGATTATGTGGAACACATCAATGCAACTTCTATGGTGTCAAACCTTTTCGTATATTTAGCAGATGAGTCTACGTTTGTGAAAATCGGTACAGGCATATGATAGTTACAGTCCTTTTGATGTCAACAAAAGTACACTTCCCCCACCACTTAAGAATAGGTGGTACAGAAAAATGACAAAAGCTGTAGAATATAGGTAGAAGTATTTAAAGCAAATATTTGTTATCATCCTTAATTGTGGAATATTTTGTAAAAAATTCAATTATAGTGATGGTACGCGCCACCTAGCGGAAATTTATGAACTTAAAAATATTTTTAAACAGTTTTTAGGCCCAAATTTGTTATAATAATTTTTTCCTGCCATAATAGGACAAGCGGTTTCTGAAATACGGCCGGTAGCCATCCTTAGCTGATCACCCTGTATATATATAAAGAATATGTAGGAATATTGCGTGATATGTTAACAACAACAACAAAGAGATTCATGGGTAATTCACGCAAAATGAAAAAGGTACATTATTATTTGTCATTCTAGATATTTAGTTTTACATTGTTTATACGTTGTTATAGTTGCTTTGTCAATTTTTGAAACATTTGCTATTTTAAATCGAAATTCCTCACTGTCCTTACTTTCCTCTTTCTATTAACTGCAAATGAAAATATTTCTCTCCCTAGTAAAGAAATTTGGAAACCTCTTGGTTTATATTATTTGTTTTTAGATAAAATATATTTACACGTGTAGTTGAAAACAAAGAGCATACAGGTAAAATAAAATTAGAAAGCAAACAACAGAAACTCTGAAACTGATACAAATATGGTTAGATTGAGGCAAAGTTGTGACATGATGTTCTGAGTTTTCAGACTAAATGGGGTATTTTCAATCACGTAAATTTGCAACTTTTCCTGAATTTATTTTACTTTGCACGAAACAAACAAAAATTTATAATTATGAAAACATTTCATTATGTTAATATAAACGGTACAAATTTTGAAAAGTAGAATGTATTTAAAATATGTAAATTTTTATTCCATTCTTCATTTCTAGTAATACCCACAATGATGTGGTCCCTTGATATCCATATTATTAAATAGCACATGTCCTTTCATGTTATATGTAATGCTCCTTGAATCCGGTGATAATAGTTATATTTTTCATTTATCACTATTATGTTTACATCACGATGAATTATTTAATTATTGTTTTTTGAGAATTGTTTTAATTTCTCTTCATTCGGATACTTGAAAGGAGACTTCACTTCAATTAAGCATTTGTCACTAACAAACCCATATTATCATTAAAAAGAGGTTTCAAGAGCATGTTGAAACATGTTTTGATGAAAATAGAACAAACGATCAGTATTATTTAACTTCTTATATTTTCATATTAATCAAATAATCCAGTAAACATAACCTCAAACATAGCTTTTAAAATAAAAAATCCGGATTGCTGGATACTTTCATTATCGTAACTATTATTTTTTATATCGGGTAGATATGATTACTTACTTTTTAACAATTTATTCATTTCAAAAACACTTATGAAACGCTTAAATATTCAAAAATCTACACTCAAATTGAAATTCATATGGCAGCAAGTTTTGTTTGGATACAACCTCAGATTGTGACGTCATACTATTGCCGCGTTCAGTTGTTTCATCTGTTATCAACGCTACTGCATGGTTACTGGACACATACAATATACAGGTAATACATGTAGGGTGAGTTTGCCAGTAAGCCGGCCCCTTCTAGTGGTCGGCCAGTCACTACTATTTTCGCTAAACTGAACAGACATCTCTCTTTAACACGTCTCAAGCCATAGTCGAGCAGTTCCCACCAAAAGTTTGATTGTTCGCTGATGAGTACATCGCATGGACTTAATAATAGTGCTGAAGATCAAGGTCGGAAACGTTAAAGGTAAGTAATTTTTTTCTTGCAAGTTTTAAGCTTGATGTAGCACATATCAGTGGTAGAGTATACGTTCAATATACTTATTCTGGTCATAAATTGCTTAATTGCTAAATTTTAAGGTTAAAAAATGAAAGGCCGGCTATTGGAGCAACGAACAAGCTAGCTTGTTAGTGGTCGGTCACTCCGACCGCCTACTGGCACAATAAAACAAAGTTTATTTTCTATTTCTTACTCTCGTTTATGAGAGTATAGATCTTTTCAAAGCGTCAGTAAGTAGCAAGTGTATAGGTGATTCTATGTACCAGTAGTCGGCCGTGGACAAAAACGAAAATGTACAAGTTATTGACGGTAAAACTTGATGGCCGACTACTAGACGAGACATCAATGTGCTAATTTCGCCTTTTCTGTGGATGGGAAATTATGTCCTCCATGTGTAATATAGCCACCAAGAGCGATTGTAGAAAGAATGCCCTCACACTTGATTTTGGGAAAGTCTGAGTCTGGCTGGATGAGATCGGATATATTTTTCGAATATGTTGGATCTTAGAACAAAGTATTAAAAAAACGATCCTATTTTTTGTTGATGGACATCGTTCTCATATGTCCATAAAATTAAATCAATTCTGTGATGAAAATAATATTATCTTATATACACTTCCACCTAATGCAACCTGCAGATGTGGCAGTATTTAAACCTCTTAAAGAATACTGGCGACAGGCTGTGAGAAGTAGGCAAAATCAGTATATGGAGAAAACCAACCCTTACAAAAGTCGATTTTGCTTCAGTATTCAAGGAGGAAAGCCTTCAATAATGTAAATATTGCTGAACCTATCAAAAAAGGCTTTAAGAAATGTGGGCTTTTTGCATTTGATCCGTTAGCAGTTGATTACACAAAATGTGTCAACAGCAGGCAACAAAACATTCAAGATAATGAACATAATTTGCAGACAGAAAAAATGTCATTAACAGACTTTGAAATTACCAAAAAAGTTCAGAAGAACTTAGATCAAATTATTCCCACCGAGTCGATGGTATAGACCGAATATTGAACGACCCAGAAGAATTAAATATATATATATATATATATATATATATATATATATATATATATATATATATATTTGGCGATAACATAACAGAAAATACGACCAGTAATACAATTCAAGAAATTAAACTTGATCAAAATACTACTTTTATAGAAGAGAAAGATATTGCCGTTGATGAATTTAAGGTAAATAATGATGCATTTCTTTCTCTGGTTTATGACAACGGACATAAGATAAAAATTCTGCAGACTGATATAGTCCATCCACCAAAGAATAGACCAGAGCATAAAGTGGAAAAAGAAATTATTGATAGAGCAGACTGTATCACAGAAAAGCATAAAAATTGCGTAGATGCATGTGATGAAGACACAGTCTATGGACATAAGTCATCAGATGATGTTTCAAGTGTAAATCCGACACAAAAAGAAAGAACCTGCATTAAATTAAACTTATTAGAAACAAGAAACGCAATCTCAAAAAATGATAAAATGTATCAAATTAAAAATAGTTCAAAAGAATAAGTAGAAAAACCTGATGATAACGTGATCATTAAGAGTAAGAGCAAAGAAGATAACGGATCAAGAAGCTGTTAACCCTTTTAAAAAACATTTAAAGAATGCCAAATCATTAGAAAAGACTAAAAAAAACAAATCTGGACCTTCGATAAGTGCGATCTCCGCAATGGCATGGAGATCTTATTACATTGAAAAAGGAGAGAGAAGAAAAAGAAAATCAAAGGAAAAAAGGGACAACTGAAAGAAAAAGAAATGAAAAATTAGCACTTAATAAGAAAAAACTGAAAGTCAAAGAAAACAATGAAATTTTTCAAGAACAAGAAGTAGACATCGGATAAAAAAAATGTGGTATATGTGAGGATGAACTACACAGCGATGCGGAGGAAGAGGGAGATAAAAACGTTGGCTGTGACGCGTATTTCCATTCTATACTAGACTAGTACGCAGCCATAGAAAACTGCTCAAGTATACATTGTTCTGCTTTTTTTAATTCTGTGATTACAATATATACACGAATTTTGCGTACTATTCGAGTATACTTTGTTACATGCACGCGCCAAGTCCTGGTTCCAAACTATACTGAGTCGCTTACACCTGATAAAAATTAATTTTTAAGGTAAACCTAATTGTAGAATTAGTGTAAATTTTAGGATTGGTGTAAACTAATTAGTGTAGGATTTAATTTAATAAATAAGAATAGGTTATCAAACATATTTTTATAAAATAAAATAGTGAGAACAACGAAAATTAACGGGCATTATTAATATTTTTTGAAACATTAAATGCAAGATCATGCCTCCTTTTTCTACTTTTTTTTGCTGTGGTTGCTTCTGCTGACGGTCGACCTGCTTGTATTCTATTCTTCGTTTCCTTGTTATTGGCGGTACGTCTTGATACCGAAGTTGGCTGCACACGTATCTTGCGGGATAGTCCTTTTTTAAAATTATTGAATATAAAATTTTGGGCTTGTTGGTCTGTCGTTACATTTTTAAACGAATTATTGAACATATAAATGGCTTTTAAATTTGTCGAAGATGGATGTTTTTCTAAAATAGTTTTTAATTGGTTGAAACTTTCTTTCATTTCGGTCAGTGCTTCATTGTAAGTAGCAGTAAAAACGGGATCATCAACTTCGCTTATTAAATTACTCGGTGGCTGTTCTGTTGTTGTACAAATGTCGTCAATGGCCAAGTTTACAGATGCCTCGGAATCTTGGATTAGGTTAGCGTTTTCTTCAACGATAATATCGTCGTTCACCATACTTTGGTAAAATTCATCAGGAAGTGGATCATCGGTGGCGAGTTTTGCACAAGTTACCCTATCTGCGCTAGATATTTTTGGAGACGTCTGTAAAATTAATCCATATTTTAATTCAACACCACACTGATGCTTGCAGAAGGCACCACCTTGACCATCAACGCAGTTGCAACATGCTGTTGAAATATCAACGACGTATGTGCGATTTTTATCTAAACTAGACTCTACCAGAAATTCAGTATAGTTGATGCGTGAAATCTTGGTCACGTCCTTTGATCGGTTACAAAACTTCAAGTCAGCGGAACTGTTTGTTTGGCGGCTATGCGCAAATTTCATGAGTCGCCTGTATTGATACTTTTCAAAAATTTCAGACAAAAAGTCAATTAATGCACAAACATTGAACGCTTTGCATCTCTGTAAAATAACATCTTTAAAAATACGTATTGAAGCTTCTGTGTAATTGTTTGTATTGTGTCATCTGCTCATAATGTCTGTCCTGTAAGCTGTGCACCACTCCATCTTTCTTTCCCATATTTTTTTCAGGTGTTGTACCAAATTAGTGCAGGATTTCACGTAGTCGTCTAAAATTAATTATTCGAATATTTTTTCTGCTTCAGAATCAGTTTTTGCAAACATTAATTTTGAAAATCTTGACATTATACTTTGTCGTTTTGATATATCAATTCGGTGTGTTGCAGATGAGAGCCATCGCCAAAACGCTTGTGCCACGTGAAAGCAGCATAGTAAAAGTCGAGAATTTGGAAATATAGTTTTTAACGCATTTCGTTCTGCGGCGCTGTCGTCGGTCATTATAATAGAGGGATTCATTTTTTTTTCATTATATTTCTTCTCAAACGCTTCTTTAATCATTGAAAACACAAGAGTATAATTGGGTTCATCTTGCGACGTGTGGAAAGCGCACGCCACTGGAAGAGCGCCTATTTTACTTGAGGCAAAGACAAATGTTATGGCTGTATTGTTTTGATCGCAAGACGACGTAGTATCAATAAAGAGCATGTCCTCTATAAAGTCTGAGTTATATATTCTTTGCATAATTGGGCTTATCACTACAATAATTTTTGGATTTTTTCTGCATTCCATAATGTAATCTTTTCCTTGCAATTGTGTTAATTTGCGTTCTAGTACTTCATCGATATTTAAGCCGGACTTGTCCCCAAAGTTGAATTTACGCCAATTTTCATAAAGATAATATACATGTCTTTCACTTGGGTTAATCTGAGAATTTGCCATGTAAACGGAACTTTCTTTCCCGTACTTCTCAATTAAGGTCATTTCATGTAAAGCCATTGCTGCTGCTGGACTCATTCCAGAATCAAAATATTTCCGAAAAGTAACGTCGGTTTCTTCAGTACTCCGCAAATAGCTGTACGCCTCTGCTACATTTATCAAATGAGAGTGGGAATAATTAATTTTGAGCAGCACTGTATAGCCCTCTTTTAAATCTGCATCATACCGGCAAGTGTTTCGGTTAACTTTCTTGAACTTAAAGTCTATAGTCGCATTACAACCACGGGATCGTACTCGGCTGGGCCCTGGCCCTGACGTTCGTTGTGACTTCTTATTGAAAGCAGAGTGCTGACATTTAAATATTTTACGAAAAGCAAGTCTTTGTAACTTTGGAAATGTTGAACGTACAATCCAATTCGTGTTTGAGAAAGTAGAAAAATGTTCAATGAATGTCTTACAAAATCCAGAATAGTCTTCATTATGTTCTCCCAACTTACACTTAACAATTAATTCAAATTTTTCAGAAGAATGAAATTCAAAAAGTTGCTGTTTGATTTCACCACATTCACTTTGTAAAAACTGTATTAAACTGTCTTTGGTAATCATTTTTTACATTAATATTAGTTTCTATAATGTACCTATTTCACTTATTTGTAATTATATATTAAATATGCCACAAAAACCGATGAGCACGAAGATGATGCAATGTTTAGAATAGAGAGTAGAAAAATAGAACAAATCGAGACTAAATGGCGATCTGCAACTGTGCGTGTATAGACTGGAATTGGCATCGAGACGGCGCATATTCCGTTCTATAAACGATTAGTCCGCATCATAAGTAGGTACTGGTGCGGTATATTATGGAACAAGCTATTTACCTAAGTCACTACAAAGTATACACGAGTTTTTGTGTATTACTGTTGTATATATTGTAGTCACAAAATTAAAAATAGCAAAACAATGTATACTTGAGTAGTTTCCTATGGCTCCGTACTGATCGGGTATAGTATGGAAATACGCGGCTGTGACATGTGTCCTCGGAGGTTCTACCTAGACTGCACGAAGCTAGTAGGACGAGCATATGAAGATGGTGCTGAACACGATTTTTACTGTAATTTTTGCTCCGAAGACGTTGATTAGTATTTATTTTTACTTAGAATATTATGTTGGTTTACGTTGTTTGAACAATATTTCTTTAAATGGATATTATTAGCCGTGATTCTTACAGCGATTAGTTATTTTTTTAATGTTTTCCTCTATGATAATAATTGAATGATGTTGTAAGAAACGTTGTTTGTACAAATAAAGAATTAAACTACATAATATATTATACAAGATTTTCACCTTTTTAACAATGGACTTAACGGGTTGATTTTTGTTAAAACACAACTTCATGTTATGAGGGCTTGAATGAATGCATACGGTCCTGATAGAAAATTGTGACGGCCGGCTACTGGTATATAGAGGGCCAACCACTAGTACGTTAGCAGCCGACGTTTTTAAGCAAAACGAATTATGAAAGTATGTTGCTATTTTAACTTCATTTAACTAGCTTACGTAATAGAAGAATATTTAAGCTTTCCACTGCTCCAGTTATTTTTATTTTAATCTCAAAGCAAATAAAGTTATATGTGGTAAATGTCGAAGTTTGTCAAGAAAGGCCGACTATTGGCGAAATCACCTAGAAACGGACTAAACAATCGGCGAATTTGAATAGGGGTGAGATAGCTGTTGAATCGTGAGATAAAGCTTTTTCCTTGATTTATAGGGGTGAGATAGCTGTTGAATCGTGAGATAAAGCTTTTTCTTTGAATTTATGAGGGCAAACTAGGAATTAAATCGTTATAGTTGTTGAATCGTGAGATAAAGCTTTTTTCTTAATTTATGGGGTTAAATTAGGAATTAAATCGTAAGATAAAGCCTTTTTCCTTGATTTATAGGGGTGAGATAGCTGTTGAATCGTGAGATAAAGCCTTTTTTCTTGATCTATAGGGGTAATATATGCGGTATTTAAGTAGTCGGCAGATAGTTGCCAGACTAAAAAAAGTACACAATTGTACCAGGAATGCCAGAACATCGGCTACTTGTAAATATTTCTTGAATACAATTGTAAACATTGTAAACCAAAAAATATTGAGAATAAAGGCATTTAAAAACAAAACAAACAACTAAAAAAAGAGTTTAGAGGGAATCGTACTGCCCTTCAAACTTTATCATCGGCCGATTCCGAGTCCTTCGAGTGTTTAAACTCGCATGTATCTTCATGGTAATTAAAAAGGCGATCAAACCATCGGCCGATCAAAAGTCTGTAATGTGCGCTGTCTCTAATATTTCATAATTAATTATGAAGTGTGAATAATGATCAAATGAGTTATTTAGAACACAGATAGATTAAACTAATCGTAAAAAATGTTGCAGTGTAACTAAATAGTTAATAAACAAACGTTAACACTTAAGACTCCACTTTTAAATTTCGCGTGGTGTATGGCCTCGTGCATAATTAGATCTTTATGAATATTACAGGGTCAACGCATAAATAAATAAACAAAATAAAACACAAATTAGTGAGATATTACTTTAAAACGGATTTATCGCATTAGAAGTTATCAATTATAAATTTCAGTCGGTCAACCTTCCGCAGTAATATCATAACAATGAACACCTTTCTACTAGAAACAAATTATACTATATTTAACCACTGTAAAAAAGATTAAAAAGAAGATTTTTTGGTGCCGACAGTGAATGAAAAATTGAACTTGGTTCATGCGGAAATCTGATATTTTTCGACGTTTCGCCATTTTCAAGAAGTTATCCAATTCATTGATTCAATCTGCTTTCTTCAAGCAATGAATCACTCAAGGCGGTTCACTCCAAAGCTTCAATCTTCCTACTCCTTGAAATCCCATCTAAAACTTAGCACTGAAACACTAATACTACAAACAATTACACTTTCCACCACGGAGTTGATATCAGCTGATGATTACGGCGTCCTGAGCTTTAGGCAAAGTTTTTAGGGTAACATTATTATTAAACCTATCAGAGTATAATGGACAAATAAGTAGTTTTAAAGCTGATGGTAATATTTGGGTGTCATCTAATATTTGAAGAATTCGTAAATTATTCTATTTCTCGAATTATTTTAGATCCAAGAGACCGTCTTTGTGTTTTCGAATGTATTGTTGGTTTAAGGTGAAGGAAATGTTGAAATTTCTTATAGACACTGAATGTTTCTCCTCCCCTAATATGAACACGTATTCATCTTGGTTGCGTTTATACAGGGTGGCCCATTAAGCGGGGTAACCGGAGGTTCTTTTGTTGCTCTACTACGACCGTTCATTATGTTTCTAACCTTCTGTCCACTACTTGCTAGTTCCTCGGAGATTTCTTTGACATCTGTTGAGTGATGCAAGTGTTTGATCACAATTCTAAAGGCACGTTCTTCCTTGGGATGTGTGGTGTACCACGTCACTGTCTCTCATAAATTGTTACCGTCTTAATTGTTCGGTACCAATTTCTCCAAGTTTCCTTGGATGGGACCAAGATGACGTATTATTATTTGAAACGATACTGGGCGATAAACAATTAAGACGTATGTGAACGGAACTCGGTTGGAGAGCTAAGAGTCGAGGGTTTATTTTATGAAAGTTAAGCAAACGGAAAGGTAATTAAAGGACGCCAGAAATTTTAATTCACAGAAAAATTTCAAAAACTGCGATAAGCGAGAGAAATTATAAAAAGTGAGATATTTTCGGTAATGCGTCTGTGGAGGTTATGAAAGTACTCACTAAAATGCGGTTTATTATGTTAACCAGTTTATTAGCATGTTTGACCAGCGTCAGTGAACAGAACATAAAAAAATTTACAATATGGGTACATGCATAACCGAGTACCGCAAAAATATTAATATATACATAAAAACAATAAAACAAATTATGACCCAACACTACACGGCGAGTCATACGGTAATTTTTCGAGGAATAAATAGTCTCCAAGGAACAACAAATATACAAATCAAAATTGTTTAAATACACAAACGATAAATTTCGCGGAGTTTGCGAACTAAAAAATTGGTTTATTAATGAAATTATTTTCCGTTTATTCAGAAAAGAAAATGTAAGATAATATTATATTAGTGAATCACTCGAAAACAAACACACATAGGCTTTGTGGAAGTTACGTCAATATAAGGCATCGGAAAATAATTGAATCTAGATTAGACGTGCACGCCGAATTTCTCAACGATTATTCTATAGAACAGCATAAAACATAAAAGTTCTTTAAAACAATGTCATTATTAGTAATAAATAAACTAGTTATCAAAATAAAATAGTTCTCATACCGTATGGTTCTTTCGTTAAAGAAATGGCGTGACACTAAATTAGTCTTTTCACCATCGACTAAGAAAAGGTGTGATTTACTCCAGGTAGGAGAGATACTAAAAAATAATTTACGATACCTGAGTCTAACAGTCTCCAGCCAATCACCACAATACTATTCAGATGATGACACTTGCATCAACGCCGGAGGCGTGGTTTCTCGATTAGGTCGATTTAAAAATTTAGAACAGTACTTGTAATAAGTAATCTACTCTCACCGCGTGATGGAACACATCACAGACACTCGGTATTCTTCGGTAACTTAATGTCGGTAATAAACAAAATAAACTGATACTCCGGTAATTTTAATTCGCCGACTAAGCACAGGTAATATCGGTACTTTTGTACGATACGATACGATATCCTAATAACGATAAATACGACACGGAACTTTATAACTACCTCAGTCAAGTATTCATCGCATACTCAATCATCGATAGCGGTAGGAACGACACGATAACTAGCGTTGAGACCTTAAGAAAATCACAACTGATACGCACAAGTATTCATCGCACAGTGCCTCTCGTGACGAGATTTTTGGGGATAGACAGCCTTTTTTTTAGAAATTCTTTCCGAAAAATAACGGTAAAGCTAGTTCTAAAAAAGCCATATAACAAACCATACAAAAAGAATCGAGGCCGTAAATGCACCAATTACGCTGTCTATCCAGAATTTCGTAAAAAGTATCTTTTTGTCCGAGGCGATACTAAAAACTATTGTTTGCACATCGCACATTTTATTTAGAGGGGGTATTAAAAACTATTGTATATTCAGCTGTTACTTACTTGAATTGAAAATCAAGATTGAGGCGTAACAAACCTTTTCGGCGTCCAGAGATATATTGTTCCTATTTTATTTTTATTTTCATTGGTCATATGAAACGATATCCTATACAGTTCGAAGAAAATATTGTTACGCCAGGGCCGTACTGGGATAGAAATTATTCGATTTCGTAGGCGAAATATAGGGAAAATAAAAACGTTACAAAACTTGATAATATTTCTATATTTCTCCGGTGTATCACAGTTTATTTTAATTGTGTTATCTGTTAGGCATTTCGTGATATATTGTTTGTCTTCAGCTATAGTTTCAAGTTTATTTCTCATTTCAATGTAGTTTATTACCTCGTAGACAAATATTGGGGGTGGTCTAGGTATTTTGTTCTCTACATCTTCCTTTTGGCTGGTACATTGATTTGGTTCACTTAAGGGGCTGAATCTGTTGTTTGTTTCTGTCTGTTACGAGGTATTTACACTGATTTTCCTTTTTTTTGTGTGTGTTTCTGCTTTTAACCGCCTGCCATGAATTTTCCGTTGTTGCATTGCTTTCGTTATCATCAAATCCTAAGAATTCCTCATCACTGGTAGATGACATTCTGTGTAGGTATTGGTTATTGTTAGGTGCTTGTTGAGCATTGTTGTTGGCATGTTCAGTACTGTTGCTGGTATATTGGGCATTGATGTTGGCATACTGAGCATTGTTGCTGGTCTGGTTAATGACATACTGGGGTTGTGTCATATATAAATTGCTATCGCATGCCATTGGCTGTGTGAAAGTTTGGGTTGGTTGGTATTGTGGTATTTGTGTGCTGTAGAATGTGACACCCTGTATGATATTACTTGACGACACCATTGGTTGGTTATAATTTATTCCAGATCCATTAAACGCCGGTAAATGATTATTTTTTTATTATTCACTAAACTTTGATAATGTTACGAAACAGCACACTGGTATAGTCCCTGAATCCGACTCTGTCTAAGCCATGTATGAACGTTGAAATTATGGCGGATGCGCAGAACTGTTTACGATTGTGACTATCTTATCTAGACATTGTTTTTGTGACCAGTCTTATCTAGAAAATGCGAGAGCCAATTGTTTTTGTGTAAGCCGCAATCTAGAATTCTCTACTAATAAAAGCACTAATATCGTGTCCACCATAATGTTCGCTACATAAGGGAAAAATTTTTAGTCGTAATATATAAGAAAATTTAATATATGCGATCGATCCTGCATGGTTGATAACCTACAAATATATTGTGACATCAGTCACGTGGCCACTGTCATGGCGGCACATTCGAAAAATTGGATGTGAAAATGCGAAAAGTGGGGTTAAATGGCAAAATATCGAAAAAAGTTATTTGGAAAAACTGATCATAATGATATTTTAGGGCCACATATGAAATTTGGAGAGATAAAAACAAAAAATAAAAAAAAAATTCGTATTTTTCGCCATGGCCCTCTTCTGAACTGATATTGCACCGATTTCATTGTTGAAGTAGTTCGGGTAACGCAGTGTTTAATGTGTAAGGGAAAAATAATTCAGAAGTATTGATTTAGGTCATTGCTAGAGAATAAATTGAAAATATTCGTTGAGCGCATGAAACTTTTCTGTAGCAATGCCTTGTATATTGTCAGTTTGTGCGGTTTCAAATAATTTAATTGTGACATTCCAATTGAAAAGAGCCGTTGTTAACGTTTTTATGTAATATTTCATCAAAGTTTCAAAACATAGACTACTTACAGTAATAATAATAATTAAATTATTATTTAATAATAAACGTAATATTTCCTTTTTGAAATAATATTGACAAAAACCCAATGCGCGAATATTATTACAAGATAATTTACTATCTTTAAAATGTCTGCGATTCCTAGTTCCCTACATTTCACCATCCTAGAGCCCATTTTTTCTAGCAATTTTGCCGCAATACAAAATTTTAAATTAACTAAGCGGGCTTTCCAATTATAAATTTATACACATGTAACATCATTGTGACATTTGATCCGTAATTTTCCGTTTTCGTTAAGTTTACTTACTTCTATTTACACATTCTGTAATAGTATATTAAGTACCAAGTGTCAAAACGGTTACTTTAGTCACGAGTTTTACTAGGCACGAGTGAAGCGAAGCGGAACGAGTTCCTTGTGAAACGAGTGACTAAAGACGTTTTTAACACGAGGTGCTTACTATACTTTTTCTTCGCTCGCGGGAAGGAAAACATTATATTATATTCATTACATGACGGACGATGACTGACAGCTGACTGATAAATCAAATGACGTAGAATAACAAAATTATCAAGGAGCATGAAATTTAACATACAAAAGATACACTTGATTTGAGGTTTAAAAAACAAAAGATAAACGAGATGTGACTTTTCGCATTTCAAACACTAGTGTTTAAAGAGTCGTTTTGTGCATGTCAAACCCGTGTTCAAAGTGCGGTTTTAGTAGCGGAAGTAGAAAAAGATATTTTTATTGAAAATGCCTTCTATACTATCACGTGAAGAAAGGATAGAGTTGGTTCTAATTTGCGGAGAAAATTCGAAATGCTCAAGAGAAACTGCTAATATTTTTACCAATGACATCCTGGCCAAAACGTCCATTTTACAACTGTAGCAGGATTATTAAAGACTTTTGAGGAAACTGATTTAGTTGAAAACAAATTTAAAGTGCCTCATGAAAAAACTGTGGTTCATGAAGTAAATAGTTTGGAAGTACTTTTGGCCGTTGCAGAAAATCCTGAAGTATCCATAGCGCAAGTTTATCAAAACATTAATATTTCTTCAACCTCAATTGGCCGTATTTTGAAAAGCAATAATTTTCTCCCATACAAACCTAAATTTATTCAAGTTCTGTAGGATAGAGATTATGACGCCAGATTTGATTTTTGCGCTTGGTATCAAGGAATGATAGTATATAATTCAAATTTCAAAGAAAAATGGAACAGTAAGCTCACAAAACTGTCGTTGATGGGCAGACACAAACCCCCATTTTTTAATAGCAAATAAAGACCAATACAGATTCAAGGTTAATGAATGCTGCGGAATTTGGAATTGGCAAATTATTAGTCCATTTTTCTCTAGAGAAAACCTGAACGCCAGATTTATTTAACTTTGTTGTAAAACGAATTAACCCAATTTTTGGATGGTATCCCACTGGTAAAGCGAGCCAATCTGTATTTTCAACAGGACGGTGCATCAATTCATTCAACTCGAGAAGTAAGAGGATGGTTAGATACCGAATTTGGTGAGCATTGGATTAGTCGCTATTCAGTAAATCATTGGCCCGCTAGGACCCCGGACATAAACCCTCTGGACTTCTCTTGAGGGGGTATTTAAAAAAACAAGGTTTATCGAGAACGACTCTTCAGAGACGTCGCACATTTAGAACAATGTATAAGGGTTTGCGTATATGCTATTAACCAAAGTACGCTCCGAAATGTTCAAAGAGAAATTAATTTCAGGACGGTGAAATGTATGGAACGAGATGGAGGGCACGTAGAATTTTGAATTTGTGTTTTGAAATAATAAGTTGTTTATTGGTATTAAGTTAGTGGGTAATCTGTTAAATATTGTTTCAAAAAATGGTAATAAGTTGGTCAACTAATTCAATTTATTTTTATTATTATGAGTAGATAATGAGTTTTAATAATTTAATGAAATATTTCTTCAAAATGTCAAAAACGGTTCTTTTCAATTGTGGTATCAGTACTAAATTATTTTAAACTTCACAAATTGACAAGATACAGGCTATTGCTACAGAAAAGTTACAATTGCTCAACTAATACTTCTATTTAATTCTCTACGAACGATTTCAATAATTTATTTTGAATAGTTTCACGTTTATACATTACATATTGTGTTACTCGAAGTCTTTCAATAATGAAATTCGGGCAATATCGTTTCAGAAGATCGCATTTGGGAAAAATACGAAATTTCTTATTTTTTGTTGTTTTTGCTTCAAATTTCGTACTTACTCCTAAAACATCATTCTAATCACTTTTTCCAAACAACTTTTTTCGATATTTTGACTTCTAACCCCACTTTTCGCATTATCCCATCGAATTTTTCTAATTTGCGGCCATGACAGTATTCACGTGACTGATGTCAAAATGTTATTTTAGGTTATCGACCATACAGGATATATCGCATATATTAAATTTTCCTATATACTACAACTAAAATGTTTTCCCATATGTAGCGAACATTATGGTGGACACTGTATATATAAAGGACCGACCAGCGGAGAAGTTTAGTTTTAGTTTATAATTTGACATCGAGAGATAAACAGTAAATAAGTGAATATAAATTAAGTGTTTATATAAATTAATGTAAGTGAATATACTGTGTACATAATATAAATTTGTGAATAGTGTAGTGAATAAATAAATTAAGTTAGTAGAGTTAACGTGTGTGTATAAATTTATCCCACCCGTAATAAAAACGTTTAAATAAATAAGAAAAACACTACAATAATTAATAAATTTGGTATTTAATTTTTGTCCATTTTTCCCGGACTATTTTATCGAATATAGTTTACTTATCTGTTTATCACTGTTTTGGTTTCTTTGCAAGTTTTTATCACTACGGTTTTTATCGGAAATGAATGAGCAAGGTACGTCCGTCCCTTACCGATACACTAAATTGCAATAATGTAGTATTTAATTTTCATGGTTAAATTTTATTATTTTCAATAAATTGTTCATATTTTTGCCAAGGTATACCTAGATATTTATTTCATAATAGTACTTAAGTAGTACTCTAATGAAATCATTATAGTACTCAGTCCAATAAAGTATGTCATTCTGACACTAAAAATGAAATCCATAAGAATGTCATTATGACCGCTAAGTTTCTCAGAGTTTTTGGTTATTAAAATTTGACCCGAATTTTCGCTTCAAATTTAAAAAATAAAAAGAAATCGATGAAAGCGAATTCGAATCAAATTACTTCCTCTATTACATAGCCGCATTTTGACTGAAATTAAAAACAATGTGTTGAAATATTTTATATGCCAATTAACGTGAAACGGGCAAATTAAAATTTTGATTGAGTGCGTTTCCAACTCCAAAAATAATTAGGTCTCCATTACAGCGGAAATTTCATATCGTTATCACTCAGGGTCTTGTTCCTTTAGTAGACATATTTAGTGTTTCGAGGTAATGTACAAGAGCGAGATGGAACCATTACATAATACAAATAAATGAAGTTCTATGTTAATATACGCGAATTGATT
Organism: Galeruca laticollis; assembly: GCA_963921935.1. NCBI lineage: Eukaryota > Metazoa > Arthropoda > Insecta > Coleoptera > Chrysomelidae > Galeruca > Galeruca laticollis. The sequence goes on from OY998181.1 coordinate 28,692,138, forward strand.
TTAAAACAGAATACAAAACGAGCAATTGAAACAAACTAAGACTAAATGGAGTGTATATTAATTATGTACTGACATAGTGACAACAGTGTAAATATTGAGATTTTCAACAGGAAATATCAATTATTTCCAATACGGTGAATAAAGATAAAAGTAACTATACTGAAATCAACTTACAGCACCGTACATAAACAAATTGTTTATGTACGGTGCTTACATGGACGGCTCGAGTAAACAAATGCACACTTTGATCACAATTTGATTTCACACACATTTCATTCAGTATCTCTTGAAATAAAAGATGAAATAATTTATGAAGAATCTGGTGTCTCTTTCTCATTTTACTTGGATATAATTAGAGTTGGACCAGGAGATGAGGGCGCCACAAGTGTCGAGATGTCCTGGATATTAGAAAAATTTGTCGGTTGCGTTGGAATTTGTACAAATCTTTTATTATGATGTAACAGATCCCGCAGAAGTTTGTTATAAAATGAACGGTTTTGAAGATTAAAACTAACTTTTCCACATTTGTGAGACGTCCTCAACAATATCCTATCATAAAATTGTCGCTTGTATTCTGTATCGTACTAACAAAATGAAATTACTTCAAAATGACAAGAATGTTGTACTTCAAGTACCACAGCACCCGTTGTACTGGCTCTGGCTAGCTGAAAATCAATAAGGTTCATCTGTAAGATATCCTGAACAATATTCAATCATAAAATTGGTGACTAGTTGCACTCCGGAGACTGTATCGTGCTAACAAACTGAAATTTCTCCAAAAATAACAAAACTGTTGTACAAAACTAGAGCACTTGAGATCATTACAGATCTCACACCTCTACATCTGGTGATAGAAGGATCTGCTCAAGAGGCAATTCTTAGAATATCTAAGGAAGGTTCAGGCAATGAGAGTATTAAAAATCAGGGAGCCTGGTCCTCTCTAACAAAATACATCTCATCAGCGAATCTTCCCAGTGACGAAATGATCAACAAAGTAAGTATCGAAAAGAATTTCACTACGATGCTAAATACGAGGGAATATGCCACCCAAACTCTCAAAGAAAACAGCATTAGATGGTATACGGATGGTTCAAAAACCACCACTGGAGAAGGCGCTGGAATATTTGGGCCTGGCACTAGATACTCATTATCGTTAGGCTCCTTCCCGAACGTCTTTCAGATAGAAATACTGGCGATTGAAAGATGCGTGGAAATGAACCTAGAAAGAAACTATCAGAAATGTGACATATCGATCCATTCTGATAGTCAAGCAGCTATCAAAGCATTGAGCTCCCATGTCAAAGTTGGCATGGGAGTGCCGAAGAAAACTTAGGCAAGAATAACAGGGTCTCTTTAGTCTGGGTTCCTGGCCACTCGGGAATCACAGGAAATGAAGAGGCCAATACACTTGCCAGGAAAGGAGTACTAACGCCCTTTATTGGCCCGAAGCCTTTCTGTGGTGTAGGAAAATGCTCCAATAAGAAAGAGTTTCGGAAGAAGGAGGAAACCGAAAGAGAAGTACTCTGGCGGTACCTTCCCGGGTTGGATCATTCCAAAAAGTACCTGCGGAGCTTTGACACTGCTAGATCCAAAAAATATTTGGACCTCGGTAAAAATAAGCTACATCTCCTCACGGGCTTTCTTACAGGACACTGCTGCCTTAGGAAGCACCTAATGAGAATAGGTCTAGCAGAAACTGACGAGTGTAGATTCTGTGGGGAGGAGGGTGAAACTCCGGATCATTTAGTTCTGGAATGCCTCGCCATTGCAAGCCAACGCTAGAAATGCTTCGGACAAGAAACTTGTAAGAGTGAGGATATTACCTCGTTGAAGCCGTTCCAAGTACTAGAGTTCATTAGAACCCTGGAACTGGAAGGCGAGCTGTAGTAGTAGCGAGAACAGCTCTGATAGGGTGGCACAATAAACCTTAGGTATCAATGCATTGTAACCCCGTTAAAATCTAATCTAATCTACGAAGGACGAATACTACTATTACTACTCATGGAAATCGGAAACCAAGACTCGGCAGGAGAGGAAATTCACTAATAGACCACAGGGCCTACCAGGTCGTCAACATGCGAAACCCCTGAGTATTGGCGCCAGGTAGCTCGCCATTAAAAACAGTGAACAATCTATGTTTCAGAATCGGCACCTGGAATGTCGGGACTTTATATGAACCCGGAAAAATTTTCAACGCTATAAAGGAAATGGAAAGACTGGCAATAGATATAATTGGAATTACTGAAATGCGCTGGACAAACACGGGACAGTGCTAAATATAGAACCATAAAATATTTTACTCTGGCAACACCAATGAGGAACACATAAATGGTGTTGGCATCATAGTAAATAATATAATAGCCAAAAGTGTCCCGAACTCTATACCAGTCTCTGAAAGAATAATGATTATTCAAATCGATTCCATCCCTATCAAGACCAACATTATCCAGATATACGCACCAACTAGTGACAAATTAGAAGAAACCATTGAACTGTTTTACCACGACCTAATAAGTATATTACGCAAGCTCCCCTAAAATTATATAACAGTAATAATGGGAGACTTTGATGCAAAAATCGGCAATGGCAGAAGTAGTGACATAATCGGCCCTTTTGGGTTGGGCGAATGTAACGAGAGAGGCGGCAGATTATGTACATTCGCTAGAGAAGAACAACTAGTAGTAGATCAGCTAGGCCGGTTCTGGAGCACTACTTCAGCAAACGTCCGCTAGGTGGCGCGACGGTCGCGCTGGTTTGCCGTGACGTCATAAGGGGAGGGGCCGAAGTCGGCCATGTTGGATTTGTTGGCTGCGCTCTCGGATAGTGTGACGTAATTTTTGTGACGTAAGCATTGAATATATTTTTTTAATTAAATAAAAAATGTTTCGTCTCGACGGGGGTTCGATCCCACTATCCACCGTATCGAATTTATTAACTCTGCGAGTATTCGAGTATAAGAGTTATAAGAACATGTGCGCGCGCGTTCGTTACATTTTAATAATTGTGGAAAAGGCGTAGTATATTTTTTATAACGCCATAAGGACATTAGAAATTTATCTCTGTTATTATTGGTCAACATCGATCAATCGTCATTGTGTTAGAGCTTTTTTATATACGGGATGTACCAAAAAAGATGCAATAAGGGTGTTAGAAATTTGTGGAAAAGATATATATTTCTTATATACGGGGTGTAGTCATAAAATATGTTTAATGCACAGTCGTTATGGTATTATTTTGGGCAAGCGACGCATCAGTTGGATGGGCAGAGAGAAAAATGGCATTATTTTGGACATGCGCAACGGTTCAGAAGTGCTTATGATTTTTTTATTATCAGCGTTCTTATCTCTTTTGATGTTCCAAGAGATAATAGGATGAGTAAATGTCAGCTGAAGGTCGACGGGGGTGACATAAAACAACGTTACTACAATCAATATACAGGGCATCGACAATGCCATAAGGGCACTCTGCTTGGATTTTCATCGAATAAAACAGGATGTACCAAAACGCCATTAGGTCACTACGACGATCAATATACAGGATGTCATTGGACTCAGACACGTTCGATCGTTATACAGGATGTACAAAGATGCCATAAGGGCGCTACAATGTATCTCTGCTATTATTGGTTGGATTGAAGTCGAACAAACGCCATTGTGATAGGTAGAGCATTTTATAAGATGTACAAACATGTCATAAGACGCTACGCTCCGTTGTTATTGGTCAGATTTTCACGGCACAAACGACGTTATAGATTATTTCGATATACAGTGTGTACAAACAGATGCCATAAGACGCTACGATGTATCTCCGTTGTTATTGGTCAGATTTTCACGGGACAAACGGCGTTATAGATTATTTTTTATATACAGGATGACAAAAAGGCTCTCTGCTGTTATTGGTCGGATTGAAGCCGAATAAACGGTGTTAGGTACGTTACTACAACGTTCAATCAATATACAGGGGGTCGACATAAAGATGCCATAAGGACACTCTGTTATTATTGGTCGGTAACAGTTACCTTCGAGGAAAATTTGGTGACTTTGTTTCTGCGAGACACGGAGTTAATGCCGAGCTGCCCTTCTTCTTGCACAGCGATAATCAGATGGCCAAAGGTGTTCGAGAAGTTCTTGGGGAAAGTATGGAAAGAATTACAAAAAAATATGATAAACCTGTATGTATACCATTTAAAGTGGAACTAGCAGAGCTAAATGTGGAAACACTGTTAAAAGAATTACCCGAATTATTAAAACAGTTACAAAAAGAAGACTATTATCTACTAGACCTCGATATTACTCAAGACTTCTGTGGGGTGTTCCAGAAAGAAGAAATGACAAACTACTTAACAAGTAACTTTAACTTTCGTAAATGTGGAATGTATCGGGAGAATTGTAACGTAATTGTAAATAATAATAATACAGTCGGAATTGATTGCCTTACGTGGCTTACATCTAACGCGGGGGTTAAAATATACAACAAATTTACATGTCAAATAATCAGTTCTGGTGTTAACAAGAGCATTGGTAACCATATTATAGATCAAATATGTTCAGTGGAAAGTGAGGTAATGAGAAACGTAAAAACACGATTGCATGAATCCATGAACCAGCGATTTGAATTCTGATAACTTGATATTCACACAACAACACACAGACATGCGTGGATGATGTTTGTGAAACAATAAGCGAAGCATGCCATTCTGCTGACCCAGAGGCAGAGGTTCATTTAGAATCTCACCCTCTTAAAAAGGAAAATGAGCGCCCATGATAAAAATGATAATGTGATCGCTTATCACAATTTAAGCAAATTATTCAAACCTACTTACAGCAAACGACAAACGTGGTGGCGCGCGGTAGCGCTGGTAGAGTCCCTCCCAGCCTAACTACCATTGGATTGGCGGCCAGTGTCGTCTTGACTTCAAATAAAAAATGTATCACATAATACCACAATACAACACGGGAAGACAAGTAATGGCACGCCTCTGCACAGAGCATTTGCCTTTATCAGCAAGAGTTGTAGAAGGAGTAAAATTAAAAATGGGTTAGAGCGCCGGGGGTGTGTTCGTAATCGCGTTTAGCATTTGCTGTATCAGAGCCAAGGTGGCGCTAAAATTCTTGTCAGCTCCTTTGACAGAAGTTCTACTGAGTGGCAAAAATTATTGTTTCTCACATTGGTTAACCATGAATCCTGATAATAGGGATGTTGACAATTTTTTTAATAGAGCACAAAATAGCTATTTATGAAACAAGTTGCGAAATGAATATGTTTCAAGCACGGGACGCAAAATTGTTCAACGAGCCGAAAGCCTCGTTGGACAATGCGTCGAGTGCTTAAAACAATCTTTTCGTAACGAATTTCATACAAGATTTTTTGTGAAAGCGGAGAATTGGATATATTTTCATGCTTTTATTTGTGTTTTTAAACATTTTTAAAAGTGGGCTGTTAATCTGTTTCTAAGGCATTGTTTATGCATTATTTAACATCAAGGTTCTGTCAGGCTCAAACGTCGTGCTTCGCCGTATTTCCTACAAAGTTTTATGAAAAAATCGCCGAAAATGAGTGATAATTACGAGTCTTTGGACATTAAAGAACTACTGAAGTTGGCGATATCCACGTTAGTGCCCGAAAAATCGAAAAACTTATACGAGACCACCTACAACAACTTTGAAACCTAGGTCAAAGAAAAACATGTTCAGAATTGCTATTGCTAGTTTATTTCCAGAAGTTATCCCCTACCTTAAGGCCGTCAACTTTGTGGAGTAAATATTCGATGCTCCGCACCATGATTTACCTGAACAAAAACGTAGATATTAGCAAATTCACAAACCTTATTGCATTTTTAAAAAGAAAAGCTTCCGGATATCAGCCAAAGAAATCAGAAATATTTACAAATTTGGAAATAGAAAGGTTCCTGAAAGAAGTTGATGAGAAAGAATTCCTGTTATTTAAAGTTGTTTTAATCGTTGGAGTATTTGGAGCATGTAGGAGGGAAGAAATCACATTTTTGACCGTAGATGCCATTAAAGATTGTCAGTCATTTATTAGTGTCAAGATTCCGAATACAAAAACTCATGTTCCAACAATGTTTACGATTACTGAGGGATCAATAGATGGTATCAATTTCTTACATGTATTTCGTAAGTACGTAAAACTTCGTCCACTCAATGTGACACATCAACAATTTTTCTTGACGTATCGAAATAATAAATGCTGTACCCTGCCAGTTGGAATCAATACAATTGGAGGTATGTCGAAAAAGATAGCGGAATTCCTTGGACTCTCCAACGCCATTGAATACACTGGACATTGTTTCCGGCGCAGCCCTGCAACATTATTGGCTAATTCAGGAGAGGGCATGATACTTTTGAAGCGACATGGGGGTCGGCGATCAAGCTCGGTTGCTGAAGGTTACATCGAAAATTCAATTGAACTTAAAACCGAAATGTCAAAAAGCATCATGGGGGAGAAGCATACTCCAAATAAGGAATTAAAAGCAGTTCACGCAGAAGCAGAAGCTACCAGCATTGCCACTTGCATTGCTCTTAGAGAAGTTGGATGCCTCTGGTATTCACTTTAATAATTTACATAATTGTACCTTTACGATTCATAATAAATAAATATTTTCATTGTATTTAACGTTTTCTTTTACTTTTAGGCACTAGTGCCTAAATAATGTCACTTCACTGTCATTTCGAAGCTCTAATAAATGTCGAAAAATGTCAATTTCAAAACGCTTCCACTAAAAAGCATTTTTTGTTTTTGATGCTTGAAAAACTAAAAATCTTCAATTTTAAATTAGACTTTTCATGACCAGTCAAAAACGCTGTCGGCCATGATGGGCTTTGTCGTGACGTCACATCACTAGTACACAAACCTCTGACATAACTGTCAGTAAGGCCAGTCCCAGACACTACGTGTATTTGGCAAACATTTGCGAATATTCGTCCTTCGTCATTTTCCCGGCGCTGGTCGGTAAACTAGCACGAAGTAAAGGATGCCGTAGTGAGGCGTAGTAAACTAAGTGTACCTTCGGCAATGCTCCCACACGCTTCGGCATAGTAGAAGAGGTATGGGGATAGTTTTTTGTTTCAATTTAGCGGTATACAGTACACGTATTATTGTACGCAGTGCCGCCGTAACGAAAGGTTCGTTTCTACAAAATGGAGTGGACGAACGAATTAACGTTGAAGTTTTTGGGGTTGTTCGAAAATGAACCTGTGATTTGGAACCCAAGGATTCCAGACCGTGACGTCACTATCTCAAATTTAAACAAATATCTAGTCATAAATACCTACCTAGAACGACTTCTAGTAGTAGTAGTAAAGCACTGCTTAAAATAACACAACTAGCAGCGCCAGCAATCTGCTCTTCATCGCTGTCCATTTTAAACTGAACTAAATTAACTAAAATAGTTGCATAAAAACAAAAACGCCACACGCCACTGAAAATCCACCTCTTTCTGCGCGAATATTCGCCAAATGTTTTCAAAGTCAAACCTTTGCTATACTACGGCACCGTGTGGGAGATCAAGCAAACATTCGTGCAAATGATAAATATTGGCCTACTCGCCAAATAAACGTAGTGTCTGGGACCAGCTTAAAACAAACACGTGAAAAAATATTCTCCGGTTTTTCAATACATAACTATGATATCTAATAGGTTAGATAAAAAATATAGTAGTTATCATTACTGTATAGTACCAGAATGTAAAAATACAACTATCAATACTTTGGAAAAGTTGTGAATTTGAGTAACTAGCGAAGTAAATATGCGAAACACCTGGCTAAAACTTGCTAAAAAGGATCCTTTATCTTTATCTAGTAAAGCTCCAATATCATTTCAATGTAAGTACTTACTGTACTTACTGAATGAATAACTTATAATAATAATGATTTCTTCATTCTTAGAGAATATTATACAACATAATATAGATTACAATAATATAAACATAAATGATATTGACATACGAGTATGGACGGGATACTCGAATACAAATATTCGGTAAGTAATTGATTCTAATGTGTGTACGAATATCCTCAGTACTCATTACTTATGTTGTCCCCATAACAATACAACTTATTATACAATTAAAATTTTTGGAAATTCAAGAAAAGTCGTACATATTTCATTCAAATTTTGTGATATACTGTTTAGAAAGTATTTCATTCTCGTGCTATTCGACATCAGAGTAATTGATTCTCAATACCATTTGGTTCTCTCAATACAACGTACAAAAGACGTTTATTTGTTTACTCGTTTCTTGACGTCACGATCATAGCAGAATCATTTTCGGCGGTTTGAATTTATGAATATTTTCAAATGAAACTTCTAGAGCCGTTACCTACTTTTATAAATTTAAATCGATATATTAATTGTACCTAGTTTACGTAACAAGTCCCGAAAGTGGTCTTTTACAGGAGGAGTAGGCAAATTGCAGGGCGAGCCGCAGGCGAGTCCTGCAAGCCTGCGAGTACAGTAAAAGCACTTTTGGGACGTATTACGTACAATATTTTTTTATAAATCGGGCATTGTTGTACCATAAACTTCATATTATTCTGTTTACATTTTTATAACAAGAACTCTTTATTAACTAATTTTAATAATTTTTTTTAAAAATCGTTAATTTTTGGTTTACAAATATAAACATTATTTTTTAATAGTTATCTTAAACGTACAATTATTAGCATTACTTATCTGTAAGCACGGTATTTCAAAATTATTCGTCGACGTGAGAGTTGTTGAACTCCTTACATTATAATGAGTTTCTGAGACAATTTCTGTGTTTGAGTTACCTGCTTTTTGAATTTTGTTAGCGATATCAATCTTATTCTGAACTCAATCCTCAATGTAGCCTTCGGCAACTTGAGATAAACTCCAAATACCATGTCGTTTTAAGTTTATGATGTCTGCACCTCCGTTAGCTAGCAAAGTTGCCGAACTACGCCTAAAGCAATGCCCTGTGTATTCCTTTGTGTTTGGCAATCTCAAAAATGTAGCTATTTTGAAGGGAGCATTACCTACAATATGTATGCCTACAAGTTGTTTATTACATTTTCCTTTATTGTAATTAATGAAGAGATGTCGATGAGGAACGTTGGTTGGGCGTAGCGCTATATACTTCCTATACAAATTTAGCTCTTTTTCCCCATTAATAATAAATGATCTTCATTTGTTTGTTTTGGTGTTTGAAATTTTAACCAATAGCATAGTTTGTTTGTCTTCTATGTCGTCAATTAATATATTAGTGATTTCCTCCCGTCGACATGCACCAGTATAACCCATAATCAACAACACTTTGTTCGTCTGAAGCTTCTACTAGAAACTTATCGATATCCTCTTTATTAAGTACTCTAGATTTCTTTGCTTTATACCCTACTAATTTTTTCTTCATAAACGCTGTTAATTTAAAATATTTGCTTATATCGAAGTTTCTTCTGGTACGTAGCATGACCTTCAGCATCGAATATAAACTCTACAACGAAGAAGATTTCTGATTTTTCTGACAAATATGCTAATAACACATACTCACAAATGCTCATTACATTCTTCTCCAGGCACCGCTTTTCAAAAATTTGGTATGTTTGTTCATATCGTGTCTGGGACTTCGACGGTAATAAATCAAACGTTGCTTGGGTGGCCGCCTTAAGAATTTCATCTGGTAAGTATAATTTCATCTTCCAATAATTCACAATCAAATGCATCATTTTGAATATCCATTTTATAATAAATGTCACGTTTTCAACTAAGCGTCAAAATATGTCAAGTTATTTTATAGTTTATATAATACAAAACTCGGTTACTTATTTTACGAATATTCATCGGTTCTGTAGGATAATAAGAAAACAGATTTTCCACTATGCCTACGTTTCGGATTTATTTGAATCCTTTATCAAGGCTACAAAGATATACATGCAAATGGTGATTATGACTATTAAATACTCAATACAAATATTAAAACTTCAAAAACTTTCATAAAACTTTAAAAGTTCAAAACCTAAAAAAACTTATACTCATGTAAAAATTTAATAAATCCAAAAATTTCAATAAAATTCCAAAAAACTAAAAACTTAAAAATCTCACATTTTTGTCTCTAAGAAATATCATCAAATAAAATTGAAATTGCTGACAATTTAAAATTTCTCAAGGTGTCACTCTTACCTAGTAAGGCCTTTTCCGTCGAGCAGAAATGATTTATTTCCTTGTCAAATTAAAAAATAGAAGAGAAAACATGAAAATATTTCAGAATGTTCTGGCCCGTCATATAAAAATAAAAGTAATGTACAATCTTCAAACATTGGTAATATCTTATTTTCCTTTTTATTGAGATTCTAGAAACAAACTGTACCTTAATATTTGGTGTTGAAAGTAAATTATACTATTCATTTATAAACTAAAAACAAAAATTGCAAAAAAACTACTAATTATGTTGGACTGGGACTGCTTTTTGAATACAGTGTGCGAGGACGCAAAATTATTAGTAATTGTTAAGGAACCAAAAATTATCTATTATAGATATTATTTATTGAGCTAGTATCGATTGTTATTTTATTTTATATAATTGGTAATTATGTGTATGTTAATTTTATTTAAGTTGTCAGTATCTGATTTTTGGTTTACTGTATCTCACTCAATTCAATGAGAATACAGTAAACAAAAAATCAGATACTGACAACTTAAATAAAATTTACAAACACATAATTACCAATTATATAAAATTAAAAGACAATCGATACTAGCTCAATATATAATAATAGATAATTTTTGGTTCTTTAACAATATGGGTCTATTGAATAAAAAAAAGTATTGGCTTCTACTTCCTCTTATTTAAGTATTTTCTTAGTATAAATTGAATAAAAGGTCAGTGACAACTTCATGTAAAAGGGATTACTTATGGCCAGAATGATTTGAAGTAGTTACTTAAAATATAAGGATTTTTCCAGTACTAAGCATCCTTTTTTCCTACGGTAGTTGCTAGTGTTAAACATGGTGGACTTCATGAATGTTCGTAACAGGAAAAACTATAGGAAGAGAAGAAGCATCAGCCCAAGCAAATCGAAGCTCTTGTTGCGTTTTGAAAGTGAAAGTGTAGACTATATTTCGGATTATTTTTTAACAGAGAAAGATGAATCCAGAGGAGGTGCACTTGCATCTCGGCAAAAGATGGAGATATTCCTACGATATGTTAGTGATACCGGATTTCAAACAGGTATTGGTGAAGATTTTGGCGTTCATCATACTACAGTATGCAAAACCATAAGTGAAGTAGCTGATTGTATATTAGAAAAGGCCCACCATTGGATAAAATTTCCATCTAATCGAGATGCCACGGAAGAAGCAAGAATTAAATGGTCGAATCGATTCCAAATTCCTACAGTCATTGGTGCTGTAGATTGCACTCATGTTCAAATTAAAAAACCACCAGAATTTGGCGATGATTTTATTAACAGAAAAGGATTTGCTAGCATAAATGTGCAAGTAACTTGTGATGTTAATGAATTGATTACAAGTGTAGAAAATGTGGCAAGATTTCGGGGTAATTTCTGCCTTCTCGGAGATAGTGGATATGGAATTGCTCCTTGGCTATTAACACCTTTTAAAAATCCTCAAAACCGATTTGAAGAATTATTTAATATCACTCACTCCAAGGAAAGAGTTGTAATTGAGAGAGTGTTTGGACAAGTAAAGCAAAGGTTTCCCATTCTAGGACACAAGGTTAAAACATCGTTGTAAAAAATTCCAAAAATTATTGTTTGCTGTGCTGTTTTACATAACATTAGCAAGCATTTACGAGATGATTTTGAGTTTGCATTAGATGAAATGGAAAGTCCTGGAGACTGCAATTACGTGTGTGATGAAGCTGAAAATAGTACTACTATCCATCAGAGAGGCACTGAGAAACGTCAAGCAATACTGGAGACAATGTTCGGTGATAATATTTAAATACTAACCCAAGTTAAAGCTGGATGTTAAAAGTAGACTGTCATACTGAGTGTGTTTAAATAAAGCAGTTTTCTGATTTTTATAATTATTTCATTAACAATTTTCCGTTTTTTTTGTATTTTATTAAATTACAAAGTGCAAACACAAAATTTTATTACACAAAGTTCCTAATGTAAAAACTAACATAATATATACAAATCAGAAATGCATATTTTTTAGTTACAGGTTTGACAGGTTTCTGATTCACTTCAAGTCTATATATCTCGTAATTCTGATAGAATGCTGCTTGAACTTCCCTCTTGTCTCCCTAAGTTACTTTCGGGATCATGGTTTGGCTGATTTGTCAGTCTGTCTATCATGAGCTGTTCTTTTTTGGCTTGCAATCTAGCGAGATTTAATTGCTCAAGTAGAACAAGGCGTTGCAGTTCTTGCGTTGACAAGTTTTTTGTTGCTTCAGTTTCTTGTTTCATTCTTTTCTGTGTCCGCTTTTGTACAATGCTTGTAGGTGAAGGCAATAACTGTGTATCCATATTAATTTCCGTAGAATTGTGTGGAGTATTTCCTTTATCATTCTCTGTTCCATTAGAACATGCACCAGGAATTTTTACAAAAACTGGATTTTTTCATAATTCAAAAGTTTTTAAACTCTTCTTCCCATTCTTGTAGTTTAATTTTTTTGTTCCCGGTTAGATTTTTATCAGTTTTTTCCTTCACGTCTGTTTTCATATTATTCAGGATTTTTTTCAACTTTTCAACAGTAGTATTTGTGCCAGACATTTTGATAAATTCGTCTTTGAGATCTTTCCATGCCTTTTCTTTACCTTGAACAATAGTAGGTATCATTGATTTATTCAAAAGAACCTTATACTTTTTTAGCAATTTGACAAACATAAGTCTGTAACCGCCAATTTTTACCGGCAATTCTTCCTCACTCGAAGACATGATTGCGACGAATTGACCTATACAACGCTTAAACTTAAACAAATATAAGTAAGTACTTATAAGTAATCACTCAAAATTCAAAAGATTTTTCCAATATTTACTTTCGAGAGAGTTCTAGTTTTTATTCAAATAAAAATAAGTATTAGCTTCTACTTAGGAGTTTTAGCTTTTTCTTTTATAAGTTATGACTTGCAAGTTAATACTTTTTTTATTCAATAGACTCAATTACTAAGAATTTTTCGAGGACACGCTGTGTTCAAAAAGCAGTCACAGTCCAACATAATTAGTAGTTTTTTAGCAATTTTTATTTTTCATTTATCAATGAATAGTATAATTTACTTTCAACACCAAATATTAAGGTACAGTTTGTTTATAGAATCTCAATAAAGAGGAATAGTATATTATACACCAAGGTGGTGAAGACTATTATTATCGACCGAGCACCAAAATTATTTCGCGAGGGGCTTTGCCCCGAGCGGAATAAGGTGCGAGGTTTATAAATGTCTTCACCACCGTGGTGTATATACATTTTTTTCCACTACTAGCCAAATTTAAGACAACCATAAAAATATAAAAAAATGTCTTATACAAATCATGTATAATTTAATCACACAACAATAGAATACCAATATTCCTATAGTTCATAATCAACAATATTAAGTGCAACGAATTAACGAAACCAATTGTACGATCACATCCAAAAATTTCACAAAATGTGGTTTATGTTTTACTTTGAACTTTGACAGCGGTAGTACGTACATAACACTTGGGTACAAAGTGAGCGTTCATAAAACATTTAACATATGCTTCACCATAGAGAAAGTAATATATTATTTGTCTTTGTACTCTTCTACACCACTTTACACCATAGCGTTCACAAACGAACCACGAGAGTCGACGAGAGTGCACTCCTAGTTCCCGCTTGCTATCGGGGAAACTATCACCCTAATATGCGCAATTCGTATAATATGTACAATGTTCTTGTTTATAGAGGTTAAGGCACCGGTAATCGATATTCTGTGGGTCAATGTTAGCTACCAGTTTCTATCAACAGAAGATTTTCAAATTCCACTGGTGATAATGTTGAAGGTAAAAACATTTCTCGATCCATATTTTTCTTCAGCTAACGGAAAATAAACAACACGTTTCAATGTCAAATTTTGATAGTGTTGATCTACAAATCGTTCAAACTGATTTTTCCCTAGGCGTTTACTCCGTCGTCTGACTGACACTGACACTGTTTTCTCTCCTCGCCTCACCCATATATTATGAACGCACTCCTTATGTCATCAGAAATTTTTGGCTGAGCGCGAATTTTAAACTAATGACAGTTTTATTGAAATAATTTTATCTTGTTAGGTAATTTCAAGCAATAAATATGTTAAAGACAATCTCCTGGGTATACAAAATTATGTTGCACTAGTTTTTGTTAAGCTATTATCCCTGAATTCTCAAAACGTTTGAATTTGTCCTTTATTGACCTAGGTTAACAATAGAAAAAAATTTTAACCACTAATAGAGAAATTCTACTTCTCAGTTGGCTAGAAGATACAATAATTGTCAACTTCACAGCTAGTAGTGGAAATAATAAGTTATTACCAATGTTTAAAGATTGTACATTACTTTTATTTTTATATGACGTGCCAGAACATTCTGAAATATTTTCATGTTTTCTCTTCTATTTTTTTATTTGACAAGGAAATAAATCATTTCTGCTCGACGGAAAAAGCCTTAGTAGGTAAGAGTGACACCTTGAGAAATTTTAAATTGTCAGCAGTTTAGATTTTATTTTATTTGATGATGTTTCTTAGAGACAAAAATGTGAGGGATTTTCAAGTTTTTTGGAATTTTATTGAAATTTTTGAATTTTTACATGAGTATAAGTATTTAAGGTTTTGAATTTTTCAAGGTTTTGAAAGTTTTTGAAATTTTGAGGTTTTTATTGATTATTTCATATTCATAATCACCAGATGCATGTATATCTTTGTAGCCTTGATAAAGGATTCAAATAAATCCGAAACGTCGGCATAGTGGAAAATCTGTTTTCTTATTATCCTACAGAACCGATGAATATTCATAAAATAAATAATACATAAGGATAGAAGTTGCAATCTCGGTTACTATAGAAACCAATTGACCGCTATCTTAGACTAACTATTTTATTATTTTTTTCATTAAAGATAGGCCGGAAAGTAAATAAAAATGAGTGCGGTAAAAGCTTTTACCGGACTATCACAATAATTTTCTAGCTCGGTCCGACAAAATGAGATTTTCTGACCTAAAAATAAACTGGAAAGTACTAATTTCTGGCCGGTTTTAAAAAAATATAATTAAACTGTTATGTATCTACGTACGTAGTTTAAATTGAATTATACTTTTTGTATACAACTCTTTAATGACAATTCAAATTCGTAACATGATATATCTTGACATTATTTTTGTACCAAGTATATTTTGATTAGAACATATGTAACACTAATGTAATTCTAAGATATTATATTTCAACCACTACACATAAAACTGGGTCTCATGGAGCAAGTTATTAAGGAGACTGTTTGAAATATCTCATTTCAGCTTTTCCTAGCCTGTCATTTGAAAAGATAAAAGCAGTGCATTTGTTAAGCCACAGATTCAGAAGCTCATTAAAAGTGAACATTTCACTGAAACTATGACAAAAGGTTAAAAAACGCTTGGTTAGCATTTAAAAACATCTTTAAGACTTTCTAGGAAACAAAAGAGCTCAAAATTACATCATAATTGTCCAAGAGCTTTTGGAAAGCTTCAAAATGATTGGATACAACATGACCATCAAATCGCATTTTGTTGACTTCCCGGAAAATCTTGGTGAAGTTAGTAATGGAGAGGGTGACTGATTTCACCAAGATTTGAAGGATATGGAGGCGCAGTATCGATGTAGAAGAAAATGTAAGAAAGAGCTGCTGCTCTTGATAAATAAGTCAAAGAGGAAGCATTGGGCGAGCTATGTAAAGAATTGGAGGAAGATATCTGGGGAAAAAGCTGTTAAAAACTGGTAGGGTATGCCCGTTTCCAACCAGTAGCGGAGCAGAAGGTGAAAGTAGTCAATGGATTATTTCCGAGAAAGACCAAGAGCTGGAGGGGAACAAAAACTGAAGAAGTTGTAGTACCGTTCAAAAATGAAGAACTGGAAATAGTCTTGAAAAAGATGAAACCAGGTCTAGACGGTATCCCCACGGAAGCCATCAACATAGTGAAGTAGATGTCGTCAGCTGCAATACTAAACCCACTAAATGCAATTCTCAGACAAAAGTGTTTTCCGAGAGAATGGAAAATGGTCAAACTAGTTTTAATCCCCAAGAAATGTAGATGACATGAAGTTTAGACCAATCTGCCTACTGAACGCAGTTAGTAAAGTGTTCGAAGGATTGTTGAGTGAAAGATTGGAAAAAGAGTTGGAAGTTACTTTTGGTATCTCAGAGCGACAATACGGATTCAGAAAGGGAAAATCAACGATACATGCCATAGAAAGGATAATAAGAGCAATAAAGGATAAGCCAGATGACAAATGGGCGGCTCTTATCACACTGGACGTGAGAAATGCATTCAACACGGCATCATGGAATAAAATCGTACAGAAATTGAAAGCAAAAGAGGTGGCTGAATATCTGCTGGAAATAGTAGACAGCTATCTGGAGGATAGATTCCTACAGATAGAAAGATGTAATACTAAAAGTCCAAGCTGGAATTCCACAGGGTTCTGTTCTAGGACCTACCCAGTGGAACGTGCTCTATGATGACATATTGAATGATTTGGCACTGGAGAGAGTGAGTTCAATCGCATACGCAGATGATCTTGCAGTCGTCATAACTGCCAAAAGTAAGAAACATCTTGAATGGAAAGCAGACGATGCTCTTCACCAAATCCACACCTGGATGAAGGATAATGAGCTATACTTAGCCCCACAGAAACCCGTCATGAGATGGTAGGAAAAGTACCGTTTAAATTGATATGTGAAGGGAAAGAAATTCCTAGAAAAAAAGCGGTGTACCTGGGAGTCACCATTGGTGAAAACTGCAGTTTCACGCAGCATATAAAAGCCACCGCAC
Organism: Galeruca laticollis; assembly: GCA_963921935.1. Lineage (NCBI taxonomy): Eukaryota > Metazoa > Arthropoda > Insecta > Coleoptera > Chrysomelidae > Galeruca > Galeruca laticollis. Next base: position 28,709,103 of record OY998181.1, read on the forward strand.
AAAAAGCCGAGAAAAGGGTAGCTGCCCTGAGTAGAATAACTCCAAACGTGAGAGGTCCTGGGACAAGTAAAAAAGATGTGCTTTACAATGTAGTATAGTCGATCATTTTATATGGAGCACCTATATGGCACAGATCCCTAACAGTTAAAAAGCACATGCAACTATATACGAGAGTGCAACGCAAAATGCTCACAAGGGTCATTAGTGCATATCGTACAATATCCGCGAAGGCCTCGCAGGTGATAGCAGGGAAAATACCTATTGAACTGATGGCAGCAGATAGAGAAAAAGTATACAGGAGAAGAGACGGGAAAACTACGGAAGCAAAGGCAGAGGAGAGATTGATCACCCTAACAAAATGGCAGGAACTGTGAGATTATACCGAGATCGAGGCGCAATGAACAAAAACTTTAATACCAAACGTGCGAGACTGGGTGGGGAGTGCAAACATAGAAGATCAGACTATTTTCTGACACAAGTCCTCACAGGTCATGGCTCGTTCAAAGTTTACACAAAAAGAATCGGGAAAATAGATGATGACTTGTATTTGTACTGTAAAGCAGTAAACCCAGCGCTCATACAATTTTTGAATGTGATAGATGGGGAGGACAAAGGGACCAGTTGGCGCAGGATATAGGGAGCAACCTTAATCCGCAAAATTTAATGGAGACTATGATGAATGAAAGAGAGACTTGGAATAGAGTACATACCTCAATAAAAAGACTGATGCATCAGAGAAAGCTAGAAGAAAGACAAGAGGCAAGCCGAGTATAAAGTGATCAATGCACTTCACTCCTGAAGATGTGCGACAAGTGGTTCCAGGGCGGAGAGCAGATCGAAAAAAGGTTTTTTTTAGTCAGTAGGAGTCTGACACTACCGGTAAAAACCAAGTGGCCGGTGACGTTGCAGGGTTTTCCCCCAACAAAAAAAAGTATCGACGTAGATTGGTAGAGCATCGAGAGAGAATGTCCACAAATTAAACACTCCAGAAAAAGCTATAAGCGATCATTTTTACCTTGATATGTAAGTATACCACTCTGTATACCATTTGGTAATTTATTTTTTTAAATTTTGTATGAAAAGAATTTAGCAAGCAGAAACTATATGCAAATAGCCTTTATATGAATTAAAATATATTCATTCCGAACAGTACATTTTTGAAAAGTTTCCCTTCATTTCCCTTTTGAGAAAAAGCAAGAGTGTCCTGTAGCTTTAAAAATTGACGTGACAGACAGAAACTGCTGTTATTTTTGGATTCAGAGGTCAAAAATTAGGAAAAATAAGTTCTCAGACAACAATATTGCTGTTTCCCAGTGTAATTGGATTACTTGATGTTTACATTCAGTAAAAGCGATATTTATATTGAAATGTAGCGCTGCATCCCTTTTTTTCTACATTTTCTGAGTATAATAATTTATCGATTCAAGTTTTTCAGTTTAAGCTTTCCCGGCTGAAATTACTCGTATTTTTTGCGTCTAAAATTGTGTTAGCCTTCAGTTTCATAAGAAATTTGGCGTAAGATCTAAACTTCTTCAATTAATCACGGTTCCAGAAAATTTTCTTTCCATCTCTACATAATACTCAATTTTAATAGCCCAATTGGGAGAACCGGCGATCGATAACAAAAAGTCGTTTCCATAAACAGCGTCGCTCGTTGGCCGGATAATAAATTCGGTTATCACCCTTCTATGAGTCAGACCGCCTCGTCTAGTTGACTCAATAAAACTGTTTATGTAAGTCTAGTTTATGAATGGATTGGACAATAGGTCAACCGACGAGTGGGCATTTTAAACGACATATAATTATGTGAAACTATAAGCATAAGCCAAGATAATTCGTGACTGCTTTTTATTATTTTTGCTGATTTTATTTTATATCTGTGGTTTAAAGAAAGTTTTCCAAAATGTTGGTTTAATAATAAAATAGAAATAGAATTATAGCCCATTCGTGTAACGGGCGAAGCAAATTACCCGACTGAAAGCAATAACGTCACATGTATACTCGCATGTACCCGTTTATATAGTTTTAAGGTATTTTAGCTTGACCACCTTGTATCTTCATAAAGCTGTAACTTTTTTGCTACATTAACTATACAACCATAAAATATAAATGAGGCTCAAATTTTGAAATCGGGGCGGAACATTGAATAATGTAATAGTGTAAATGATGTTTAAAAATTGAAATATTATACTTATATACAAAATAAAAAAATGAATCAAATAACTTACCCAACATATTGATATTTATAATTAGTTAGCCGAGCTAATCTTCACTTGATTCATTATCGGTTTCAAAAGATATAAGTGGTTCTATAGTTTCCCCTACCATATTGTCAAGCCCCCATATCTTTAGTTCCTCTTTAATTACAGCTTCTTGCCAATTTAATTATCTTTTGTAATTTTTGATGATGATGATAAAAGTTGCCGATGTTTGAATGTTGTATTGTGATGAGTTTTCAATGTCCGAATAAGCTCGATCAGATTCAATTCGCAGTGATGTTTATGAAGATTAACCTTATTTTTATTGCTTTCACTTTGATAAAATTGCTTCTCACGCTAGCCGATCACTGCAAAACACTAAGAATATACTACACATTTTGAATAATTATTGTTACGAAATCGCTCGCTGGTGTAGTCATCGAAGCCGACCCTGTCTAATCCGACATCTAAAAGATACAATTTTGGCGAACGCGAGAACTATTTTTTATGATCGTTTTTATAGAGGCATTTCTAAGAAGGTCGATTGTTTGTTGGGAGCCGCAATCTAGAACTTTCAGGAATCCGAATGTTCCAGAAAGGGTTTTAAAATATAAGCGGAGCGGCTACCTGCGAACCGTGAGTGTAGTCTACGTTTTAATCAAGTCGTCAGCAGAACAAGTGAACATAACAGTGAACTGTGTTTAATATAAATTACTTAGTTAAATAGTGAACAGTGTATTTAATATAAATTAGAAATAAAGTATGTACATAAATTAATTATAAGTGAATAGTCAAGTGTATAAATAAATTAAGTAAGTATATATACCGTGTGTATAAATTTATCCCACCCGTCGTGATAAAAACTATTTAAACAAATAAGAAAAACATTACATTGGTGGCAGGTGTGGGGTAATATGAATAAATAGTTACGTAAAAATGGCTAAAAGACTAAGTGACCTGAAAGTGACGGAACTAAAAGCTGAACTAAAATGGACGAAAATATTTCAACCATGAAGGATTTTTCTACTATGATGAACGATATTTCTACTATGAAGAATTATATTTCTGCTAACATGAACGAGATTCAAACTATAAAGAACGATATTTCTGCCATGAAGAACGATATTTCTGACGAAATCTTATCATTGAAAAATTGTATTGCTGCTGACGTCGAAAATAAACTTTCGTCTCTAAAATCGGATATCGAGAATAAGATAACAACGATGAATGAGAAAATAAAATCGAATATTGAGAATAAGATGACTACGATGGGAATCAGATGGATGAGAAAATCAAGGAGTTAGAGACAAACATTGCCGATTTAAGAACACAAGACACACCAGCAGAAGAAAAGAAGATCGAACATATAAAACCCTGCAAGCCAGAAACACACCCCAAGATAGAAGATATTGACACTTTTGCCCAAGTCAAGGCCCCAACATTAGTCGGAAAGACGTCGTGGACCAATTATGTAAATTATATTTTCGGTTTCGAAAATCAACTTTTTAAAAACAAAAATTACAATTTATTTTACGTAAAGATATAACAGTGAAAATACAGAGATTAAAATATAACTAACAACAGTGAGGTCAGAACCAGAATGAATGTTTATCTCGAGAATTTATAATATAAAACTGCATATTCTGCACTATCAGCGTCTGGCTGGAACAACACACCATTCATTGCAACAATGTAACTTTCTATCCCTCAGAGAAGTTTTATAAGGGACGAATAAAACAGAATGATCTTCTTGTTGTGGGGATGATGTTTCTTCTTCTTCTTTCTTCTTTTTATTTTTTAGGCTTTGAAAGCGATGTCGATACCTATAGATTATAATACCGATGCAGATGGTGATTACAATGAATACAAGGGTTGTCCAGAAGTGTGTAGCGTCGGGAGCATTTTCTTCATAAGACATAGGTTGTAGGAGTTGTTGTTCTTCAAGAATTCTCTGGAGTTCATCTAGATGAATTTTTTCTAAATTAATTGCTTTTGGTTTTGCTGGTAGATAATTCGCAACTATCTGGATATTCGGAAGGGTGAGTGGTTCTTCGTATGTAATTTCTTTGGCGTTGTAGTAACTTTCTTCAGGTGTGTGGAATTCACATCCCAACGGTACTTCGAACAGGTAGACACCATGTATTACTTGAATGTTGCTGGTGGAACAGTGAGTTGACACTTTGGTTGGCAACGGGAAGATGCCAATGTAATGTGAGGAGGTAATTGCTTCAATTAACGTATTTTGACTTAAAACTGGAACGTAGAGACAGCGAGCTTCTTCGTCGTAGATTCGAAGAATTTGGCTGATACAGTCTGGGGATTTGCTGTGAAACTGGAGATTAACTTTTTGACACAGATAAGTAGTGTCCAACTTTTTGCAGGCGGTTTTCGAATATTGGAAGAGTTCAGTACCTATTATCAGATAGGGTGAAGTGGGTATAATTGTGGTTAAATTTTTGGTCGGGATTGAATACAAGTGATAATGAGTGAATGGTTCAGAATGAAGGATTGGGAAATGCAGAATAAACACAACCATATAATTTGAAAAATAGGCATCAGTTGAAATAATATCATAATATTTCAATAAATTCTCTTCGTCAATATACAATAATTGATTCTTTTTGTAGTGTTGAAGCATTATATGGATAATGGATTTAATTTCTCCCACTTTTATAACGCTATTATGTAGGGTGCTAATGCGAGCAAAAGAGATTGCGTTTTCTAAATCAGTTAATAACTGTATAATTAATTGTAAAGACAGATTTAGTTGATTTAGGGTATTTTGTATTTGATTGAATTTATCAAATTCGAAAACCAAGTTGTCCAGGACCATATTTAATTTTTCTACTTCCTTAGCTATTAATTTTTGATTATTAGTTAATGAAGTAATGGTTTTATTGAAATTGTCAATCAAGTTAGTGGTTAATGAAATTTGTTGATTAAATTTCGAAATAATATTCTTTTCATTATTTTGAAGGGATTCTATGGCTCTATCATACCTTTCGGCATCTGATTGATCAAGGTTTCCGGAAATTGCTTTTATGATATTACCAAGGCCGTTAATTAAACCTCGTTTGGTTCTATGTGAAGGATAAATTGTTGGATAAATTTTCGTTGTGCTGATTGTAATTGACAGCGAACTCCACTATCGATATTTTCAAGACTGTTCCAATGTAAAGTTGTGTTTTTTGACTTCAATATAGTATTAGTTATATTTTGATAATAAAATTCTAACGTATCTAATTCTAAGGCTATAGAGGTTAGATTATAATAATGAATAAAGTCATGTTGGCTGATTTGGACCTTTGCTGGGCCCAGATTAAGGGGAAGTATCCCTGGATTGTCTTCCAGGTTCTGGATTTTTATTTCTTGACATGTTATCGTTGTCAATCTGTAATAAATTTTGTTTATTAGTTTTCGTTTTCGGTATGTGTTTAATGTTCTTTTTATGAACTGTAGTTACTGTTACTTTGTTATTAGATTTTACCGTTTTTGGGGCAAATCTAGGGAGAAGTTTGTTTCTTTTCTCAGTGGTTTTCGTGAAAATTTTGGTACTGGGTTCATAATTAGTTGGGGGATCTCTATTTTGGTTTCTACTTTGAATTATTTTTTCTTTTCTTTGGATGGCTTTTTGATTAAGTTGTTCATATAATAATTTAGTTTTTTCGCGATGTTGTTCTGTATAATTATTCAGTAACATTTGATTTACATCTACATCAAAAGGGTCTTGAGTGTCTAAACGTCCATTTAAAATTTCAATAGGTTTTTGTTTAGTAGTGCTATGAATTGAACTATTGTATGCTAAGATAGCGTAAGGCATGTGTTCTTGAACGTCGAAAGAATTTTTATATTTTTCTCTTAACGTTCTTAAGTGTTCTATAAGGGTAGAAACGTTCGGTCATACCATTTGAAGAGGGATTATCCGGAGTTGCGTAATGAATTAATATTTTATGTGTATCCACAAATTCTTTAACAAGTCCATTTTTAAATTCCGTACCACTATCAGATACTATCATGTGTGGTACTCCATGGTGAGTAATGAATTTAAGTAGAGATTTGACTATATTTACTGCTGTAGCTCCGTCTATGGGGTATGCTTGTCCATATTTAGGAGAAGCATCAATTAAAGTCAAAAATTTTTGTCCGTTTGCTTGAAATGTGTCAACATGTATAATTTCGAGAGGTTTTACTGGTGTTGGTGTTAACATAAATTTGGGTTTAGTAGTATGTCTGTCATATTTATTTATTTGACAATTTTCACATGAATTTATATATTCTTCTAAGTCATTTTTTAAAGTGGGACAATAAAATCTTTTTAGAATTTGTTGTTCGGTTTCGTTAATACCACGGTGGTTTGTTTTTCCTTCATGATAATTTTTTAGAATGTCATTTTTGTCATTATTTTCTGTAACGTCTGAGTATTATGGAACATTTAACTAAATTATATGCACTATTTTTAAAAGTGCGTTGTAATAATGTACAAACAGATTCATAATATGTATCTGGTGAAAAATTCATAGCGTATTTTATTTTTGGTTTAACAAATTCTTTAAAGAATGTTATTATATTGTCGTTTAAGTTGTCTACTCCAATTTGAGCATGAATTCGTTTTTTACCTGGGAAAATTTCTTTTATTTTTGGTTTATTTGGTCGATAATAGACAAATTCTAATATTATTTGGTTTTTATAGTAATTTATGGGGTTTTCTGTTATTGGGATTTCCAATATAGGGTTTTCTTGGCTGCTGTGGATTGTTTCGTCATCTGATATTTCTTCCTGAATATTTCGTCGTGGTTCCTCTTGGTTTTCTTGTGTTTCGATTGTTTATGGACGGGGTTGATCCAAGTTTACTTGTTCTAATCTTTCTTCTATGGATGGGGGTATATCTGGTATGTTTTCGTTAACAAAATCCGAGAGTCTGTCTTCAGGTGGATTGTTGTATAGGGAGACGTTTTCGTCATCAGGAGCTTCTAATCTTCTGTTAACTTCTTCGACATATTTCGCTAAGTCGTATAACTCTTTAGTATGTATTTCAACTCTTGAAAGGGCGTCGGCGTTTGTATTTGATTTTCCTTTTTTGTAAACAATCTCATAATCATATTCTTCTAACTTCAGTCTCCATCTTATAAGTTTAGAGTTTGGTTCTTTCAAGCTGAATAACCACTGTAGCGGTTTGTGATCTGATAACATTTTGAATTTCCTTCCGAATAAATAAGGTCTAAAATATTTTACTGCCCATACTATAGCAAGCATTTCTTTTTCGATGGTTGAATAGTTTTGTTCCGAATCGTTTAACGTTCTGGATGCAAACGCGGTTGGTTTATCTTTGCCAATTGGTCCTTGCGAAAGTATTGCACCAATTGCAAAATTACTGGCATCAGTTGTTAAATTGAAGGGTTGTGTAAAATCGGGGTATTGAAGTAAGGGTTCATTTACAAGAAGATTTTTACAAGTTTCAAAACATTCGATAAATTTAGGAGTATGTTCAATTTTAGCATTCTTTTTCAAACAGGTGGTTAATGGTTTTGTAATTCGTGCAAAATCTTGGATAAATTTCCTGTAATAACCAAGAAGTCCTAGAAATGATTTAATTTGTTTAGTAGTTTTTGGTATCGGAAAATTTTTGATTGCTACGATTTTATCAGGGTTTGGTCTAATTCCATCAGGAGTTATTATATGTCCGAGAACAGCGACTTCTTTTTTTAGAAATTCCGATTTATCGAGTTGTATTTTCAGATTAGAATCTTTAAGTCTTTGAAATACCTTCGATATGTTTACCAAATGTTCTTGCAATGAGGTTGAAAAGATTATAATATCGTCCATATATACAAGGCATATGAATCTTAGGTAAAAGTATTGTACCTTTATTTTCTTTAACAGGTATTCGAATGGGATTTATTGAATGTGGATCCAATTGAATGAAATAAAATTGATTTTTATCTGGTTGATAATATTTAATTGGTAATACAGCATTTTCAGTTATTAGTTTTAATTTGGAAAAATCAATGTGTGCTTTTAAAAGTTTTAAATTGTCTAAACCTATTAATCCATCAAAGGTTTTATGAAATTTGAAAAGTCCAAAGTTCAAATTGTGATTACTTTCAAACTCCATAAAGCTTGGAATATTAATAGAATATTCTTGAGAATGTGTTTGAAAAACTGAGCTTACTACGAATGGTTCATGTTTTACATTATTTTTAAAATACTGAAAGCCAATATCAGGATTTAAAAATGATTTTGTTGAACCTGTATCTATAAGGAGTTTTAACGGTGGATTTCTAATAACTATATACGGTAATTCCGTTTTATCACAAATAGTATTTATTTCTATTATCTGCTTAGATTCCGATTCGGATCTAAGTGAAAATTTTCATCATCGTTTTCGCTATCATAATTAACGTTTTTATTTTCAATATATTCATTTATTTCGAGGTTTGAGATATAGTATTCTTGGTCATCGTTTTGTTCACAATTGAAAAGTTCTTCCGATGTCCAATTTCTCTGGGGAGTGTGTCTTTGAAAATTATTTGGAGAATTTCAGCGAGCAACTGGAAGGGTACTTAAGATACTCATAGGGGTAGGTTTAGGATGATTTAAATTCTTATTGACCGTAGTCATTTGTGTGGGTCTTGTTTGAGATGTATTTTTACTTGCCCAAACATTCTCTGGTCTTTGGGGTTTGCCAAAAACTTGTTGGTTTGTGAAATATCTTTGGGGTGGTAATTGTCTTGGATTTACACTTACTGGACCTTGGGGAAATGGTCTGTGTTGAGTTTGTTGCCATTGTGGCCTAAAAGAAGGTTGAAAAGATGTGGATGGTTGAGGAGAATGTGGCTGATTTCTTGCAGAAAATTGAGGTTTTTTATTAGACAAGTTTTGTTGAGGGTTGTTGCCTTTTTGTAAATAATGTATATTATTTTCTTCTTGGATATACTGCATAGCAGAAGCTAATGTGGTGGGCCGCATTGCTCTAATAGTAGAGCCTAAAGGTTCTTTAAGACTTGCGAGAAAGGTAGTTAAAGCCTGATGTTGAAAGAATTGTTTCTTATTTTGAATAATAAGAGCGTCATTATTATGAATATCAATATAATTACAAATAATATTTAATATTTCAAGACATCTATGATAAAATTGTTGCGGTTGTTCATTATAGTTTTGCCTTAAATTAACTAAATCTCTCGTCAATGAATTTTCATTTCTTTGATCGCCAAAGTTTTCAATTAAAATTGTTTTTAATTCATTCCAGTCTTTATAACCATATATCGAAATAATCTCTTTAGCTTTACCTACGATTTTAGAGACGATACCCTGTAGTAACAGAATATTTTGAAAACAATTTTCGTTACCAGGTGTCCTATCATAATAGTAATTTAATAATGTTGTAGCTACTTTAATAAAATCATATAATTCGCTAGGTTTCCCATCAAAAGTTGGTAGAATGCAAAGGGTCTTTACATCAAATTGTGGAAGAGCCATTGTATTTCTATTAATATTTAAATTATTTAAATTAGAACTATTTTCGCTAATACTCGAATTTGAGCTATTTTCACTGATACTCAAGTTTGAAATTAAGGCTGATAAATAATCTGCAGATAAATCGCTCAAATGATTAAAAGCAGAGGAATCTGACATAGGTACTTACAGAATAAGGGCGACGATTAAATTCATTCCCCAAAACTGCAGGTGGTCACTGTTGGATGATCTGGTTTTGGATGAAACTTCGAAATTTTTTCCAAACTTACACTTTTGTTTTAACTTTCGCACTTTCCGAGTTAAAATTTTTTTTTTCAAAGTTCGTATCGCGAATAAACGTTTAAAAACGACGAGTTTCGACAAAAGGACTCTTTCGCGATCCTACTGACTGCGCCAATTATATTTTCGGTTTCGAAAATCAACTTTTTGAAAACAAAAATTACAATTTATTTTACGTGAAGGTATAACAGTGAAAATACAGAGATTAAAATATAACTAACAACAGTGAGGTCAGAACCAGAATGAATGTTTATCTCGAGAATTTATAATATAAAACTGCATATTCTGCACTCTCAGCGTCTGGCTGGAACAACACACCATTCATTGCAACAATGTATCATAATGGTTTATTGTTACAATGTAACTTGTATAACAGTTTGAAGCAGCCGCTAGAGTGAATAATTGGTCCGATAAGGAGAAAGCACTGAACTTAACCATATCGCTTCGGGGAGACGTCTTAGATGTACTTCAGACGATGCCCCTTGAAGAAACGGATGATTTCGAGTAGCTGAATAAAAGATTGTACATGCAATATGGTCACGAACATCTAGAACATTTGTACCGGTTCCAGCTGAAGAACCGAAGGCGGAAACGTGACGAAATCTTTTAGGAGTATGAACTGGGTATTGCCCGACTAGTTCGATTTGCTTATCCATTAGCAGCAGAGAACATGATGGAATGTTCGGGCCTTTATTGAAGGCTTAAGTGAGTGGAGAGGATGCTTCGATTAGCCCATCCCAAAACCATGGTAGATGTATTGATCGCTGATCTTGAAATCTTGAATATGAAGCAGCCACGAAGGCTTCGGGGTACAACAAAGTTAAGAACATGCAAGAAGAAAGTGACGAAGACAGACTGAAACAAATCGTCAATTTGATAAAGTATGCTAGACAAGAAACCAAAGAATTTCAGATGCCGGAACTGTGGCAGTCTAGGGCATGTATGCAGTTTGTGTAATCGCCCCAGGACTCCTGCAACCTAAGAACCCCAGTCACAGGGATAACTAGAGAGGGCCGAACATCGAGTTGGTGTGAATCATCGAAATGCTGACTCTCATGCCCAGCAGACTATTCTCAGTAATAATATAACAAGAGAGTGACAATAAATTGAAAATAATTTGACAGATTTTTTGAAAACTTGTTGCCAGGCAATAGTCACGAGAGTCCGCAGGGCTCGAGTGGCTATTTCCAAATGGCAACAAGTGTGAACAAAATCTGTCAAATTATTTTCTAATTTATGGAACTCGCGAGTTATATTTGACTAGATTATTTTTTGATTCACAAATTTTTACAATAAAAAAGATTGTCTTTATGACTGCTTCTTTATAATCAATTCCGTCTTTTCTTTTCATGTTATAAGCCCGATCTTTCAAAATCAATGCCAGAGTAGCTGTTGTAGTAGACTGATCCAGAATATAATTTCTTTCTTTGAGGAAGGTCTTAAATTGTCTCCATATAGACTGATTACTTATTAGAGTATTTTTCGCAGTAATTTCTAAAATCTTTTTTGTTATTTCTGCATCAGAAAAAGTACTAAACCGATGTGTCAAGATTTTCACTAACACTCAAGGTATATTGGGCACAGTGGGACTCCCTTGTCCTGGAAGAAGGCCTGTTGAAAAGAATTCTTAAAAACGATGATGGTTCGGAGAAGATAAGACAGCTAGATGTCCCGAGAGCGAGAGTAGCTGAAGTACTAAGGAAGTTACACGACAGTCTATAAGGAGGTTATCTGGGAGTGAAGAAAACCTTTCAGTGAGTTCCTGAAAGGTTTTACTGGATGAACAGCTCCGACGATGTGAAGGACTGTTATCAGCAGTGTACGAATTGTGCAACTAATAATGGACCACAACGCAAGAGAAAGGCACCAATGAATCAATATAATGTTGGAAGCCCTTTCGAAAGGATTGTTTTAGATATCGCTGGACCATTTCCGACAAAGAAAATGGTGTAATGGATTATTTCACAAAGTGGGAGGACATTTACGCGATCCCGAATCAAGAGGCCCCAACTGTCGCGGATGTATTGGTGAAATAATTTATCAGGGTGGAATGGTCAAGGGAATTAACGGGACCATTGGAAAATACCTGTCCAAAGTAGTTTCCAGCCTCCAGAAAGACTGGGACCAATATCTCTCCCTATTAGGGCTATTGACTTATCGATCTATCATCAATCAATGAGTCCACAGGTGAAACACCTGCGAAAATCCTGTTTGGACGCGAAATGAGGGTGACCTAGAATTTGGTTGTCGACCGGGAGAAGATCTAGCCGACGATTACGTGATCCAATTGAGAAGAAGGATGGACGATGTGCACGAATTGGTTCGAATGAATCTTCAAGTTGCCAGCAACAGAATGAAAAAACGGACGACCCGCAGGCCACAGAAGACAGTTTCAAAGAAGGAGACAAAGTGTGGTTGTACAACCCGATGAGGAGAAAAAGGATTTTCTCGAAAATTACAGAAATATTGGGAAGGTCCGTACTTAAACCAGAAAAAATCAATGACGTCACTTATCGTATAAGCAAGATTCCCAACGGAAAACTGAAAGTAGTCGACCAAAACCGACTAGCGCCATTCGAAGGAGAACATGACCTAGAGGAAGGAGTGAACCATATCCGAGAAGAACCTGACCCTGCCTTCGAAGAGTTTATGGACGCATATGGAGGAACAGGTGTAATAAATATCAAAGTAAGAAACATAGGGAGGATCACACTGTATAACAAATTACCTTTTTATTGTAACGATTAAACTAAACAAAGCGGACGTTGACATACAAGCAAAAAAAAACAGTCAGCTAAGCAGTCGGTATTGGTTGCAAAAAAAAGAATATTTTAACAGGAAATAATAATTACGTCAAAATAACGAAATTTTGCAGAATCAAATAAAAAATGTATTTTTAGTCGAGGTAAAAAAACTATTACACAACTCCGTCGAACGATAAGTGACAACCAATCAGGAAATAGCATGTACAAAAAAAATAAACGAAGCTGACAGGGAAAATGCCGAAGCTATGAAAATGTAACTGATGAAGTGGTAGTTGGTAAAAACTCGCGGTCGGAAGCGGTCTAGTTTTTTTGGGGTTCGCGGATAGTGTTTTAACTTATCAAGTGTAATTTTTTTCGAAAGGGGGAAAATAAGATTACAAGGGAGCGTCTACTGTACGCGCTCTGAAGGGTTTTGTTTTGTTCGAAACGTGAGTCGTGCTCGTCGACGTTTTTGTGAACACCCAGTCTGAGAATTGGTTAGTCAAATTTAAAAATTATACTAACTGTGTACTATGAATTTTTTTTGTAGTTTTGTCAAATTATTAGCATTGCCAGCCCGCATCTGTGATAGTAGCTGTATAATTTAATTTATGTTTTTTCATATCGCATACGAGTATTCAATGGTGAAACATCTCCGTATGAATCAGAGTAATTGCAGTATTAAAAGAAATATAAACAATCAATATCCATCTGAAAAACAAAACATTAAAGCAAATTATAAACTCTCTTGCAGAGACGCAAAATACAACAAATCATAGTGTAGTGCTGAATGAGACGAAAGTTTGGGATGCATAATGGAATAAATATGAAAAAAATTATGGAGGTCCTCAGAAAAAGCTGTAGGCGATCAAAACTAGATATAGTTAGAAACGAAAATATCCCAGCATAAACCGATCAATAACTGAGGAAATTGAAAGGAGATAACTGATTTTGTTTGAGCACGTAAAGAGAGAATGCAGGACGATAAATGGCCCCGAAAAATACTGGAGTGATACAACTGGAACGAAGAAAAAGGGGACAATCACGGAGAACTTGAGAGACGATGTGAATTTCTACATTTGAGATTGATCAAATAACAAGATGGAAACAAATAGATATAAACGTATAGAAGATTATTTGATAATGCAATAATTTGTTTTATTCACTAAATAAAAGTTTTAATTGCGAAAGGACAAGGAGTCAGAAGAAGAAGAAAGACTTAAGAAGCAACAAAAATAAGAAATAGAATCGATTTCAGAGTTATTAAAAAAGGCAGTTAATCTGGTAGGAGCACTTGCGAATTTGTCATACTCACTTGATTTCTTTCAATATTTTTTTTTATTGAACTGTACTGTTATCAAAACCCCGGAAACATTCTTCAATGACTACACACATTTAAGTCATTAACTCAACTGTATTTTCTTGTATCAAGTTGTTGAAAGTTTAATTTTTTGGTAACCCGCCAACCGCAATGCCATAATACGTGAATTAACACTGATTATATAATTTCTTTCTCGGTTTACATTTCCTCTGTCATCTCGCTGGAGAATCCTCTAGTGTAAACAGAGAAATCCCGTTACGTTACGATGGTCCTATAACATTACATCTCTCTCCCTCTCTCTCTAATTATCCGTTCTGATTCCGGGGTGTCTCGTAGTTTCTAGTCGTTCGGCCAATAACCTATATTTGCGGCTTTCCGCTCATCTCCCTAATAATTGCATGTCATGGCACTGCATGATTCACGATTTTCGACACGATGCACTTGCACCAACATGTCGCCGATCGACGTTTCGCGGAGTTGCCACATGATACTGCAGGGGTATATTAATCAACAAGTCAAGATAACATCAGATTTTTGTTGTTCTTAAAATTAATACATATGCGAAAAATTCCAAGGTATTAATTATTTCAATAATAAAACTAAATTTAACTTTTAAACTGGAAATATGACAAAGAATTAGGTTTTAACGGTCTGTGAGTTTATATTAAACTTAATAAATTTTCTTCTTCCAAAAATTCTATTAATCCTTCTCCCATATCATCTGCTTCACTATCACCATCGTCTTGTAAATCAATAATAAATTTATTTACTCCATTAATATGGACTTGCCCAATATTCTTATACTGATCTTCAATTTTGATTACTTTTTTAATCTCTGTTATAATTGTGCCCAAATTACCTCGATGGGATTGAAAAAACAAAAATAAGGAGGAAGTCTCACTATAGAGTGTCCATGTTGTTCAGGTTCAGCAATACTCTCTAGGGCGTATAATTTATTAAATTTCTGTCTGTAAAACTTCAATCAGTTGTTGTTTTCTATAATAATCTTCAAAGTACAAATTCCTGAGAAAAACACTACACTCTTTGTTGATGTCAGCCTACCAACTAAAGAGTGAGCGTTGCTTATCTATGGTGGACACCTGCTGTATTCGAAAAATATACTTTGAAAGATGGGAAAAATAATAAGTTATTTGAAAATTATATTCCTTACTCTTGTTAATAAAACGAGATATAAGGTAGTGTTAATTGTCTGGTGTTATGTTTAAGATGTTTTTAAATATAAATAGGTTAATATTGTTTAAGGGAATGCATTTTGTTCTATACATTAACGCTAATAATCTTAAAAAGTAGGATGGCGCTCGATAATTGCGGGTTAAAAATAATCGTTAGACAGTCGATAAATGTATTTAATAATTATAAAAGTATTAAATACATTTTAACGATTATTAGTTGAAATTATAATATTAAATGCATATATCGTCAAATAAGCATTTTAAGTTATAATATCGGCTGGACTATAACGGTACTTAACTCAAACGATAAGCTGAAACCTTAAAGTTCCACTATATCTCTTGCGTCAACTATAATGGTTAATTATAACAATAAATTTAATATATATTTTAGTTTGAGAATTTGCTTTTATTTCAGTTACAAAATCGTTTTATTTTCATTTTTGGTGGTGGGATTTTAATTTTAGTTATTTGTGGATACTTACGGTCCAAGCGATATACCTGGTAAGATTGTATTTTTTATTTTTAAAAGGTTCGTGAAAAGATTTTAGTACATTGAACAATTTGCAATATCTAATGCTGGCATTCTTGGTACGATTCATAACCTTCGGAGGATACATCTAAATCAAATTGGAACAATATCTGTGACGTCATTTGTTCACTATTTGCCTTAATAAATCCACTCTTCATTATGTTTATATCAGTTTTCAAATATGAAACAAGCTAACTTCAATTAAATTACTTAGAAAGCAATAAATACATCAACCAAACAACGAATACTTTTGACAGCGTCAGATGATGTTTAGGAACAAATGACGTTACAAAGTCTAATTGGTGTCCAATGTCACGTAATTTGAGACTGATTTATTTACATATTATTAACTGACTTAAAAATCAGAAATATTGTGTTTTTTAGTATATCTATTATAAAAACAACCACCTTAGGTTAAAATAATGTTTTTATTTGGTTACAGTCCACATCCCATTGAAGTAGAGTACTAGAATAAAGTACCCAAGTTTCCACATTACACCGATGATCGGTTACGACGGTTTCCACTATATTGGGATTTATTTTGTACATTTGGCAACGCTGGATCCTGGATATTTCCCGGTCTAATGTTACACGTGAATAAAGATGAGGGTTTATTGTAGAAGTATGAGATTTTAATCAATAGAAAATCGAACACAATGATATGAGGGATGATTGTGAGTTTTAAATAACCGCGGAGGTATCAAAAAATATTTCTTCCATAAAGGCGGCTTGAAATTAAATTGAAAATGGGATGAGAAGAGATATTTACAGAGAAAATGTTCGGTTTGGCACTTGAGGACTCATATCTTTCGGAAGAATGATCGGATTTTTTAGGCTTTCTTATAGAAATTGTTGGAAAGAAAGCGGTTTTCTTATTCCTTAAGCCCAACTACCTGTATGAGGTGTAAGGTGAGGAATGGAAGTTGGAATATTTTGTGAATGAATGAATTCCTTCTGCGTATTTTCCTCCACTCTCTTATAACTTGAGTATATCTATCAATGTTGTTGTATCGTATACTTCCCCCTTTTGCCGGTTTGCTGACTTCATTCTACCATGTTGTTCTTGACCTACCTCTTCCTCTCTTTCTTATTGTCCTTACTTAATACACTTTTGCACTATTTTTGTGGTGCTCATTTTGTCCCATTCCTCTACTACTTAGGTTAATTGGTTTTAGTTATAATAAGAATAATAATAATAATATACCAATATGCACAGGAATATATAGAGTATGTAAACAAACATATAAAGTTCAGAGAAGTTGTAAGTAGCTGAAGGTTCTTTCCTTTCTTATACGTGATGTATTTATAAATAATACCTGAAAAGTTACAGACAATTACATCAACATCACACAATTGTGGCAAAAATAGTAATCGTTCATTAAAATTTTAATGTACACTTCAAATATTCATGTGGAAGATTGACATTTCACGTTCACCCCCTACATTTTGCTTATTTATAATCATGATGTGTTAACAACATCCTTCAATTTCACAACTTTTTTAAATACTGATCCGTGGTTCAATACCTAGTTTTAGTGAATTTTTGGTATCTTCTTCTAATGTTCCTTCCATATCCCCCATTTTTGGCACGCTTTCAGTTTTGCTTTCATTTTGGTGGTCTCTAACATCAAGTTTCTAAAAATGTGTACTTTTTTATTTTCAACTATTTCTTCTTGTGGCAAATCTTCTGCAAATAATATTTTTTATAATATTTTTACAATTTACACTTTATTTAGCTCTGTGAACGTGATCACTTTTTTTGAGACACGCGCTGGGGGAAAATTATATACGGCCATATAGAGAATCGAATTTGAAGAAAAAAAGTTAGAAAGCCCGAGCTCCCCCTTCCGCTCCTATAACCACCATTATAGCTATCCCAGAGACGTTTAGGGCCATAAGCTTCAGGTGTCAAAAATTGCCTACATTCGAATTTTTAGACGAACGAAAAAAATATGACCCTCCTCCCATCTGGTGGTTTGGGTATTTCCTTATTATTGGAGATAGCGGAAATATATATTTTTGTATCTAGAAGACGTAATGTTACTATTGCGTTTAAGAATGCCGAGCTTCAGCGACCATGGAAGAAATGTTATTTGGACTAACCATGGAAGAATATAGGGGACTCGTCTTCCAGTCAGCAGGGTTAAATATATCGACCACCCGTTCAACAAAGTAACACAAAGTGCTGGAAGATACTGGATGCAAGGATTTCTTAAGCGATATCCAGAACTCACTTTAAGAAAGCCAGAAGCAACTTCTGGGATGCGCGCACGAGGATTTAACAAAATTTCTGTGACACGATTTTTAGCACTTCATCCCAAATGAGCGTCTAAAATTATTGCAGGGAAAGGTAAAAGACAAGTTGGTGCCTTGACGTCAGAGGAGCATGGAGAATTAGTTACATCAGAAATATATATTTTAGCGGCGGGTGCCTACATGTCTCCCATGTTAATTTACTCAAAGAAACGAATGCAACAGAGCTTTTTGGATGGTTTGGTGCTTGGAGGTTGGATAGAGCCGAATGATAAGGGATGGATTGATATTTAAATGGTTCAAGAAATTTGTAGAATTTTCCAAGGCTTCAAAGGAGTCCCCTATACTTCTTCTGTTAGATGGCCATGTCTCACATACAAAAAATCTTGAACTTATAGATTATGCACGAGGCAGTGCTTTCCACCCCATACTACGCACCGGCTCCAAGCACTAGACGTAGCCTTTATGAAGTCTTTAAGGTTATATTATAAGGACGAGGTAAGAAAATGGCTTACAACCAACCCAGGGCGTGTAGTTACCTTCCATCAACTATCTGAGTTGTTTAGTGCTGCATATGTGAGAGCTGTCACGATGCCAACGGCAATAAATGGATTGAGAAAAAGTGGGGTGTGGCCTGTAGATGCTAATGTTTTTTCTGAAGCTGATTTTTTACCTTCTGCGGCTACAGAAATTGTAGAAGAACAAAAGGTTCTTGAACAAAATAACAAAGACGTCCCAATTGAGCATCAGTTACCTGGATTGAATAATAATTATGATATCGATCAATCTGTGTCACACACGACTGCAAAACCAATTGAACTAGGAGAAAGGTCTCTAGAAAAAAATAAAATCACGTCCATTACTGACTCCGAACCCACGTCCTAAAATAAGAATTCTGCTTCTTCATACGAAACAATTTCAGAATATCCACACAAAAAGAAAACCACTCCTACCGACGACCCTCAGCCAGGCACATCTAAAACAAAAGATTATGTATTTTCAAAGGAAAGGACTCCAGACAAATACAGACTACACACATCAGTGAGTCTCAACCAGGAACATCTAAAACTAATGTTTCTTCTTTTCCACTCGCAAGTACAGAACCTGTTATTGCGTTTCCACAGTGTGACCAAAATTTGATAGAAAGTTGGGAAAAAAGTGAAAAGTGCAAAAAAATATTGTTCAAGTGATAGTGAAGATAGTCAGAGTAGCAAAAGACCAAAAGAGAAGGCTGTAAAAAGAAAGACAGTGGCTGTAGACAGTACAATGAAGAGTGATAAGAAAGTTGCGAATAAAGTGAAAAGTGATAGTGAGGATAGTTGGAGCAGCGACGCAGAATGTCTTTATTGTGACTATTTTTATTCTACGTCTTCTGAGGGATGGGTTACCTATGCTTCGTGCTGGCGATAGGCACATTCTTCCTGTGCTGGAGTAGACGACGATGATGATGAGGTTGTATTTGTTTGTGAAATATGGGCTTAAGTTTGTTTTTTACATACCCTTGTTTTGGCAGTACCCCATTTTGCCCTACCTAACGGACAAAACGGGGTAATTCGCACTTTTTGAATTGTCTTAAATTTTAGCTTTATATATTTTGTAGAACAATATTTGTGTTCTATAGTCCAGTCGATGTAGAGATCAGGAGCGCATTTTCTTGGTAACAGCACGGTTTTTGTATGAAATGATATGTAGAATAAGGTAAAAAGTTGCAACCGCGATCGGAGCCCCGCTATATTGTTTATTAACACATTACGGCGCGAGAAGACGTTTTTAAGCAGCTTTTCTTCTCCGGCTCATCGGAATGACCAATACAAAATTTATTCGTAATATAAATAGCTACAAAACGGCACCGGTCCGATAGTCATACTTGCAAAAATTAATTTGCAATATCGAAAAAACTCCAAAAATTGCATTTTTTTTAAAGTTCAAATTTAAATTTTTAAAATCCCTCAAAGGGAATGAAACTTTCTTAAAATATAGCTAATATTATGTCAAATAAGTCTACAAAACTTTTTGTTTAATAAGGTTTTATACGTGCATGAATTTCAAAATGTTGCTATCTTTGTTCAAATTATTGCAGTTGTGCAAATATATAGTTTAAGTTATTAGAAATCGAATACAATTCCGACTATTTTTGCAAATTTGGTAACATTTTATACACCACAATAGTTTTTTTTTACATTTATGAAAAAATGGATTTTTGATATTAAAAAACATTTATTAGGGGTTTATTTTATTTGGAACGGATAGTCGACAGAAAAACACACAATTTATAAATATATGTATATATATATATATATATATATATATATATATATATATATACTACTATTGCGGTGTATATAATGTTACCAAATTTGCAAAAATAGTCGTAATCGAATTTTACAAATTGCATTCGATTTCTAATAACTTAAACTATATATTTGCACAACTGCAATAGTCTGCAATAATTTGAACAAAGATATTTTAAAATTTTGAAATTCATGCACGTATAAACCTCATTAAACAAAAAAATTTGCAGACCTGACGTCCGGGTTCCGGGGGCTTATTTGACATAATATTAGCTATATTTTAAGAAAGTTCCATTCCCTTTAAGGGATTTTAAAAATTTAAATTTTAGCTTTGAAAAAAACATGCAATTTTTGGAGTTTTTTCGATGACTATCGGACCGGTGCCGTTTTGTAGCTATTTATATTACGAACAAATTTTGTATTAGACATTTTTTCATACGAAGTCATCCCGATGAGCTGGAGAAGAAAATCTGCTTAAAAACGACTTCTCGCGCCGTAATTTGTTAACAAACAATATAGAGGGGCTCCGATCGGGGTTGCAACTTTTTACCTTATTCTCCATATCATTTCAAATAGATTTGCACAAAAACCGTGCTGTTACCAAGAAAATACCAAAAATGCCTGCTTTTGATGCTCCACCGACTGGATTACTATTACTTTGCTCTAGCATGAGGTTAATAAAATGTACTTGTCGTTTTCGTATATACGTGCGTGTTTCTATATATATATATATATATATATATATATATATATATATATATATATATATATATATTATTATAGTTTATTTTATACGGGAATTTAATTTGCCCTACGTTGGGCCGACATATTATTATGAATAGAATTGGGTGAGAAAATAGTTTAATTTGCCCGGTATGTTGAGGATTTAATATGTATGATAAACAGTTTATTTAACCAACATGAAAACTTCTCATCTCAGGGTAGAGTTCAAGTATTTTAAATAAAATGATTTTATATATGTTAGCGCCAAAGTTAATAAATGCTTTATATTTTTAAAAATAAATTTGTTAATCAGAATATGTTACTTTTTTAATGATTTCAAATTAAATACGGTCCTGTCCTACTTAAAAAATATCTGCATAGTTCAATCGATTTCATTCAGAGCTTCTGCCTGAGGTAAGTAGATGGTGCACAAGTCACCAGATGAAATGAATAACTCAAGTAATTTAAAAAAACGTTCTTCAAAAGGAAAAACAATATTTAATTTAATGAAAATAAATACACTACACTTTTACAAGTGTTTTTTTTTTTTAAAGAAATTCAACTATCTAAAAGGATGACTCTTTCATACAAATCACACGCACTCTGGTGAGATATTATTATAATAGTAAATTACAGTTATATAATTTCATAAACATATGATTTTTAGAAAATGGCGAAATACACTCTTAACAGCGTCTATGCATCACAAAATTTTAGTTTTTTTTATAAATTAGTAAGTACGCTTGACTTTTTAATATATTAATAAATTAACTTGTACTACCTTATTCACTTCACAATCTCTGTTTGTTCACCTTTAATGATCTGTTTCTTTTATTTGTTCCAGATTCTCCTCCTGGAAAACCTCCATGTTGGCATTCTGCTTCTACCAGAACAGGAATCGATGCTGTATTTCTTTCAAAGTCCAAACAGCTCACACAAATTCCACTATTCAATGTTTTTCGAAAACTATTGTGGCTATTTTACTTCCACCAGACACAAGACACCATATTATAAAATAAAATTCATGATTAGTGTTTTACAACATTCAACAATTCCTTTTTTAATTATTAATATAAACTAAACTACTTACACTGATATATCTCTTGTAAGTATAATGTATTTGTTTTAAATTCTATAGTCAAATTTTGTCTTCCAAATGATTTCAATTGATTTACTTTACCAAAAAAATTTTGCTGCTCCAAAAATCTCTTCCCAAAAAGAAAAACCTACTAGTCAATAGCCCCCATAATCAACAACTTTCTCACATTCTGATTTTTTTTTCGTTAGCAACACAGTTGTCGCCGATGTGATCTTTTTTAAATGTTTATTAACCAATCAAATTTGACTATTTATTTTATAACTCAAATTCTTCATTTCAACCAGTGAAATGTTCATCCATTATATCATGATATTATATTCTAAGGTTTTTAATTGCTTAGACTTCCTATATTATTTTCATTCAATAATATTTCTTAGTATTGTTAAAATGACATTTCCTAACCTCTAAGTATGTATGTCAAATGAATATTCATAATGTTTTAATAGATGACAGCTGTTACCTTTAAATATGTATGCAAAATGAAAATTCGTTTTCTTTATAAGTCATGTTCTCTGAAATTCACATTATTTTATATTTTCCTGCTCTGTTATGTCTAAACATCTACACTATCTCATTTTAATGTCTTAATCAACAAATATTACGAGATTAGCTTGACTTTACAGAATAAAGCATTATTAGTTTCTTAATATGAACAAATTTTGATACTTGATCTCTTTGATAAAAGTTTCGTTAGGTAATTTATTTCATATAAATTGTTTATCACACCTATTCGCAATTATCCCTACATTATACAGTCTGTCCTTTCTGTATGTCTTCTCTATCGAATAGTGGATCGTACAGATTGTCTCCATTCAAATGTTTAAAAAAAATTTTTTTTACTTAAAAAAATTCTTTTAGATTACAATACATAATCTTAATTCTTCATTATTTGATATACAGGGTGTAGCATTATTTTTTCACAATAATATATATATATATATATATATATATATATATATATATATATATATATATGCCTTAGCAGTGGTGTACCCCAGGGTTCAGTTTCAGGTCAAATTCTTTTTTCGGTATTCATTGACGATGTCATAGACTTACGAATTAATGGCAAATTCACTTTATTTGCTGATGACACTAGTGTAACCTGGAGTAGTTCAGATATACGAACTTTACATTCTGCCATAGGCAAATATCTCATTACTATTAAGTCCTGGTCTGACTCGAACGGGATCTGTTTTAATACTTAGAAAACTTTAGTTTTATCTTACAAAGGAGTTTTGCAACCTCTCAAACTTCACAATGACTTAATAAGATCTTCGAATTCGTCTCTATATTGACGGTGCCCTTAAATGGTCAGTAACATGTAGATACTTTAGCGAAACAATTATTCTTTGCTTGTTATGCCATTAAATCTGTGTCTAAACGGCTTGATTCTTGTACTGCTTTAACAACTTACTACTCTTTGTTCGAATCGGACCTTCACTATGGTTTGCCTTTCTGGAGGTGTTGTAGTTTGCACCTCTTCGCATTTATCTTCAAACTACAAAAAAGAGCTATAATAGGTTCCGGAGATTGACAACGGCGTTTCTGCTTGAGAGACTTTAATTATTCAGTGGCAGAATTCTGCAATCTACCCTAGACTTTTGAGTTACATTGACCTAATTCAATATTTGGTATGATGTACGATACTAATATTGTATTATAATTATTAATTTAAATTTGTATTTTAGGTATATATTATGTTTTGTATTATTAGTATAGTCAGTATTTTTTATATTTTTATCTATTTTAATATTATGTGGCTTTGTCCATAAAATTATAAAAAAATTTCATGACAATAATGCTTCCCTCTCTCTCTTTCTCTTTTTCATTCAAACCTGTCTAGCGATAACTAAAAATTAATTAAAAGTAAAAAATTATTTAAAAACAAGATTTTATTTAAATGCACTAAAAAGAATAAAATAAACTTTTCCTTCAAAACTCTTACTATCAACTTATAACTTCATTACACAATTTATATGATACGTAAGCTTGTCGCGATATTTACCTGTGTAGATAAACAAGTAAATTAAATCACTTGATCTGATTGATTTTAATTTTTAAAAGTTTCAAACTAAGTAAATACGAGTACCTACTTAAGTCTCGCGACAAGCTTTTATATCATATAAATTGTGTAATGACGTTATAAGATGATAGTAAAAGTGTTAAAGGAAAAGTTTATTTTATTCTTTTTAGTGCATTTAAATAAAAGCTTGTTTTTAAAAAAAAATTACTTTTAATTTTTTTCGTTTACGGTTTTTCGTGTTTTTTTCTGGTTTCATATGAATGTGGTGCAATTTGCTACTATTTAAATAATAAATACTATGTTTTCAATAATTATAGCAATGCAAGATATCCAAAGTCCATTAATTTTTTAGACTGATTTAAAGAGAAAAATTATCCAGTTCCTAGCGTAGTGACGCTGACATTGTTTGCCCTAATTAGTAGATACGTACACGTGGCACTTTTAGTATTTATTTTACTAGATGCACCAGCATATTCAGAATACTATTAATAACAGTCGCAGCTGGAATAAATTGGCAATTACATAATTACTGCAATAATGCCTAGATCTTTTAAATCGCAATTTAAGTGATTTTTTAAAATTATTATGTATGTGAGTTTCTTGATATAAACTGATTTATAGCAACTTGAAAAATACTGCTGTGATAATAATAATAATATACCTCAGTTAACCGCAAATCTAAAATGTACAGATAGATCAGTTGGCCGTTTACATTTTGCATTCTATTCAGTAGAGGTAATTAATTTTATTTGTTGAAATATGTAGTCGAGTGCAATTAGTCATATAAATGATAAATACGAAATCCACGTAGGTATAATGATTTTTTTAACCATAAAATAAAGTTTTTAACCCTGATGCACTACTCGCGCGGGATACACACGTATCCCATTAGAACTTAATATGCGCCTCATAGGCAAATAATATAAGAGACGGTTTGATGCATAGGCGGCAAGTGGCACAACGTTTCTGCGCCGCCGCCAGCGCATGGAGTCTCTGCAGTCGCGCGTACTACAAGACTGTTTTACATAAACAAAATAGAATAAAATAATTTTATATTATAAATGACAATAAATTTCAACATATTGCCTTTAATGTTGATGAATATTATAAAATATCCTAGTATATTAACTTTCAAGTCATTAAAAATGAAAATATACAAAATCATTCTTACATTGGTTTGTGTGAGTACGGCTTGTGTTTGTCAAAGTAAAGTGTCAAAAATAAAAATTACTAAAAAGGTGGTTATGGTTGCAAGTTCTAATGAGTAAAATTAGTATAGTTTTTTTAAATTTATTTAGGTTTTCCGTTCTAATAAAGTTAATAAAAGTAAGTGAACCTTTAAAATGTCATTAACAGGTATAATTCGTCATAATTGTATTGCAAAAAGTTGTTCATAGTAAATATTTTTGGCCACTTCGCAATTTGGATTTAAAAACAAAGCATTTTTCAAATTTTCATCTGACATTAATCAAAGAGAACAGTGGTACAAAATTTTAGAACTTCCTTACACATCTAATGATCAAAGGTTTTCACAGTTTTTTCAGTAAAAAGAAACTTTATTTTTATGACATTGATAGTCGAGAACTACAACACAAATTGTGAAGCAGATGATGTAATTTATTAGATAACTTAAAGTTTTTTTCAAATTTTCTTAATTAACCAAAACCATTCACTTCTAAAACTATTAATGTATTGGAAAAAATAGAATTCTCGATTTTAGATACATAACATTATTCAAATGTTGACAATCAACATTTCTTACAACTTTTAATTGCGAAGAATGTAAGGCTAATTTGCAGACAGATATTTTAGTTGTTCTCCATAGTTTCACTTCCTTCAAATACGTCTGATTTATATACAGGGAAGTCGTTAAATTTCTTTGAATACTGCATGACTTTGTTATCATATATATATACCACTTTTAGTTCATGTAGAAAATATTACTGAAAAAAATTAACACTTTGCAAAAGGTCATATAAATTTTGATTGATTCATCTGTCTAGAACATAAACCATACGTATTTTCTCAACTCATAAAACTTTGTGTTCCCTTATTAATTAAAAAATATAATGATGGAATATAAGAGGACTAACAAACAAAAATATTTTTTTGTAACTTAAAACGTACTACTTTTAATTTATTTTTTGTTTCAGACCTGTTCCTGTCTTCATGGATATGGAGAATCTAGTTTTTAACTTCTTTTTATTAAAATGTTTGTTGGTTTTGTTGTCAATAATTTTAAAATAACTTAATGTGTAATTTGATGTGATATTGGATTAATTTTCATAAATATAATGTAATGTAATTTTAGTAGAAATATGTAATTGTGATTAATAATTTTTTTATATTACGTGCAGGTTATCAAAAAATTTAAATGTTTGCTGTTTTATTATTTATCTAAATTATTTGTCTCAAAATTGTTTATTATAATTATTTCATTACAAAAAATGAAGTATAATTTTATTTTTTGTATTGAAATAATTATATAATAAACAATTTTAAGACAAACTGTAAAATTTTCCTATCCATAATCCAAACTACAAAATTTAAATATCCCGCCTGTAAGAGTTAGTTCTGCAAGGGGTGCGCTCAGAACGACGCGATGCCAGCTGTTTGTACGGGAACGAACACTCTCTTATTAATTTCTCTATTATGCGCCTGGTCGGTAGTGGGGACACTGACGCTCGCCTCCTTCTAGGTAAACCTACTCTCCTACTCAGTAGGTAACAAAGTACGGTTCGTTTTATTTTTTCGTTGCGGTTTTTGATTTTCTGTTTAGAGGAATACGAGTGTATCCCACGCGACCGCCTAAGTTAGGATTTTGTTGGTTGTATTTTGTTATATATTGATTTTTCCTATTTATTTCTTTTATCATTCAGTGTATTTTAGCCCCTTGATCATGACAAGCAAGGATCCTAAAAAATGGATGGAATGGCTTAGAGAAATCGAAGAGGAAGGAGAGGTATTAGGAAAAATTGATCCTGACGAAGAGGAAAGTGACCACTGTGAAAGAAGTGATCATAACTCGGAGTCTGAAGAAGATGCTAATGTAGAAGACGAAACTGATGAACATACTCCAAATTATGATGTTGGAATTCCATATTATTTAGAAAAAGATAAGGTAACCCAATGGCAAAAAAAGGACACCTAAAACCAGAACGAAAGTACATAATACGTTTGACAGGAAATAATGCTGCAAATGCGAAGACCATTTTAGAATGTTTTGAAATATTTTTTACTGAGAATATTATTCAAGCCGTGACTCAGTCAACAAATATTTATATAGATAGAATAAAAGAAAAATATCAACGCGATAGAGATGCAAAATCGACTGATATCTGTGAAATCAGGGCACTGTTAGGAATGTTATACATGTTAGGAGTTTGTAAGTCCAGAAGGCAGAATGTAGCGGATTTCTGGAGAACTGATGGTACTGGCATGGATGTTACTTATTGCACAATGTCTTATAACCGATTTAGATTTCTATTACGTTGTCTGAGATTTGAGGATAAAACTACTCGCGAAGACAGAAGACGAACTGACAAACTATCCGCTATAAGAGATGTTTCGAAATGTTTGTAGAAAACTGTAAGAAGTCAGTGGTTCCTGGACCTGAATTAACTGTTGATGAACAGCTTCTTGCGTTAAGAGGTCGATGCCCTTTTAGACAATATATACCTTCAAAACCTGCCAAGTATGGCATTAACGTATTTGCCTTGGTTGATTCAAGTAACATGTACACGCTGAACATTGAAATTTATGCTGGAACGCAACCAGGGGGTCCATTTCGTATGTCAAATATTCCAGGTGACATCGTAAAACGTCTTGTAGAATTTCTTAGGGGCACATAACTATGGACAATTGGTTTTCTAGTTTTCTGATGGCAATTGATCTGAAGTATGATCTAAAACTCACAATGTTGGGAACTCTAAGAAAAAATAAGAGAGAAATACCAATCGTACTAGTTAATATAGCAAATAGACTAGAAAAAAGTTGTCAATTTGCATTTCACAAGGACTGCACTTTAGTTTCCTACATTCCTAAAAAGAAAAAGAACGTTTTACTTTTGTCCACAACCCACGCAGACGACAAAATTGACCCAGAAACAGAAAAACCAATAATGATAATAGATTACAATAATACCAAATATGGAGTTGATGTCGTAGATCAGATGTGTGCTAGTTATAGCATTGCAAGTAACAGCAGGAGATTTTCGCTTACTGTTTTTTTAACATGTTAAATATATGTGGTATACATCCACCAATACTGTATCAGATAAATAATGGTGATATTCCAATTGCACGTCGTGAATGTTTACGCACACTAGCACTAGATTTGCTCAAACCAGAAGTAAATAGAAGATATTGTCTGCAGTCAAACCCCAGACTGCTCAAGCAAAAGTGCAGACTTATTCTTGGCACTGAAGAACCATCAACTTCGGCTGACAATGCCGATGAACCACAGCAGAAAATAAACGGTTTTAAAGATTAAAACTAACTTTTCCGCATCTGTGGCCCCGAACAATATTCTATCATAAAATTGTTACTTGTATACACTTCGGGGGATGTATCGTGCTAACAAACCGAAATTTCTCCAAAAATGTAGTATACCTGGATTTATA
The DNA here is from genome assembly GCA_963921935.1 of Galeruca laticollis. NCBI lineage: Eukaryota > Metazoa > Arthropoda > Insecta > Coleoptera > Chrysomelidae > Galeruca > Galeruca laticollis. The sequence goes on from OY998181.1 coordinate 28,737,850, forward strand.
GGATCCGCTGTACTGGCTCTAGTCAACTGAAAATCAATAGGGTACATCTGTGAGACACCTTGAACAATATTCAATCATAAAATTGATCAATCGTATACTCTCTGGAGGCTGTATCGTGATAACAAACTGAAAATTCTCCTAAAATGACAAAAATTTGGTACTTCAAGTACCATAGCACCCGTTGTACTGACTTTAGTGAGATGAATATCGATAGAATTCATCTTTGAGACGTTCTGAATAATATCCAATCATAAAATTGGTCACTTGTATATACTCCGGAGGCTGTATCGTGCCAACAAACTGAAACTTCTCAAAAAATGACAAAATGTCGTACTTCAAGTACCCTAGCACCCGTTGTACTGGCTCTGGTGAGCTGAAAATCAATAGGGTTCATCTGTGACATGTCCTTAACAATATTCAATCATAAAATTGGTGACTTATTGCACTCCGGAGACTGTATCGTGCTAACAAGACATGTAAGAAAAAGTTGCCAACGACGACGACATACACACAGGATTTTTTTTCTAAAAACCGTTTTTTCGTGTTGTTGTTGATGGAAAACGTAAAAATAACTCAAAAAAAATTTCAAAATTCCAACTTTTTTTGGGGTAAACCAAAACTTTTCTCGCATATTAGATAGGTTGGGCGGGAAAGTAAAAACAAAAAGTGGAAATGGGCGATGTATTTATGTCCACGGAAAAGGATAAGCATACCAGAAACTTCTGTTCTGTGTGTAACGAGTGGATATGTCAAGAGCACCAAAAAATATTACCGCTAAGTTGCGTAAATTGTGCTGAAGAGGACTGATTTTTATTGTTCCTAAAATTCATTTTTTTTTCTCTTAGATCCAATTCTATCTTCATTTTTGTGTTTACTATGTTTTCATTATATAGTTATGAGTATATTATTATGATTTCATTACTTTGTCTAACAAAATAATACTATGTTTCTTTAAATTTTATAGGCATACAAGTGTATCCCATGCGACCGTTTACGTAACAAAACTCCGCGCGAGTACTGCAGGGTTAAGGGGGTGACTACTTTTAGAAAGTTATTACATCCAGTTATTTGGGGTGGGTACTTTTCATTGACACACCGTGTATATACTAGAAGTAGCATCATTTTCATGGGACAATTCTTAAAAAACATTAGTGGAAGGTTTCAAAAACTAGAATTTTTTCTTTTTAATATACGAAACTAAAAAATCCGGAAACGTCCAATATATATTATCAAAGATCTAAGGCAACAGTACGATTTCTGATATTTTAAAGAGATCTTCATTCTGAATTCAAAACTGAAGAGATTGTCGGTTCAAATAATCAACAAGTAAAGTTAATTGTTCAAAGACAACTAAGTAAAAAGACGAGATTAATTATATTTTAATGAAATAAACTTTTGTCTGGTACGATCTCACTTATAATAGATTCGTTTATTTCCTAATTTTGATAACAAAAATGTCTCCTATCGTCTATAATCACTTTGTATTAAATTCTTCGTTAATTACTAATTAAGTTCAAATTACTCTGTAACTTTATCGGCGTTTGATAAATCCTACAATAAATATTATCTAGAAGCCCAGCTTGAACTAATTGATGTGAAAATGAAGTTCTCCATCACTACTACTTTGACATTTTGTTTTTTGTTTTTGTTCGTCTGGATGTATATTGAAACGAGAAGACTCAAACTAAAAGTTTTTACTTCGTATTGATTTACTGTAGTTAATAATAATAGAGCTTGAAGCAATTCCTTCATTAACAGCTAAGTTTCAAGTTGTTGACAAAGATAGTCGTATCTTGAATGTTTCGTTTCATATATTACCTAGATTCTCTTCAAAGTGTTAATAATTTTCCAAGTTAATAATAAGAAGGAAAATGTAATACCATAGTTACTTGTTCTGTATGCGAGAGGCCATTTAAATTTTTATAAAAACAAAAAATGAATAATAATGATGTTTTTATAATTGTTTTTTTTTGTGAAACTTCCGTATTATTGCTGCACGGCACAGACAGTCTCAGAGGAATCGATGAACCAACGGCTTCGAAATGTGGATCTATCAAAGGATGATGAAAGTTAGTTGGTTTGACGGAGCCTCTGGAGCTAAGTAGATAATAGGAAAAGAGAAAGAAGTAGAAACTATTGTAATATTCGTTAGAGGTTCTTCAGTGAATTTATTATTATTTGTAATACTACAAATAATTTGAATCTGAGTGTATCAAAAAAATTAACATTGACAACTAACTTAAACTAAACTAACACTTTTACCAACTTGATTGCCGAGTAATTTTACGACAGAAACACGAGTAAAAACCTAAAAGCTTAAGTATTTTGGCCACATTACAAGAAATCAGAAAAGTATAACGTATTGCACCTCATCATACAGGGGAAGATCTAATGAAGACGGAAAGTGTCATGACCAACATGAGGAAATGGTTCGGACTAAAATCAGAGCAGCTGTTCAGGTCGGCAGTTAATAAGATAAAATTAGCCAACATAATCGCCAACATACGATAGGATACGGCTTTTAAGAAGAAGAATCCAGTTTGAAATTTAGATCTTTGTCTGTGGGTCTCTTTTGGGTGGCATAATCGGTGATCTGAAAACACTAACAACATATCAATGTAGTTGCAAATTTCAAATTATTTTTATAAACTGTTCGTTTTTACTGAGTATTTTTCAAACAATATCTTAATCCCCTCTGGCATTTTATTCTTTCCGTGTTTTTCTTTGCCATTCGGATGATAGAAAAGATCAACTCAATTTCGTTCTGAAATCGTTTAAATTATTCCGACATGTGTCTAAATTTTCCGCGATGTAATCATCGAAACAACAACCTAATAACACAGAACACGTATAAAATTCTAAAGCCAAATAAGGGAAATACTTTTTAAATCTATTTAAGCGCCGTCATCTTCGTAAGTGGATTCGATTTTTAATATAAAAAACGGCAGGGAGACGGAAAAGCGTAAAAAGCAATCAAATTTTCAAACAAAAAATGTCACGTAATATTTTGATGTCCGTCTGGAGATATATGGAAATTTAAAGCAGCGGGAGTTATAGATTTATCATTTGAGAAGAATTTATAGCAAAATATACTTGCCGGGATCTAGACTAACTGACGTATTTAAAAGGTAAAGAATTGTTGAGAGAGCTCTGAAAGATTTTATCAACGGGAAAACCTTACTTATTGGTAATAAAAATGGCATTAATCTAGAATGTCTTCGTATAAAACTAAATTTAGCAACGCCAAATTGAGCGGATTGAGACGGACTAGACACTAACTGCGACCTTGTAGAATCATAAATGAAGATGGTAGCCAATAAGTAACATTTCATAAAGAGAAAACATGGAAATAAGAAGATGGATAAAGGATACACCTCCGACTGGTCGGCTGTGGTCTGTCTTTTTCGCAATAAGGCCAAGTAGGCAATATGGCCATAAGCTTATATCTCGGTAACTACAGTTTGGCAAACGTAGGAAACCCCTGAGATATTGATGCGCCATAGACAAACCAGCCTCACTACCTAAATGGAGAGAGCTCATATTGAATTGTATTCGTGCAGTTCGTATCGTTGGTGTAGTCTCGGACAAAAATTGAAAATATTTTAGTTTGTATATTATTCAAAAGTGATTTTACCGAACAAAATGCCGTTTAAAAATAAGGTGAAAACAGGTCAAAGTCGTGAAATTATAAACAATGTATTAAATGACGAAATGAAACAATATAATTTGTTTAAATCTTATTTATATTTATTTATTTCAACCATTGAGTTTGACATTTTAGATAGGGACATAAGAGATAAAATTAACGTAATTATTCACAAAAAGTACCAAGGACAAAAACGTAAATTAAAGTCATTATTAACCAACAAACCAGTATCAAAAAACCCACAAACCAAATTTTCAGAACATAAATTTTTTAATGGATTCGCCAATCTTTCAAATACAATTTTTTCAGATAAAGAAATTCAATTATTACAAAAAGGTTTTAAACATAATATTCAACCCACATGTTTATTGGATAACTTCAACAAACTAGGTATAGAAACAGAAATTAATTTGTATAATTTTCCAAATAATTCTAATATATAACATATAGCTTCAGAAATTATTAAAAAAGAATTTGTCGAGTTCAACAAACCCAATTTTGAATTATCAGTTGCCAAATCAATTAAACAAAAATCAAAGTCAAATAGTCTTATTTTCACAAAAGCAGATAAAGGAAATACGGTAATAGCATTACCTAAAGAAGAATATACATTAAAAACCAACAATTTTATTCAGGCAAGCAATTTTGAGACCCTTAAAAAAGACCCAACTAATAAATTTCAGAAAGAAATAAAATTAGCAGTAGATAACGCTAAATCAATAATTAACGATAAAGAAAAATATAAATTATTTTTACCCAATCCGCAACACCCTGAACTTTATTCATTAATTAAACTCCATAAAGAGGGGTACCCAATCAGGCCAGTTGTTTCTTATTTCACAGCACCTTCATTCAAAATTTCAAAGATTCTCATAGATGTCATCTCTAAATATTGTTCATTCATACTTCGATATTCAGTTAAAAACTCAACGGAATTAATTAATAATATTCAAGATATAATACTACCCCATAATTCTAAATTCATATCGTTCGATGTAACAAATCTATTCCCTAGTGTACCTCCTAAAGAAACTATAACTCTTGTTGATAACTTGCTCACATACAATAATGTTACTCCTATAATTCACTCTGATATAATTGCTTTATTAAAAGTGTGTTTGAATCAAAATTATTTTCATTTCAATGGAGAGGTTTATAGCAGTAAAGATGGTTTGATTATTGGCAACCCCCTCAGCCCCCTACTAGCAGAAATTTTCATGGATAATATAGAAAATAATTCATGAACACCCCTTTAGTAAAAAATTTATGTACTGGCACCGATATTTAGACGACATTTTAGCTAGCTTCATTGGTACAAATAGACAATTAGAGAGCTTCATTACGTACATAAACTCGATTCACAATAATATCAAATTTACTGTAGAACTTGAACAAAATAAGTCTATAAACTTTCTAGACCTTACAATTTCAAATATAAATAATAAACATGATTTTTCTATGTTTCATAAACATACAGATATTACAATTCATAATAGTTCGGTCCACCCATTCAGTCATAAACTAGCAGCTTTCAAATAGTATGATACACAGACTCTTAACAGTCCCATTAAATATTAATATCATAAAACAAATAGTAGTTAATAATAATTACGATCCAAATTTAATTGACAATATCATAAATAAAAAGATAAAAAACAGACTTTAGAACAAGTATTCCCTTCAGATAAAAATAATAAACAATTTAAAAGCTTAACATACTTTGGAACACCATCCTTAAATATTAAATCATTTTTAGAAACTTTAGACATGAATATTTCCTTTAAAACTGATCACAATTTATCCAAATTCATTAAAAATAATAAATCTAAATCTTCAAAATTAAACAAATCAGAAGTTTATAAATTATAATGTGGTAATGACAATTGTGATAAAATTTATATCGGTAGAACTTTTAGAAATTTTAAAACTAGAATTTCGGAACACAAACGTAGCTATGACAACAAAAAATTAGATTCTAACTATTCAAATCATTTATTAGAAAACCAACATATTTTCGACCCTTATTTTGAAATTCTCCATGTAGTCGGTAAATCCTTTAGTTTAAATTTATTAGAGGCCCTAGAGATTAACAAAAATAAATATTCAGGTAATTTCCTTAACGACTAAATAGATATCAATCAGTCTCCTTTATTGAACCTTTTTACATAGAAGATAGCTTAGGAATGTTTGCAGAGAATGAATTTTCCGGTAATTTCTTTCAATGCCATTGTTAACCTTAGTAAATAGATTTCTGTATTTAGCACTGTATATATTAAGACATTTTTATATTTTACCTTCATTCGTTTTGACAAAGCTACTGTGTTAGTGAAACGCGTCAACCAGTTTAAATTGAACATTAGTTCAAATAAATGAAGATTTAAACAAATTACATTGTTTCATTTCGTCGTTCAGTATGGATCTTCATCAAGTAAAAGCCTCATCTATTCAATGTATTAAATTTTTTTAAGCAAGAAGCAGAAGCTGCAACTCCCATAATAAACATCTCTAAGGTATGTTCAATTTTTTAATATAGTTCTAAACCATTTATTAATCTTAAGGTTTCACTTATTTTTAATATTTGAAACAATTGAAGCCTTTGGTGCAAAAAGGTAGTAACTCAAAATTTCTAGTGCAAAATGTATTTAACTTTTAACTATTGGATTAGGTTAGGTTGTTTAACTTATTTTGAACACAATATTTTTCCGATCTGTAACAACTTCAAAATAACACCATTTCTTTATTCTTCTTGAAATACAAAATCTAAATGTTTTTAAGGTTCAAGAACGTGTTGCTGCAGCCACTATCGTGAGTCTTAAAACGATTAAGCGAATTAAAATTGAAGGCAACAAGGTTGATAGTAGTGAAATACTGATGTTTTCAACACCCAATAAAAAGAGGAACTCGAGAAAATTGCTAGTTGCGCTTGATGAACATGATCGTGCTCTTTTACGCAGAACAATAGTAAATTTTCATGTTACAGAAAAGTCCGTACCAACTTTAAAGTCAATCCATAAAAATATTGCGAAAAAATGGACTATCAGAGAAGTAAAGAGACATTATGGAAATATTTCCATAAGAGCAGTTATATAGAGAAGAAAGGCGTCCTATTCTGCACATGGATGACACATTCATTCTTCTCATACACATTTGAAAAGATGGAATGATTCAACCAATAAAAAAACCTATTTCTCAAGGGGTTCGTCTTATAATAGTTAATGCTGGAGGTGAAACAAGTTACACAATTCATATTTTAGGTGGAAGTCAAGCTGTAGCACTGGCGATTATCACAATGATATGAATTTTGCTAATTACAAAGAATAGGTAACTGAAAAATTAATACCTAATTTACCAACCGAAAGTGTAGTTGTTATTGAAATGCGCCCTATCATAACAAATTAAAAGAGATATTATCAACCTTTCCAACAAGAAAAACCATTATGCAGAGTGGTTAAGGTCCGTACCGAACCATTCCATTTGACGAAAAAATGTACAAACCAGAATTATTCTCTCTCATAAAAGTACGTAAACCTAGATAAAAGACTTATGAAATTGATAATATTTTACCTCTAAGGGCCACAGCGTATTAAGATTGCCCCCTTACCATCTCGATTTTAATCCAATTGAATTGATATGGGCAGCAATGAAAGAATATGTAGCTAAGAAAAATGTTAAGTTTTCTATCCAAAATGTCATAACTTGATGAATTTTTTAAGCAAGCAATTAAGAGTGGAAAAATCGGTGTGATCGCGCGATACGTTTTGAGCAAAAATTAATGGAAAGCGAACGAATAATTGACATTATTGTTGTTCAAGATTGTAAAATCTTGAAATTTATTTGTTAAGATACATTCAAAATATGTGAGACATTTGTATGCCTCCCTTTTTTTATTGTATATATTTAAGGCGTAAATTCATTTTAGTTAATAGCTTTGTAGAAATATGTTGCAGAATTGATAAGATCTTTCTATTGTAGTAAATTCAAAGGATATTTTAATTTTATTTTCAGAATGCTTTGTAAATATCACGTTTTCCAACAATGATTGTAAATTCTTTTGTATGGGCAGATGAATGACACCTTTTTGAAAGTCGACATTGTCCTATAGTTAAGAAGTGAGGAACAAGCACGTTTCACCCTATTTGTATATTGGATTGTAAAAACCCCAAATTTAGTGTCAATTCTGCATGAATTTTATGGTAAAGGTTCGGAAGACATGAAAGACATTTTTGAATTACCTTTCTAAGTAAGAAGGTTACAATTGTTATTGTAATATTCCATAGAAACTTAACTTACTATTGGCGGCACCCATAGTTGATTCTTGTCTGGGAACACAACAAGTCAAGTGATGCTGGCCAATAGGAAATATTTATTTTCGGTTGGTCAACCCAATCCACGTGTAAACACGCCCCTCGTATATTTCTACTTAACACGTCTCACAACGTGAAGAAATCAGTTACACACTCATAGAAAGAGCGCAATGCTCAACAGCAAAGTTAGTTTTTAACTCATCGAATCGAGCGCAACGCTCAACAACAGTTTTTTCATACTCATCGAATCGAGCGCAATGCTCAGCAACGAAGTTAATTTTTAACTCCTCGAAACGAGCGCAAGGCTCAACAACAAAAGTTAGTTTTTCACACTCATCGAAACGAGCGCAACGCTCAACATCAAAATTTTTTCATACTCATCGAATCGAGCGCAATGCTCAGCAACGAAGTTAATTTTTAACTCCTCGAAACGAGCGCAAGGCTCAACAACAAAAGTTAGTTTTTCACTCGTCAGTTCTACACTTCTAGACGCGAGTTTTGCATTCATCGACGCGAGTTTTACACACTCATCGAATCGAGCTCAACGCTCAATAACAAAGTTAGTTTAAAATTCATCAAATCGAAACATAAAGTGTCTTCCGATCTGAAACCACAGAAATTCAGCGTTCACAACTCAACTTTGTAACATTTTGTAAATTTGTACATAATAAATTATTAATTTCGACATTAACTTTGTCAAATTAAGATTATTTATTTAGTTGAATGTCCACGCCAGTTGACGAAGTTCAATAAGAAATATAATCAAAAACAATTGTTGAAGAGTTGATTATAAATTTAAATAGTGATTCTGATACAAATTCATTCACCGATAGCAGGGAAAATGATGAATATTCTGATTTATCGGGTATTGAAGAACTTTCCGACGGAAATGAACCATCTACAAGTGAAGGAAGAACTTATACAAATTTGACTAAAATGAGGTTTCAATGAATTTGTGAAGTTTGGTTCTATCACCTGTCGGTTCTGTTAGTAAATCAAACTTTTTAATATTTTAAGATTAGCAAGGAATTAATAATTATTGTAAACCATTTTAATTAGGTTTTATATTTAATTCCATTCAATTACCCTTTTTTCTAATAATATTTCTCGATTTTTTAAATTTTTTCTATTCCCCCATCCCCATTTTCCCTAAAATTTTTCGTCATTTTCTCCACTTTAAATAATATAATTTGAGAAGAAATGGCTTATTTTGATTCCGATATTTAAATCACTACTTTTTTTAGTTTGAAGGGAACTACATTTTAATTTGTATCAAAAAAATATTCAAGTTTTTTTAAGTGTAACACTTTATATATCGTCACGAAAAAAGAATGTTCAATAAAAACTTTTTGTTTAAAAAAACGACTAATTTGTATAATAGAAATGAAAATAACTCTACATTTTACAAAATGCTCAAAAGAGAATTAAAATTAAATGTCAGATAAAAAGATTGAAATCAGTTATTATTTTTACTCTTTTAGTGTTAGTTGTGTGCCCTACTGATACTTTTTTGTCGATTTTATATTACAGAACAATACTTTACCTTACCATTATATCAACAACAAGAAATCATGAACATATTTTAAAAATTATGAAATTGGTATTTGAAACGAATTGGATAATTATTTACCCTTTTCTTTGACGTTATATGTATCCATAGGCAAAACAACACAAACTAACTACAAATCTATTTTTTTGTTTAACATGTTACATGAAATGATGAAATCGCTTAAAATGCTGTTCGTTATGACATTATTCACGACTGTCAAAAAAGCTTCATCTGCGCCGTATTCACGGCGCGTTTTTCCTCGAGCCAATTAGCGGCCGTTCTCACTCAAATCCCCTTACAAGGAACTCACGGACAAGTCGCAATCAGCTGCTGCCAATGAAGGTTTAATTTTAGTTAGTTTAAACTCCGGTGGAATTATTTAAGAATTTCACCAGTATTAAAATTTAGAATAGCAACGAAATCTGCCTGATTACCTAAGCAATAGATCCTAACTTGTTTCACCGACTGTACTTTCCGAAAGTAGTGAGTCATTGTGATCCTTTACACAACTGAGTTCTCTGTTTATCTTCTGCGCATTTCAGGGGTCTTCCTCCGTTTGTCAAGCTGTACTTGAATTTGAAGTAGATGGCACAATAGGTATAAACAATATGTTCGCCAAATACGTCAGCCGCTAGAGTAATCAGTTTTGACCAAACAGCTTGAGTGTATGATGCTCTTCATATGAAAATAGTGACTCGTAATTGCAGGATATAAAAGTAAAATTTATTAAATTTGTTGTTATACTCACAATCACTTAAGTATTTTTTATAATGATATTACGTTTAGATTGTGCAGTTTTTTTTCTGAAAGTTCATATAGTGCATATTTGAAAAAACAGTTGATTTGGTAAATTTGAGCAATATGGCCATTATCGATAGACAGCAATATGGCCATTGTGCATTTTTGTAGAAATACGTATGTTAATAATATCTTAACAATTTTTTATATTTTTTTCACCACTGTTGCAGGAATAAAAATGGGTTGTATTTGCTCTAGAGGCATAAGAAGTCAATGGAGTCAATAATACTTAACCGAAGCACTTCTAGCTATGAATGAGGGAACGAGGGTATGTCAGTAAATAAGGCCAGCATAACTTATAATCTACCAAGAAGAACCCTTAAGCGCTATGTAGAAAAAGGTAAGATTGGAAAAGCCGCTACAGGTTGCAAACCCATCTTAAATCAAGAACAAGAAACTGCATTAAGTCGAAGAATCATTCGCTTATCCTCAGTATGTTACTCGCTTACTGCAAGTGTATTTCGTCGATGTGTACCGGTATACCAAGTTGAATAATATTCTAAATCCTTTTAGAGAAGAAAAAGAAAAGGTTGTATGATATTGGCTAAAGGGATTTAAGTTAGGTTAGGTTTGTAGTGAGTGGGTCTATAAGGCCATCCACTGCGACTCGTAAGAGTCTATTGTGGCTCATACCTATTCAGATTTCACCAAACAAAGTCAGCTTCTTAGCGAAGCCGATTAATTTGTTCGGTGAATGATATTTCAGGTCCTAGGGCGAGATAGAGACCCTGTCAAACAACAGATACCTGACTCGAGCCGCGGCGGGGCAGGCACAAATTATATGCTCAGCTGTTTGTTCATCTTCCAAACAAAGACGGCAAATCGGATCCTCCGACAGTCCAAGTTTCAGCATATGATTGATGATTCAAACGACAGTGACTTGTTAAAAGGCCCGTTAGGCACCGTAGGTCATGCCTATTACAGCCTAACATGTGTTTGGATACATTTTTCGAAGGATGTATGAAAGCCTTTGAATGAACCAATCCGGTATATTGTGTCAGAAGTCTAAAGCTCTTCTTGTTGTCCAGGTATTTAGCGTTTGTTTGGCAATACTTGTTGCGATGCTAATTGTAGGTTCTGGTCCGATGAACACACGAGCGGCACCCCCCCTTGCAAGAGAGTCCGACTTCTCATTACCATCCATACCAGAGTGGCCAGGTATCCATATCAGCGATACCCTGTTGCGTTCTCCTATTGAGGCGAATCTTTTTTTAGCAGTCTAAAACCAATTTCGACGTTACACGGTAGGAGCTAAGTGCTTTCAAAGCCGCTTGGCTGTCTGTGAAAATTTTTATTGTTCTATGTGTGTGGTTGGATTGCCCCAAACTTTCCACATATGAAGCAATGGCGTAAATTTTCGCTTGAAACACGGTTGCACGGATTCTAGAGAGGTTGAAATTTCTGTCCTAGGTCTGCGCCCGTATGCATCCGCACCTGAGCCTGAGGGTGTCTTTGAACCATCGGTGTACCAACAGATGTCTGCTCTTAAAAGTTCATCCTTACGGAGGACCCATTCATCTCTATTTAGAAATAGGACGGTATAAGGCAGATTGTAGTTTACTGTTGGAGGCATTATATCATTCCCAGAACACTATGACTTTCAGTGTCAGCCTGTTTTGTGCAATTAGAAATATGCACAATTCTATATTCTGTCCATCTGGCCTCCTTTTCCAGAAATATATGGAGAGGAGGTAGGTCCAGGATGATTTCCATGGCTGCTGACGGTGTGGTACTGATGGCACCAGGGATTTATGAAAAGAACCCCTCAAATCCGAGTTAGAAAAGCACAAAATGTAAACCCGTCGAGAGTCCAAAAAACTAAACAAATTCATTGTAAATGACCATTTTATGTAGAAGAAATAATGTGATATTTTAAATATAATGGAGCATCCTGTAATAATCTATCATATCCTTGTTGAAACTAGCGAACAATGTATATCAATTGTCGGAAATAAATTTTTTAATCCCGTTGTCGCAATTTAGGCATGAAATATATAAATATTTAAAAATAACCGGAGTATAAGATATTCGGTTTGGTTCTGTCAGTTTTGTATTTTCTATTTTGTACTTTGTATTTCGTATTTTGGATTCGGTATTTTGTATTTTATATTTTGTATTATATAGCTTATGTCCTTATAATTAGGTTGTAAAACCTGTTAGGACTTTAATAAATAAATATCGACGGGAAAGATAGATAGATATTAGCTGCAAAAGGGTCACGACGGGTACATGCCGTTACGACTAACACCCGCAAAATGTTTCAATTGTGGCCGTGATAACGCTGTCGGAACAGCAATACCTCCCGTAATTTTATTTAAATGAAAGCGCATGAAACAAGAATGGGGTGATTCAATGTCTGTAGGGACTTCCGTACTTATGACTGAAAAGGTAGTATGACACAAACAGCATTTTCCCGTTGGATAGACCATTTTGCAAAAAATGAGGTTCAAGGTCAATTTCTGCTTATTTTTTATGGAGGCAAGGTCACTTAGACTAGAGTATTTTTGAAACCGCTGACAAAGTTGATATAACGTTGTATTGTTTGCTCAGTAATACAACGTACGAAATCCAACGTAATGGATAAAGCTGTCTTTAGAGCGTTTGAATACTACTAATATTTTTCGAATCACCCAGAAGAACGTTCAATTAGTAAGATGACAATGACCATGTCAAACATTAAAGCAGGCTTCAGGGCACCAGGGATCTATCTTTTAAATCGTGAATCAATTCCAGAGATGCATGTACTCCAAGCGCTATCACAAGTCAAAATCAGAACCAAGAACCTTAACAGTAATAGCAAATATCTCAAGAAATCATTGTAACTACATCTAGTTTATTACAGAATAAGGAAAATTATGTCGATTACTCAATTTATTTAGAAACTGGTTCATCCACGTCTACTGTAAGATTACACAAGAAAAACCGTACTAGAGACAGAACCTCTACCCACGATGACAGCAGCAGTGATTCAGACAGCATTTTCAGTGTTCACGAAGAATCTAATAAATATTATTCTGAAGAAGAAATTGTAAAATATCCTGCGTTGAATTAGAATAACTCGTTTATTGAGATGCTGCCAACTCCGGATCAGGCACCAACCAAAGCTAAAAGTCCAGAAAACCTGCTCGGAACAGTAGAGAGTAGAGCCCAAGTTGTCACAAGAAACTCGTTCAATGAGGAGAACAAAACTAAGAACATATCAATATCAAGCATGAAAATCAAAAATAAAACGAAAATATCTAGAGCACTAAAACCACAAGGTGAGATATTAAGAGAGTCATGGTATTGTAAACTCTATCGGGAGGATATACATCTGTATAAATTTACGTCCATAAGGGGTGCATGGGATTCTCTACTAAAAAGTATGTCAGAGAAATTTTCATATTCCCAGATTGTGGCTAAAAATTTGATTTATTTGAATAATAAATTTGTTTTTCTACTTCCTTTACTAAAACCGCATTATATACACGGGTTGGACATGTGCAAAACGACTCTTTAAACACTAGTGTTTAAAATACGATAAGTCACATTTCGTTAATCTTTTGTATTTTAAACGTATCTTTTGAATTTTAAATTTCATACTCCGGGATAATTTTGTTGTTCTGTGTTATTTGATTTGTCAGTCAGCTGTCAGCCATCGTCTGCAATGTTATGAATATATAGGCCGTTCAGGCTTGGCAGCTGATGCCTTAAATGAAGGAAAGAAGAATATGTTATGAATATAATTAACATATAATATAATCAAGATCTATTTTTTTATTACTGCAGACGTAGAAAAAGTATAATAGCACCTGATGTTAAAAACATCTTTAGTCTCTTGTTTCATAAGGCACTAGTTCGGCTTCGCTCCACTCGTGCCCATCAAAACTCGTGACTAAAGTAACGTTTGTAACAATAGGTTACTTAATGTACTATTTTGCAAATAGGTACCCCAATATTGACCCGTCATAATAAATTTAATTTTTGGACTTGCTATTATTTTGACCTATTAATTAAATTATTCCCGTATAACATTTATTGTAATTCTATACATTAACAATATTTTGTATGTTCATATTGCCATACACCCGGTTGGCAATATGGCCAGTTGCACCTATTTCTTATATTACTCATATTTTTGAAATGATTAATACTGTTGACTTTTAATTACTTACAATATCTGCCTAATAATGTAATTTACTCTATAGCTTATCCAAAATTTTGAAAAAATCAAACATGTATCTTCTTACATATTCTAAACGTAACTCAAAAAATCTTGTTCGGTTTTGATAACTTTTTCAATTCGAGTGTTCTTTCTTAATTTATATGTATTTACGAAATACTTTTTCAATGACTTTTTTATATAATGGAGAATGAATTTGCGGATATGTTGACACGTTTTTAAACGGAACTGAAGCGACCTTCCACAACTATAGCTATAAACACAATACAGTTAGAAAGATATTATTTTCTAGTAGAGTGATTGAGATAATTATATTTGTTCCAAGGTTTGATCTCAAATTGAAATTCGGAATAATGAATGTGACGTTAGACGGGGCACGCAAAACAGTTCAAGCACCGGTTCAAATAGCGAAACATTTTTTTAAATTTATACAGGTAATTAAATTTTAATTATGGAACTATTACTGTACTTCTAATTTTTTTTTGAGGAAAATTACGATTTGATAACATTTAATAAAGTCAATAAACTGAGGTGTAATATTTATATTAATAATTATTTGATTCCAACTTTCCCAACAATACGCTAAAAATGAGAAATAAAAAAAAATCCCAATGGCACACGACCAATTGGACAGGCATATTTCTGTAACATTTTTGCATAAATCCCAAAATAAAAAAATAGATACAAAAGTAATAGAATGTTTTGATATGTACAAAAAACCAAAGTAACATTTTGGCATCAAATCAAAAACAAAAAAATAAAAAAAAAATGCTGGTAAATTTGTGAATTTTCTTAAATAAATGTTTTAATGTACGATTTAAAGAAAAATGTTGAATACAAAAGTGGTAGAACGTGTTAAGGTCTACGAAAAAGCTTAGTAACTTTTTTGCGTGAAATGAAGATCGTGTTCCCGCGCGAAATACAAAAATGCTAACTACAAGTGTTTTCGTTCAATTACTATCGGAGAGAAACACATATTCTTCATACGACCATCTAATATCTGTGAACAACTGTAGTTAATTATCTAACTTGCCACATCATTAATATATGTTTTTTGCAAGAATTGATTTACGTTGTTAATATTTTCGTATTTAAGTGTTTTTTATTAAACGTTATTTAAAATGACGTCTGGTCTTTCTTTCCAAAAACCTTATCGAAGTGAAACAAAACAACAAAACCTTTGGTTTGTCGATAAACGACAAACATCCACACTAATGTAGTTCATCTACACCTACAGACTCAGATCTAAACCATTGCAAGAAATCACAATTTCCAGTCCTTCTCGAATAAATTGGATGTTGATGAAGAAATTTAGGATTATACGATGTCACTTAATGATGGATAAAACTTGGTAATTATTATTGTTCACTGTTACATAATTTGTTACTGCTTATCGTTGTTTATAACTTTAATTATTGATTTGAATATTATTTATTTATTTTTCTATTGTTAAGTTATCACAGGAGTAACATGTCTCCCTGTTTCTCATGAGACCATCTACCATTTATTGATTTTTTTCCCTTCAATTGTTTCTAACAAACAACCCTCTTAGATTTTTGTTATATCTCTACCAATCACAAATGTTTTACAAGTTAGTTACTAAATTAGTTTTTGTATATTTCAAAATATTATTACTTTATTTATGTTAATTCAATTAATTACTTTAATTTGCATGTGATTCTTATTTTAGGATATTTTTAAAATCCTAATTGTCAATTTAGTCTTATATGTAGATTTGTAAACATTACTTTGACAGTTGGTATTTTAAAAGTTTTATATTTCAAAGTTTGCATTCCTGTTTATTTTTCTTCTTAGTTCCTGCTTGAATTATTCAATATACAGGGTATATCAAAACTTATTATATTATATTTT
The DNA here is from genome assembly GCA_963921935.1 of Galeruca laticollis. Taxonomy (NCBI): domain Eukaryota; kingdom Metazoa; phylum Arthropoda; class Insecta; order Coleoptera; family Chrysomelidae; genus Galeruca; species Galeruca laticollis. Next base: position 28,754,181 of record OY998181.1, read on the forward strand.
ATTTTATTACTAAATTTTATTTGTTTTTATTTCAGCCTATTGCAGACTTATTCGAAATGGTTCCGTATTATTCTACTAAGGTAAATTAATGTATATGGACATCAAGTACAGAGTTGGTCATATGGGTATTTATATAAATAATTATTTGTACGATTCCTTAGACACAATAATATATATATATATATATATATATATATATATATATATATATATATATATATCAGCACTACAGGCCCATCTGGCCCTCGGCTTCGAGATATTTCACTCTTTCTCTCCATTTTTTTCTATTCCTCGCCTTGTTTTGCCAGTCCCTTACTCCTACTGATCTCAGGTCTCTCCTAAACTCCTCCAACCATTTCTTCTTTGGTCTTCCTCTTCTCTTTTTACCACCTTCTCCCCCTTTCAGCACTCGTTTTACCCATCTATCTTCTGTCATTCTACCTATATGTCCTAACCATCTCGCTCTCTGTGCTTTAATTATATGGGTTATACTTGGGTGATTATACAAATCTGATAATTCTCTGTTTGTTCTTCTTCTGTATATTCCATTTTCTTTTATTCCACCATAAATCTTTCTGAGCATTTGACGTTCCCATATCTCTAGTTTATTTTGTTCTTTTTTGTTCATTGTCCAGGTTTCACAAGCGTACGTAAATGACGGTCTTATTAATGTTTGGTACATTCTTATTTTTGCTGTTCGTGATATGTGTTTTGAGTTAAACATCTGTAATATCATTCCTGCTGCTTTACTGCCTTTTGTTAACCTTTTTTCTATTTCCCTTTCTTCGTCTTCTTTATTTGTGATAGTGACTCCCAAATATTCGATTTGTTCCACTTTTTCTATTTTGTAGCTTTTGTTTCCATTACAATTTATAATAATATCGGTTTTTTCATTATCCTTCATTACCATGTATTTTGTTTTTTTCTCGTTGATCACTAGACCATATTCTCTTGCCTTCTCTTCTAGTAGCTTAAATACGCTTAGCAGTTCTTTCCTCGGTCTTGCCATAAGTACTATGTCGTCCGCATATGCTAGACACTCATGTTTATTTCCATAAATTAAACCTCGGGTTTTTATACCACTTTCTCTTAGTATAATTTCCTGAACTAGGTTAAAGAGGGTTGTGGATAATGGGTCTCCTTGTCTCAGACCTTTATCTATCTTGAATTCGTTAGAAGTACTGCCCTCCAAAATTACTTTGCTCTCGGTTTTTCGTATGGTCATTTCCACTAGTCTTCTCAATTTAACTGGTATTTTTAACTTTCTCATTGCCTCATACATTTTTTTCTTTTGATAGTATCATAGGCCTGTCTGTAATCGATGAATAGCATATGCAGACTTAAATTTTGTTCGTAAGCATTCTCCTGAAGTTGTTTCATAATGAAAATTTGGTCTATTGTCGATCTACCTGCTTTAAAACCTCCTTGGTATTCTCCTACATTTTCATTGTGGTATTTGTCTAATAGATTTTTAAGTATTTTTGCCAGAACTTTGTATGTTACATCTAAAAGTGCTATTCCGCGGTAGTTATCGCATTCTTCCTTGGGACCTTTTTTGTGGATTGGAATTATTAATGCCTTGTTCCAATTTTTAGGGATTTTTTCTTCTCGCCATACTTGTTTCAATAACTGCCATATTCTCTCCGTTAATTGTTCGCATCCATATTTTAAAATTTCTATTGGAATATTGTTTTCTCCTGCACTCTTATTATTTTTCATATGTTTTAAGCATTCTGTCACCTCCAGTTTTTTGGGACCGTTATGGCTAGATCTTCCTCATCACAATTTTCTTCCTCCATTTCATTATCATTTTCGCGTAGTTCTTCCTCACCATCATTTAGTAATTCCTCAAAATACTGTGCAAATCTATTTATTTTTTCTTCCCTATCTCCTATTAGATATCCCTCTTTGCTTTTCAAAAAATAAGGTGCTTTCCGGTTATGGCCTTTCCCTTCTCTTATTCCATGAAAAAAATGTCTCACTTCTTTATTTTTATAAGCTTCTTCAATTTTTATTAATTCCCTTTCAAAGTAATTTCTTTTGTTCTTTCTGCATATTTGTTTAACTTCTTTCCTTGCTTTTTTATACTCTAGTCTATTTTCTTCACTGTTTTCTCAACATTATCTCACGTAAATCAAAGTGAACTCTCTCTCAGAAAATAGTGATATGACAGACATCAAGTGTGCCTTCAGACAAATCGATCGAATAATCTACAAACTTACACCTGCAGGTATCTCATCGCTGGATTGGAAAAGGTCAGTTTATTCCAATTTTATTGTACATCACTATCTCGCTGAATAAAAATTGAAAAAGACATTTATTTTTGAACTCTTTAAATTGATCAATATATTATTTAAGTTCTTATCTATACCTTTTTATGTAACATCAAAAATTTAGTAAATCATCGTATAAATCATTATCTCAAAAATTCGCAGCATCTGATAAAAAATATCAGTCAAATGTTTGCTCTTGTTATTAACATAAACTAAAAATCTCAACAATGGATTTAAAACTGAATCGATTAAAGGAGAAATCATTAGAATAAATAATCAACCACAATCAGAATTACATAGTTTACATATCTTTGATCTGGAAATGTTACAAGAAGAACTTATAAAAAACTTTAACCAGTATCATACAAAATACAATAGAAATTTACACACCTAAGAAGAATGAAAAAGAAATCCCAGATCAGGAACATAGGAACCAAATAGAAATTGTTTATCGTAAAACTAGGAGTCAATTAGCTAGAGCGATTAAAAAATTAACTATATCTGAAAGTAACCGTAATGAGTTAGTTAGGGAAACATGAGTAGAGTCAAACTATAACTCAGATACTAGATTACCTGAAATAAAAATAAAGAAGTTTTCCGGGAATCACACTGAATGAGAAAGTTTTTATAACCTGTTCAAAACTAGTGTTCTCGAAAATTCACAATTAAAATCAGTTATTGGGAAATTGTATTATTTAAAAAGTTATATTGAAAGTGATGCATTATGTATTGTAGATGTAATACAAGTGAATGATATATTGCATGTAGCTATAAACTTGTTAAGAGAAACCTATGAAAACAAAACATAAATTATGCATGTATATTTCACCGAACTATTGAACATATCACAGTTAAATAAGCATAATTCAAACGAACTATCAAATTTTGGTACTATTTGTAGGCGTAACTGGATACTTTTACAAAATCTTCAACTTGAACACAAGGTTTTATTACAGGCATTAATAACTTATCTTATCAACAAAAATTGAATTATGGTTTCAAAAAAGAATTTGAAAAATGTAGGAACAGGGGCGTCCTACCAACAGTCGAAGAATTTTTACAATTTCTAAAAGAGGAAATCGAAACACTCGATAATGCCGCTGGTAAGACAAGTCAATCACACACGTTGCACATAATACTCAAAACAAAGTAGCCTTTCACACACAAGAAGAAGAAATATTAATAAAATCTTGATAATTAGGTACTTCAAGCCCAAACAGAATGAAGTATTTAATAGTTACAACTCCAATTAAAGAAAACGCAATGATGGAGAATCGTGCAATACTTTCTACACACCTATAAGGAAACTTTTATTCTTTACAGGTTCACAAAAACTTATTAATGTATTTCCATTACCTTTTCGAGAGCACTTGTTAACTTTTTATCAGAATTTTAATAATTCTTTTTAGAGGAGATTTATATAGACGCTCACCTCTCCATCATACCAAAAACCACTCACTTGTTTTTTAAATCAACAAACTTTTTGGCTTGGCAAATGCAAAGCTTGCTTATCTTTATTTTAATAACACAAATTGTCAATTCCTATGTCTTTTAGTTACAAAATGAAATTGTTTGATTTGTTAGTCCTGGAGGATTAACACACTTATTCACAAATATTTATTTTGTATTCAGGATTCTATATAAAGTCTTTTTCCTAGAATACATTAGCAATTTTAATCATTATTCCGTTTTTACGGTTTTCTTATTTATATTTATTTTTACAAAATATACAACCTAGATTACCGATTCATATCTATGTAATTGATTATTTTTAAATTCTTGAATTTTTACTGTTTTTGTCTTACATAAACTATTGATTATTTTTGATTTTGTTATTATTGTCCTATATAAAATAAATAATCAATAAATTTAAGTTGGTAATAAAATTACTAGATTTCATTACATCCTGTTTATAATACATTTCTTTATCATATGTTTGGGCTGTGTTCCATTTATCATTTCTTATAGTTTCTTTAAATTGTCAACTTTTATTATAAACATCTGCAAATATTGATAAGCAATTATTGAAATAGATATTAATTGATGTTGTTTCAGGTTTCAAGTTCAAATAAAATTTTATTTCTGCTGAAATTCATATGGCTGTGTTCAGATCAATGTGGAATCCATTGACATTGACGTAATTCTGGAATTAATTGTGCAGGTAACTTTTGATACTTATTTAAATTATGTTGTGTTTAGAATTTCTACTCATAGTCCTTTTATTAATCAATCATATCAATATCTGATATTATATTTATGCTGATTTTATACCTGAATTGTCAGTGATTTTCATAAAGTGGTTGTGTCTACTGCTACACCTTCCTTAATAATAAATACTTTTTTTGTGTTTATTTATTTAAAAATGTTTCAAGAACTAGAAGACTAGTTCAATATATATGTATATATACACAGAGTGGAAAGTCTAACTGGAACAAATTCTGTAACTTGATAAATAAAGGTTTATCGCAAAATTCCTGAAATACGTCAATTTTAATTTTCAATGGGGCATATTACAAAGTGATTTGTTTATCTTTTTTAATCATCTGGTGGGGTTGCAGACAACCCCAACTTTTTTTTAAATGGAAGAGTAGGTTGATTAATTTTTTATTTTAAAGCTTTTTCAATTGTTAATACAATTCCACTTTTTTTTGTTACTTTTTATAAGCAATGTGTCGGAAAAAAATGAAATAAGGAAATATTTACTCAAATCACTTTAATGCAATAAATGTTCAAAGTGTTCTCCACCTTGTTGCTGACAATATCCTAATCGATTATAAATAGCATTCCGAACATTTTGTAACACTTCCGGCGTTACTTGCCTAATTTCGTCCCTGATTCTTTGTTGAAGCTCGGCGATGTCGTTAGGTTTAGTGGCATAAACTTTGCTCTTTAGATATCCCCATAAAAAAGATCTAATGGAGTAAGATCGGGTGATATTGCTGGCCACTCAATTGAGCCCCTTCTTCCAATCCATTTGGAAACACTTCGTTAAGATAGGTCCGTACATTTCCAACAAAATGTGGGGGTGCCCCATCTTGTTGAAGCCACATCCGTTGGTCAAATAAGTTGGGATCCAAATTATTGGGGAATAAATTCAGTTCTTCTTGGAGCATATTAAGGTATGTTTCTCTGGTTACGTTTCCATTGAAAAAAGGGACCTACTATGCGATCCCCAATAATTCCAACCCAGACATTTGTTTTTTGAGGCCTTTGGGTATGGGATTCACGCATTCAACGGGGATTTTCGTCAGTTCAATAACGGCAGTTCTGTCGATTGACGTGCCCATGTAATGTGAATATAGCCTCATCAGAAAACAGCGCCCACTCCAAAGCAATTTGTCCACCATCGGTAGAAGCCATAATTCGTTCGCAAAATTCGAGTCTACGATCAGGATCATCTTCGTTAAGCTCCTGCAGGTTTTGCATCTTATATGGGTGCTTATTGGCTTCTTTAAGAATTTTTAAAACGCTTGTGTGACTGACAACATGAACGCGAGCTATTTGCCTAGCTGGAGTAACAGGATTTTCTTCAATTTCCAACAATATGTTCAACTGAGCTTCTACGTCAACTTTTAAAACCTTTTGTCGAGGAGCCTCCCTTACGCGGCCCAACTCCCGATATCGAGTTTCAATTTTGCTAATCGTACTTCGATTAATTGAAGGTAATTCTGGATGAACTTCAGTAAATAATCGAGCGACTTCAGCATGTGTTCGACTTCTGTCCCCATATCCGATCATCATTCAAATTTCGATACGATGCGTGTCGGTTAAATAGGGCATTTTCTTATTCCTCGTTTGTTATTTACACGTTGAAATACAAACAAGTAATAACAAATCAATCACATTCAGTTCAAATTGACAAAAAAACTATCGAGCAGGTTTTTTATTGGGCTTATCAAGTAAGAAAAAATGTACCTATACATTAAAGTAATTTGAGTAAATATTTCCTTATTTCATTTTTTTCCGACACATTGCTTATAAAAAGTAACAAAAAAAAGTGGAATTGTATTAACAATTGAAAAAGCTTTAAAATAAAAAACTAATCAACCTACTCTTCCATTTAAAAAAAGTTGGGGTTGTCTGCAACCCCACCAGATAATTAAAAATATAAACAAATCTCTTTGTAATATACCCCATTGAGAATAAAAATTGACGTGTTTCAGGAATTTTGCGATAAAGCTTTATTTATCAAGTTACAGAATTTGTTCCAGTTAGACTTTCCACTCTGTATATATGTCACTAGTAAAATGTTCTTGGTATAAATTAAATACGTAAGTAACATCGTCCCGTTTTCGTTTGAATTCAAATAGAAAGTTAGCGGAGTCCCGACCTGATTCGTTCGATCAATACTTCCAAGAATGTTTTAGCAGTCGCACATATTTTCTCTCAAAAACCCTAACTTGCAGCAATAAACAAGTAAATAGTTTAGGAGAGAAACGAGAAGAGTAGAAATGGCAAAGTTTGAACAGTTCGATCTGGATAGAAATACATCCAGACCCCGATAAACTAGACTTATTAAGTTATTTGGGAGAATTTGTGATGCGGGTAATCTCGACAAAATTTTTATCAAAAAATACAGAAAAGGACGAATTTTTATAGTTTCGAGTAAAACTATTCTTCTACTTTAATTTATATTGTACTCTAGGCCCGTGTGACGTCAATTTATTATAGACATTATTGTATGATTAATAATACCGACGTCAATAGTGTTGCCTTGGTAAAATATATCTCGAGGCAGTAATAGTACGAGAGCCCACTGCGGAATATCTACCGGAATTGGACTTACAGCTACATTATATAGGGTTATATGGGTACGATTTGGTAGCGAATGTAGTGGTGATAGGGTTGTCGAATACGATAAACCCTGTATCTTGACTGAAGAGTTGAAAAAAAGGCTACTTCCGGTCAATTTTTTGGAGGCCTGCTACCCGGATAAAACTTACAATTAAAATGTGTGCCAATCGATAGGGGGAGGTTGAGTAGTTTAGGGAAATACCGGGTTGCAGCCCCCACCTTGACAGGGGCGTAGTGTACTACCCGAGCTGACTTAGGATTATTTTTTTTTAATTGTAGCTTGAACCTTCCTGAACATAAAAAAACAGAATTGCCACATTTGGCATTGACCTAAAAGGCTGTCAGCCAGCCTCGAGTTACCCGATTTTGAGGTAACAATTTCGATCATAATAAAACTACCCCCATCGAACAAACGATTATTTTTTTTTAAATTGTAGATTGAATCTTCTCGAACATAAAAAAACAGGGTTGCCACCTCTGGCTTTGAATGGAAATTTTTCTGCCAGCGAATTATGGCTTCAATATTAACTAATATTATTTTGAAGGAGATCAAAGCGGTTCATGAAAATGTTCAGCGCTAAATAATAAAAATTTTATTTTCTATTTTCATTTTATTATACAATAAACAATCTGCGAATAGGTTGGTAGAGACGTGTGTTAAAGAAAATGAGTTTGTTTTAACATGAATAGCGAAATTTTTTATTCATTTATAATCTTAAAAATGATATCGAGTACATCAATCTCTTTTATTCACAATCGGTTACTAATAAAGACATTTCTTACAATTAAAATGGTAGGGAAATGGCTCATTACTTACCTTCACTTCCACGCTAGCAGAAAAAGTACATTTCCGGCTAGAAGCATGTGTCACTTTTCCGAAGTATGGAAATATCATGTGGTTTTCAAAAAAAATAAGTTATTACAAACAACTGGTATTCTTGGACTTCCGGAGGAGTACAGGTTAATTCAAAATAAGATATTATGTACTTGTTTAAGCAAAAAATTTAAAATTTCGTAACGAATATTTTTTGACTTAATTGTCAAAACCAATAAACTAATAATATTGCCTAGTAACAGTTTCATGAAGTTCTTTGTCGAAAAAAAATTAAATTATGATAACAAATTGATGTTTTTAAAAGCTTGTAACTAAGCGATTTTGAATAAAATAGTATACATACCACGCGGGAAGGATAATTGCAGCAACGGCTTTTAGAGGCCCGAGCCTGGGCTGTAATGATCTACTTCACCCCTAGGTATGTAGTGTACTATTTTTGTTTTTCGGGAAACATAAGAGCGAGTGAGTTTGAATTGTATATCGATTCCATATCTGACATGGGAAACGTTTTTTTCAGTTTCAATCAACCGAATTATGCGAGCTGGAGTCTCAAATATTTGAGTAGCCTCATCAATCTTAAAATATGCCATTCTCCTTTGCAGGACAAATTTAGGCGGGATGCTTTTGGAATCAAAAGAATAAGCGGTAATTTGGCTCGGGATCCTGTTGATCTGACTCTGAAACAGACCATAAATGCAGACGCTGCAAATTCCTTTCCATCTCAATATCAACATCAATTAATTACACATTTCAACAGGCAGAGCATCGTCTTCTCCGGTAGCAAGTTTTTTGTTTAACAACAACGGCATCAGAGAGACAAAAAATAGTTATTTGTAAAACAAGTGTCACAATGACTCGTTTTGTAGTACGAGTGAAGTTTGCGCAACGAACCGCGAAGCGGTGAGTTGCACAAATTACGAGTACTACAGAAAGTCGTTGTGACATAAGTTTTACACAATATTTTTGTAATTCGTATTTATTTAATTTTTTAAGTAAAATAGAATTACATATAATCCCTGTTTTTAAACTAGGAGGAGTGGTTTGAATTTAAGTTGGCAATTCTGTAGATTCCTGATTGGTCAGATCACAGATGGTTTTATACAGCGCTTTTGATTTTTGACATATTATGACCGAACAATTGTGTAAATTGTAAACAAACTTTCATTTAAGTAAACAGAGGATAATTATTGGTTTAAAAAAGAGCCTCTCCGTATATACTTGCGATCTATTTATATTATATCATGAACAGAATTATTTCTGTAATACATCTTCACATAGATATCTGGTAATTTATCCCAAAATTCGAATGTTATGTATACCTATATATTGATCCTATACAATATAAAAATAAATAATTGACAAATCAATGATGAATAAAAGTTAGCGTACTTTATTTATTAAATATTACCTTTAAGAACATTTAAAATAATAATTTGCTACCTAGAACAACGCTAGATCATTTTATTTATAATTTATTTCAAGGTTACAGTGAAACGTCAAATAAAAATATATATTACACACAATAACCAACCGTATGACACTAAAAATTACTAAAACAGTGTTCAAAGAGACTCAATGTGACACTGTAGACAATGTTATAATGAAGTCTCTTTTATACGCGAATTATAAAAAAACAATTTATAAAACAATGCGAATTGAACTTAGAACCGATCTCGCGCAACTCACTTATTAATCCAAAAAAATACAAAAGAGTAAAGACGGTAGCAAACAGGCCCTTATTAAAATGGAAAGGAATATTTTTGGACACCTAAACACTTGGTTTAAAATTTGCAATTCGCTAGTTAGCTTGTAAATAGGTAGGTACTTATCGCTCCGAACGCTCATCGTGGACTGATGAGTGTTGAGGCGCGATCGTCACTTTAATAGTCCTAACCTCGATCTCGAACCTTCTCAAAAATACTCGAGTCTGCGCCTTTGATAAATAAAAAACCGAAATAAAAATATAAATACAAAAAATGAGGTGTAAACAATTTCGACTTTGTGAACGCGCACAAGTAGATATCGGTGGTGGCGGCATAGTAAAATTATACTGTTGTGAGTGGCGACTAAGTTCGGCTGCGCCTCGTGATACTCCCGCGTCAAAGTGTCCGACAAGAGAGAGGTGTTTTGATTTATTTTTCTGAATTCTTGCTGAATCATAGGGTTCCGCGGAACACACTAAGAGAATGGCTGCCTTACACGATTAAAGGGCGCCTAGACAAAAACAATTACGATTGTATCAGTTTAACCGAGTTGGCTAACGATCTTGGGACAGGTATATGTAGAACTTTCCACGCATTTACAGGTTGCGATTACATGGCAGCCTTCTATCGGAAAGGGAAAATACGTCCGTCTCAAATTTTACAGAAATATGACAGTTTTTGCCACGCTTGACGACAATATACATTTTATCATGAACCACTCCGATTCCCTTCAAAATAATATACAAGTAAGTTAATATTGACGCCATAATTCGCTGACAGAAAAATTTCCAGTCAACGCCAGATGTGGCAACCCTGCTTTTTATGTTCGGGAATATTCGATCTAAAAAAAGTAATCGGGGTAGTTTTGTTGCGTTCGAAATTGGTACCTCAAGATTGCTTAACTCAGAGCTGGCTGACAGCCTTTTTGTTAAAGGACAAGTTAGCAACCCTGTTTTTTCATGTCCAGGAAGGTTCAAGCTATAATTAAAAAAAATCGTCAGTTTCATTCGGGTAGTACACTACAAAAATGGGTCACACTTATGGGTGGCAGCCCTGTCAGGGTGGGGGATGGCAACCCGGTATTTCCTTAAAGTACTCAACCTCCCCTATCGGACATAGAACAAGCGGGAACAAGAAAAAAGTCAGAGCAAAGAAAATATGGTACGCATAAGTAATAGAAGACCTAAGAGACATAGTAATTCAGGACTGGAAAACGAGAATACGAAAGAGTGGAAGAAAATCACTTCCAAGCTATGGGCCTAAAAGGCGTGAGTGTTCAGATGCATATCCTTGATCGTGTTTATGTATTTTTCTGTTATTTCTTTCACGATCTCGTTATTGTATTATATTTTAAAGATAAGAATATAATGAAGTTTTTTAATTTGTTACCTTTTGTTTCATTTATTCTCAATCGCTTTCTCGGGGAAACTGTTATTAAAGTACTTATTACAAAATCTTGAAGCATAGTTAATAACTATCATTATAAAGAATCGATCTTGTAAACAACAAGTTTGCAATTTCCAGCAAAATAAAACCAGCGGAATGGGAATATTCTTATGTATATTTTAAATTATAAAGAAAGGAATCGATATAACTGTAATACCTATACTATCGTCCTAAAGTTTGTCTTTCTAGACAACACAAAAAATGACCGACAATATGTAGTGAAACTTGTGTTTTACTAAGATTTTGTTGAAAATATTTTTTTCTTTCAGTTTTTTGGACTCCTATTTAGTGGTACTTAAACAGTGCGAAGGTTGTGATATGTGCACGCTACGTGAGGAATTATACAGTGTATCTCGAAATTTATTGTAAAGGCGTTCAACCGGGCTAGAAAATAGCTTATTTCAAGTAACATTCCTGCATCAAATCAAAAACAAAAAAATACAAGTTGTTTGTTGTTTACTCTGGGTCAGAAGTTTCAGACAGGAGAGCTATATCCGTCTCCGTGCCGTTGTTGGTTGTTGTCTCGAAAGATCGGGATTGAAGGCACAAATGTTGCGTTTGGGTTTCCAGTTGATTTGTGTTTTCCAATGTTACGATCAACAGCTTTGCTCCCAAGTTTTATAACCTTACTTGGTTATATCGTACTGAGGACAGCTGATGAGCCAGAAACGTGCATGTTTCAGTTGCTCTTTTTCTTTCTGCGTGAATTACCCAAGAATATATTTGTTGTTTGTTGTTTACATATCACACGATATTCGTCTCTCTTGTTTATATACAGTGTGCACGTAAAGGTTGGAACATATTCGTTAAAAAATTGATTTGGCCATTAGGGAAAAGACACGTCGCTTTTATTCATAATAATGTAATTTATAACAATGCAAACATGACTAAATAAACCTTCGTAAGTATCAAAATAAATGTTCAAATGACAAACCATTTGCCTCTTGACGATATTAAGGATATCAGCCTTAATTAAATCAATTTCGATCTAAATTCTCTCCTTTAGTTCATCAATATTATATAGGCCTGTTAACGTACACTTTTCACTTTAGGTATTCCCACAAAAAATTTAATGGGGATAGATCAGGAGATCTAGCTGGCAACTCTAAAAATCTACATCTGCCGATAGATCTATGCAACCGGACAATTCACTATGGTAACAGTAATATGGAACTCCACCGCATTACGCACTACATGTCCGTGAATACTTCAATGTTTCTCTTATTTATTTAAACGTTTTTATTAAGGGTGGGATAAATTTATACACACACGTTATCTCTAATAACTCAATTTATTTATTCACTACACTATTCACTAATTTATATTATATACACAGTATATGCACTTAAACTAACTTATATAAATACTTCACTAATTTATATTCACTTATTTACTGTGTATCTCACGATTTCAAATTATAAACTAACTAAATCTCCCTGGTCGGTCATTTGTATATTAGTGCCTTTTTACTAGATAATTCTAGATTGCGGCTTACACAAAAACAATTGGCTCTCTGGAATTTTCTAGATAAGACTGGTAACAAACACAATGTCTAGATAAGATGTCACAATCGTAAATAGTTATAAGAAATCCCTGCGCATCCGCCATAATTTTAACTGTCATACATGGCTAAGACAGAATCGGATTCAGGAACTATACCAGTGTGCTGTTTCGTAACATTACACCCTCCTTAAATGGAAGTTCCTCCTGGAACTTTTGTGTAGCCGAGACTGCATATTTGAATCGGCAACTGGCCCCATTTCTACACTTTCCGATCTTATGGAAATAGCAGGGCACCGTCTTCATCGGGTACTGATAAAGGGGGTTGTAGCTGCAAATTAATATCTGGACACCGGTACCTTGAAAGCTAATCTCTACCATGTTCCTGATGACTCGCCAATCCAACTGGATACTCGCTATCTTAGGCATAGCCAGTTTCTTCACGCTGGATTCTAACACGTAGTCTCGGAGGTTTCCAAGTGCTTCCCACACATCGCAGTGGGTAGATCTATCTTGAAATTCATTTTTAGTTACCACGTAGAAGACGTACCGCGAATTATGTATTAGTTTCAGTGTCTTGCCAGGGGCTCGAATCTGGTCTTCAAGTTTTTCTAATTGTCCGAACTTCTTTCGAAAGATGGATGCCAACCCTCGTGCGTTCTTGAGACGGGCGGGGATGTTGTATGCCAGTGAATAATCTTCCGGGAGAGTGAACAAATCTTGTCGTCGTTTTGAAGTGACTCCATATCTAGCTTTCCCGGTACCTCCATACGCGCCCATAAACTCATCGAAGGTAGGGTCAGACACATCTCGAATATGGTTTACTCCTTTCTCTAGGTCATGGTCTCCTTCGAATGGCGCTAGTCGGTTTTGGTGAAATACTTTTGGTTCTCCTTTGGGGATCTTGCTTATGCGATATATAACATCATTGATCCTTTTCTTAATTAAGTATGGACCTTCCCAGGATTTTTGTAATTTTGGAGAAAATCCTTTTCTCCTCGTCGGGTTGTGTAACCATACTTTATCCCCTTCTTTAAAACCGCCTACTGTGGCCTGCGTGTCGTACCGACTTTTCATTCTGTCGCTGGCAGCTTGAAGATTTGTTCGAACTAATTCATGAATATCGTCTAGCCTTCTTCTCAATTGGATCACGTAGTCTTCGCCTGCTAGATCTTCTCCAGGCCGACAGCCAAATTCCAGGTCACAAGGAAGCCTCATTTCACGTCCAAACAGGTTTCACCCGTGGAGTCATTGACGGCAGATCGATAAGCGAATGCGAATAGGGAAAGATACTGGTTCCAATCTCTCTGATGGCTGGAAACTACTTTGGACAGGTATTTTCCAATAGTCCTGTTCATTCTCTCGACCATTCCATCTGACTGTGGATTTAATGCTGTTGTCCTGGTCTTCTTCATTCCCAGCTTGTCGCAAATCGCTTGGAATAGATGGCTTTCGAAATTTCTTCTCCTGTCACTGTGGACTTTCAATGGCACTCCATATCGGCTGATAAATTCTTTCGCCAATATATCCGCGACATTTGTGGCCTCTTGGTTCGGGATAGCATAAATTTCCACCCACTTTGTGCAATAATCCATTACAACCAGGATGTATTTACCACCATTTTCTGTCGTCGGAAATGGTCCAGCGATGTCTAAAGCAATCCTTTCGAAAGGGCTTCTAACATTATACTGTTTCATAGGTGCCTTTCTCTTGCGATGTGGTCCATTACTCGTAGCACAAGTCGTACATTTCTTATACCAGTCCTTCACATCGTCGGAGCTGTTCATCCAATAAAACCTTTCACGGACTCGCTGAAGGGTTTTCTTCACTCCTAGATGACCTCCCGATGGACTGTCGTGTAACTTCTTCAGTACCTCAGCTACTCTTGTTCTCGGGATAACTAGGTGTCTCCTCATCTCGGAACCATCATCGTTTTCAAGGACTCTTTTCAACAGCCGTTCTTCCAGGACAAAGGAGTCCCACTGAGCCCAATACCCCTTGAGTTTCGGTGAAAATCTTGACACTTCTTGCCAGGTAGGTCACCGATTTTCTTCCTTCCACTGCCGAATCTTCTTTAAGCAAGGATCATTCTCCTTATCTTCTCTGATCCTGGTGGGTGACCATTCTTCATTGACTACTGTAGTTCTTGAAACTGCAACTTCCTTAGATTTTGACTTGTTGCATTGAGAATAGTCTACAGGGCACGACCGCCTAGGCAGAAAATCGGCTTTTCGGTGATTCACATCAGATTGATGTTCACCCCTGTCTGATTTCCCCTGTGATTGGAGTTCTTGGGTTGCAGGAGTCTTGGGGCGCTTAGACGGACTGCGTATGTGCTCTAGCTCGCCACACTTCCGGCGTTTGATCTTCTTCGGCTTCTTGTCTGCGATACCTTTCAATAAGTTGATGATCTGGTCAAGTTTGTTATCGTCATCTTCTTCCTGCATGTTCCTACCTTTGTTGTACCGTAAGCCCTTCGTGGCTGCTTGGCATTTAAGAGGTTCTTGGTTTGCAGGAGTTCTGGGACACTTACACGAACTGCGTGCATGCTCTAGCTCACCACAATTACAACACCTGATTTTCTTCGGCTTCTTGTCTACCATACCTTTCAAAAAGTTGACGATCTGGTCAAGTCTGTCATTGTCACCTTCTTTCTGTATGGTCTTACCTTTGTTGTATCCCGAAGCCATCGTGGCTGCTTCATACTCAAGAGCAGCAGTCAATGCATCGACCAATGTTTTAGAATGGGCTAATCGAATTGTCTTCTCCATATCGTGGTCACATATGCCCGTCAATAAAGGCCTGGATGCCTAAACATTCCATCATGTTATCTGGTGCTGATGGATAAGCAAATCGAACTAGTCGGGCAATATCCAGTTCATACTCTTTCCGCCTTCGGTACTTCGGTTGGAATCTGTACAAATGTTCGTGACCGTATCGCATGTCCAGCTTCTTTTTCAGCTGCTCAAAGTCATCCGTTTTTTCAAGAGGTATCGTCTGAAGTACATCTACGGCATCTTCCCGAAGCGCGATGGTTAAGTTCACTGCCTTCTCCTTATCGGACCAATTATTCACTCTAGCGGCTGCTTCAAACTGTTTTACGTAATTGGTCTTCTAATTTAGGGTGTGTTTCTGGCTTGCAAGGTTTTGTTTGCTCGGTCTTCTTTTCTTCCGCTGGCGTGTCTTGAGTTCTTATATCTGCCATCTTTCTTTCTAACTCCTTGATTTTCTCATCCATCGTTGTCATCTTATTCTCGATTTTCTCGTCCATCGTTGACATCTTATTCTCGATTTCAGATTTCTTCATAGATGAAATAAAACTGTTTCTGGATCAAAGCCGTTATTTTCCAGTGCCACTTTAAGTCGTTCTACTAATTCATGCTGTATATTATTCCAGAAAGAACTGATCAGATTTTGAGAGAATGCGTAAAAGTTTCGAGTTATAAAGACCCAAATTCAATGAAAATATACTAGTGCTTTGAATTCGGTTTTTGACATCAATCAGGCACAGTACGGTGGCAAAATGTCTGGCGACGGCCCTGTTAAGAGGATCATGCATTAAAGTTCTCTCGAACGATATTAATGGTTAACTAAAACACACATTTACGCAAATTTGGATAACACACGGGATCACCCATTATAATATTAAAAAACGTCTACTATTGGCGTGAATAAGAGGATGTGTTGCTGCTAAAAATTCAAAGCTTCCAATTCAACATACGAAAAAAACTGCTCCCAATCTTTTGAACGGTAGTGTAAAATAAAATCTTCACAAGTCAGAAAACATGAACCCATAAATAAACGAAGTACATATCTACACCCACGCTTTTAAAAATTATACGAGAAAATAACATGGTATGCATTTCTTTTACTTTGTTGAATTACTTTAACAGCCACGGCGGCTATTATTAATGGTTAATTTTTGTTAATTATATATTTAAAATGGGTAAGCCGAGAGAGGTTACTTGGCCGATGCAATTAAAATGTAATCTCTTCGTGTTCTTTGACTAATGTCAAAGGTAGTTTGTGGTTTTAAGAGAGAATTTTCAATTAAATATTTATTGAAAAAAAAATATAATGTAGGGTGATATAACAATTTTAGAAGCAGGACAGCGATCAGACAACATTCACTATGAAGGAAATGAAGTTAAAAGAACTCAGAGAGTTCAAAGATATTTCAATAACAAAAATAATAATTGACCCCGCACCAATAGAAATAATGGCAATAACGCGCCTTACGGAAATAAGACCTCGCCTTCATTTCAATGCAGAAGTTCTTCATCTGCTGGATAATCAACAGCGCATTTGATGAGTAAAAGGTTTGTTTAGTGAAAAATCTGCGAAGTGCGGATCAATTTTTGCCTAGTGATTATTAAACGTTTTTTTACAACTGCCTCTGCTTCTCTGTTCTCAATTTCCACATTTTTCTATCACAACATTTATTTTTTTCCGAATCTCCAACCCTCATCGCTTTTCCACGTTCTCCGTGATTTTCCCATTTTTCTCCATTGCGGTGGTAGCCATCCAATATGTTCGGTACTATCTGTCGCCCTGCATTTTCTTTACGTGTCCAAGCCCAGTCAGTTGCCTCCTTTCAATTTCCTCAATTATTGATCGGTTCATATCCATTTCTGTTCGAATCTATTCATTTTTAGCTCTATCTAGTTTTCATCGCCTGTAGCTTCTTCTGGGGCAGTCCATTCCAGTTGCCATTATTTTTTCTTATTTGTTTTTGATGCAACCCAAACTTCTTCCACATAAGGGTGATATTAGACTCGAAAGTATTTGGAGTATTTGCTCCAAATCGTATTAATAAATAAATTTAAACTTTTGCTCAAACTCGGTTGAATCTCGTTTGTGAGGGTTTGCTCCAGGTGTTATTAATAAAAAAAGACGTATTTGTTTGAAGACAGGAGCATCTGTTACATTTCGTAGTCAGTGGAAACTCAACTTAAAGAGAGTGGCACCATGGCCGAGTTTATAAATAATTTACGCAATCGTAAAGTATCTTCAGTTCGTAGAGAAGTGGTCGATCGAGACTGGAAAGTGTTATATCGATTTGGAAGGGAAAATGTTGAATGGATTAGTGAACAGTTCCTGGGTCATTCAGAGGAAAGAAGAGGAGGAACTCTCACGCCAGTGCAACGTTTAAAACTGTTTCTAAGGTATGTGGCTGATCCTGATTTTCAGATGGTACGCCAGTCATTGGTGATCAAAAATAGGCCTTACCTGGAAATAAGTCCGGAAGTTCTGAAACTTTGCAGGTTTGTAGGTTTGGATGTCCAGAACTAAAATTCACAAAATGCACATTCCGAGACACGCCACCGCCGCCGCCGCTATCTTGTCTAGATGGCGTCCAAAAATAGTTTTTTTCATTTATCTCCAAAACTGTACGTTTTTCGAAAAAATATGTTGACAGCAAGAGAGAAATTTCCTACAAGAAATGTTCTTAGCGTATTTTTGCTAAAGTGAGCCGTTTAGGCTCAAAAGCTGATTGAATGATAACTTTGACGATGTGGTTCTGATACGCAAGGACAAAGTACTTCCCCTGAGAGCAGTGCACTCGAGAATATTGATGATAAAGTAGTGACCGTTGGCCCACTACTTATTTTCCAGAGGCTTTGTGTTGCCAAACAGAGCGAGGAAGAACTCGAACAGAATCTACAGTATGAGTTGGCTCCGTACGCATTATCCTTGTTTTCTGAGGCCAGAATGCATGAAACAGCAATGTCCCTACTGTATAAAACTTTTTTGCCAGCTACAGATAATGACTTTGGAACCAACAAAGTGTACATAATTGACTGTGGATACTTGTTGCATCGAGTCGTTTGGAGCCGAAATGAAACTTTTGCTTCGATCTGTACCAGTTATGTGAATTATGTACAAAGACACTATCAGTCAAATACAGCAGTCGTTTTTGACGGCTATCCCACAAGCGCAGATGAAAAAGGCACGAAAACCGCAGAGCGACAGCGAAGATCACAAAAAAAACTACAGTAGATGTTTTGTTTGACGAGTCTATGTCTGCCACAGTTCCACAGTCAAATTTATTGTCAAACGATGTCAACAAAGATCGCTTTATATCCATCGTGAATCGGAAATTTGAAGAAGCTCAGTTCGCCGTAATTCAGGCTACAGCAGATGCAGACACACTGATAATAAATACAGCTGTCGGGATGTCATCTTCATATGAATACGCCATTGTTGTTAGGGAGGATCTCGACCTCATTGCTCTGTTGACATCACTGTGCAAGACTCATGATAATGTATACCTCCTAAAGCCTGGGAGAGGAGAAACGGTCTAAAATATTTATTTGTCGCAAAGTTTCAAAGGAACCGAAGTAGTGAAAGGTAACATCTTGTTACTTCACGCAATAAGTGGGTGTGATACGAAGTCGGCTTTATTTAACCAAGGAAAGATGAAGTTTTTAACAACATTAGAAAAACATAAAGAGTTACAAGATCATATCCAAGTTTTTAAAAATAAACATGCCACAGCTGATCAAGTTGCCTTTGCCGGTGAGAAATTTCTTCTTGCACTCTATGCATCCAAAGACACAACTGATATCAATCTTGATAAATATCGATACCAGTGTTTTGTTAAGTCGGTAACAAAAAGTAAATTTAATTTCGCATCCTTACCACCGACAATCGCAGCTGCATAACACCATTCATTGGGAACATATTATCAGGTTCAACTATGGCATGGTTGTCCGAAAGTAGTTGAAGAATGGGGTTGGAAGAAAACACAAACTGGCCTCACTCCAGTGACTACTTTAAAAGATCCTGTTTCTACAACACTACTTGCTTTTTTATCTTGTAGCTATGTTCAATGATTTGCGGTGTCTGCATTGGAAAGACTTGTGAAAATATCAGCCAACTGACACTGGACGAATCCGGACGCTGTTTGATGATTCTTTATCGGCTGCAGAAGGAGAATCCGGCGAGTTGAAGGAAATTGACATCGATTCTGAAGCTGAGGTAACCATTTTCCCCGTTGAAGATATGGAAACCAACGAACCAAGTTCGTCTGGGTTTTGCCAAAGATAATTTTAGTACCTAAGTGGATTAGGCCTACAGGGAAAACCAGGTTAAAAAACGCGTCGTGTAGTTACCTCTTGGGTGGTGTGGAAATAAGAACGGCATTTTAAATCGAAATTAATTGATCATAAATTATTAACATGGATTAATTAATCAATTAATCGATTAATTGAATAAAATATATGCCACTGTTTCGTGATAAATATTTATAAAGTCCTAAAATATTAGATTTGGGGACCCCTACAACATATATTATTTCCGAAATTCGCCTCCACAGAAAACATTAGAAATATTTTTATTTGGCGAGGGCATTTGTGCCCTAACCATTTACTTTAGCGAAAATATACTAAGAACATATTTTATAGGAAATTTCCTCCTCTTTAATTTTGCCCTCTTCATACTTTTTCGAAAAACACATAGTTTTAGAGATATTTGCAAAAAACATTTTTGGGCGCCATCTTAGCAAGATGGCGGCGCCGGCGACATGTCTCGGATTGTACATTTTGTGAATTTTAATTCTAGATTCCGAAACCTATAAACCTACAAAGTTTCACAACTTCCGGAATTATTTCCAGGTAAAAGTCCCAAATGACTAGCCTATGGGTGTTGCTACAGATATAGGAGTTTGTAACCAACTGTCTCAAATGTCGCAGCAGAAGTTATTCCAAAAATAATGCAAAAATCTGATTATTGGATCCATTTCCCTTCTACTGACGAATAATTTGGTCGAGAAACGGCTGCCTGGCAACATGCATACACTTTTCTATGTGCAATATGAGCAATAGTTTGCACTCATATCCCCATTTTAAAGTCTGCCGCCCATGAAGACAAGTACTCGTATATCAACTGAAAAGGATTCCCCATGTAACGCGAAAAAATCGCCGAGCTGTCGTAAATTTAACGATTGGCAAGCTTGTTGACGGAGAGAATCCAGAGCACTGTATGCGCGAAGTGGTCAGTCCTCCATTTGCCGTCAACGTGCAAACACACACTTCCAAACGTAAAAATTTTGCATGTGCTCTGGGAGCCATAAAGTATTTCGCTAAAAACCCGACAATTCCTACGTAGGGGAAGAAAATACGGCTGAAACCAACAGCTGGTAGCTCTGACCCGTTAGGCTTCTGGTCCAGAAACGGCCGATGACTGAGGATACCAGTAGAAATTAGTGGAATTGCGTAATTCGTGGTAAATTTCCGTAGACGGCGTTGGTTAGAAGGATTCCTTATCAAGGGGTTTTTTATGTGGATATTAAATCACTGATTGGAGCTTAATGAGTCAGTGAGACCGGTATCAGGAGAGCTGGAATACTCTGGAACGACTTCAGTTCCTGTTCTGGTTCCGGAAAAAGGATAAGTGAACAGTTTTCCTTTTTATTTCTCATTCATTTGTAAATTCACTTTTATGCGTCACATTTCACAGTTTCTTATGTAAAGTTTTATTTCTCTTTTTGCGGCAATTACTATAATTTCGCTTTACACTTTGTACTTTGTAATTAAAATTTGTAATCTTTGCTTATAGTTTAAAATATTGGGCTGTTGACTCTGAACGCTAGGATACTACGGTACGTACCTGGGTACTGCGTTATTTAGTGGATTTTTCAAACTCTGACGATTTTATGTATATAATTCTGCGCCGTACATAATTTCGAATTATATTTTCTTTAGCAACGCTAAGCTCGTTTGCTATTTAAATTTTATACTTATGCAATTATTTATATTGATATTGGTATAAATTGCGGAAGTGTGAACCCTTGTAACTGTAGATTGTTAATTTTTGATATATATTATCGTTGTATTTTTGAGATATTGTACATGAACCATTTGGTCGTTTCTCTATAATTATAGAATTGAGACATCGGTGTAGTTTGGGGCCCTCAGCTCTTCTGCACCCCGAGTTTGAAGCCTTCAGCTCTGCTCAGAGTTTATAGAACCTGCTTGACAGTTATTTTCTTAAGCTGTAACTGATAAATTAATTAGCAATAGTGGATTTATGTAGATTTCAGCCTTCAGCCTATCTACATTCTGAGTCTACAGCCTTCAGCTGAGTTCAGACATTATTTGGAACATTATTGTAGTAATATTGTAATAAATATTTTGAAAAGAGACCTTTGGTCCAAAGTGACTAATTAAAACTTCAATCAGGGGATACTTGCTGACTTATTTTCGTATGATAACTTACCTATCAGTTTAACCTTTGGAGTGTGTAGTGAGTGTTGTTAACCCACTGAGGAGTTGTGGGCTAATTAAAGAAGTCTTGGGTGCTTGCCAAAACTTCTCTGGCGCCCTTTTTGAAAACTTAATAATTTTTTTAAGAATCCACCCCTTCTTCGACTCGAAGCTAGTCGACTGGCGAGCACGGGTTGTACCAAGTGAGACAACCCGCATATCTATAACGAGCACTGAGAGGGTTGGTAGGTTTTCTCGTTATACCCAGCCCCAATGTACTTGCAACAGATCTGAAATATTTACAAGTGTGGATGTCTCATGGCCGGGCTCCGTTCATGAAGCCCGTATTTGTACCAATTCTGAAATCCAACCAGTTATCAGCAGAAATCACGTTCGTGCTCTTCTCCTATGTGATTCAGGATTTGGTATTGTTCCCTGGGCAATGACACCTGATAATCCAGAGCAGCATACATTCAACAACATGCTTACCAGAGAAAAGTCCATCATCGAGAGTTGTTTTGGACACATAAAACAGAGATTGCCTATTTTACAACAGACAATTAGACTTGCGACTAAAATAGCACCTCAGATCATCATAGCGTGTTGTTTTATATTACATAACATTTATAAACAATTGAAAGATGGCGATTTCCCAGAGAAAGAAAATCGTGATGAAAATTTTGATGGCTCGCAGTTTGAAGATGAAAATATTAAAATTCGAGACAGAGGAAATATAAGGAGAATTTAAATTACTAATATTATCTATGAGATGAATTAATAATAAGTTAATGTTATAAACATATATTACCAAAACAAACTAGTTATATTTCTACTGAAGATAAGAGTATTGTAATAATATGATGCTTCAACTTAAAACACATACGGGGATTATAAACATAATACAGGTGTATGCACCAACAGCGGATAAAGAGGACGATGAAATTGAAGAATTTTATGCTGAGCTTGATGATATCTTTAGAAGCATAAAGAACAATGATATCACAGTGGTTATGGGAGATTTCAACGCCAAAGTAGGCAAAGACAAAGTCGAAGCACACACAGGGAGTTTTGGTCTGGGAAAAAGGAATAGTAGGGGGGACCGACTGGTAGAGTTCTGTCAAGTTAGAGATCTTATGATAACAAATAATTTCTTTAAACTACCAGATTATAGATTGTACACCTGGAAATCTCCTGCGGACAACCCAGGAAATAGAGTTAGAAACCAAATAGATTACATCCTTATTAACAATCGCTATAAGAACTCAGTCAAAGTTGCTAAAACTTACCCGGGTGCTGACATTAATTCCGACCACAACTCAGTTATAGCTAAACTCAGTATAAGGATGAAAAGGATAACAAAACGTCTAACCAACTATATAGATCCAAAACTCCATCCATGACACAGTCAAGAAAGAGGTTAACGAATGTATGAGAGATATTGGTGCATCAGATGAAGTTAGTGTAGATGAAAAGTGGAAGCAGATACAAACAGAGCTAGAAATAATAGCTGAAAAATATCTAAGAAGCAAAAGAACTAAGATAAAGCCCTGGATGACATCAGAAATTCTAGATCTTATGGAGGAAAGGAGAAAGAGAAAAGGCAACAAAGATGAGTACAGGACACTAAATAAAGCAGTACAGAGAAAAATTAAGGAAGCAAAAGAAGAATACCTAGCAGCTCAATGTGAGGAAATAAAAGTACTAGAAAAGAAATTTGACAGCTTTCATATGCACAAAAAGATAAAGACAATGGCTGGATGTAACAAGGTCAACGCAGCTAGTAATACTATCAAGGATACAAATGGGCGTATAATAATTGACGTGGGGGACAAACTTGAACGCTGGAAAGCATACCTGTCGGAACTGTTCGATGATGAAAGACCTCCAAAACCGGTCTTACAATCAAGCAATGTGCACTTAAAAATATTAAGATCAGAAATAGATTGTGTCCTGGAAACTATCAAACCCAGTAAGGCTGCTGGTCCTGATCGGATATCCATGAGCTTATCAAACTCTTTGACGATGATGTGGTTTATATTCTTCTGGACCTCTTTAACCGCATTAACGATAAGGGAGAAATTCCTAAACAGTGGCTATCATCCACTTTTGTGCTCATACCAAAGAATCCGAATCCAAGAGAATGCTCAGACTACCGAGCGTTCGCACTTATGAGCCACATCTTGAAATTGTTCTTAAAGATCATTCACAAAAGAATTTATAGAAGACTAGAGGAAGACATAAGCAACACACAATTTGGATTCCGCGAAGGACTTGGAACACGAGAGGCGCTTTTTGGGAATAACGTTCTTTTCCAGCGCTGTCTCGATATAAACCAAGAGGTGTATGCATGTTTTATCGATTTCGAGAAAGCCTTTGACAAGGTGAAACATGACAAGTTACATCAGCTGCTCTTCAGCAAAAACATTGACTCCGACGACGTTAGAATAATTAGTAATCTATATTGGGGCCAAAAAGCTAATACAATGGTAGAATTGAATTAGCTAATGTTCAATTTAAACTTGTTGACGCAAAGCTACTGTGTTAGTGAAACGCGTCAACAAGTTTAAATTGAACATTAGTTCAAATAAATGAAGATTTAAACAAATTATATTGTTTTATTTCATCGTTACAATGGTAGAAAACCAACCAACAGAATAAATGGAGATTCGTCGTGGTGTTAGACAAGGTTGCATCCTATCACCGCTTCTATTTAACCTCTATAGCGAAGCTATTTTTAGGGAAAGCTTAGAAGATGAGTCAGTGGGAATAGTTATAAATGGAGAAGTAATTAATAATATGAGGTATGCTGATGACACCGTCTTGTTAACGAGCAACCTTGGAGACACACAACACCTTTTAGAAAAATTAAACGATCGATGTATATATGTTACTAATGCCGAAGTGCTGAACCGGATGCAGAAGGAATATGAAATCATAAACAACGTGAAAAAAAGAAAGCTTCAATACCTGGGTCATATAATGAGAGGACAGAAATACACACTTCTCCAACTGATAGTTCAGGTAAAGCGGAGCATTGGAAGGCGTCGTGTGTCCTGGCCAAAGAACCTGAGGGATTGGGTTAACTGTAGCAATGTTCAACTGTTCAGAGCTGCAGTAAACAAGGTCCGGATTGCTGTGATGATAGCAAACCTCCAATAGGATATGCACTGTGAGAAGAAGAAGAATAATATTTATACATAATTTATTTATAAGGAGAATTGATATTGCCAAAACACGCACGCGCCATGCGAGCATATGCTCAAGATAATTGAGTTTAAGATCGAAAGTAGTTTGATCTTTATTTACTAATAACAAATTCTAAGGACATATATGAATGGACATTACTAAAATATATCACATATAAATTAATGGTTGATCTTTAATTACATAAAAGTCCAATAGGAACAGCTTTCATGAAGGAAACAATGACTCCTGTGAACTTGACACACCATATTTAAAAATATTTAATTTGTTTTAGAGTTCTGGCATTCTTTGAGACTGTTCTAGAGTTCTATGTAAGTATTTTAAATAGTTCCGATAATTCAATACAAAACAATCGAATTTGAAAATATGATGCGCCAAGGTCACGAGCTGAGCAAATGAAAAGATCATGAAATACGCACGGCGCAACAGTATTACTACATACGTACAGTAGAAACGGTGAAGCTTTTCCATCATGTGACTTAGTTGACGATATTATTCAACACGTACTTTGTTGGTAGTGTCATCTTCTAATAAAAGAGCGAAACTCAATACAAGCGTTTGTCGTATTGTTTTGATTGAAGGTTTGTTCTCATACGAGTCACAAACAATCAGAAACACTCAGGATTCTGCGCAATCCATTTCTCCACGTTCATACATAAGTTTCTAATTGTTTGAAAACAGCTGGACGTTGGACACTTGGAAAACCATCAGTCAAACCTGTGTGAACATCGTCCAGCTGTTTTCAAACACTCTGAAACCTATGTATGAACGCGGAGAAATGGATTGCGCAGAATCCTGACTGTGACTCGTGTGAGAACGAACCTTAAGATGCATATGGTTGATGTCGTATCAGTCACGTGATGTAAAAGTCTCAGCGTTTCTACTGTACTTCTCGCCTGTGTGACAACCTTTCTAAATAGAAATCTACTATAGGCATGACTAAAATCTTACAGAAATCTACTACACTGGTTCGACATAATCTAATGTAAGGAAATGTGAAAACGGACGCATGTTGCCATACATTGATTTCTCAACCATCGATAGATATGGTGGAGGGGGAAAATGAGATGAAATAAAAAAACATTTTAATGAAAATAAAATTATAATAAAATTAAACATTTAACGAAAATAAAACGTATAAACATTTAAAATAATGTTGTATTTAGTTTAGTTTAGGATTACAAAAGTATGTATAGGTACATAAATCTAATTATAATAATTCATCATTTTCTCCAGATTTTATATTTTGATATAATAGATTATCCTCCATGGATTTTAACATATGTTCATGTGGATTAAATTGCCAACACTCTTCGATATACTTTTAACCTTCTTTTACTGTTACAATGGAAGACACATTTTTAATGTGGATTTCTATCTTTAGTTTTAATTCTATTTACTTCTGAGAAAATCCTTTAACATTTGATACAAGAAGACACAGTATAATTGTTTAGCTAAAAAGCTGATATTTTTATATTTATTGATACTATCGGCATTGCAGTTCCCCAAATGTTTTACAAAATATTTCTGATGATTCGCTAGTCTTAGTAGAAGATATTTAATAAATCATTTCCTTTTTGGACGATCTTTATTTTCCTGTATTCATTATCTTGGCGGCGTCACCTACCGCTTATTATATATTCCGTTCTCATAGATAACCGAGGTGTAAACTTAGTGTAAAAATCATGTCGCCGTAAATAAAATACTGTATGGCACAATCTACTAATCTACTACATATTTCTGTCTCACTAAAAATTGACAATTCGTATTGAAAATCTACCAAAAAAGTAGAAATCTACCAAAGATGATCACATTGCCTACTGCTCTCCCCCACTCTTCAACAACTCTCGCGTGTTCGTCTGTTTATCGTGATGTTCAGCTTCATTTCTAACACATTTCTCAACGTTTTAATGCAAAACCAAGATGAACATATTGAAGTATGAAAATTCTACTTTTGAAATTGTTTTTGTAAATTGAAATCGGACCGAACCCGTCGCATACAGGCCTGCTGGAAAATTGTATAGAAAAAATTCAAATCGCCACTCGCTTATACTCGCCAAAGCCTTCAAGATCTTCTTACACAAGAATTGACCTTATTACCTCATAACGAAATTGAAAATTTAATTTTAATTATACCAAGATGGTGTCAAGCTGTAATTAATGCAACTGGAGAAAATGCAGATTATTTACTTCTTAACTTTTGTTTGATTATTTTATCAAAAAGAAATCATATTACACTGATATTAAAATAAATTCATTAATCACGGATCATAACTGTATGTCAGTTTTTAAAATCCAATTCAAACTCAAGTTGATGTTTATTCGAGAAAAAACTTTGTGTTCCTTAGACATTTTTGTTGTGTTTATTTAAAATACTTACATAGAAATCTAGAAATATCCCAAATAAAGCCAGAACTATAAAAAAATTCAGAATTTTGAATAATGTAGTGTGCCAAGTTCACAAGAGCGAACAATGTTTTGTAAATTAGTGAAAAAAACTATTTTCTATTTCTCTATTTTTAGTAAAATAAACTTTGAGTTGCAAATTACAATTATCTTGTAACTTTAAAACAAGTAGTTGTAGGTATATTATTTAAATAAATTACTGAACGAAAACAGATAGATACCATGTAGAAATTTTCTCATTAGACATGGGTAAACAATGAATGTTCGTAATTGTCGACAACTTTGTAAATAATCATTATAAACGTGTTTAATTACGGTTATACGTAATTACCCATAGGCAATAATTATGGAATTATTCTGATATACGCCATGCGGCAAATAATGTAAACCGTAAAAAAATGTTGGCAAAGCTTTTATTGTTTTCAATGGTTTATTAGGGTGTGATTATCAATAATCTAGGTTTTCCCCACACCCTTAAGGCCCGCGTCGATCTCAGTAAGGCTACAAAGGTATATATTTTTGGTTTTTCGGTAATATATCGTTTTCTCTTTATCGTATGGCCAAAATAGCCCTATACAAAATTAAAGGTGGCAAAATTCTGTACAAAATAGTTCCCAATCATTTTTTCATGGGACTTATAGTTTCGGAGTAGTAGCCGGCGAAGTTGTGCGAGTTTTGACAAATGCAGTAAATATCGATTCTTGCTTACCGAATTTCACTCTTCTCTCGGACTAGTAACTGTTAGACAATATAAATAAGCACATATTGCATAAGTTTTCTTAAAAACGTATAGAACTTTTGTTAAAATTGCAAATAGTTTGATTTATTGTGGCTTTCATTAAATACATTTCTGCAGCGGGTCAGTGAAGTCAATCTAATCGTCTTCTTTTCAACAAAGTACGACGTTCTCGCGTAAAAGGTTCGTTCTGAGATGGTATTGTACCCGAAGTCGATGGTTCAGCAGTGCTTTCCTTCACTTCAATCCTGCTCTCGTTGTCGATCAAAGATGACTCACTCTCAGAATCAGTCATGTAAATGTTTTGTGCAGCTGAATGCTCGAACTGCACGTCGATCTCGTCATCAACGTCGAAATTATCTTCTTCCATATCGATATTTGCGCAAGACTGGCCCCGGCAACTTCCATACTTTATCGAGCAACGCAGCCCAGTCTTCCTGCAGCTACAAGCTGCTTGACACCCTTGCTTGCACTTGCAGGATATCGTGCTGAGAAGCTCCTGCGGGGCAGCGTCTATTAACGTAGGAATAGGTGTCAGTCCATTCCTCGTGCTTTTCCAGCCCCAATCTTGCGGACTCTTCTTGTTTCCGTACCACTTTTGAACCTGATGGTAGGTTCTGAAGGAATGCTGTCGTGCTGCTGCTTCGGTTGGTGGTAAAGATACAAGATTGCAAGCACTCTTAGACATTGATTTCGTGAAGCACTGGAACCTGCAATCATTCAACGATGTGTCACGGCTCGCTCCATAGAGTGCTCTAATTACTGATTTTCCGGCTGCCTCAATTAGGTCTGGAGAAGCATTTGGGTCTTTAAATATTCCAACGGTTCTTCGTACATTCATATTTGTTTGAAATAGCTTGACGAATTTCTGTTTTCCATGCCTGAAGAATGCTGAGGTTGTGTCGCACCCACTGAAGGCGTGAAGGAAGGGTATGTGCTCCGCAACTTCTTCTGAATGTTTGAACGACTTCGTCGAGTAAATTCTGCTCTCAATTTTTCCTTTCCCTGGTTTCATGAGATAAATATTCGACAACGATGATGCGAGGCCTATTCGTAGTACGAGGAGGTCGACATCTTCACCCACTACCACTACGGAATCATAGTCTGGCGATAATTCAATCGCGGTGTTAATTATAAGAGTATCAGCGTCTTCAGCGGCTTGCTTTACGAGAAATCCTGCAGCTCGAAGTTTGCCCTCCAGCATAGAAATGAGCCGAGTCTTGTTCTGGTCGTTGCCAAGGAATTTCTCCTGTGACATGGTTGCTGTCACCGTTTCATCAAACATCACATTAGCAGCGACATGCCCCTGCGATCTACGGAGTCGTTCAGCAGCTTTAGTACTTTTGTTGTTAGCGTCAAAAACAACTACGCTGTTGGCCTTGTAGTACTTCTGTACGTACTGTACATACTTCACAAGAATATTGCAGAACGTCTCTTGTTGGTACCAGACCACACGATGGAGAAGGAATCCACCGTCCATAACATGTACCACGTTGCTGGAATGAGCCACATGAGAAAACATATTATACAATGATGATTTATTTGTCTTGCGCATTCCTATTTCATCAAAAAGCGAGAGTGGATAAGGAGCTAGTTCGAAGTGAAAATATTGCTGCAAATTCTGTTCCGTTTTCTTGGAAATTGTAATTCTTTGAAAAATAATGAAGGGCCAACAGGAATCACTTCATTTTGGATGTTTATTGAAGAGTTTACTGCTCTTAAAGGAATTACTCTCTTCTTTTGCAGACGACACAACACATACTAATTATCAATGATGAATTTGAATTACTTATACATAGTCATAAAAGAAATAGAACAAATTGTCAAGAGTCACCAGAACGAGAGAAGAGTGGAATTTGGTAAGCAAAAATCGATATTTATTGTATTTGTCAAAACTCGCACAACTTCGCGCGGCTACTACTCCGAAACTATATGTCCCATGAAAAAATGATACAGAACTATTTTGTACAGAATTTTGTCACCTTTAATTTCATATAGGACCATTTTGGCCGTACGATAAAGAGAAAACGAGATATTACCGAAAAACCAAAAACGTGTACCTTTGTAGCCTCACGGAGATCGACGCCGGCCTTAATGGTGTGGGGAAAACCTAGATTCGTGATAATCACACCCTAATAAACCATTTAAAACAATAAAAGCTTTGCCAACATTTTTTTACGGTTTTGAACGATTTTATTGCCCTGCCGCCTGGCCTAATAGAGAAACTTAATAAAACAGAAAATATTCTCCGTATATCTGTAAGTGAAATCACAATGCGTGGTTTTCACTTACTAGAATAAAACAATGGGTAAATGAAAAAACTTACGATGCTATTGAATAACGAGACTAGTAACATAATAGTATCTATATAATGTAACAATGTTAAAGTGAAAAAAAATCGATACGTGTGGACCTAACCACGAGTGTAGATTTTTTTAATTCTAACTGAGTAACAGACTATATCTTGTCCACGACCAGAAAGTATGAATCAAAATTCAGTTAAATCTGAACAAAACAAATTATTTATTGAAACATTTGTTTTACACTGAATTAATTAATATTTATTGTGCTGGTACAATTACTAAAGTTAAAAATTGGAGTACTGGAAATATTTTCTAGAATTTTTTTCAAAACAGATTGATTTGTAGTTGTGTAGCAAGAAGAATTTCAGGTTGAGGTTTCAGTTACTAACAAATTAGGTCCAATAAAGGTCGATTCTCATCATACGTAACGTCATGTCCCGGACCGACAACGTCCAGTCAAAATATTCTACACTGTATATTAAATTGTACCATTCACACAGACCGACAACGTAACGTAACATCGAAGTTTCTCTACATACATAGAGACTAAAGGTTGATTCCCACTATACATTCCCTTTCCATATCCTTTCCGTTACCGTTCCATAAAATTTGAATCTATTCACACTTATCACTTCCGTTTCATTTCCATGTCAGTACATTTTTAACTGTTCTGTTAAAAACGTTGTAAAATACTTTAATTTATGTGGTCCGAAGAAAATTTAATAATTGCCGCTCTTATTGTGGACGTGGAGGAGCGTTTGCAAAGAAAACGAAAAAGGCGTTTCGGGATTCACAATATGTTAAAGCAACGAAGTGTCGATGGAGAATATTTTACATTATTTCCGAAGTTATTGGACGATGACACAAAATTTCATCAATATTTCCGCATGTCAAAGCATCAGTTTTATGAACTATTATCCAACATCGCAGAACTTCTTCAGAAAGAAAATACTACATTTAGGGAGGCTCTAACACCAAAACAAAAACTTTGTGCTTGTTTAAGTTAAGTACCTATATATTTTTATTTCTCAAATAATAACTACAATCATAACATGTCATAAGAAAAGAAAAATGTGTTGATGCCCTTGCATGATCTGCTAAAGTTCTATTTCTTGCACGAAATTGCAAATTTTACTTTCAACCATATTTTTGTAGTACGGTGAAAATCGCTTAACTTTTGCAATTATACCCGCGAAAAAAGCATCAGTTGCGTCTTTAGGAGCAGAAGCTGCAAGGACACTTCGTTCAGTTTCTTGCTTATTTAGTAAATATTTCATTAGAGCTGAGTTGGCGGTGTCTTGATCCTTATTTCTCGTTCCTCGGAATCTCGTTCGCTGAATCTTATCAGAAGAGGAGTTTGGCGTATTTGCTCGGACTGCTTATTTATTAGTTGCCCTGAGTTGCCTGTGAACCACTGTTTGTTGCACTTGTCAGAACCTCATTGGAGTCTGATATGCGAGTAGAATCTTCATCGTTGGCAATGTTTTCATCGAGGTTTTCATCTTTGTCAACCGCAGTTTCATTTGTTAGGTTTCCAATTGTGTCCCTCAAACGTACAAAAGGTTCTAAAAAACTCATTTCTAAATCGTAACGCCATGGCTTTGATGGTTTGGCCGCTTGACCCGATTCGGTAATATTTTTTTTCTTTTGTTTTCGCAACTGATCACGGAGTTGGTTCCATCTATTCTTACATGTTGCAACTGAAAACAATAAACATTAGATTATATCAAATATAGACATCTAGAGATTAATTTTTAATACCAATATTTTATTTTCAGGTTCTTGGCTACAGGCGATAGTTTTCGCACAATTGCCTTCAGCTACAGATTGGGACATTCAACGGTTTGCAACATCGTAAAAGAAGTTTGTGAAGCTATTATAAATATAATGTTACCTAAAGTTATGCCCCAACCCAAAGAAGCGGATTAGAAAAAGATATCGCAAGAATACTGGAATATTTGGAATTTTTCTAATTGCTTGGGAGCTCTTGACGGGAAACATGTTGTTATAACAGCTCCAGCAAATTCAGGCTCTCAGTATTTTAATTATAAAAAAACCTTCTCAATCGTCTTACTAGCGTTAGTTGATGCTCAGTATAATGTTATTGCTGTTGATATCGGTTCTTATGGTAAAAATAGCGACGGAGGAATTTTTGCTCATTCAAATTTAGGCAAAGCTTTAGATAAAGAAACATTAAATATTCCGAAAGCGGATAAGCTGCCAGGTACCGAGTGTGTGGCCCTCTATGTTATGATCGGAGACGAAGCATTCTCCTTAAAATCAAATCTGCCAGGACCATATTCCTCTGTGCAACAAAGGGACGACAATGAAAACAAAATTTTTAATTATCGCTTGTCCCGCGCTAGAAGGTGTTCAGAAAATGCATTTGGTATATTGAGTCAAAAATTTCAAATATACAACAGACGGTTGAAATCTGCCCCGGAATATGCTGATAAAATTGTGCTCACCACATGCATTTTACATAATTTTATAAGAGAAACTAGGATCCCTTTTGAAAATACAGGTGTTAATGTGGATTGTAATTTAAACAATTTACCGAAACAAGGCGGTAATGCGGAGAAAACAGCATTTGAAATTAGAGACATTTATAAGCGATTTTTTAATTCAGATGCAGGAGCTGTTGAATGGCAATTAAACAACATATAAATAATCCTTGAAATGTAGCGTAGTATTATAAACCATAGTGCAAAATAAAACGTTTTCTACCAACATCATAATTATTTGATTCCACTTACCTGTTGTGTTTATTTCCTTAGCAATAAATAGCCATATATTTTCTTTATGATTAGCGTCACTGTACTTCTTACTTTCCAAATTATATAGTTCAGGATTGTCTCTCACTAGTGTTATTAATATTTCATCATTCATTTTCACAGAATTCTACGATTTTAATTGATGGAAATACTTTGTACGTAACGCCTCTTCAATTCACACTGTCCGTCAAAAATATGTTTCGAAGGAATGGACATTGAACGGAGGCGGGCCGGTATGTAAACGGAACGGAAACTATGCATACTCGAGCAATATATACCTAAATGCGCGTATACTTTTCAATTTCAATAATTTATGGAACGGAAACGGAAAAGATATGGAATGGAAACGGAATGTATAGTGAGAATCAACCTTTATTTTGCCGTGACGTTGCCGGCCTATGACGTGATGGTGACGTTCCGTATAGTGCGAATAGAATTAAAGATAATTAATTTGCTATATTTATTCGATTCCATAGATAGTTTTCTATATATCCCCTTCTGCTATTTGCGAAGACTTCCAGCCTCTATGTCTTTTTAATATTCTAATATCCGCACCTGCATTTACCAACGTAAGTATACTCTTGTAGGTTGTCTAAATTTAGAAAGGCGGTAATAGTTTACGCATATTGCCCAGATTGTTTATCCCAACTACTTATCGTGTACGTTTATTTTTTTTAAATTAATTAAAAAATTATTACAAGAAATATTACTAATTTCTAAATATCCCGTTATCCCTCTCTTGGTTTATTAGTTTTTCTATTAGGAATTGTAATTAGTATTGCGCATACCAAATCTTTATGTTGGAAATTTTAATTTTGTAAACCTCATTATTGGGACAAGCCCCCAAAAAACCAATGACAAGGTCGACCTAAAAATGAAAAAGTACCTTTTACTCAAATTGTTATTTAAATTATGATAACTTTTGTGGCTAACTATATCAGGGAGCAGCATTTTTTAAGAATTGCTTAACATTTTCTTCGTAAAAATCTTCGATTTCTTAGTTTCAATTACTAAATATTTAACAACATATCAAAAAATATATTTTTTCCCTACACTACTCGAAAACCCAATTTTCGTGCCTCTATCGGAACGAGAAAGTAGGTATTTGCACGGCTAAGCGAGAAAAATGGCAAAGAATGGCTATGCACGCAAAACAAAAATGACACTAGATGGCACCTGGTGTATAATAGTATATTAGGTACCAAGTATCAAAAAGGTGACTAAAGACGTTTTTAACACGAGGTGCTTACTATACTTTTTCTTCGCCCGCGGGAAGGAAAAAATTATATTATACATATTTCAATTATATTCATTACATGACGGACGATGGCTGACAGTTGACTGACACATCAAATGACGCAAAATAACAAAATTATCACGGAACGTGAAATGTAACATACAAAAGATACACTTGATTTGACGTTTAAAAAACAAAAGATAAACGAGATGTAACTTTTCGCATTTTAAACACTAGTGTTTAAAGAGTCGTTTTGTGCATGTCAAACCCGTGTTCAAAGTGCGGTTTTAGTAACGGAAGTAGAAAAAATGTTTTAAAGGGGCTGTGTGAGGAGGTCACAACATTGGTGCTTTCCACTACTACCGACAGAGAAACCATTTTTATGACACCATCTATCAGTCTTTCTTCCAGGGAGAAAACCAATCAACTTACGAGAGTACTTTTATGTTATTTTCAAAATTAAATAAATATCCCATTGTCTAGGTCATTATTAGTTAATTGTTTTTTTTAAATACTACTTATAAAACAAGCATTTTAAAATCTGTAGGTGTTACTAGAGTTTCTAAATCAACTCCTAGAAAAAGGAAATTATACAACATAGCAGTAGATCGTAAAAAAGTTTCTCGTCGGCTTAACTTTCAAAATGCGATGTGATATTTACATTTTTTTTACATTCAACATACTTTTTAGCATGCAATATACTGACCATAGAGTTGAAGGTTTTCCTTTTTTAATTTTATGTTTGAAGTATACCAATAATACAGTTACCAGATGTCTTGGTTCAAACACAAAATGTCAATTAACAATGGCAGATATATCTACTTATTTATTAATTTTTCATCCTCATATTACTTTTAATGCAATTTTCGAAAACATATTGTAAAAATATCTATTTTGTTTATTTACATACTAAATATTGTTGTGCATAATATATTTTGTTTACTTTTTTAATTTTTTTTCTATTAATCATTGTCCCAATACGACAGTGAAACATGCAAAATATTTGTTTAAATATAAGATATAATGTATTGTGCGAAGATTCGGATCTTCAAATATTATTATTAGCATTATATTTATATAAATTAATTTTTCAAGCATCTACTTTTAACTGCTTGTGAAAATTAACTTTATTGGCGCCATATATCTGAGGCAATAAGTGTAAAAATAGTGTATCTCGTTTTTTGTTTAATGGTTTTAATTAACCAAAGCGTCGAAGTATAACCGACATTGTATGTTGGCGCTTTGGACAATGAGAACTGAGATTTACACTATTTTGCGCTCACGGCATGATTTATCAGTGAGGTTACACTAATTTCAAAATTGGCGCCTTTTAACCTAGTATATCCTCATGTCGCGAGTGTCACTAGTGAAGCGTATTTTGGAGGGAAGGCGAGAGTCGGCTATCTAAGGGTGTATATACAATATGTGGTCAACACGATCATTTGTCAAACTAATATCTGCCATACTAAAAAAATACAATTATTAAGTTAAAATAGACTTTAAAACGAGAACAATTGATTGATGGACGGCATCGAAGATTGATGCCCTTGCGGGAATGCAGATAATCCATCAGAACTATGGAATCAATGTGATAACTGCAAGAAATGGTACCACTCTTCCTGTGCTGTCCTTACCGATAATGATGTGGGGCTCGAAAACACCTACTGGAGTTGTCAAATAGCAGCAGTAATAGAACACAAGATGAATTTTCCACATCAACCTCCAGACGAATACAATGCCCCCATTGTGACCAGACATTGGAGAAAGAAAGAGGCCGTAAAATCCATGTCGGTAAGAAACATTTCAAGTTATCTCAATCAGACATTGTATCCACCAATGACTCGATACAACAAGGTGAAAAAACTGTTGCAAGATATGGCCAGACAGAAAACCGAGAAAAAAATAAAGTCAAAATATTGAAGCGCGTTCCAAAAGGAGCAAGATTTGCAGTTACAAAGTTGACAATATTAGATAAATGTGTCAACAAAAATGATCTTCCTTCATGGATATATCACTGCTGACTTTTACCTACATATGTTTATGCGTGCCACAAAATATCCCTGCCAACTTTGGTCAAATCCAATATACGAAACGGAAGAGGAATTTTAGTACTATTCAGCTAGCGCCAACCAATTTATCTCGGCATGTAGAATCCAAAGTTGCAGAAAGCGACATCCTTGGATCAGCAAAACTACTATTATCAAATGACTCTCTGGCTCCAGAAAATCACGAGATTTAAAATTAACTATTATCCAAGCATCCATATTCCAGTAATATTATTGCAAATCCAAACGCATTTCAGAATGAAACTCTATAGTCGTAATTCTGTACAGTGACTCATCGCTCTTACTGTCCATAAAATCAGTTGCAGAAGCGAACTTCATGAGCGCATAATTTTTGAAGGGTTCTTAATAGTCATAAATAAAAAATAAATAGAAAATGTTCTTGTACGCTCTAGCGTTTAAATTTGAGAGAACAGAAATACGAAATTATTATGGTAGGTATCATTATGTATATACAGGGTGTTATCAAAAATAATATACATTTTTAAGGATGAACTATAATAAGGTGTATAGTAGATCATAATAACGTTTTATGCAACGATCATGTAATTATGGTAATTAATACACGAGCGAGCCTCTTGTACCATACGAAGCAAAACATTTTTCACAATCTGTTGTTTTACATCTTTTAGTTACTTCCAAACGATACAATTTTTTTAGCTGTAAATCCTGGGATGTTATTCATAAGGAGACAATAACAAAACCGAATGTATAATTAATATCAATGATAATTTTAAAAGCGAAGATTACTTACCGCTAATTATTGTCTGTAAAATCACTCAAAAAATTAACTGGCGTCACTGTCACTCTCCGATGACTCCTCAAAAAACGAATTAACACTTTCTTTTTGTAGTTCTATAATAAATGGTTCAGTCACCACTTCAGCACGTATGTCTAAAACCCAAAACCTCATTTCTTCTTTATATACGTGCTGAATACATTTATGCCAAGTATCAGCAGTAACAGCCTCCAAAGCATCGTCAAACAGTTTTTTAACGTCAACCATTTTAAATGTTTGGTATTTTCGTGCAACATAGATTTTCACTTCGGCCGAAATAAGCTATAGATTAAAAAGCAGCACGCATGGTCATAAATAGTTACCCAAATGGTTCGAACTCAGGAATTGACGGTATGCGACCTCAACATTTAAAAGATATGATTGCTCAAGGGAATGGAGAAGCTTCAGTGTGGCTATTAACTTCTTTGGCTAATTTTTGCAGCTTTGTTTACGCTGGAAAACTAAATGAAGATATAACCCCTATATTTTATGGAGCCAACCTATGCGCTTTAAATAAAAAGTATAGCGGAATCCCCTCCATCGCTGTAGGCCATACACTTCGTCGATTAGTAGCTAAACTTGCGTGTTTCTCTGTTCGAGAACCAATTGGAAACTACCACCGACCAAAGCAGCTCGGTTATGCAACCAAAGGAGGATGTGAAGCAATCGTTCGTGCCGCAAGAACGTATTTGACAAATAACAAAACATCAGGGAAAGTAGTGTTGAAGATCGACTTCGCCAACACGTTTAGCTCTGTGGACCGTGATGTAATGCTCTCAGAAATTAGGACATTGGTACCAGACTTATATGTATTCTTGTGGCGAGCTTATGCCAAAACTTCTTTACTGTTCCATGGACAGTGGACAATACCATCAGTAACCGGATGTCAACAAGGAGATTCGACTGAGCCTATGCTTTTTTGTCTCACTATCCAACCAATCTTAGAATGCCTGGTGTCTCAACTTGTCTGTTTTTATCTTGATGATGGTCATTCAGGATATTTCTTTGCTGATTGAGACACGTAAACAAATATGTCTACATATAAACCCGTCGAAATGCGAGTTGTTTCTGTGTGAAACCGCTAACAAGTCATTTATCGAATCAAAATGAATGTGCGACGTTAGTCGCAAAGAAAATAGAAGAAATGGAGCTGTTGTTTGGAAAAATAATGGTAGTGGAGAGCTTTCACATATCATACTAGCTACTACGACATTGTTTTGCAGTGCCAAAAGTAACATATCTTTTAATAACAACACCTTCATGGAAATACCGGAATTTGTTATCTCAAATAGATGAAAGAATCAAGGAGACATTGAAACACATCTGTAATTCAAAATTGAATACAGACCAATACTTTAAATCAACACTTCCTGTACGTTATAGGGGTCTAGGAATCCGAAAACGCAATGATCTGTCATTTACATCATTCATCTCTTCAATATTTAGTTTATCAAAGCCTTTGGTTATATAATTTTTAGAAGCGTTAATTGAATGAAACCAGATTACGAATGACCCCCACTGCCCCTTCTCTACGAAAGACTTGGAATAACTTTTATTTCAAGTACATCACAAGTATTAATTTACCACCTCTGAAGAAGATAAAACAATATCATTAGCACTGTTGAAGCATCCAGAATGAAATACCTGGCTTAACGTACTGCCATCGAGATGTATAGGTACCTGCTGGATAACAATTCCCTGCCGATTGGAACCGACACGGGAGACGGGATTATGTCATGATAATGAAAAGCGAGCAGATGGTATGACGCTGATTCCTTGGAAGAATGGCAAATGTTTGGCGTGGCATGGCACATGTTATAGCACTCTGGCTCCTACATATCTTTCTCACTCTTCCAAACAAGATGGACACGTAGCTAAAACGGCTGCTACGAACAAAATACAGTTCGATTATCGATCAAAATCTTTCGTTTCTTCATTTTCCCGTTGAAACAATGGGACCGTGGTGCGACGAAGCCACACATTTTGTGAACAAGCTAAAAGTACTACTGGCACAGCATAGTGGAGAACCAAGATCTCGATCCTATCTAACACAAAGGATCTGAATCGCCTTACAAAGAGGAAATGCTGTATCAATAATTTGAACGTTTTCATAATCACAACCGATTTCTGAAGTTTTTTTATATTTTAGAACATAGGAATTAATTTTATTTTTGTTAATTGTAGTTTTAAATAAATAGTGTTGATATCTTATAACGTGAAATGTGCAGCTACTGCTACAGCACAATGATTGCTTGAAAAAGTCCAGGTACGAAAACGTTTATGATTTGTTGTAATAAATACCAAAATAAGAATCATGGGGAGAACCATCCTGTATAACAAATTACTTTTTACTTTGTAACGTTTAAACTATAGAAAGCGGTCGTTCACATTGATAAAATGAAAAAACCACTTATCTAAGCGTCTGTCTGGGTGCAAGAATTAAAAAAATAATATTTTAACCGGAAATAATAATTGCGTCAAAATAAAGAAATTTTGCGGAATCCAATAAATTCAATCGAGGTAAAAAACCTATTACACAATTACGTCGAACGATAAGTTCCACCAATCAGAAGCTAACAGGTACAAAGAAAATAAAGGATTGCTGAGCAAGGAAAAATTCCGAAACTTCGAAAAAGTAACAAATGAGGAGCAGTTGGTAAAAACTCGCGGTCGGGAACGGTCAACTTTTCTTTTGGGGTTTCGCGAATAGCGGTTTTTGAGGAGTCCTGAGTTATAGTAATTTATAATTAAAGTAGTGTTTTAGCCATCAGGTATAATTATTTTTTTTCGAAAAGGGAAAGCAGATTACAAGGGAGCGTCTACTGTACGCACTCTAAAAGGGTTTCTTTTTGTTCGAAACGCGAATCGTGTCCGTCGGCGTTTTGTGAACACCCAGTCCGGGAATTGGTAAGTCTGATTTCAAATTATACTAACAGTGTATTATGATTTTTTTTCTGTAGTTTGGTCAGGTTATAAACATTGCCAGCCCGCTTTTTATGATATTATGCTTATATAATTTAATTGGTGTATGGTAGTTCATATCGCACACGAATATTTAATGGTGATATCTCACCGTATGAATTAGGAATAGGGAGCACATTTGAGGTTGAATATTAAATTGTTAATATCAAAATTCATATTTAGGGTACGCGAAAATATTAGGTTCTGACGATTATTTTTTTTAAAAAATAACAAATTTATTTTATTCTGCGAGTCATTCGCGTTGACTTAAAAGGGATATCTCAAGTTTTCTCTCGATCCTATCACTGGTTTTATTCAATTGTAGACACGGGATTCTATATACGAGTATTCCCGACGTTTTGTAAATTTGGTGTAATTATTTTTATTTTCCTTATATTTTTTTATTAAACTCGTTTAAGAAATCGTTATCGGTTAATTTATTTACTCAACCAGGAGAGAAGGAATACCTAACCCATACACATAAGATCTACACCTAAAATTTTCCCTCAACACACCCCTCTAACTGACGTAACCCCATAATACAAGACCTCTCATTACCAACGACAATTGGTAGCAGCGGAGGCCGAAGCCAGCTCTTTCGGACATTTCTTACAGGAGCCGCCGACTCCTGTTTCCCACGGAAACGTGGGTGGTGACAGCCAGCTACGCTGCCTTCTCGGTCCATTCGGGACATTTTTGGACAGCAGAGTTTTTTTTTGGTTATTACAAGTGGTGATAGAATTTTCTTTATTTATGTAGGATCATAGTGGAATCTATTGATTGATTATTACAGTGGTGACAGCGATTCCTAGGTTATTACAGTGAAAATATCATAGGTGTGACTACTGGTATTACATTGTTCACGAAATGGATGGATATGAAGAAATGCAAAACTATTATAGAGCATGTAATTTTGGCTCATTATGCGCAAAAATATGAAACTGCGGAGTTAAAAAGTCCCATTATAGTGAAGAAAACATAGCCACTTTCCCAAAGGTTATCGCATTTCTTAAAAGAGAGAATGTTGGTTATAAAGCAAAGAAATTAGAGATCTTCAGCAGCGAGCAGATCAACAAATTTATTAGTGAAGCATATCATGAAACTTATCTAACACTAAAGGAAATTTTAACAAAATATTACGGTTGTAGGATATAAAAGTGTCAACTTAATTTGATTTATTCTCAGGTAGCAACAATTATTGGGTTAGCCCGTGCGAGTAGTTGAAGAACTAACTAATAAACAACAAGGAAGACACATATTGCTTGTGAAAATACCAGATTCCAAAACACATAATTGAACTTTTGTTGAAATTGAGGAAGAAAACTTGTTGTATAGGCTGTTGTATAAGCCATCCCATACTCCACATAACAGATTATTCGTGAATTATAAAAAAGGAAAATGTTCGATTGGTATCCACAGTTTTGGGAATCTCGGATTAAGAATCGCAGAATTTTTAAACTTATCCTATCCTAAAAATTACACAGGCCCTAGCATTCGTTGAACTTCAGCGACGTTATTTGTTTATAATGATGGAAAGGAAAGGTTCTTGTTCTAACTTCAACAAAGGGTATTTAAATATACCAAACATTTCAAAAAAATTGAATTCCTCCAATATTAGCAATTGCTCGAATTTTAATATAAATATTAATAGGAATTAGAATGTTTCTGTTAGTACCTATCTTCTGTTCGAATTTCAATATTTAATACAAATATTAATTAAAATCTTCGAAATTTTGTTCTACAAAGAAACATAATAAAGAAATATGTCTCATTGATTTGTTGTTCTACACGGTTGCCGAAAAAAATTTGTTTACTCATCCAAAAAAACAATATTTTCCGGACTTGTTTGGTAAATTACTATTTTTAATTTTTACACCCCTATGAAGTTTCTCTTTTTTAAATCTCAAGGTACGCATCAGCGGATGAACCTTAAAAAATTCGCATCTGGATCCGAATCTGCATGTCAAAAAAGCTACATCGTAACATCATTAGTATGAATATGAACATGTCCAATGAATGACAGAGGATCGATTATCCAAACAAATTTTGATTTGGACACCATAAGATCGGAAAAAATGAGGAAGACCAGCATTAAACATTGATAAAGTTATTAAGGAAAGATATATCTTGAAAATGAGTATGATCTTTTTAAACTTTCCAAACAATCAGATTCAGAAAAATATGTAGATAAAAAACTATTCTGTTTAATGAAATTGACTGTCTCGACCCTTACTTCGTGGAAAATGCTGATATTAGTGTTTTTAAATGAGACTCAAGGTCTCTAGTTAATTCCACAATATAATACAAGTTATTGAAAATTCTAAAAAATTGACAATTGTTTCGATAAATCAATATCATTCTGACGATGATATTGATTTATCGAAACAATTGTCAATTTTTTAGAATTTTCAATAACTTGTATTATATTGCGGAATTAACTAGAGACCTTGAGTTTCATTTAAAAACACTATTCTGTTTAAATTTTGATGGGAAATAAATAAGCTGAATATAAGTTACATTTTTGTTCAAAGTTTACAAAATTTAAAAAGAATAACGCCTATTGTTAAAAACAGAAAAAGCCATACGACATATTAATAATTTTATCTTACAAAAAGCGTTTGTTTAACTCAATCTTAAAACGACTCGCTACCGTTTGTTCGCTAGCTATATCAACCATTCTTCCCTGACTGTGCATAGTTATATAGAAACACATAACCTTTCATTATATTATTTTTCATTTTATGCGATATAAGTTCAATTAGCTTGAAGATAGGTCCACTTTATAAAATTAACTCCTTGAATACGAATGCATTGTAAACTTTACAGACTTTTCAACGCTCTATTGAATTGCTAAGATGTTAGGAATTTTAATTTATTCATTATTTAAGATACAATAGTGGATGTTTAGATGTGTTTAAATGTATAATTAGGATATAGACCGGTGTTGAATACCAGTTTTCATGATTCTAAAGATAGTAGACAAATTGAATATAAGTATATTACTAAACGCTCCGTTCAACATAAATGGATGTTTATAAATGTTAAGAGAGTTTTTAAAATCGTCAAAATTATTGATATATCAGTATCAGAAGAAACTACACTAGCTACATTTGCAGATGACACCTGTGTACTGGCAGTTGGCAAAACGGAACAAGACGCTAATGGAAAACTCCAATAAGCATTAAATCACGTCAATGCATGGATGAAAAGCTGACGCAATAGACTTCATGAAACTAAATCAATGCATGTACATTTTACGCTGTTCAAAATCCGATGACTATTAACAATCATATTATTATCTTATCTTAAAAAATGGTTTCATATGAATAGGCTGGAAAAAATGCAG
This sequence comes from Galeruca laticollis, assembly GCA_963921935.1. Taxonomy (NCBI): domain Eukaryota; kingdom Metazoa; phylum Arthropoda; class Insecta; order Coleoptera; family Chrysomelidae; genus Galeruca; species Galeruca laticollis. Next base: position 28,797,746 of record OY998181.1, read on the forward strand.
CACTGCTGATTACCTTAACTGTATTCAATGTTTTAATTGTTCATCGTTAGGACATTACCAAAAATACTGTAAATATACAAACGCTTGTAGATGATCTTCGGGCAACCATGATCGAAAAAATTATAATATAAATAAATTTAGTTGTGTTAATTGTGCCAATTTTAATAAAACAAATAAGATTAAGTTGGATGTCAAACATCAGGCGCGTGACGAGAAATGTCCATTATACCAAATCTAACTATTGGTAATTTCTCTAAACGAATAATTAATAATATTAAATTTGGGCTTCTAAATACACTTTCTCTTTTAGCTAATTTTGATGCTTTTCTCAATATTACAGTAACAGACAATTTTGATATTTTTGCTGTTGCAGAGACACGGTTAAATGAATCTATTCCAACTGTACATGTATGTATTCCTAGCTATAGAATCGTTGGTGGAATATGTCGGGTCTTCTTTCCGGTCAGAATCGGTTAAAATGTATATAGAATATCTGTGGATAAAACTTACCACAAACGAGCAAATATTTTTGTCATAGGCATATAGTACAGACCTCCGGATCAGAGTTTGAGAAAGTGCATTGCAACCTTGATAACCTATTACCCTCCAGTGTAACTAGTTATGACAATGTTATAGTTGTTGGTGACGTAAATGTTGATTTACAAAAAACAGATAAATCTGCTATTTCCATGCAAAGCTATGGTCTTACAAACATAGTAAAATAACCTACACGAGTCTCCCCAGAATCATCTACCCTCTTAGATCCAATTTTCACAAATATTTGTTTAAATTTCTCTGACTGCATAACATGCGGTGCAAAACCTTATATCTGATCACAAGTTAGTCAAAACGGTTATGGAAGTTGTCCCTTTTGCAAAACATCATAAATTGATTTTTTTAAAAGATTTCTTCCATTTTGACAGGGATGAATTCTCAACAGATTTGGCTACTGTGGATTTGGATGAAATCTTTTTTGTACGTAATATAAATAAAAAAGTCGAAATATTTACTAATGCTACCATACAAACTTTTGACAAGCACTCCCCTGTTCCCATAACCAAACCCCATTGTTGAATTTTCCGTTGAAACAAATTCTCAAACAAAAAAGCCTTTTCAGCTTAAAACGCAAACAAATCACGGGTGAACCTAAACCATTGTAAAGCCATGGCATCTATAAGACGAAAAAAACACGCATATTTGACTTTACTTTAGCAATAAAAAAACTCTAAAAATCTCTGGGCCGAAATGAAAAATATGAGAGTTGGTATAGGTAACATGGGTAACAATTCCCTTCCAGAAAACAGCACCGTTGCAGTCAACGGTTATTTTATGTCTGTTTTCGACAACAGTTTGATTTCTGAAGATATTCTTCATTACTATGACAATAATAAATTTAATGAAGAGAATACATTTAATTCAAAACTGATTGAAGGTAAAGAAATTGTTGATACTGTTAAATACATTTCTTTAAATGCTAAGGGAATTGATGGAATAAATCTTAATATGATAAAAATCTGTTATTTCGTTACATTTAACACACATTATTAACCCCTTACTGCATAATGGGACATATATGGCACAAATTAAATTTCAATATAAAAGTAGCGCTCTCTATTAGGCAAAGGTATAATATTTAAAAAACTCATTTCGAATAACTTTTAGAAGATGTGTTCTTTACCTGTCAATTTGTTTAGTTGTCTGCGTGACTAAGCTTGCGCACTCCGTTCATATAAACTGAAACTTTGAATTTGTTTTGTGACATTGCTGAAGAAATAAGAAGTGACGAATTTTTTATATAATAAATTTGAGGAATAACTTATCGTAAATATTTTGAAGGCAAGATTTAGTTTTTTGGAACTACATTATAAAATTATTACGTGACATATATGACACATTATGCATCTGGAGGTACATAGTATTTGTTTTATAGGTATGGATCTCGCACGATTTTACGGACGAACTTATATAAATATACCTGATTCAAATATTAGTGACGATGACAATCTTTCCGAAACGACATGGAAAACGATGAAGTTTTGCTTGTAGAAGAAACCGATTCAGAATAAGAAGATGATGCATATGAAGATATAGGCATAATATCAGAAACTGATAGTGAGGACGATTTGCCACTCTTAGAACGTTGGAGAAAAAAATATAAATCAAAAAAGGTAAATAACAAGAAACCTCCAATAGATTGGACATCTTCACATCTTTCGGTACCACCTGAGAATTTAGAATATTTGGATTCTAAAAATATGTCTCCTGATGCATATGAAGATATAGGCATAATATCAGAAACTGATAGTGAGGACGATTTGCCACTCTTAGAACGTTGGAGAAAAAAATATAAATCAAAAAAGGTAAATAACAAGAAACCTCCAATAGATTGGACATCTTCACATCTTTCGGTACCACCTGAGAATTTAGAATTTTTGGATTCTAAAAATATGTCTCCTGAATTAGAAAATCTGGTTTCACCTTCTCAATATTTCAAATTCTTTTTTACTGAGGAGCTATGCCAGCAAATTGTGTTTCAGTACAATTTGTATTGTACGCAAAATAAACCTGATAAGCCCTTCCATTATCAGAAGAAGAGTTTGAACAATTCCTTGGAATAATTATGTATATGTCTATTGTTCATTTACCTTCTACAAGAAATTACTGGAGTTATCATTTGGGTCAGCCTATCATATATAACTTAATGACTTGTAATCGTTGGGATAAGATAAAAAGTATCATCCATTTTTCTGATAATCTTAGTTATATAACTGCGGGACAAACAGGTCATGACAAGCTATTCAAAATCCGCCCGCTATTAGATTATCTGAAAGAACGCATGAATCTTCTTCCGAAAGAAGAATATCTCGCGGTAGATGAACAAATTATACCAACCAAAGCCAGAACATCCTTGAAGCAGTACAATCCGAAAAAAACCCACAAATGGGGGTATAAAAATTTTGTTTTGAGTGGGGTATCTCTTAGAGTAATAATAAACATAGAGAGGGCTATTCATTCATAAACACGTTTATTTGCGCGGCCAACAATTCTAAACGCCAGTAGTGAAATAATGAATGAATTACAAAAAGTGGGGATGGTATTGTAGCTACATGGCCTTGGTAATGTCGGCTGTTTTTCTGACAAACTTGGCACCGACGAACCATGATAATCCAAAAACATTAAATTAATTACCTTAAAAGTTCATTTTGTCACAAAAAGTTTTGAAAAACTCATCAAAACGATAGAACTAAATGTTTACTCTCTAGTCGTAATGGCGCTCGTATAAACAAACCACTTTTGACATTATTTACTACAATACTACGACCAATTCGAAATGATCGTCGGTCACAGTCTGGCGATATTTGCATCTCTCTTTATATGGTAATTAAACAAGGACAAAACTACTAAATAGATTACTATTGACACATTAAACAGATACTGAAATTTTGAGCAATGTTGCCACTTTTAGTTATAACCATAGGATACAACAAATACTTGTTTAAAATTTATATAAGAATATGCGTTTATTAAATAAAATTCAAGTATTATTAATTAATTTTAAAAGTAGCGACTGAAATGCATAAATTAGTATGAATTTTTATTATTTGCATAACTTTTTAACACATTTTCAATTAAACTTCTAATTTCATTTTTCCTGCAACTAAAGAGACTTTGTAAATATGGCAAAGCAGTGGAAGTGTCCCGCAAGTGAGCTTAGAATGTGACTCAATGTTTGGGGCAAGAAAAGATCAAAACAAACATGTATTTTATTTGTTAATCTGAGGGGTATCTGGATTGTCATAAATTTACGATATATTTGCTGGGGCTCAAAGTAATCTGAAAATGCACCTGATCTAGGTACTAGTTCAAATGTTGCCGTAAGAATGACTCAAACGGTCCCTCGTAACAAAAATTATAAGGTATTTTTTGACAACTCAATTCCACTTCAAATTTATCTCACAAAGCAACGAGTATGGCCACTGGGTACAGTTCGATCAAATAGAGTTCCAAATATAAAGATACCAAAGGAGAAAGATATGAGGAAATTGTTGTTGTTGAAGTTCAACGTTTTTCCAAAAAATAAAGAAGACATGTAACAATAAACTGTCCCAAGCAGTAAAGATATACACTGTGTCCGTAAAGTATGGAACAAATTCATTGTTAGCTAAACAGACCATTTTATGAAATAATCCTGAAACACGTCGATTTTTGATTTTAATTTACCGTATTTTAAAATAATAATCTAATATACAGGGTGAATTACTTTCGAGTAATGACGTCACCGTCATTTTTTTTAAATGGAACACCCCCATTTTGTCTCAATTTTCGGATTACTCTAGCTGAGCAGATTCCAAAAATGTATCACATGTTGATTCCAATTGGTACAGGGTGGACAAAAATACAATAGTTTTGTGTGTGCTCATAAAGTAACGCCTAACATTCTTTATTAGTTAAATTAACAATATTATCAAAAATACTTATTATCTAGTGTCTATTGGTTTAATTATAACACCCTGTAGTTTGTTACATTTTTAGATTAATAAAAATGAGCTGTTTCCAAACATGTTTGGTACTTGTGGTCTAGCAAACAGAATATGAAATAAATTATTTCTTATCAATTTTAAAAAAAACATAGTCGTCTAGTTTTTTGTGAAATGTCATTATTTGTTTACTAATTTATTGATGTTCAGTGACAGTCTAGTACTACAATATTTTTGGTATTCGTGAATGTTTTAATTATTGCTTAGATTTAATTTGAATTAGAAATGGAGTTAAGGTAAAACAAAAAATTGAAATACTTGGGATGATTGGGTATGGAGACAGATCGCGAACTCAGATGGAAGTGTGTAATTTGTTTAATAATAAATATCCAGAAAGACCTATAACGCGTTCAACAGTCAGTAAGATTGAAAAGAAATTTCGAGAAACTGGTACGGTTGAAAATGTACGCAAATCAGGTCGTCCCTCTGCAAATGCTGATGATGTTTTACTTAGTTTTGAAGAAGACGCGCACACTTCTGTGCGTAAAGTTAGTCGCGATATCGGTGTTAGCAAAACAACGGTACACAAATTATTAAAGCTTGAAAAATGGCATCCTTATAAAATCAAACTTGTGCATGAATTAAACGAAGATGATCCCGATAGAAGAATCCAATTTTGCGAAATAATGATGGATAAATGTCACCGAGACCCTCTCTTGATACAAAACATTATTTTTTCTGATGAGGCCACTTTCACGTTAAATGGCGAGGTTAACCGTCAGAATTGTAGATACTGGGCCAAAGAAAACCCCCACTGGATGCGTGAGCATCATACACAATACCCGCAAAAGGTAAATGTATGGGCTGGAATTGTAAGAAATCGAATCATCGGACCCTACTTTATCGAAGGTAATTTAAATGGGGCAACGTACCTTGAGTTTTTAAGGGAGTATCTCGTACCTACTTTACGTAATTTGTTTCCCAGCAGACGTAATCCTGAATGTTGTGATGAAAGTTTATGGTTCCAACAGGATGGTGCACCTCCACATTATGCTGTAGATGTTAGAAGGTATCTAGATGAAATTTTTCCGAACAGGTGGATTGGTAGACGTGGACCTATTGAATGGCCAGCGAGGTCACCAGATTTCAATCCTTTGGATTATTTTATGTGGGGCCATCTGAAGAATGTTGTGTATCAAACGAAACCAGCAAATATTCAAGAATTAAAAAATAGAATGCGAATAACAATAAACAATATTTCTCAAGACACAATAAACAAGCTTCAACAAGAATTTGTACACCGTTTGGGTTACTGTCAAATACAGCAAGGGCTGCAGTTCGAACATTTATAAAGTCATGTATTTCATCATATTCTGTCCGCTAGACAATAAGTATTTTTGATAATATTGTTAATTTAACTAGTAAAGAATGTTAGGCGTTACTTTATGAGCACACACAAAACTATCGTATTTTTGTCCACCCTGTACCAATTGGAATCAACATGTGATACATTTTTGGAATCAGCTCAGCTAGAGTAATCCGAAAATTGAGAGAAAATGGGGGTGTTCCATTTAAAAAAAATGACGGTGACGTCATTACTCGAAAGTAATTCACCCTGTATATTAGATTATTATTTCACAATACGGTAAATTAAAATCAAAAATCGACGTGTTTGAGGATTATTTCTTAAAATGGTCTGTTTAGCTAAAAATGAATTTGTTCCATACTTTACGGACACAGTGTATAATATTTACATGGGGGGTGTAGATCTACTGGATTCCATGCTTGGTTATTACAGGATACAGATAAGATCTAAAAATGGTATCTTAGATGTTTCTTCCATCTAGTAGACTTGAGTTATGTCAATGCCTGGATTTTGTGGAAACAAAAAAGCGAAAACTTTTATTTGCCATTAGCGGACTTTAAAATGGCAGTGATTGAAGATTTGTGCCAAGTTAATAAAGAAATACTTCGATCACGTGGTCGACCTTCGAAACGTTTGGAAAATATTCTGCAAGAACATAAAAGAAGACGAGGTCCTGTATCTATCATTCCCTCTGGCGACGTTCGTTTAGACAGAATGGATCATTTTCCCATTTGGACCGAAGCAAGACAAATGTGCAAGTTTCATAATTGTACTCTTAAAACATTTATTTTTTATAGAAAATGTCAGTTGCACTTATGTATTAACAAAGATAGAAATTGTTTTCTGGTAGCTCTTACTTCGTAAAAGTATGTATTTTTATTGCATAATGTGCCATATTAGGCACATGTTTTTTCTAAATAAAATATTTTTTTTTACATTATATTTTTTTACTATTTTTCCTTTGTTTTACACCGAAAAAAGAATCAAATAAAAAAATGTAAAAATAAAATAAAAAATCATGCAATAAGGGGTTAACTCTTACGTTGAAGTAGGATTTTTCCGAATTATGAAAGCAAGCGTTTGTTCTTCCTTTAACTAAAAATTCGAATTCAGAAGATTTGCGTGATCTTAGACCTATAAGACTCCTGTACAGTTTCTCAAAGGTCCTAAAAAGGGTTGCGCAGCTACAAATATATGAATGTGTTGAACTTTGTCAGATTTTACAAGAAAACCAGCCTGGTTTTCGATAGTCTTACAGCACAACTACTGCCTTACTAAATCTAACAGACAACATGATTCGAGCTCTTGACAAAAAATTGGGGGTCGCTGTAGTTTGTATATACTACTCTAAGGCATTTGATACAATCAATCACTACCTTCTTATTTCTGAAGTTTTTGGGATTTGATTGAAAGTCGGTGAAATGTTATCTCAAAAAAGGAAGCTAGTTTGTCTCAATTAATAATATCAAATCTTCTGCTATAATCATTCAGTCTGCGGTACCTCAGGGAACGGTTCTTTGGCCATTATTGATTTATACTGTGAAGACACTCAAATCATCATTTTTATCGACACGAACAATGCTGAAGAAGCTGCTGCAAGCTTAAACTCTGATCTAAGCAAAATTTGTGAGTTCTCATCTTATCAGAATCTCAACATAATCCTCACTAAATCCAGTCTTATATTATTTTGTTCCAGCAATCGAAGAGATTATATAAAATCAAACTTCAATAGGTATTCATATCGGTAAGCACACTATCGATATCTCTAGCTGCTTAAAGAACTTAGGTCTCATGCTACATGGAAAATTACGGTTTACTTATCACGTAAAAAATGCAACAATAAAACCTATTTGCGATTGAGAGGACTGTATGCACACACATTTATTCTAAATTTTAAGTTGAGAAAAATAATTTGTGAGTCATTAGTTTTGTCTGTATTAAATTATTACAACATTATAACCTATTCTTGTCTAAGACAGCCACCAAAAAAATAGATTGCAAATTATTCAGAATAACTGTGTGCTATTCATATATGAACTTAGACGATTTGACCATTTCTCCAATAAATACCCTGAACTGGTATCAGACGAGGCAAGACATTTTGCAAGGCCGGCTTCACAACCACGAGAACGCCTAAGCAATCCAGCTGCTGGACCAACTTGTAATAGTGAGTGACTCAAAAGGATTAAACCTTTTGAGCTACTGTACTGGTTAAAAGCAGAGCACAACAGTACGTGCTGGGAAGTGTAACCTAGAAAGAACAAAACTGAGGAAACACCAGTGGGTCAAACACTGTTCAATATTATAGTTTTAAGATTTTAATAGAAAAGTATTGCTCGTTAATCTTGTTGTAATTAATTTCCAATCAAACCCCATACGCCAAAGCTTCAGATCTTATTTGTGTGTGTGTGTGTCTGTGTGTGTGTGTGTGTGTGAGAGTGAGAGAGATTAAACTAAAAATAAGACCTGTATACTTTTACATACTAACTTAACGGAAGACAAGTTTTTAGATTCGTAGTTGTACGTGCAGTTATAGACAAAGAAATCGTTTTAACTACATTTCAGATGCGGTTGTCATTGAAGTAATTGCTTCTTTTTGGTTCCTTAAGTCATCTTGTCATTTTATAACGATGTAAATTAAGTTTGTCCGTCAATGTAGCCAGTTAGAAGGTGACACGCGCTATGAAACATAATATGAATATCCGTTCTTACAAAATATAGATACTTTATACAAATTACTAGCAGCTGGTACAAGGTAACATTATATCGATATGTAAATTATAAGATGCATTACAATTTTTATGTATTTAACGAATATGCTTTGTAATGAGTTCCGTTCAAGGTAGGTTAATCAGTTAGTGAAATAAATTTATAAAAATTGCGTAAAAGCTTTCAATATATTTACAAAACAATGATGCTTTCTAAATTTATTGCATAACATGATGATTTCAATCATTTACATGTACAAATGAATGAATTAATAGTTATTTATTGTATAATTGTTTTAAATAGCTTTTTATTCACCCGAGAATGCCGATCGAGCGTTTAATTCTCTTAAGTGGATAAAATACATCTAAAACACGCATGAAATACAACGTTTTATGCACAATTATTTTGAATCAACATCGTCGAAATTTCAATTAATGATGTCATCCATAGATAAATACTTTTAATACGGGGAAAAATGGAATCTCCTGTACTAAGTCCGAAGCCACAAAGTTTTGTCGAGTGCTGCGCCATCTATTGTGGTGGAAGGTTACTATTCACCAACAGGGAAAAATAAAGGAAGAGACCTGCATGATTAGTCACAATTTACTAGCTACTACTAGATGGCAAGCCAAGCAAATACTGAAGGTTTTTTAAATTATGCCTATATTGTTTTTTCTTAAATAAACAAATAAAAACAGTCACACAAAGTTTAAACACTTTTTGAAACAACCTGTTATTTTATTTTGGCTTAAAAGTAGGATAGGTTGTTTCAAAAAGCTGTTTAAAGCTTTTATCCGTTTTTATTAACCAGGATAGTTTATTAAAAGACGAATGTTGATTAATAGTTTCAAAAATTTAATATATAAGTTTGTTTATAAAATAGTACAGGTGATCTTCTTTATTTTCTTCTCAAACTTAAGATAAGAATAATTTATTGATAATAGCATGTGCTAACAAATATTACACATATGATACAATATAATGGATACACATTTTTCAAAAATTTCAGATTTTTTAAAGGTTTCAGCAGCATACCTTTTTAACAGCAACTGACGACTTCTTCTAAAGTGGGTAGCTCTTTTTTTAAATTGAGTGGCTATTTGATAGAGACGTCTGGCTTTTGGTGATAGGTCTTTAACCGTAGAGACATTCACCTCAGCAAGTAAATCAGATCTTTCTAAATTAATAAATAATATCATTAGCAATAAAAAATAATATGAATATGCAATATACATTGCATTTAGATAACATTTTTGTTGAAATGTTAAATTTTAAACCCTATTTTAGACCTTATTCTAATAGGAGTATACAGTCAAAACTTGATATAACTAAATAATATGAAATTATAAATGCATTTCTAAGTACCTAATAATTTTTCATGTTTTTTAATAAATCAAAATATTGACCTAATAACTACTATTTCTGTGGAAATTTTTCTTTGTTAAACACTTATATATTAATAAATCAATTAATTATGCATTCACTTCTTTTTGGAGTAACTGTGACAGAAGTAGAATCTTGAACAGCATGTGTTGATAATTTCAGCTCGGGCTCAACTGAATAACTACAACTAGCCTCATTAATAGCACAGGATTCTTGTGCTTTTTTAGCTCTCAGTTTTACAAACTGAGCATTTAAAGCTTCCTGTAACTTTAAAGTCCTAGGACTCTCAGTTACAGATACAGTGCCAATTTGTGGTACAGCTAAAGAGGTTGATGGTTCAGCTTCAATTATTGAGGAAGGAACATCATCAGATACTGCTTCTAAAGATTCTAGAAAATAAAAACAATTATTGAATAAATGTATCCTAGTTAGTTGTTAGTTTTTTTTTCTTTAATTATTATAGATTTACCTGGTAAATTGACTGATGGAAAAACTCCTCTTTTCAGAACTTTATTTGGACCTAAATCTTTAGGTAAAAAGTGTAAGGCACACACTCTACAATTGTAAATATTTTCAGATGTCATTTTCTCCTTAAACCATCTGTTTCCACATAAATTACTCTTAAAATTGACATCCAAACAGCTTGGTTTGGATAAATTCACAGATGACGGTATTACAGCAATCAGTAAAATAAAGTTCGTTAGTAACCTTCCAAGCGAATAGATGGCGTTAAAAATGCAGTTTAGCAGTGGCTATAAAAGATCGCCGGGCATGATGTCATCAAATAATTATTTGACATTTGACTCTGACAGCGGCTGTCAAAAATCATTGAAATTTCGCATTATCTAAAAGTTGTAATTAACCATAACTAGGTTGGTGTCTATAATTTATGTGAAAAAGAAAAAAATAACAGGCAAGGATCAGGTGGAAAATGTTGTTGAGGTTCCAACTGACAGGAAAAAAATATTTAAACATGAAAATACTCGAAGTGGTAAAATATGGATGAAGATTAGGGGTTGAAAACGGTTTTCTGTAATTTGCGGAATATGTTCAATACAAAAGTTGTAGATAATGAAAATATCTAAAACTTTTGCATTTAATACTTTTTGACATAACCTCAAATAAATCGTGAAAATGGCGGTAGAGGTCAGTAGAGAAAAAGGTGGTAATATAGAACCCTGCTGATAATATGGGACCCCGCTATAAATAAGGATTTAGTAGCGCTATCTAGTATTTATTCGCCAAAACGTAATAATTACGTTCCGAAAAGGGCACAGGAACACTTCTGCGCCGCCCAGTAATTAACCGTGGTCTATTAATTGGAGATTATGTTTTGGCGTCAAAACCAAATGTTATAGTAGTAGTAGTATAGTAGTGTAGTCGTAGCACGTATATCGAGTCTCGATAATACATCGATTTGTCATATTTAAAAACGAGCCAAAATTGTAGAAAGTTTAAATAGTCACATTTTGTGCTGCACACAATGTCCTGAGTAAAAATCAGTGGGGAACTCTTAACAGTTTCACAATAAACAGATATAAAGAATCTGAATTTAAAAAAACTGGTTTTATATCAGGTACCTATTTACATTTAAAGTAAGTAAATACTCCACTCTGAACGATGAGCGTATGTGCTCACTGCAAAGCTGAAATCTCCACAGACATGGAAATTGGAGGCATGCGAAAACCTCGAGGGAGAAATCGACATATAAGATCCGATCCGAGAATAGGAACATGGAATGTTCGAACGCTTAACCATGCGGGAAGGTTGAACAACTTACTGTTGGAAATGCAGAGAATAGATATACAAAAACTGGGAGTATGCGAAACTAGATGGCCGGACACAACCAATTTCGACTCAGGAGGTTATCCAATTTACACATCCGGAACAAGAAATGCATCTCACAGAAATGGAGTGAACATAATACGAAATCTCTAAAATTATGGGAGACTGGAATGCAAAAGTGGGCAGAGAAATAACAGAAGATGTCCCTGGACAGTACGGCCTAAAAGTACATAACGACAGAGGAAAATGACTTATGCAGTTCTGTCAGGAAGAAGAATTCGTAATTACAAATATCTAGTACAGTCTTCCATATAGGAGGCTGTAAAAGGCAAAAGGAAAACACGGGATAAACAAGCAATGGCCGAAGCTGTGGAAATGGTGCGTTCGAAGAAAATGGGCCTGAAAAAGGCAAGTATATTTATAGTATCAAACTGAAGCCGTGACGGCTGAAAGTACTATAGATCAATCCAATCATCCTAGAACAAGTCGGCCTCCAACAACGCGCCTATTCCCTTTCAATATCACTCAAACTGATCTGACAGAAGCAGCTCAGCGCAATCCTCGAAAACCTCAAGTAACTCCTTTGTTTCTCTGCGGTTATTTGGCCGGTTCCAACGTCAAAGAGAAAAATCTCGAATATAGGACGAAAGGCTACTTCAACTACAGTAATTACAAGATTTGGAGAATTCGCTGTCGTCAAAACCTAGTAGCACACAAAATATTTCGAGTCTTCAATCTCGCGGGTTCAGCACGGATACTGGACAGACTAGTGGTAAGCGTTCAATTTTTAAACAATCTTAGAAAACGCCGTCTAGCCTCAAAATTAGTCTAAGGAGAACTCAAAGAAAAAGAAAGATTTCGGAGCATGTTCTGCTCACAATAATTTTTGGAAGATAGGAAAGGAGAACAATGGATTCAATGCCTCATGTGTCAATTATGGGCACACGTTCTGGTTGTGAAAAAGCAACTGGGTCTGTGATGTTTGTCAATAAGGCTTGTTTCGATTCTTTTTTGTTAGTTTTGCATTTTATTTAAATATAATGAATAAATATCGCTAAAATTTTAAATATGTCTGGTTTTATTAGGGGGTTTCATATTAACAGCTACTTTTTACTATACAGGTAGATGATTTGTACTTTTTTATATGAATAGTTAATTATGATAAAACTATTAGCATTATTTAAATTTCAAAAATAAATAATAATTATAAATATATTAGGGATACATTAGTCATATGATGATATCGAATATAAACAAACATGGTTTCCATATTACCACCCTTTCCTCTATTTAAGTGATTTAATTTAAATGAAAATTTGTGAAATGTCTTTTGTGTCGAATAAGCATGGGTTTTTCGCAATTTAGAGGATGACTAGTTTTCGAGTTATGTACATTTTTCGAAAAAAATGCCCTTATCTTCCGCGAACAATTGTCTTAATGTTTTTTTGTATTCCGAAGGTGAAAATTGCGAAAAAATCAGGGCGGACTTACACATGGTTGTGGATTTTCTGAAAGTGTTTTAGCTAGATTTAAGGCCGGTTCTCATATACGCTGTCGCGTTAAAAAGTATTCGTACCAGTTCTCATTTGCACTAAGCCTCCCTTGAATTCCAGCGGCTTGACGCGTCCAATTGTCGGTACGCTTCTTATCACGCGTATGTAGTGCAACGCCGCTCGATCAAGTAGAAATTTGAATCCCAATGCGACAAATACGCGCGCCAAGAGCAGTGATTTTTGATATATTTTCAGTTGTCTCTGCTACTAATCCCAATAATAAAGACTTCTTGAAATTGGCGAGAGTTAAGTTGAAAGATTCAGTTGCATAGATACATAAAGGTCAAGCTAATAAAAGCGTGTATAATAGCATTTCTTCCTGAGAATCAATCATGATGCTGATACCGAGTATGTATAATAGCAGACTGATGAATGACCCTTCGTTCCAACATGATTATCCTCAAGAAGCAGTCGCGACATAAACGCACACTTAGGTGGCTCATTCTTCGATCTTGTCTTAGGTAACTGTTCATTTGATTTATTGCTTACAAAAATATAAACGAGGCAATAATTTTCACTTGGCGTTTTCTTTAGAGAAACAGATGCTATGTATTTTAAGTGATGTAATAATTTTACTTTCTTTGGAGTTATTTTTCATTCACCTGGTCTAAGACACAGCGATAAATACATTAAGATACGTTATGAGGGTTCAGGTCCCTCTTGTACCCATTTCTTACAATGTCTTCTGTCCTTTGAGATCTTCCTCATTCCCCTTTTTAACCCCAGTTCCTTTATATAATCTATTTAGTTCTTTTTTGGTCTTCCCTTTCGTTGTTGAATGGTGTTTCCTGACTCCAATATTTCTTTCATTAATTTATTTGATTTTGTTCTTACGAATTCAGTTGTTTCTTGTTTATTTTTTCTATTATTGGTTCTTCTTTTGTTACTTTTCTAATGTTTTCATTCGATAGCCTATTCTATAGGTATTTAAATTTCCTTCCATTTTCGTGTAAAGGCTGATTTTAAATCAATAAATACCAGGTTCCTCCTCTTTCTCTACTGTTCTTTATATTAAGTTCCTTTCTATGTATATGTTATCTTTCCGGTCTAAAAGCTGCCTCAGTCTTTTTTTCACAATTCATGTATAGAGTTGTGCCAAACAAATTGCTCTAAAATTTTGGCATTCAGTTCCTCCTCATTATATATAGGTACTATTAGATTATTTTTCTGTTCCTGCGGTATGTGCTGTTTCTCCCACTTGATACATTCTGGTATTCCGCCTTCTCCGCATGCTTTTTCTATTTTAATATTCTGTATAGCTTCCTTCTACTTCTTCTCTCGTTATTACTTGTTGTTCTATCTATAATTCTAGTACCTTCGTACATTCCTTTATAGGCATTGTGTGAAATTGATCTGCATACTAGTCTCTCCTTTATTGCTTTCATTTCCTTCCTTATACTTCCCTTTAATCTTGTCAAAAAAAATTATTATTTATTAATCCATGTGTTTCTGTTATCTCCTCTCCAAATTTATCTCCAACTTTGCTATTTCTCTTCTTTTATTTCTATTGCGTTTCTCTTACTAGTGCCGTCTACTTTTCTTTCACAAGCTTTCTTATTTTTTTCGGTCCACCATTTCGTTCTTTTTATATTCTTATATAGAGTATAGTATAAATTAAAAGCTGTAATTCGAGTTACATGTTTATATTAGCTATTGCAATTTTTATACTATATATAGTCATCTGTCATGCGACATAACAAATCCTCTTAATAAATGAATACATTAAAAATCGTTTATACAATTTATATTCAAACTAAAACAACCAAATATGCAATATTGTATACGAAATATCCGATTCCGGATATATTTAATTCTGGTATTTAAGTTATTTCAAATAGTCGTCAAAATGAATTCAATATTTATTTAGTTAACTTGTATAAATGTGTTATTTATCTCTAAATAAAAATATGGGTTTTTTTGATACTCATAATTCCACATTTATTTAACCTGAACATTTATAGGAATAAAACTTTAGAAAATAATTATCTATTTCTAAAACGCATTTTCGGTAATCGACTTCAATATTTGCCGTGAATTCTCTTCAAGTCTCTATCGATAGAAAACGGATGTTTCGAAGTGGCAATGCAAGTTTTGAAAATCAAAAGTCAGTTCAAGCAAGACGATGGCTGTCCGAAAGGTTTTGTTCGCTGACAATGATTGTGCACCATCGACCATTTTCATTGCCACAAATATGGTTTTTTTCATAATAGTAAATCTACGCGGGGCCTACACATGTGCCAAAATATTTGAAAAACTGTGCCTGTGTTGATCACCTGGCTACCTTTGCAAAAAATACAAGTAAATTCATAATTATACGAGAAGAAATAGCGAAAAAAGTTAGAGAAAAACAAGGTATACTGCTAAGTACAGCAAAGCAAGAAATAGATACTAGAGAACGAAAAAATTGAGCAAGTAAATATCTTTAGAAGTCTAGAGGTGGATACTGTAACATCAAAGAGGAATCAGAAAAAGAAAACGCATTCATAATGTACCGTTCACTGAGAACGAGAAGTAGGTTCAACTGGAAAAAGGAAATATCACACATAAGAGTTCAGGAAACGTTGATTCAGTTTACCATAAATTTTTTGTATACCTAAATTTGAAAATAGTGAATATTTCGTTAAAAGACGTTGATTGCATTTTTTTTCTATATAATAGATTCAAACATTTTGTGTATAGGCTATTCCCACTTTAAATTCTTTCAGAGTAAATAATTTATGTATGTATGTGGATTTATGAGGAAATAATATTACATTCAAAGAAGGAATACTACGTGACCATATTCAGTATGCAATGTTATTCAGTGTTGTTAACAATTAATATAAAAAAAACAACGCACATTATAATGATGTAGTTTGCGTTCGTCTGGAATTAATATATTCTTATTGTCATTGTTTTGGTATTTCTAAAAATAGATGAAGACAGATCATATTTATTTGTTTTTATCATTTGTGGTGTATATTATAAAACTACGAAATGCCTCAACGGTAAGTTCGTAGTTCGTCCTCGAAAAAAAATTTTTTAAATTATTTTATTCAAATAAATATATATATATATATATATATATATATATATATGTGGGACATTAAAAATGAAATATGTAAATAAAAATGATTTGCTGTTACGTGTATGTATTATGACTGTTGGAAATACCAATCATAAAAAGTTGCCGGTACGCCACTGGGCAAAAACGGATGACGGTAAAAGTTTATTAGACGCTAAATAGAATGTAAACTATTTGTATTTTATTAGCATTGTTATAATGGGTTATAATATTAGGGGTTTAATTCTATTCTTATTGTTGATAAAATTGTAAAACTTTGAAGTAAAATTCTTTTGACTAAAATATATTAAGAATGGCAAGTTTATTGTTGTATGTGTTTAAACAGTTTCGTGAAATAGTCACGTACCATTTGTATACATTTATAGTTTCAATGGTACCTTTCAATTTGCTGGATTGTGAACTTCAATTGAAAGTCTGAAATATTTTAAATACCTATAGTTTGCACATTCACCATTGTCGTCTATTGTTAATTTGTATATACCGGCTTGCAAATAACCAATCGGGGAAAAGGACTTTCTCCAATCATTAGCACCGTACATAAACAAATGAATAGTAGGTTCACTCTAAGCTCCTCCTAGCGCGATGTGTATCTCACTCGGTCTCCGATGCTACTCTTTTTCGGTATCCTGAAACTCCGAATCGATCGATATACAGTTACCGGGTGTCTTTTGTAGTTGAAGGTACGAGCGGAGTTGATAGTATACCGGGTGGACTGTCTTTTCAGTGAATTATTTGATTATTATTACGGGATATTTTTTAAAAAGAAAATGCCACGAATGTGTTGTGTGGACGGTTGTAGAAGTAGAGATTGGGCAAAGACATCCTCCTTCAGATTTCCCAAGGATGACACAAGGTAAATTTTACAATATTATTTAGCAAAGGATATTAGTAATTTTGTTATAAGAAGCAGTGTAGTAGATGTTATTGTGTTTCAAAATAAAATATTACCAATATATCTTTTCAGATGTCAACGTTGGAAACAGGCCTTAGGCTTTGTTGATTGTCACAGGTATGCCAATTTGGACGCAGAACAATGCAACAAAACATTAAGAGTGTGCGATAGACACTTTTCCCAAGAATATTATATGTGCAGTAATAGCAGAGCAAATCTGCAATATAATGCAGTTCCGTCCTTGAATTTGCAAAAAAATAGTAAGTTACCAAAATGTTTAGTACCTAAACAATACTTCTGACAATAGGATTTTGTCTTGTATATTTTTACTAGGTATTTCAAATAATTTGCAAATTTTTTAGATGGCGGTACAACTTTAAAGGAAGTCGCAGTTCAAACTGATTTTAAGACAATGCTGCACAGTGAAGGTATGTTATTATACTTATCGATGGCGTGTTTTGGATAAAATAAATATATGTAAGCTAAGTATTTTATAGCAATTTTATTTTTCAGACGATATGAAATATCAAGATGTTTATGTTCAAACAGAAGGCGAATTTTTTTCAGAAAATGTTGAAAGTGGTAACGATGTTTCTACTCTAGCTTCTGTGGTTACTAGAGGTATTTAATGTTTTTTCATAGCTAGATACATTTCTAAAAGCTACGCCATGAATGATTTAAATTTTTATTTTTACGTCTATTATGATTTCGTGGTTAATAAGATAAGTAATACCCATTTAAAAGTGGTGGCAAAAGTTTAATCCTTTATAGAACTTTTGATTTGTTTTAGATCAACATTTACGTCGCTTACGCTTACGGCCAATACTCCTCGAAAAAAAGTGTTGAGAGAGGAGATAAAGTGTTTGAAAAATCAACTGTGCCTGCTCAATGTTCAAGAAAGTTGGAAACCGGAATATCGTTTGAAGATATTTCCAAACATTTGGAAACTAACTACTCAGAAGATGCCTGCAAACTTCTAACGTCTCAGATAAGTTTATTAAATAAATCACCTAAAGGTTGTAGGTACACAGACGATTTTAAAAAGTTTGCTTTGAGCGTTTACTTTTTAGGACCTAAAGCATACAAGAAATTTTCTACTTTGTATCGGTTACCTTCCAAAAGCACGCTCAACCGGTTTACCCGCAGTTGGGCAGTAAACCCAGGCTTTAACGAATTTATTTTTCTCCTTATTGATCTTAGATCTCGACTATTAAGTGATAAAGAAAAAGATTGCATTATATGCCTTGATGAGATGTCATTGAAAACTCATTTATTTTATGATTTCAAGAATCACATTCAGCAAAAAACGAATCCGAACCAGCAACTACTGCATTAGTTATTATGGCACGGGGTGTATCAAGCAGCTGGAAACAACCGCTTGCCTACTTCTTTTATAAATCAACGGCGCCTTCAAATGAAATAAAAGACATTTTGTTCGAAACAGTTAGAAAGTTACGTGATATCGGTCTAAATGTGCTAGGTGTGGTGTCTGATCAGGGTTCTAACTTCCAAACATTAGTTAAAAGCTACCTTAAATTGAGCACGTAGATAATATCAAGCTTGTTTACTTTTTTGACGTGCCACACTTACTTAAATCTACTAGGAACAATTTTTTTTCTTACTGGTTTGAGTTACCAGAAGGAACTACCAATAAAATGTATTTGGATACATTTTACAATTATGAAAAAAAAGGAATTTAGACTCTGTGCAAAATTAACTGACGAGCATATGTTTCCAAATAATTTTCAGAAAATGAAAGTAAAATATGCTTCTCAGATTTTTAGTCATTCTGTTGCAGTTGCTCTTAATACGTACATTGATTTTAAAGTTTTGCCTGCAGATGCCGAAATAACTGCTAAATTCATTAAAACAATGAATGATGTTTTCGATTTATTAAATTCGTGCCATTTAAATAATTTCAATGCATTCATGGGTACCCAACAACTGTTTCAGCTAATGAAAGAATTTGAAACTTTACTGAAAAATGTCCGTGTGGTTAACAGTGAAGGAAAAAATTTAACAAATAAAATGAAATTTATATTTGTGTGGAGGCTTACAATAAAATCAGTTAAAGCCCTTTGGTGTATATTAAAATCAAAGGGTTACACCTTTTTACTGACAAGAAATTTAAACCAAGACTGCCTTGAAAACTTTTTTGGGCAAGTTAGAAACTGTTGTGGTAATTCAAGAAACCCTACGCCTATACAGTTTTCTAGAGCATTCAAAAAGTTGTTTACTCTGAAGTATTTAGACCATGTTGACGGCGCCAAATGCACTAATGACATTAATGAATTGTTGTTAAATATTACTCCAGACTTGACAGAAAACTGTAAAGATCTCATTTTACCGTCAATAGAACCATCAAATCCTTTGAAAGCCTTTACAACTGATTACAGGAATCTAAACAGTACCGATGGCAACGCGTTAGTTTACGTTGCTGGTTATTTATTAAAAAAATGTATGCAGCAACATTCCTGCGACTTATGTATTGCTTTTAATGGAAGAAATACCTTATGAAAAAAAACAACCATTTTTTCTCAGACAAAAGCAATACAAATTTTCCATTTGGTGGGCTCAATGTACCTATCCAGAATTTAGTTGTATATGTTACCCAGCTTGAAGATATATTTGTAGTTAACTTCAATAAATTAGCATGTAAAAATTCTATCGGAGCGACGTTAAAAGATCTTTTTAAAAATGTATCATTTACGCATCCTTGTAAAAATTTTCGTTTAAGTTATTTCTTATCTCTTTATACAAGAGTGCGTTTATATTACACAATTAAAATTGCAAATCGTGAATTAAAACTTAAAAAAGCTTATAAACCCAATACAAAATTACAAATATTACAAAATTTGTAATTATTCCTTTTTGCTTTGCTTCATAAGTTTGGTTTAGGATTACATTCTTAACTATATGTTATTATTCAATATTGTTCTTATATGCAAAACAAATTCTAAACAATGTTATAGAATCTGATATCATTCTTAACTATTTTAAATATATAATTGTTCATGCTTCCTATTTTTATATTGTAATGTATACATGAGGATTTGATTTATTCTAAGTATTTATATACGTAGAACCTTGATAACTTAAACCTCGATAACATAATAACCTCTATAAATTCATAAAATTTTGTGCTCCCTTCCCCTCTGAGTCTAAAACCTCCTTTACTTAAAATACGAACCCTCTATAATTTAAACGAATAATTTGGGCATCGCACGTCAGTAACTCAAAGTTGTAACGACGACGACCTTTGTAACTTGAATCATCTATCAATGAGTCGTCATTTGAAATGAATTAACACGTGTTTACCAAATGGCTCAGTACAGTAACTTATTTGTATCATTAGCTTGCAGCCGTCTATCTCTATAATTCCTGAACAAAGCTCATAAACGGACCTCCGTAAGTAAAAATATAAACCAATAAAAATTCCTTAACTTAAACCCTTAGTAAATAGAAACCTCAATAACTCAAATTATTTAACGTCTCCATGGGTCTTTATCTTATCGAGGTTCTACTGTATATATTTGTACATTTTTGATGAATTATTTTATTTACATAATGTAATAAAAGCTATTTTAATCGATGATTCTAGTTTATTTGTTATGAGTAATTTTATATTCCCTATTAAATACTAAAACGTACCCTGCATAACAAAACAATACCTATCGTTTTTTGAAATAGTTTTCTAACAATGTACATTTTTATTAGCCCCCGTACCAAACACTCAATTTATAAATCAACAAGCTATGACGGTAGCAATTCGCGCGACCCCTGTATACTCGAGACAGGTGCGGTTTTACGATCATTTTTCGGAAAGCCTTTAACAGCGTTACATCAAAGAGCCGACGTCGAGTGAACTTACTATTCATTTTGTTTATGTACGGTATCATTAGGTACACTGCGGTCAAATGGGCTAATGGAATTAAAGACTTTACCAGATAAGGACTTATTGAAGAGAGGGAGGGGTAGTTATGTTCAGTATTCAGATAACAAAGGGAAAGTTGTGCTTGTAAAATGGGCCGATAATAAGACAGTTTTATTGGCTAGTTCCTTCGTATCTGCTCATCCAGTTGAAAAAATTAAAAGGTTTTCTAAAGGACATAGAGCCAAAATTGACGTCAGTTGTACCCAGATCGTAAAACAGTACAATTTACATATGGGGGGAGTCGACTTAGCAGACATGCATCGCACTGCATTCAAAGCACACAGATACATGGGAATATTTTCCCAATTGTTAGACATTTGTGTCAACAACGCGTAGCTTTTATACAGAAGAAAACATGCGCTGTGCACGTCCACAATTGCAGGAAAAATGTGCAATAAGACAGCTACCCTAAAGGATCTTCGGTATGACAGCCATCAGCTTGTTGCAGGAAAAAATAATTAAACGCGAAAGAACGTCTAATAATTATCTAAAAGAAAATGAAAATTTTTATTTGGAAATACTTCCTCAATCCATCGGAAATATAAGGTATGACAATACTGGACATTTGTCAATGTTTGGTAAGAAAGGAAGGTGTCGATTTTGCCAAAAAAGCCAAACATTAGCCAACTGTCAAAAATGTGAGGTCAGGCTTTGCCTTGTTCTTGATCGTAACTGTTTTTCAAATTTTCATTCTAAGTAACCAATATAATAGCTATGTGCTTAAATAAGAAATGTACACTATAAGATACATTTTGAGTTCTTGCAAAAATTATGAAA
Source organism: Galeruca laticollis (assembly GCA_963921935.1). Classification (NCBI taxonomy): domain Eukaryota; kingdom Metazoa; phylum Arthropoda; class Insecta; order Coleoptera; family Chrysomelidae; genus Galeruca; species Galeruca laticollis. The sequence continues at coordinate 28,819,687 of OY998181.1, forward strand.
ATAAATTATTTTTATTGCAATTTCTGTTTTATTTGAGGTAAAAGTAGCCTTATTTGCAATATATCATGTTAATATTTTCATAGTATAATATGTTGCCAAGTTAAGGGTTAATAAGGAACTAGAGACAATTAAATTCTTACCAATTAAAAACGGCTACTTCACAACTCTTATTGATAATTTAGTTAATAAAAAATTGGATAAACTACTAATAAATGGCAAAAAGGAAGGAATGAATTTATTAGCATTTTTTATAATGGACCAATTTCTATCAATTAGCTAATATTCAAAATAGAACAAAATATAAAGTAGCTTTAAAGACGCCACTTAACATAAAAACAAAATTTTCTCGAACTAAAGACCCAGTTTCACAAGTTGATAAGTGTGAAGTTTACAAGTTAACTTGTAGCAATTGTACCGCTGAATATATAGGTCAGTATGGTAGGAAGTTTAAATTTAACAAGGAATATGTATGTTTTCTATAAGCATTTGAAATTTAATAACTATTCGTTTGTGTTAGATGATAATTTTAAAATTTTACACATTTGTGGACATGGAACTAGATTGAGTATTTTGGAGAATTTAGAAATTTTCAAATCAATTAACAACGAAAATACTATATCATTAAATTTAAAGTCAACTATTGAAGTTTAGACTCTGTTTAGGATTTTGGATAAAGATGTATTTTTTTTAAAATATTCTTTATTTACATAATATGGATCCCTTTTACAAGATTCAGGGCAATATAATAGATGTGAGCCGATGTCCTGGCAATTTTTCATCCTGTTGTGAGCGTCTGACGGTATATTCATGGCTCCTTGCGAGTAGCATTATCCATATTATGTTTTCACTATTTATAACAACTTCGTCCCTTAGAATGTTTCTGACTCCTAGAATATTTCGGCTGAATTTTCCCTGAAAAGTAGCTAAAAACGTTGATTATATTTGAGTTTATTGATTTGTTTGTTTGGATTGATTCACACATTGTATGATGATATAGGTTTGGACTTAATCAACTTTGTTATGTAATTAACGATCCATGCAGAAGCCTAGACCCGCTATCTCGGATGTCTCCTGCACGATTTGCGTCTATGAGAGTCTTACGAAGATCTTTGTAAAAGTTTAATGAAATTTTTGTTATGAAGTCTTTAATAGTTGGTGTATCGGCTTTGTCATTTAACCAACTATTACTGGATAATTTTGGATAACCATTGTGTTTTATCGCCATCCGTAGATACTTGTTTTGAACCATCTGTAGGGAGTGAAAATAATGTTTAGTTCCGTCGTAGTAAACTGGCGCTGTCTAAGTGAGAATCGGTCTGATTATGTATTTATATGTACGTATTTTGTTATGGCTTGTTAAGTTACTGTATTACAAATGAGTGAATGTAGTTTGCTCATTGCTTTGTGTACGTGTTGCATAATATGTGCATTAGCATTGGTATTCGCTTGTATAGTATAAAGTATTTTAGGGTTTTACTGGGCTTGATAAAATGTCTATCTACAAAAAGCTGAGATTGCAATGATGTGTGTTTTTTTAGCTATTCTTCTGAGTAATAAATACTCTTGCGTTGATGACTAATTTGCGTTCGTGTAAATATCGCGTGGTCTGGATTCTGTACAGTGGCTACAAAACAAGTATCGTCGGCATACATTGCGGTTAATATGTGTGGGGATGTTGGGAGATCGTGGATGAATAGGGAGTATAGCAAAGGTGATAATACCGAGCCTTGAGGTGCTCCCGCTTGAATGGAGTATGGTCCAACTATGTGGTTATTAATTATAGAAAACAATTTTCTATTTGTTAGATAAGAATATATTTTAATTAGATCATCGAGAATTTCTGATTTGATAAGTTTGTGCACTAAACCCTCGAGTCATACGGAGTCGAACGCCTTCTGTATATCTATAGTAACTATGACGGCTTAGTTTTGGTTTTGAAAACCATCCCTTATCTAATTTACTACTCTAATTATCTGTGCTTTTGCCGTTTCTGAATCCGTATTTCTGGGAGGGAATAATGTCTTGTTTTTCAACAAAATGTTTTAATCTGATCAAGATTATTTTGTCAATCACCTCTGCTATTGTTTAGAAGGGATATTGGTCTATAGGGGGCATGGTAAATTCGGTCCCAGTAGGTAGCAGATTAAATTAAAAATTTTATAACCTTTTATCGGTAGGTTAATTCCCTCCCAACCAGAGTTTTACGATACTGAGGAGCTTAATCTCTTTCGTAGAATGAAGTAATTATGGTAAGTATGGGCTTTTCCGAACATAGTAGGTAGTAGTAGGTAAATGAATAATATAAATACATGAAATCGATTGAAATATGTACCATTTTTTAGTTGCGTATGTTTCCCCAGTTTACATATTAGTCGATTCAAGTATTCTTTGTAGTCTGGCACCATGGATCTTAATATTATTTTGAGTGAAAAAGGAAAGCGTATAGTGATTATAAATAACTATAAGTATATTTTTCATAAAATATTAAAAAAAGTGTCGAAAAGCGGTGGACGTGTATAAATAAAAAGTGAAGATCTTATTTGCTTAGTATGGGTGAAGTGGACAATGTAACTGTTACAAAGCATGTAAAGGATCATTGCCATAATGCAAATGTAGAACAGTTGAACCGCCAAATTGTAAGCACTTCTTGTAAAAGAAAGGCTATTGATGATTTATCGGAGAAGCCTGCAAAAATCATCCGCCGGGAGCTTCAAGAAATCTGCCTTCAACGATCAATACGTCAGACGTTGCGGTAATAAGGAGGAATTTGTACAATGCTCGTCGAAAACTGCTTCCACAATTGCCAACAAGTATTCAACAAACTCTCGACACTCTGGCGAAGATCAACATTGAAACATCCAGAGGTGAACATTTTTTACTTTTTAATGATGCAGCTGATCAAATCGCCGTCTTTTCTTGTAAATCAAATATTCAATTTATCGGAAAAGTCAGACGAATATATTTAGATGGAACATTTAATTACTGCCCACAATTTTTTTGTCAGTTTTTTAAGATACACGGGTACTATAACGGCCACTATATTCCTCTGATTTTTTCTCTATTACCCAACAAACGGAGTGAAACGTACCAAAAATTATTTAATATTGTAACAGAGATTTGCATCATAAATTGTGTTAGATTAGATATTTCTGAAATTGTAATCGATTTTGAAAAAGGTATCCATAAGGCTGTAGAACAAGTTTGGCAATTAGCTCAAATAATCGGATGTGGATTTCATCTTTTGCAGGCATGGTATAGAAAAATTCAGCAAATTGGTTTAATATCTGCCTACAAAGATGAATGTTCCGATGCGGGGCGATGGCTAAAAATGACTTTTGCCCTAACTTTCTTAAATCCTGTAGAAATCAGCGATTGTTTTGTATTCGATCTGCTCTCAATAGCACCAGACGATGAAAAGATTCAAATGTATTCCGATTATTTGATAGATAATTACATATCTGAGGAGTCACTATTCCCTCAGCAGAACTTACACGGACTACGAATACATGCGAATCTTTCCATAGACAATTTAACGATTCGTTTTACAAGTCTCATCCAAACATTTTTGTTTTTATTAATAAACTTAGAGTTTCAAATCGAAACTTATGTAAAATTACAAAGTGTACATTTGAATACGAAAATTACCGATAGTAAAGTTAAAAACCGTCAAAATTTTATTACAAAAATGATTGAATCATATACGAAAAACGAAATAAGTCGTTTGAATTTTATTAAATGTGTCTCATTTCACTGTGGCGTTTAATTATTAGGTATACAATATTATGTATCTACCTGTGTCTTGTAAAATGTTATATTTTTATAGGTATAAACAATATATGGACATATCAATTCCGTTTATGTAAACTTTGTCAACAATGTAAATATTTTTATTTAATTTAATGAAACTAAAATTATTCAATATTACAGTTTTATTGCACTGGTCCAATCTTAATAGCAATTTGTATTACTAGGGAAGAAAGTGCCACTTTTCCTCCCGCAGGATGTAGTTACTTCCCGACGCGAAGCGGAGGGCAGTAAACATCCAAGGGAGGAAAAGGCACTTTACTCCCATGTGATACATATGATTTTTCCTCCTACTCACCTTTTTTTGAAAATTTATTTCCTTGTAGTGAAAAATATGCCAGTAAAACATTCTCTGAATATTTATGTATCTTGTTGTCTTCAGCCCATTGCTTATATTGTGCATATTGTTTTTCATACCTGTCTTTAGATTTTTGTGGTAGTAAGGTTAATGACGCTATGTTGGCTTGTTCCTTAATATTAGGTGGTGTATTTGGAAATTCAAAATCACTTGAATCGCTCCCCATTTTTCAAAAATTCAACTAAGTTTAATGAATGTAGCGACTTTGCACCTCAAAAGTCAATCGCCGTGTTTACTGTCAGTGAGCCACAGCATACTATGCTTTTCTTATTCTGAACTCAAAAAACGTATATCTAAGATTCCTGAAGTTGAAATTTGTATTGAAGAACTACGTTGAAGTAACATTAATGTTTGATTTTTACCAAAAAACAGGATATACAGGATGTTCTAGAAATTATGGAAACAATATGAATATAATGAATTCACAAGTTTCATCGTTTACAACTTACTTGAAATGAGGGGGAGCAAAAATACTTTCCTCCCTAGGGAGGAAAGTACGTTTCCTCCTTGATTTGAGGGAGGAAAGTGTGTACTTTCTATAGGTGTAGGAGGAAAAATATTTTACCCGGGACCGAATTTACCTATACAGTTTCAGGTAAAAACAAAATTACGGACCGACTTTACTTGTTATTTTTTACCCCTTTTTTCTTGGGAGGAAATTTGCCTATCCCCGTCTATAGCTATCTACACATAACACGGTTGTTTATTTGCTTTCACAAGGGGGGTGACGTTGGCTATCTTGAGCATATCGGAATATTGGCTCGTTTTGATAATATAATTAGTTATGTATCCAACCAATTAATACAAATATGAATATTCAATTTGGCGAGTATTCGAGCTTTCAGTTTGTTTTGTGTTGGTTAAACTGATGGTTGAAATCTGCAATCAGTACATGCTTTGAATAGATATGTGTGGTTGAAACACAAATTTTAAATCAGTAAACTAACTAATTTGCTGTTACATATTCCAGATAAACTTCAATTACAACCCACGAATTCCGAAGTGAACAAGTGCATCGTGTAGAGAACGGTTCGCCAAACTATTGATTGGAGATAACTGAAGGAATACTGAATAAGGGTTTAGACAAAAGAGGTTACGACGTATCTCTTTTTATCAATTTCGGCATTTGTGAAACACTGTTTTTCAGCCGTATTTCTGAGATGAAACCAAGAACGTTTGTATCAAGGGGAGGAAAATATAGGAACAAAGATGTCGGTGAAAATGTAATAAACTATATTGTATAAGAAATAAGTATTACTGGGAAAATGTAATAAAGTATATTATAGAAGAAATAAGTATTACTGGGATTACTCAAGATGATCATGACAAACAGGGGCGATTCACAAATTTGCCGCCAGTAGACTATTCAATTTTGGCCGCCCCTATTGACCTCTAAAATTCTATACTCTAGTTCGCAATAATATTAATTACATTTTTATTTTGTTAATGAAATTTCAACTTAATGATATGTGTTCTAACGTCCGCAATAACCAGCTTTATTCCCGTTATTAGTATAAAGTAGATGATCGTTGTGTTAGTTTCTAGATTATTTTTACAATCCACGATTTAGTGAATATACCAAAATAGTTTTGGGTATACTTCTGAGCCAAAAAAAGCTCCATCATGTACTAATTATCAGTTACGGTAAGTTATATGTCAATAATCCTGTTAACGATAACAATCAAAACAATTAAGTTATGCAAGTTTTACATTTTTTTGCAGGATTTTAAATCCGCAAAAATATCAATTATATCGTCGTATGAAAGGTTGTTCATTAGTTCTGACTCTCTGCATAAAAGAGCTGAGGCGTTTAGCTTTTCTTAACTTAAAGTACGTCGTATATAGATTGCTTCCTAATTACTAAGCAATAGGCATGTTGGCTATTTTGGAAAAGTGTTTTAAATCGTGCATTAGTCGCATCGGCGAATTTGAAAATGAAGATGATTTCGTTTCAAACAGTGAACAGGTCTTTGATGAAACGGAGTATGAACAAGAAGATAAAAACAATCTTGATTTTATTGAATGAACAGTGTGCTTTTAAAACCAAACAAGTCACAATCAGAAGTAATTTAGTAAAAGTTTTACTAGAAGAATCTCGTAATCATTAACATTTAAAATATTCTATTGATGTATGGAACACATTTTTTAGTATAGAAATCCTCAATACTATAGTTACGTAACAAGTCAAAAGATAGAAGCAGTGTCGGACAGTTTTGTCCGAGAGAGTGACTACAAACCAACTATTGTTCCATAAATTAAAGCGTTACTTGGCTTGCTTTACCTGAAGATCTCTGGAAGACCGATGGTACAGGAATCGAAGCATTTCGCTCGACAGTGTATAAGCAGATTCAGATTTCTATTACGTACGGTAACTACGATTTGAACATCTATATAGTCCAAACAACTTGACAAGTTAGCCCAAACTAGGGAAATACTTTACCACTGTCTGGATAGATGCAAACAGAGTTATGTTCATCCTGAGCACATTACGGTAGATGAAAAATTAGAAGGATTTAGGACCCGCTGTAGTTTTCGGCAATACATACTATCGAAACCAAATAAATACGGTATCAAAATTTTTGTACTTTGTGACACCAAAATGTTTTCAACTAGTAATACGTAGGCATACAACCGGATGGTCCATACAAAAAAGATAATACTGCCAAATCCATTCTAGAACGTTTGTGTGAACCTATATATGGATCAAAACGTAATGTAACGATTGACAACTGGTTTACGAGCTTAGCACTTGCTGACAGTCTCAATTCACAAAAACTTACTTTATCAAAAATAAAAGAAAATTACCGCCTGAGTTTGTACAAGGATAGACACCAATTGGATCAAGTATGTTGGCATTTAGGCCAGATTGTACGCTTATATGCCAAAGCGGAATTAAAATGTTCTACTCTCTCCACAAAGATGATGATATAAACCCAGTTAGTGGTAAGCCGAGAATTATTAAATGGTATAATATTACAAAATGTGGAGTAGACGTGGTGGACCAATATTGTGTTCAATATGACGTTGCCAGAAACACAAGAAAATGGCCACTCGTTATATTTGACAGTATGATGAGCGTTGCTGGGCTAAACAGCCTTATAATTTATTCTGCAAATAATCCTACTACAAAAATAAAATGCAGAAATTTTCTTCTAGAACTGGCACAATCGTTAGTATATGACCACCAGAAAATAAGTGCTACATTACCAAATTTGCCGAAAAGTTTAAAACTGCGAATACAGGAACTTTGCAGTATAGAAGAAGCAACTGTTTCTGTCCAACCGGCAGCTAACAAAAGGGGACGTTGCTGTGTTTGTGCATAAAAGAGAAATAGGCCTACGAAATATTTTTGTATACACTGTAAAAAATATTTATGTTTGGAACATGCAAAAATTGTTTGTAATAATTGTTCCCAAGAAAGTCGTCCTGGACAGTAGGCAATAAAAAATATTTTTCTTTATGATTAACTAGTGTTCTTATTCATTTATGCAGAAGTTAAGCAGAAGTTCTAATTTATGTTTATTTTATAAATTTTGTCATAAAACTTATATTCACAAGTAATTGAACTATTTTTTTGTAATCGGACTTTGAGTCCGGACGCGTCTATTAATGTTATAAAATTAGTCGCATCTACTGCAGGGTTAATTGTGTTTTTAGTATTCCTATGATAAAAACTAACGTTAAAATCTTTTTATTTGTATCCAGTCAGCATCCCTATTATCATTAGATTGTCGTATCCGTGTTACACTTAAGTACCATTTACAAAAAGGACACGGACCGAAAACACCCTAACTCCCACCCTTTTACTCCTCCTCTTCCCTCTCTCTCATTTTGGCTCGATTGACCCAGAAACGAGATCGTTGTCAGAATCAGATGCCACCCGCACTACTGTTATGAACACCGAGGGAAACCGAAGATGGTCTTTTCCCCCCTATCGTTTTTTATTTATTTATTTGGCATTCTTTTATCGAGACAACTTCAAAGAGATTCTATAATGAAGGAAAAGCTGGTTTGCGTTACTAAAACAAACAGAGTGGAATTGGTTTTGTTATAAATGATCGTGGAAGATGATAGATACATGTTCGAATAAAAAATGATGTTTGAATTATATTAAAATTGGAAATGGAAATACATAAGATCGAAACTTGAATTTCGAAGCTGGGATTGATGACTGTTGAGGCTATCCTATATACAGAGCTGGGCAAAATATATGCGTTGTTTTAATTAAAATGCAAATTATAAAATACTATCTCGCGTATTTAAAATACGAAATAAAAAATATTTTTGAGTCGTTTATTTGAAATATAAAATACACAAATACAAAATAGGTATAAATTACAAAATATAGTCAGGTATTAGGTCATGTAAATAGAATATAATTAATCCAGCCCAGCCTGTTTATCACTAAAGGAAGAATTTCCATTCGTGAAGAAGCACTAGATATTTAAATGTTTCAAATCTACCTAGGTATCAGACAAACAGCCTCTTGTTGGGGAATTGATAAAACCATCTAAAGAAAACATTCTTTCTACAATTCCTGGTGAGCACAAACTTATATTGTACGAGGACATTTTTAGGCTTATTTCAGAATGAAATAGAGCTATTGTAGAGAGTAGCATGACGCGTTTTGGTGCTCCTAGATGCCACAACCACCCCCCGTTCCAAAGGTTATATATACAGTGTTGGTAACATTACGAGGGAACATACGTTTTACCGTCAATGTGTTAGAAAGAGACAAAATACATATAAATTCAGTGTATCATTCTTTTTCGCTAACAGTGGAAAGCGTGCAATTACTGTATGTCTAATGGGATGTCTGGCAGGCACCGCCTTCGAAAAGCGTGCAGTTTTAAATAAACAAATTAGAAATGCATTCAGGCTATTACTAGTCACTTTACCACAGCAAAATGTTGTATAAACAACTCATTATGTTAAAGATCGCAATGAAATAATTTAGTGTTAGAAATACAGATGTATAATGTGAATAGTTTAGTTTATTAATTGAGAAATAATAAGATTGTACTATACTAATAGCTTAATGCAATGAACAATAAAAAAATCAACATTACTTTCGTTTATCCCTTCATGATTAATTTACAAAGGAATAATTCAGTAGTAATAAACTAATTCACTATATCAGTTCGGGTAGTACACGCTAATATGATTTGAACAATAAATTAAAACCTACCTAGTACGTATTTGAAATAAGTACCACTAAAAAATCACTAGAAGATAGCTAAAAAAATTACATTCGTCGATATTGAGGGTACAATTAATGAATATAAGCATAATAATTTTCATTAACATCATAAGGAATAATCTATGGCAACAATACAGAGTCCAAAAGCGACAATATGTTGTAATAAAACAAGTGTATTCAGTGTATCACCATTTTCTTTAACAGGATATCATAAAATGAGAAATAAGTCGTATGCTAATATTTGTTCAACTGTATTTTAGTTTTAAAAATATCTCAATGTAAACCGCCTGTTTCCTACGCTCCTGATAAAACGAGTGTGTTAGAGAAGGACAATCATGAGACAGAGAATTACAAGCCAGCGTAGATTATTATACCAGACGAATACGAATCGCGCGTGCGCCTCTAGAAGATGTTTAAGTGTACAATCTGGGTACTTCACTAAATGTTTGTTTGCGAATGAGTAACGATCTTTTGCGAATGAGTAATGATCTTTTGCAAATCTTATTAAAATGAGTATGCAAGTACGCCATTAAGTGCAAATTGTAAAATGGTACTACCAGAGTCATTCATATCGAGAAATAGCAGAAAACTTGTTTATTGTGGCATTAGAAAATGCCCAACCAATTAGCAAAAAACAAGTGAGAACGGTTATACAAAATTTTGAAGAGCATGGATGTCTCAATCCTACTAAACATGGACCGCGTACACAAAATCGTCAAACCCAACCCGAAAAAGAAGAAAGAGATATTTTAATTTGTGCCAGTGTGGAAAATAATCCCCTACAATCGTCCACTCATGTAGCAAAGGATTTTGATGTTGATCCGAAAACGATTCGGACTGTATTAAAAAAAATGGTTATTGTAGTTTCAAACTGAAAAAGAGCCATGAAATTTTTCCAGACGATCAATTTCGTAGAATGGAATTTTGTGAAATAGTTATAGAAAGAATACAATTGGACGCAACCTTTTCGAAAAATATTTTGTTCACAGATGAATCGACTTTTCCCATACACGGTGCACATAATTCATCCGTTATTCGATATTGATCAAGGACAATCAATATCCCCAAAAGTTAAATGTTTGGGCTGGAATATTAGGTGAACATTTAATTGGACCATTTTTTATTGACGGCAATTTAACCGGACAAAAATATTTGGACATGCTGGAAAATCAAATTACTCCTGCCCTTATGCAATTAGGTGTCAACTTCAATGATATCTGGTACCAACATGACAGTTGTGCATCACATAATTATCGACTAGCAATACATTTTTTAAATACACAATTTCCCAATCGGATAATCTCCACGAATGGTAACATAACAGATGGCCTGCGAGATCTCCAGATCTGGCTCCCAACGATTTCTTTTTCTGGGTTTATATAAAATCGAGAATTTATGGGTTCCAAGAAAACAGAGCCACTTCTTTAAATGAACTATTTTACAAATTTGTATGCAAATAACACCTGAAATGCTCATACGTGTTCGTCAAGAATTTTATAACCATCTCGGTTACTGCTTAGCTCAAAACGGGGGTTTATTCGAACATTTGATTTAAGCTCATTGAAGAATTAAGTTTTATTTTTTAATGTTTCACATATCATAATATTACTTTTATTTTACTGAACTGAACGAAGACGATCTAGATCGCAGAATAGAATTCTGTGAAACAATTGTAACGAGGTTTCCTTCCTTTAAAAGTTATTTTAAGTTTTCGATTATATTTTATTTACTCTCTGGCATCTGTGTAGAAATCATTTTATACATATAAAATATTCATTCCGGTTTTGAACTCAAATTTTCAAAAGTTAGCCTATAAGATTGGTTTCCCCACTGCCACGAGATATAGAGTAGGTAGCGCTTAGGTCGAACTAACCGAGAGAGGTGGAAAGTAACGCTAACCGAAAAGACAGTACTGACTGACTACAAGTTGAGGCTGCTAGCTATCGTTCACCGCTCCGCCTGCCGATTTGTTTTGAATTTTTTTTTAAATAAATATAAATAAAGCGTTAAACTCAGTTGCTGTGAAAGTACGAATTTTTAGAAATAATAATTCGGAAAAAGTGGTCTTTTCAATCGCGAATAGAGAATAATTATTCAGTTAAATTTCATTCTAAGTTTGAGTGTTTCTGTAAAACCGGAGTGCAATATAACCATATTATATATTTTCCTATTCACGTTCCGATTGAAATCTTGGAGAGTGACAGGTATATAAGCCAGGGCTCCCTGATATTTTAATCCGAGGACTACATCCCTTAATATATCTTTTCCGATTTCCTATACACGTTCCGATTAAAATCTTGGAGAGTACCAGGTATATAAGCCAGGGCTCCCTGATCTTTTAATCCGAGGACTACAGCCCTTATTATATCTTTTCCGATTTCTTATTCACGTTCCGATTGAAATCTTGAAGAGTGCCAGGTATATAAGCCAGGGCTCCCTGATATTATAATACGAGGACTACAGCTCTTAATATATCTTTTCCGATTTCCTATTCACGTTCCGATTGAAATCTTGGAGAGTACCAAATATACAAGCCAGGGCTCCCTGATATTTTAATCCGAGGACTACAGCCCTTAATATATCTTTTCCGATTTCCTATCCACGTTCCGATTGAAATCTTGGAGAGTACCAGGTATATAAACTAGGGATCTCTGATATTTTGATCCGAGGACTACCACCGTTACCGGAAAAATTCCCGATTCCCAGTTCTCCCGCTCCGAACAATAATTTTGAAGTGCCAGGTGTCCTAGTCAGGGCTTTTCGGTTTTTTCATTCAAGAACCGAAACCACTTCCGTATTCTTTTTTTTTCCGATCAATAAATACGTTATGTTTTCATATCAAATGCTTATTATACATACCGGGTGTATCAAGAGTAATTGAACATTTTGCTAGAAGTAACATTTCACCGTGTTATTTATTTAAGTTTTTATAAATCTACTGAATGAAAGGACCATTGAGTTTTACTGTATACTTTTACCGCGTCTTCCTCATATAAAACATTTTTATGCTTATAAACCTCTCTCGCTTATGTCCTGCCCGCTTCGTCCCTAATTAACGCATGTTAAAGGTACATATAGTTTGCTTATATATCTGTGCATTTGGATATATAATATAACCTTTGTGTTTTACTGACCTACTATAGATTAGAATATCCCTATGGTAGAGTAGTTGTTTGGCTGCACGAATTTAGCTTTTCCATAGTATGGGCCAGGAGAATAACTTTTGTTTCAGGACCAGCGAGAACGTTTTTCTAGCAATAACCCTCCCGGATTTTGATACCACTAGACCCCTGGAACTTAGCGTACCTGCATCTGAGGCTACCTGGAACTCTTGACGATTGAAGTCAAGAGGCCGTGGAGACAACCACGTTGAAAATCTGGCGCCCGAGAAAGCTTAAGGTTTCAAAGGTGTCAAAAGTGACGCGCCGATGCAGTAAGAGGCAGGGCAAAAAGCTGCGACACGAAAACAAGACGTCACACAATGTTAAATAGATTTAACACTAATCCTAATTATTTAATCAAATCCTTATTTCTGATAAGGCTACTTTTCATTTAGATGGCACGATCAATAAACAGAACTGCAGATACTGGTCCGATGAAAATCCTCATTGTATGGTGGAGGCACATAAGCAGTATCCACAAAAGATCAATGTGAGGGAATTATTAATAATATCATTATAGGACTTTTGGGATAAAACCATGACAGGTGAAGGATACTGGGCATTTTTAAAAATAATTAGATAGAATAGATCAATTTGGTTTCAGCAATTATCATTATCATTATCCTCGAGACGTTCGTGAGTTTCTCGGCATTACATTTCCAAATCGTTGGACTGAAAGGAAAGGAGCTATCGAATGGCCAACAAGATCTCCGGATTTAATACCTCTAGATAATTTTTTATGAATTTAGTTAAAAAGAAACGGGCATGTGAATAGGTTACAGGCTATCCAAGAACTGAAAGACAGAATTACAGAGGAGAAGAAACGAATGGAAAAGTCTTGGATGAAGATTCACTAAGAATGGATTTCTGTTTCCAAAGACAAGAAGGTCTTATTCAACATCCCATTTAATTTTTTTTCTTTAGGTATTGCTTTGTACTTATCCTGCAATATTAATTACATAATTAAAATGTTTCCCTAATTTCTTCACATTAATAGTCAATCACTAACAGTTTGTACGCTGCATCGGCAATAAAAAAACTGTAACAGAAAACTGTAAATTATACGGGTTGTCCCATATAGAAATACACATATTGTTCGTGTATGTCAAAAACTGTAAATTTGGAAACGTAGAAAATATAAAATCGATGGTGCATTTAATATAGATAAACAAAAATTTTTAAGGGGTGACAAAGATATCTTCATGTTTCCATACATTACTCGCACATTGTATACTAAAACTTTGGTTCTCCTTGAACATTTTGGGCGTGAAAAATATCTGAAGGACAAATCGACCAGCGAGAATAGCGACGAAAACAAACGTGTTTGTTATTGGTTAAACAGCGCTCATTGTCGCATCGCTCGTCTTCCCACCATTATCAAATGATTATTTTTGAAATCGGAAATATTGAAGGCAAACATTCGCAGGAGATTATGCATAATTAATACAGACACGCCCTCGTTCAATTATTTGGTTTCTTGTTTTGCCTTCTACAGTCGCAATTCTAATCTCGAAATGTTTTTTGTTTGCTATCAAAATACGCGGCTCGTCTCTTTCAAAACTACTAATTTATTAAGCAAGAACTTTTCGTTTTTAATGTCCATCTGCTCTATATAAGTGCTCCAAATCTATAAGGTACATACAATAATTAATCCTAAAAATTCTTTTCGTGCCATTTCTCGTCCCACTTTGGCGAACTCGAAAGGAAAGATAAAAGTAATAGCTCTTAATAAATTTTATTTTATGAGCAGAGATATCTTGGCTATCTATTTCTCATTGCTCAGGAGACGAATGGAGAAGTCGATATAGGGTTTATCACACCGGGACAGAATTCCAAATGACATATTAAGACATATGTCAGGCGTTATGGATGCAATCAAACGCATAACAATTCTAAAATAGAACTAGGCGAGACGTATTTTCCGACGACCGATAGACGAAAAGAATTATCGAGTGGAGGTCACGAATTTGAGGACGCCCACCAACAAGATGGTTCGAGGGTATTAAGAGAATGCAAACAAACTGGGAGGCCTATGTCCAACAGTTGACGCAGACGGCTGGGTGATGATGATGATGATATTATCCTAATGCTTTTCCCAGCTCAGTATCTTTTTTTGCTGATCGTATTTTGGTATTTTATCTTTTATCTAGTGTGTGTATAACCAATCCAATAAATTCACTATCTAATATTATAATTTAATAGAGTAATAAAAACACAGTTGTAATCGCCGTAATCCATAGGCGTAGGAGGTTAAATCTAAAGTTGATGTCATTGGATAGCTTATGAAAAACGAATTAACCACGTTTTCAAACATCAAAATAGTAGAACTTCAAGCAATTCCAATATAACGAAAGTACATGGCCTCTACGCCGATGACTCAGTAATATACAATATGTCCCTCTAAGTTGGAATCATATGGAAAACTTTTTTATTATTAATTTTGGGAAAAAAGTTATTCCTCATAAAAAGTTCTGCATTATCTATAACCTAAAATACAGTCATCAAATATCAAATTTTTTTGTCGAATACGAGGTTTGTCAAATTGTCTACTGTTGTATTTTTTGAGCGTTTCGTCATAAGTTTTAGGAATAATCTTATTGGGCATACATCAGAGTCTAGAGTATTTTGTACTAGCCCTTTGTTTTCACGCAGCTTTTGTCTCCTCTTTGATTGGTCTTGTTAAAAATAGGATTATACTCTATTCTGTTAGTGAAATTTCCAAAATTATCTAATTCTTTTTTAAAGTGAAATATTGATGCAAATGCGCCTTCATTACCTCGCCAAGCCAATTCTTTTGCGACAATGTTAAAGATCTTTTTCTGCAGACCTTTAGGTGCTTCTTCCGTCCAAACTTTATGCATTTATCTGCATTGATCTAGCGTAAAAGCAAGTGCTGACGCTGTTTTTCTGGCATTCTTTGTAGTTGTTTTCTTTTACAATTCATTGCTGCCCTCGTTTCTTTAAATTCAATATAAGTAAAAGGGTTAAACTTAATATTGTACTCATTGAAAAACATTTACTGAATCTATTTCGCCGTTGAGTTCCATAAGGTTTTAATAATACATTCTTCATATTCCTTACCATCCTTTCTGCGCATATTACATGCATAATTTCATAAAATGGATGCGATTTCTGGAATTGTCGTATTTTGTGTTAATTTAATACCTTTGGATACACAGAATTGCGTAAACTGATTCTATTGCGACTTTTTATTGATTGTGTGTTCTTTGGGGTTCTCAAATTTATTAATTGTCGTATGTTGACTTCAGTCGCATGACCCCATCTCTGCAGCCTGGTTCTTCATGCATTCTCGGTAAATTTTTCGCAGCAATATTTTGAATGTCAAAACTGACAGAACTAAGTTTCATTAGTGGGCCATAATAATAAACTATGAAGTAGTAGCATGCGGTGATACAACTATCATCAGTTCGATAGTCTCTTACTACTTTATTTAGCCAATTAAAATCGTAGAAAAAGGGTCAGGTGACACATGAGTTGAATTCTCATTTGCATTCGATTTTATTCAAGTTTATTATCGAAAGCGTATTTTAATCTGTACTGTGTGTATTTACACAAAGAACTCGTTTCTCATTTGAAAACAAACGTAAAAACAGTGAAACCATTTTTATTGATACAAAAAGCCATATAAGTGTTCGGACGACATATTTCCGCGTTGCCGAATCTCAAAAAAGTAAAGGTTTTAACCGCTTTCAAACTAAACTGAAAACTAGAACAATTTCCAGCATTACAATAAAATGTTGAACAAATAGATCGGATTTAATTATCATTGGAAAGCCCTCAAAAAGTGTAATGAAATACCACAAAACATCGTCCAAATAGTTTCAGGCTCTTTAACTGCAATGCACTAAAACAATTATATCCAAAACATCAAATCTTACAGATGATAAAAGAACTTTACCAACTGCAATGTCAACATAAAAAGGTCAGATTTCTTTGGGTTCCCTCAAATCTGGGATTAAGAGGCAATGAAGATGTAGTTGCATTGACCCTCGATGCAATCGAAAATTAAAATATACCTTTCCTAAATAACTACCCACACAACGATTACAAACAAGACATCAGCAAATACAATACCGATAAGTGGTAGTCCAGCTGGGATCCGCAAGAATCTAAACTTAAGGAAAATCAACCGCAAATCACTACAAAATTTTCGATAGTTGCTACCAGAAAAGAACAAGTTATCTCATTCTCATCGGACATACACGTCTTACACATGAACACCTGTTAAAAAGAGAACCAGCTCTAGAATGTCATGACTGCGTTGTTCAAATACTGGTCAAACGCTTTATGATCGAATGCCCACTGTATCATCGCCAAATAGTCGAGGCAATGAACGAAAAAATTCGGAATTTAGGCCGCATAGACGGATCGGAATGCGGTTTTTTGCATTCGCTTCCAAAAAGTATTTGTAAAAAATGTGCTCCCGACAAATCGGAAATTGCATTGCTGTAGCCAAAAATGCATGCAAAAAATGCATTTTTTGAGACGCCTTTTGGAAAATTTCCAAACATTGTAAATAAGAGTCAGAATCGGCCCAATTTGGGTATTCGGCGTTTTCGAGGTTGCTGATCATGATTATGATGTTCAAATTTACCCGCCGAACACCTGGAGCTAATGATCGCGGATGAACGTCATCTCCGTGGGACTCTCCCGAAAATTACGTGGAGAAGGAGAGAAACTCGGCGCCCGCGTTTTTTTGGGCTCGCTGAATCCAAATATGGCATCGGAGAACACTCCCCGGTCACCTGTGCGCCCCAACTTGGGCGCGCACCCCATCCCCGAGAATTTTCCAGAGAATATCGACCAAAACTATCCAAAAATCATTGGAGGGGCGTTTTTTGGGGTGCCAAATCGAAATTCCCCGGCAAAAATGACACCCCGAATACCTGGTGCACTGGAACCTGGCCATGGTAGCCATCAACAGCAACCATGCTGAGTACCACAAATATGCTTTTTGCACATGTTACACAAAACATTTTTTCTACGATCGAAATAAATATGTTTTTAAATCAAGTTTTATTAGACTATTTTACAACAGGTACAACAAAAATTACTAATAATTTTACTTTGTTGAAATAATTTCAATTTTGATATCGCAATTAGCGATTATTAGTGTGATGGACAAACTTCATTTACTCTGATTTTTTGAGTTTTGGTTTTATTTTTGCTTGTGGATGTCTCATCATAAAAGTCCGTCGTCGATGCATAGCCATCTAGCCAATCATCTTAGAAGTTCATCCCCGATGCCCAGCCAAGCATCTTAGAAGTCCATCTTCGATGCCCAGCTCTTTTTCGGATTGTGAAGCTTCCGGTACTGGTACTTGGTTCACCTTCTAGAATTTGAGCAGCTTTTTCTGTTTTCTTAGATATTTACTCCTTAATGTAATCCAATTCATTGAGAATTCGAATTGTTTTTGCACTAGTGCAACAAAGTAAGTTAGATTAGATTTTAACGGGGTTACACTGCACTGAAACCTAAGGTTTATTGTGCCCCCTCTTTCAGAGCTGTTCTCGCTACTACTACAGCTCGCCTTCCAGTTCCAAGGTTCTAATGAACTCTAGTATTTGGAACGGCTTCAACGAGGTTATATCCTCACTCTTACAAATTTCTTGTCCAAAGCATTTCTTGCGTTGGCTTGCAATGGCGAGGCAATCCAGAACTAGGTGATCCGGAGTTTCATCCTCCTCCCCACTGAATCTACACTCGCCAGTTTCTGCTAGACCTATTCTCATTAGGTGCTTCCTAAGGCGGCAGTGTCCTGTAAGAAAGCCCGGAAGGAGATGTAGCTTATTTTTACTGAGGTCCAAATATTTTTTAGATCTAGCAGTGTCAAAGTTCCGCAGGAACTTTTTGGAATGTTCCAACCCGGGAAGGCACCACCAGAGTGCTTCTCTTTCGGTTTCCTCCTTCTTCCGAAAGTCTTTCTTATAGGAGCATTTTCCTACACCACAGAAAGACTCCGGGCCAATAAAGGGTGTTTGTGCTCCTTCCCTGACAAGTGTATTGGCCTCTTCATTTCCTGTGATTCCCGAGTGGCCAGGAACCCAGACTAAAGAGACCCTGTTATTCTTGCCTAATTCATCAAGTTTTCTTCGGCACTCCCATGCCAACTTTGAGTCAATGACATGGGAGCTCAATGCTTTGATAGCTGCTTGACTATCAGAATGGATCGATATGTCACATTTCTGATAGTTTCTTTCTAGTTTCATTTCCACGCATCTTTCAATCGCAAGTATTTCTGCCTGAAAGACGCTCGGGAAGGAGCCTAACGATAATGAGTATCTAGTGCCAGGCCCAACTACTCCAGCGCCTGCTCCTCTGGTGGTTTTTGAACCTTCCGTATACCCTCTAATGGTGATTTATTTGAGAGTTTGGGTGGTGTATTCCCTTTCCCAGTTTCTCCTCGTATTTAGCATCGTAGTGAAATTATTTTCGATACTTACTTTCTTGATTATTTCGTCACTGGGAAGATTCGCTGATGAGATGTATTTTGTTAGAGAGGACCAGGCTTCTGGATTTTTATCATCATTGACTGGACCTTCCTTAGATATTCTAAGAATTGCCTCTTGGGCAGATCTTTCTATCACAAGATGTAGAGGTGTGAGATCTGTAATGATCACAAGTGCCCTAGTTGGACACGTTCTCATAGCTCCAGTGATGCACACACAGGCAAGCCTTTGAACTTTGTCTTCCTCGTACTGTACTGACTTGCTTTTGTATGCCAAACTATTGCCCAATACGTAATTGCCGGTCTCACAATCATGGCGTACATCCATCGCAGTATTTTTGGGTTACAGCCCCACCTCTTAACAGCTAGATTTCTGCACGCCATCAAAGCTCTTATTGCTTTACTAGCAGTTATTTCAACATGCTTATTCCACGGAATCTTACTGTCTAGGGTTATCCCTAGATATTGAACTTCTGATTTCCATTCTATTATTTCCCCGTTTAAGGATATGGGTTTCATAACAAAGTAAGTTACTGTTTGCACTAGTGCAAAAAAGTTAAATTTTTGGCACAGTACATAGTTTAAAAAATAGTCACTTTTTGCAGGATCGTAAAAAAATGCATTTTTTGCATGCGTTTTTGGCTGCTGCAATGCAATTTCTGATTTGTCGGGAGCATAAATAATTTTTGGAAGCGAATGCAAAAAACCGTATTCCGATCCGTTTATGCGACTTAAATTCCGAAGTTTAGCTTTTTTTGGTAGTTCATTGCCTCGACTAAAAGAAGAGCAACCCATTTAAATGAGAGCTTAGGAACTATACTGACTAACAAACATCTAAAAGTGATACAATATCTGAAAAACATTAATGTATTCCATAAAATTCAACTCTTTTTGCTGTACTACTGTAATATATTGTTGTATATTGTCTACCTTCTAATAACTCTTAGTAGTTAATGCAGTGAAATTTATGTAAAATAAAAAAAAGTACAAATGAAATAGAACAATGATAATATGAGTTGTGTCGGAAGTAATATGTTGACGTTACAATTTAAGAGTTACTGCACCAATAAACGATCATGCCAATTTTATATGATTGGTCAAGATAACGGGAGGATCCCCAAATTCTTGTTAAAATTTAAAATGCCACAATAAAGCTATACGCGCACGAAAGGGTGATTTCGTATGTAAAAAGTAATAGCCGGGCAAATAAAAGAGCCACCGAAACCCATAAATTTACAAGATAGTCCCGAAAAAGATCAAATTAACCATCGTAAATTTTCCGGATTAAATTCCAGGAGACAAGCCCACGAGATGTTGTAACTAATTTGGGACAGTGATGTTGGTCGAAGTCGAGTAATAATAGAAAAATAGGGATCGGCTACGTCGAGAGGTCAGCACCAGGAGATATAAAAAAATGCTTTAATTACTGGTGTGACCTTTTTTTTACTCACAAGTATTTAATTCGGGTTTAGTAGTTAGTGGGTGATTTCCTTTATTATCTCGCCTCTTTTTTGGATTCTGTTATGGCTAAAATTTAATGAAGATGAAGTGTTGATACATTATGACAATAAAAAAAATTCATCATAAAAAAAGTTCCAGTGTTTTTGGTTAGAGCAGCGTTTCTCAAAGTGTGGAGTGCGCCTCTTAAGGGGCCGCGTTTACATGTTTAACGATTGTAAATAAAATGACAATTATGAAAAAATATTGATTGAAATTTTATTTAACAATTATAAAGCAACATTCTAAGAATTAATGGCTAACATGAGCTTATTTTAAAACGCACCGCTTCTCTAAGTTTGGTTCCATGTTAGAAATGGCCATTCTGACTTCATTTTCTGCTTGAAGTTTATTTCTGTATTTATATTTCAAGGCAGCAAGTGGAGAAAATCCAATGTCACAAGGATAAGACGTTGGAAAAGGCAACAGCGATGTGGCTTTTATAACGCAGTATTGGTTCGGAGGCTCAGTCCAGAAGATTAGTTAACAAAGTTTGACTTTTGTAAGTTAAATCATCAGTTATTCTTCTTCTTGTAGTGATAGTTCAACAGGTCCATCCTCAAATTGATTCAAAACCAGCTCCAATCTGACAACTTGATATCATTTTCTGCAAAGAAGTATCGTTTAAAATTATCACTCGAGTTTTCTAATTAGCTTTCCACGGATTTTAGCATCACAAATGTGTTACTATTTACTATTTTTAGCATTAATCTGTTCAAACCTGATAAAATAAAATAAAACTTCCGCTCTATCCTCTTAATACAAATAACGACGAGCAAGTCCGTTTATTACCCACTAATACAGCGGCATCGATTTATCTTCTAATAAACAAAATACAGCGTTTGGTTATCTCATGAGAAAATTCAGCTGTCGGATAATTTACTGCAATCCTTCTACCACCTCTTTCAAGCCGAAAGAACAGATTACAACGCCCATTTTTGCCCAACAGTCGTCGTCTACACCTCGACTCACTCTCACAGCAACGAGCTATTTTACTCGTGCACTAATCTAGTGAATACATTGAATCACAATAAGTCTACATATATTTTAATGACTACACTTCATGTCTACACACTACACACGCACACGGATTGCAAGGAAAATGCCTTATACACAATGTAACGCATATATTATTGGTGGAATAGTTGTCACAGTAACATTACATATAAATAGCTCTGTGAAAATCAGATATTTGACTTGGTATTTTTGTGAATTAATTATTTTTTGTGAGAGCAGCACGTTAATAAGAGTATATTTTGTTTGTGCAATTGTGGAAGACATCAAAAACTGAAAGTTTAGTGATATACACTTGTTTTTACCATCCAACTGTAAGTATAAAAATAATTTATTTATACTGATAACAGTAATTAACATCTTGGACATTGATGTTATTCCACCACGGTAAAAATTTTGGTTAAAATATTAGCTGAAAATCACGAGAAATAGAAATATTTGATATTTAGATTTGCTCCATTGGCAAATACTGAATAGGAATGTCGGACGCTGATCCTGAAGTTCCACATGAGTCATCGGAAGCGTGTATTAGATGTCGGAAAACTGTAAAAAAAATTAACTACGCATCTCGGTGTACCAAATGCGGTACTTTATCACACAATAGTTGCTTAAAGGACGTGAAAAATGTGAAACATATGAGTGACGGCTCAGTGATTTGCTGTGGGGATACAGAGAGAAAGGTTAAAGAAGTAAAAGATACGAAATCAGATTATGAATTGGGTAGTGTGGCAGATAAGATCACAATTAAATACCTAGAAGAGATAATAAAACAAAAAGATTTAATAATTAAAAATCAGGAAGTTGCAATTCAAAAACAAGATCTCGCCATAAACTGTCTAAGGGACCAACTATCTTTATTAAAATGTGTTACCACGGATGCAACTTCTTCACATTTAAATCTAGATGTACCGAAAAATTCAACAGTTCTCAGAACTCCTACTCTACCCTCTCCGCTATCAAAAAATGGAAATACACCTGTAATAAAATGTAATGATCCCTGTAAAAATCAGCCGGTAACAACGAATGCTTTAAGAAATGCACTTCATAATGCAAAAACTGTCCAGGTTTGCCATGATGTGGTTAATTTGACAAAGAGTGATTTATTGGATGCGGGAACAAAGAAGAAGACAACAAGAAACATATTGAAAGGAAGTAACGGAGATTTCTCAAAATGCCCATTCAAAGCAGCAGTATCCTTCACAAATAGCCATAGACATTATCACGTGACAAATTTTGAACCCGACGTAGACCCAAATGATTTAAAGGACTATTTGAAAAATTATGCGCCCAATGTTATAGTTATAAAATTGAATTCACGTCAACCTAGTGCTTATTCATCATTCAAAATTTCGGTGCCTGTTAATGAAGTGGACAGTATTCTTAAGAATGATATATGGCCAGACAATATATCGGTAAATAGGTTTTTTTCAGGGAGACGTCAAATTCAGTTCACCAGTTAGTACATAATTTGTGTGAAGATGATAATATATTCATTGATACAATGCTTTTTGAAAAATTTGAGTACTCAGTATTTCATCTAAATGTCCAAAGTCTTACAAATAAAGTCAATAACCTGACTGTATTCTTGGATGAATATCCATTTGATATACTCTGCATTGGTGAGCACTGGCTTGATATAAATAGTTTAGAGAGCATCAAATTAAGTGATTACTCATTAGCATCTAGTTACTGTAGATCTTCCAGAAAATTACATGGTGGTGTAGCTATATTTGCATCGCATCATATTAATTTAAGTTATATTGATATCAGTGACTTTTGTATACCTTTCCATGCGGAGTTCTGTGCTGCTGAAATAAAACAAAGAAATTGTGTTTTGTTAGCCATATACAGATCATGCAGTAAAGGCAAATTAGAAATATTTGTGGATCAGCTACAGAGTGTTATTAATAAGTTATACACAAAGTACAAATCTATTATTATCATGGGGGATTTTAATCTAGACTTGAATGATGATAGTGAGTACTCAAAGATTTTGATAAATATTTTTTGTGCGTATGGTCTAAGGCACTTGGTTCATATGCCGACTAGAATAACTAACACAACTAGCTCATGTATTGATAATATAGTCACAAACTTAGATGATGATAAACTCCATACAGGGGTGTATGAACCATTAGTGTCGGATCATAGTGGTAATTATTTGTTTTTTAGAATTGATCATTGTAATAATACATCCGTTAGGAAGTGTATGAGAAGAATTGTAAATAATAATAATTTAATTAGTTTTGTAAACCAAATTCAGGAAGTTCAATGGCCTGATTCTGGACGACTAAATTCGGATCAGTATGCAAATCTCATTACCGATATACTGTCTACATGTGCTGATACATGTTTTCCTTTGAAATCAATTGCTCATAGAAAGACAGCTTTAAACTGGTTTACAAGCGAACTTAAGGCAATGCGTAATGAAGTCTACCATTTGAGAGAGAAATTTAGGTCTGAAAAATCACTCTTAGATTGGTATAAATACTGTCAATTGCGGAAAGACTACCGTAAATCGCTTAAAATTGCGAAAAAGAATGCATATGAAAAAAACATTAATGAGTCAGATAACAAGAGTAAAGCTATCTGGAGTATTGTAAATCAGGAAAGAAACACTAAACATCAGAACAGAGTGTCGCACACATTAGAATCTAGTGAATTTAACAAATTTTTCGCAGGCATATCGGAAACTATTCTGAAAAGTATTGACAGTCCCCAAACTGACCCATTACATTTTTTTAATGCCCTACCTAGACCATCATCATCCTTTTTCATGTCGTCAATTTTGGAGACTGATGTTCACGAGGGTGTATTATCTCTAAAATGTAAGCCAAGTCTGGATTTTTATAATTTAAACGCAAAGATGATTAAAGTTACTTTGACTTCGCTAGTTGGACCATTGACAACCTTATACAACAAATGTATAAATGAGGGGAACTGGCCCCACGTACTGAAAATATCAAAAATTATTCCGGTATTCAAAAGTGGCGACATCGATCTCGTTAACAACTATAGGCCTATAGCTATTATACCTATAATCTCCAAAATATTTGAAATACTGATAAAAAATAAACTAAGCTCCTATTTAGAACATAAGAACTTAATATCTGAATGTCAATTTGGGTTTCAGAAACATAAGTCAACCATTCTGGCAATCTTGAATGTGATTGAGAGCATAGTTGAGGGTCTGGATGCGGGTAAAAACACGTACGCCATTATGTGTGACCTAACTAAGGCCTTCGACTGTGTGAGCTCGGACATTTTATTGCGAAAGATGGAACATTACGGATTCCGTGGTCGAGAGTTGGAATTGTTTAAATCTTATTTGGAAAATCGTCAGCAATACGTAAGCTACAATGGCTGTGAATCTAGTCGGATGTCGGTAAACGATGGAGTCCCGCAGGGTTCAGTGTTAGGACCATTATTATTTTTACTATACATAAACGATCTACCGGCGTCTCTTGAGTGTCGATCGGTTTTATTTGCAGACGATGCTACATTCTTAACGAAAGGAGAGGAAAATGTCAGCATCGAGAATCTAAAGTTAGCTAAATCTTGGTTTGATTCAAACAATTTGAAATTAAACGATGGGAAAACTAAAAAAATAACATTTAGCTCTGTGAAACGAGGTACCAAAGGGGAATCTGTGAAATTGTTGGGTATCACATTAGATCCTGGTATCAATTGGGGGGACCACATAGACTCACTATGCTCAAAGATTTCATCACAGATTTTTGCAATGAGACAATTACGCTCATCTATTGGTAGTAATCTTGTTATGCGTACGATTTACTTTGCGTTGATCCACAGTCATCTGGCTTATGGTATCTCTCTATGGGGTAACTCTAGCAGAGTACAAAGAGTCTTTACTCTTCAGAAGACTGCTTTGCGCATTATTCATAATGCAAAAAGTCGAGTACATTGCAGTGGACTTTTCGCGGAATATGGGATCCTGCCATTGCCTTGCATGTACATGTTTGAGACACTTCTGTGTATTCATAGGGGTGTACTACATATGGCAACTCATTCTGGTGTTCACTGTTATACCACCAGAGGTGCAGAGCGACTCATTGTGCCTTTTTCTAGGCTGCATCAAACACAATACAACAAACTAGATGTTAGATTGTATAATAAGTTTCTAGATTTGCATGCTGATAAGAATGTGAAAAATATGAGCCAGAATCAGTTCTATAGATTTTCAAAACAATTTTTACTACAAAATTGTTTTTACGCAGTTCAGGACTACATGTCGTTCAATTATTAGTCTTACTAATTCATTCTCACATATATGTTACTTCAGAAATCTAATTTTATGAAAATATTGGTTTAACTTTATTTCTATTCTATTATCTGATTTAGGAATTTTGATAACTACTTAGTAATTTAATATTAGGACTACACAAATGCTTTTGTATTTAAAACTGGTCAATAAATCGTATCGTATCGTATCGTATATTCATTGTTATCTAAATAAACAATAAAATGGAAAAATACCGTCCGATTTTTTAATTTTAATTTACTATTTTTTAAAAGAATATGGTAAATAACCTTTGAGTGATGACGTCGGCAATACCTCCATTTTTTCAATTTGGGGTTTTCCCTTGATGAGATGGTGCCAAAAATGTACCACAAGTTGATTCAAAATGGTACAGGGTGAACAAAAAAGCTTTATTACTTTTTAAATGAAACTAAATGTTTCTAAATAATTGCACAATATATTGAAAAAATTGTAAAAATTCTAAAAAATTGACAATTGTTTCGATATTGCTATCATCGTCAGAATGACAGAAGTTACATTTCTTGTGATGCCTACCTGATGATTAACAATTATTTTTGGATAGTCCAAGAAGTGACCTCCTTTGTAATTGACTTAATACATATGAATAGAAAAAAGAAGAAGATATGATATTACAAATATTAAAGCTTAGATATTATTAGCCTTATATATATTGGATATCTTTTTCCCATTTAAGATCAGTGTAACTGTTCAATGACATAGAAAATCAGGAAAACTATATCTGCTGATCTTTTACAATTATTACTGAAAAAGACTGTTTAAAAGTGGAGAACTCCTTAGATTTATCTGCTCATTAACGACCTCATATTGAGGGTCTCTTAAGCGTCTTTTAATTTCTAATTCTTCAAGGAAAACTGATTTTGGACACAGATGCTTGAATGTAGGAATTGGAGACATCCTGTTTCAAATACAAGACGGTAAAGAGAGAGTGCTCGGATACTTCAGCAAGACATTGTCGAAGGCAGAAAAGAACTATTGCGTTACCAGGCCGAGAACTTCTTGCAGTTGTTAAATCCATAGAGCACTTCTATAAGTATCTGTACGGAAGAAGGTTCCTGGTTAGAACCGATCACGCCAGTTTGAAGTGGCTTCTAAACTTCAAAATCCCGGAGGGTCAGGTAGCAATATGGATAGAGAAACTACAAGAATACGACTTTGAAATCTATCATAGACCTGGCACAACATAGCGCAATGCTGATGCACTTTCACGGAGACCATGCCCACTAGGTTGCCGCCATTGTAGTCGTCTAGAACAACACGAGGGGATAACTGCACCGATTAAAGTAACCCTTGACAACTGGAATCAAAAAATGAAAGACCAGCAAAAAAGGGATCCTGTCCTAAAGAAAATCCGCGAATGGAAGCGAACGGACCAGCGCCCTACGTGGCGCGAAGTGTCTGCGTATCCTCCCATTGCAAAAACGTATTTGGCATAGTGGGAGTCGCTGACCTTAGATGATGGATTTCTAGTGAGACTGGTCGAAAACTCTGACGGAACGGAAACAAAGAAACAGCTGGTAGTTCCTAGAAATAATGTCCCGGAAATTCTTCAACAGCTTTATGATGATAGCTCGAGATGTCATCTCAGTGTGACAAAGACCTTACAGAAGGTCCTAGAGAGATTTTACTGTACGAACCTCAAAGAGGACGTCAAAGATTGATCCCGAAGATGTACAGATGTACCGTATGTGCAGCAAGCAATGGGCCTAGGCGAAGAGCTGAAATGCAGCAATACTTGGTTGGAAGCCCCTTTGCGGACGTGATGGGACCTATACCTCGAAGTGATGCTGGGAACAAATACATCTTCATAGTGATGGACTATTTTTCGAAATGGGTTGAAGCCTACGCTGTTCCCAATCAAGAAGCTGCCACCTTAGCTAATGTCCTGGTAAATGAATTCATCGGTTTTGGGGTGCCTCTTGAGCTGCATTCGGATCAAGGAAGAAATTTTGAAAGCAGTTTGTTCCAAGAGGTCTGTCGAAGGTTGGGTATTAGGAAAACCAGAACCACTGCCATGCATCCCAGTCTGATGGAATGGTGGAACGAATGAACCGCACCATAGCTAACTATCTATCGAAAGTTGTGTCAGAACATCAAAAAGATTGGGATCAACACCTTCCATTCTTCCTAATGGCCATTCGATCAGTAGTTAATGAATCTTCCGGTCAAACACCTGCAAAGGTCCTGTTTGGTAGGGAAATGAGACTGCCATGCGACTTGGTGTTAGGGTGCAAGCCTGGTGAAGATGAGATTGGGGAAGAATATGTCAAAGATCTCAGTAGGAAAAAGGAGGATTTCCACGAAATGGTGCGTACCAAGCTGCAATTAAACAGTGACCGGATGAAGAGGTACTACGACACTCAAGTAGAGCAGACCAATCATCAAGGAAACTTGATATGGCTCTACAACCCTCGACGGCGACGTGGCCGGTGTCCTAAACTACAATAGAGCTGGGAGGGACAGTACACTATACAGAAGAAAATTAACGACGTCATATATCGGATTGTTAGAGTTCCCAGGGAAAAGCCTATGGTCGTCCATCATGATAGTCTGGCGCCATTCGAGGGAACCCATCCTGAAGAAGACCGAATTCAACAACTTATATTTTGAAATAGGGAATCCAGTTCCGGCCAGAGTCATTCCAGGTATTAAGTACTTGTTTCATGATGTATATATATATATATATATATATATATATATATATATATGTGTGTGTGTGTGTGTGTGTGTGTGTGTGTGTGTATGTCACTTCTTGGTCTAGCCAAAAATATTTATTAAACATCAGGAAGACATCTTTTGTTATTCTGACGATGATAGTAATATCGAAACAATTGTCAATTTTTTAGAATTATTACCACTTTTCCAATATATTGAGGAATTATTTATTTAGAAACATTTAGTTTCATTGAAAAAAGTAATATGAGTAGATTTCACAGAATAAGGGTCGAAACAGTAAATTTCAAAAAAGCTTTGTTTTTTAACAATGCATCTATCCACTTTCATAAGAAATTCTACGCGCTGCACAAAAAAAGTTTAATAGTATTTCTTCCCATTTGTTTTTTTTTAAATTGACATTAAAAACTGTCATAAATATCCACGCACAATTCTGTATTGTTAATATAATTTATCATACACCCGTATTTAACAAACTGTTTTGTTAAAATACCTTCAAGAGAATTGAAATTTTAATGATGATTGGCACTGGCAACACGATGGGGATTCAACAAGAGGTATGTACATTATTTCATTAAATGCACCTCAATCTACGGTAAGCAAAATAGAAAGGATATACAAATAATTAATACGTTAGGGATGCACCGAAGCAAGGTTAATCCAAATATTCAACAAGATGTAATTTGTAAAATAAAACAAAATACTATCCTTATAAAGTACGTCTCATCAATGAGTCGGCTGAAATTGAGTGTGATCGCAGAACTGAATTATGTGAGTACATGATGAATCAAAACGATAATAATTTAAATAACAATTGATAACGTTTTATTTTCGGATGAGGCAACAATTTATTTGAACGGTAATGTTAACTGGCAAACACCCAATATTGGTCTGATGAAAACCAATTTGGATGCAAGAATATACAAGGACCACAAAAAAGAAACGTATGGGCTGGTATTGTGGGAAAGATAATTATTGGTCCATATTTTTTGAAAGTTTAACGGGAGAATTGTATCCGGATTTTTTACAAAATGCATTAATGCTTGAAACACAGTCACTATCTAATCAAAATAATAATAAAAAGCACATTATTATTTTAATTAGATAGTGACTGTGTTTCAAGCACTATATTTTAATTCGTTTTATGTTTCTTCTGATTGTGAGGATTTGGTGTACACCCTCTGACCATGTGAGTAAATTGTGTCTAATTGGCTTTAGGCCCTTCAAAACCTTTTATTTCATATCGAGAATATAAGATCAATTTTCTTACTCTTCGCAGGTTAAGTCATTGTTTAGTAGTCAATGGAGAACATTTACTGTAAATTTTCTTTTGTTCATCAATAATTATTTTATAAATAATAAATTGGCATGAACAACTTTCGTCTGTGCCAATTTGAATCAACTTGTGATACGTTTTTTGGATCCATTCAGCAAGGCAAATCCGTAAATTGAAAAAAACGGAGGTGTTTCATTTTAAAAAGGTTCAACCTGTATCATAGAATATTCTTTCAAAAAATATTAAATGTTTCGGCATTTTTATATCTTACTGTTTATTTGGCTAATAAAGAATGTATGCATTACTTTATAGAGGCACTGCATATACAGTTAATTTATCAAAATAGATATAAAGAAGGAAGTTGAAAATGACGCGAAAACCATCTTCCGTATCTAAAGCACTCTATAAAACAATAAAACGCAAAAATTTCCGAGGACAATACATCAAAGTCACTCCATCTAGTATCAACTTCAATCGGTATACACTTGACTGTTTTACATGGTTCGCTTGATATATCCGCGATGTTATCTGTGCATAACAATGAATAAGGAAGTTTAGAGGCTGACAATATATCTACGTCGCGACAACGCTTAATATGGTTGCTAAATCAAAAAATATATATGGGAAAGAGTAACATTACTTGTCGCTTCAGTGACCTACTGTGTTAAAAAAACCGTAAGACGAACGGATTTTTATTATTTTTAAATTACGAGGGAACATTAAGAACTCGATCCGAATAGAGACTACAATTTAGAATAAATCAAAACAGAGGAAACCTTGAATTCGTCATAATTGAACTAATACATTTGTAATATTATATTGTGGAATTAACTAGAAACCGTGAGTTTCATTTAAAACACTATTATGAGCAGATTCCACGAAGTAAGGGTCGAGACAGTTAATTTCATGAATACATTTGTAGTCAATTGACTGTCTCGACCCTTACTTCGTGGAATATGCTCATATTAGTGTTTTTAAATGAAACTCAAGGTCTCTAGTTAATTCCACAATATAATACAAGTTATTGAAAATTCTAAAAAATTGACAATTGTTTCGATAAATCAATATCATCGTCATTCTGACCTTGAGTTTCATTTAAAAACACTAACATTTGTAGTCATTAGGTTTGTTCTCACACGAGTTTCAAACCATCAGAAACAGTCAGGATTCTGCGCAATTCATTTCTCCGTGTTCATAAATAAGTTTCTGATTGTTTGAAAACAGCTGGACGTTGGACAGTTAGAAAAGCATCAGTCAAAACTGTGTGAACATCGTCCAGCTGTTTTCAAAACAGCAGAAACTTATGTATGAACGCGGAGAAATGTATTGCGCAGAATCCTGACTGTTTCTGATGGTTTGTGACTCCTGTGAGAACAAACCTAATAATATTGTATGGAAAATATTTTCAGGCAATAGATATAGCGGCATTTATTTTTGTCGCTTGATGCTGATAATTGTTATCTTATGGATTCATTTCTTTCTCACTTTTCAAACAGACTATAAAATCTACAAAATCCGCATAAAATATTCTGAATCATTTACTTCAGCCTTAGAAAATTATTTAAACGTACTTTTTAACAAAATTTAATGGGATATTTAATTTGTTTTTCCATTTTTATTATATATTAATTTTATTTCAGTAGCTTGGAATACGATGACACTACTAATTTAAAATAAAATCACTAACGTTGGTATGTATAGGGTGATTAATTACTAATTGGAAATACATTAACGGTAGAAACCTGATTTCAAATTATGAAGATTTAACCCAAAACGCATAAATAAAATGTAGCTGCTTATTGAGTTACATTTTGTTTAAAAACGATTTGTGCTCAGTACCTACTTTAAACCAATTTAACGTATCCATTTCATATTTGGAATGAAGTGTAGACACTGTACACTCTACTAAATTATGTCAAACAAATGTTTCTGGCTACTACCAGAGGCGTACGACAGGGGCAACTGACTGTTTAATCGTTTCCAAATTCTACGCTACTGGCGGAATAGAAATTTTAGCACAATTTTTCGATTGTCCTACACTTTTTACATAAATAATGTACTATTTCTCCAAACGATAAATTCAATATTTCTCGAGATATTTTGAGTTAAACATGAAGCTGCATAGTTTTTTTAATTTTGATGTGTAATAACTGTGTCGATGTTTTGGGCCAGTGGTGCATTTAATACGCAAATGAAACTTTAAGTAAAACAATCTCCCAAGCTGAAGACCAAAAGAAAACGAATATGCGGTGGAGCTGAAGTTGTAACATCGTTAGACGCCTCCAAAAACTAAAAGACAATGACATAAAAGGTAAGAAATTGGAGAAAAAACGTCAAGAGATAGTCTCAGACGAAGAGATTAGCGATGAAGGTAGTTTTGAAGATGACATACAACATAAGAAACCAGCAAAAAATGTAAAAAGACGATGACACGAGTGATGAAGAAAGTCTTAAGATTTGCTAAACGAATCGGATTAGTATGATATAGGAGATGAACAATCCAAAATGACAAAAGAAAATGATTTTATAAAGATTATTAGCAGTGATTTGTTGGCAAGTGGGTGACTGGATAATTGCTAAAGTTTGCCTCAGGAAAAAAACTTTAATGCACGTTGCACAAATAACTGAGATTTCATTATGTATTGAAGTGAAGTTCGCCCGACGTATTGGAGCAACTTCAACTTTTCACTGGCCACATGTTGAGGATAAGAGCATTTTGAATCCCGAGGAAGTTTTCAAGCAATTATCCGCGAATGATGTTTTCGAACTTCGAGAAGGCCTTTTTAAAAACGAACTACACACTTGAGACGTTTATTAACTACATTTAACAATACAATCTAACTTTTTATTTTAGTAGAACGATATTTATATATTTTATAATATGCTTATTGTACAAAATACATTACTGCATAATATGCAATATCCATTGACGTAACTCCTCCGCCCTAGGAGAGAACTATGGGGATGGACCAGAGTTCGACATGATAGGAAAATTTTTCAGAACATCTTCACTTGTTGTCGTCCGTTTGGATTGACTTTTCTTCTTTCTATTCTTGAGTACTAGGTAGATAATGCATGCTGTAACTATAAAGTAGAAGAAAATTGAATAAAAGCTTATACTTTTGAAATGAATCGGTGACCAATCTATCTTCTCGGCTAAAGTTTTATCTTCTTGAATGGTACTGATGACATTGTTCATTTCGTTAAGATCAATTGAATCTAAATACACAGGTTTTAGCTTAACAGTATCTAAAGTGTAATTATTTTTATTAATTTGTAATTTCGGTAAATCAATGTTTTTATATTCTGGCACTTTGGTCTTAAAAGTTCTTAAATAAATATTGTTACGAAACAGCACACTGGTATAGACACTAAATCCGACCTGTCTAAGCCAGGTATGAAAATTAAAATTATGGCGGATACGCAGTGTTTTTATAACTGTTTGGGACTATCTTATCTAAACATTACATTGGTGTCCGGTGTGGGGTAATATAAATAAATTGCTACGTAAAAATGGCCAAGAGACTATGTGATCTGAAAGTCACGGAATTAAGAGCGGAATTGGAAGATCGTGAGTTGGAAACGTCCGGCAAGAAAAGTGAATTAGTAGAAAGACTTAAAGTGGCACTGGAAAATGACGGCTTTAATCCAGAAACAGTTTTATTTAATGACGAGGCTTCCACCTTAATCTCGTCAATTTCTGCTGATATTTCTACTTTGAAGAACGATATTTCTAGCATGGAAGAGAAGATTTCTACGAATATGAAAAGTGATATTTCGGCTAAAAGATCGATATTTCTGCTATGAAGATCGACATTTCTGTTAATATGGACGAGAAGATTTCTACTTTGAAGAACGATATATCTGCCGATATCTTATTAATGAAAAACGACATTGCCGCAGACGTTGAAAAGGAAGTTTCGTCTCTAAAATCTGAAATCGAGAATAAAATGTCAACGATGGACGAGAAAATTGAGAATAAGATTACAACGATAGACGAGAAAATCGAGAATAAGATTACAACGATAGACGAGAAAATCAAGGAGTTAGAGGAAAAGATTGCCGATTCAAGAACGCAAGGCACGCCAGAGGAAGAAAGGAAGACCGAGCCATCGAAACCTTGCAAGCCAGAAACAGTATCTAAGTTTGAAGACATTGGCAGTATTACCCGAGTCAAGGCCCCAACGTTCGATGGAAAAATGTCGTGGACCAATTATGTGAAACAATTTGAAGCTGCTGCTAGAGTGAATAATTGGTCCGATAGAGAGAAGGCAGTGAACTTAACGATCGCGCTTCGCGGAGATGCCTTAGATGTACTCCAGACGATACCTTCGGAAGAAACAGACGATTTCGAGCAGCTGAAGAAGAGGTTGGACATGCGGTACGGTCATGAACATTTGGAAGAGTTGTATAGATTCCAGCTGAAGAACCGAAGGCGGAAACGTGACGAAACCCTTCAAGAGTATGAAATGGATATTGCCCGACTAGTCCGATTTGCTTATCTATCAGCACCAGAGAACATGATGGAATGTTTAGGCATCCAGGCCTTTATTGACGGCTTGTTTGACCACGATTTGGAGAAGACGCTTCGATTAGCCCATCCTAAAACATTGGTCGATGCATTGACTGCTGCTCTTGAATATGAAGCAGCCACGATGACTTCGGGATACAACAAAGATATGACCATACAGGAAGAAGGTGACGATGACAGACTTGACCAGATCGCCAACTTGTTGAAAGGTATGGTAGACAAGAAGCCGAAGAAAATCAGGTGCTGTAATTGTGGCGAGCTAGAGCATGCACGCAGTTTGTGTAAGCGTCCTACGACTCCTGCAAACCAAAAACCTCTTAAATGCAAAGCAGCCACGAAGGGCTCGCGGTACAACAAAGGTAGGACCATGCAGGAAGAAGATGACGATGACAAACTTGACTAGATCATCAACTTGTTGAAAGGTATGGCAGACAAGAGGCCGAAGAAGATCAAATGCCGGAAGTGTGGCGAGCTAGAGCACGTACACAGTCCGTCTAAGCGCCCCAAGACTCCTGTAACCCAAGAACTCCAGACACAGGGGAAATCAGACAGATGTGAATCACCGAAAAGCCAACTCCTTGCCTAGACGGCCATGCCCTGTACACTATTCACAATGCAACGTGTCGAAATCTAAGGAAGCTGCAGTTTCAAGAGCTACTGTATTCAATGAAGAACGGTCACCCACCCGGATCAGAGGAGATCAGGAGAATGATCCTCATCTGAAGATGATCCGGCAATGGAAGAAAGAAAATCGGCGACCTACCTGGCAAGAAGTGTCAAAATTATCACCGAAACTCAAGGCGTATTGGGCTAAGTG
Organism: Galeruca laticollis; assembly: GCA_963921935.1. NCBI lineage: Eukaryota > Metazoa > Arthropoda > Insecta > Coleoptera > Chrysomelidae > Galeruca > Galeruca laticollis. The sequence goes on from OY998181.1 coordinate 28,854,788, forward strand.
GAACTCTCTTGTCCTGGAAGAAGGGCTGTTGAAAAGAGTCCTTGAAAACGATGATGGTTCTGAGATGAGGAGACAGCTAGTTATCCCGAGAACAAGAGTAGCTGAGGTATTGAAGAAGTTACACGACAGTCCATCGGGAGGTCATCTGGGAGTGAAGAAAACCCTTCAGCGAGTCCGTGAAAGGTTTTATTGGATAAATAGCTCCGAGGATGTGAAGGACTGGTGTAAGAAATGTACGACTTGTGCTACGAGTAATGGACCACATCGCAAGAGAAAGGCACCCATGAAACAGTACAATGTTGGAAGCCCTTTCGAAAGGATTGTTTTAGATATCGCTGGACCATTTCCGACGACAGAAAATGGTAGTAAGTACATACTGGTTGTAATGGATTATTTCACAAAGTGGGTGGAAATTTACGCTATCCCGAACCAAGAGGCCACAACTGTCGCGGATATGTTGGTGAAAGAATTCATCAGCCGATATGGAGTGCCCATGGAAGTCCACAGTGACCAGGGAAGAAATTTCGAAAGCCATCTATTCCAGGAGATTTGCGACAACTGTCGCGGATGTATTGGTGAAAGAATTCATCAGCCGATATGGAGTGCCCATGGAAGTCCACAGTGACAAGGGAAGAAATTTCGAAAGCCATCTATTCCAGGAGATTGGCGGGGACCAGTATCTTTCCCTATTCGCATTGGATTATCGAGCTGCCGTCAATGAGTCCACGGGTGAAACACCGGCGAAAATCCTGTTTGGACGTGAAATGAGGCTTCCTTGTGACCTGGAATTTGGCTGCCGGCCTGGAGAAGATCTAGCAGGCGAAGACTACGCAATCCAATTGCGAAGAAGGCTGGACGATATTCATTAATTAGCTCGAACAAATCTTGCCAGCTACAGAATGAAAAGTCGGTACGACACGCAAGCCACAGAAGGCGGTTTTAAAGAAGGGGACAAAGTATGGTTACACAACCCGGCGAGGAAAAAAGGATTTTCTCCAAAAATTACAAAAATCCCCAACGGAAAACCAAAAGTAATTCACCAAAACCGACTAGCGCCATTCGAAGGAGACCATGACCTGGAGGAAGGAGTAAACCTTATTCGAGATGTGTCTGACCCTACCTTCGAGGAATTTATGGGCACGTATGGAGGTACCGGGAAAGATAGATATGGAGTCACTTCAAAGCAACAACAAGATCTGTTCACTCTCCCGGAAGATTATTCACGGGCATACAACATCCCCGCCCGTATCAAGAACGCACGAGGGTTGGCAACCGTCTTTCGAAAGAAGTTCGGGCAATTGGAAAAACTTGAAGACCAGATTCCAGCCCCTGGCAAGACACTGAAACTAAAACATAATTCGCGGTACGTCTTCTACGTGGTAACTAAAGATGAATATAAAGATCGATCTACCTACCGCGATGTGTGGGAAGCACTTCGTAACCTCCGAGACCATGTGTTACAATCCAGCGTGAAGAAACTGGCTATGCCTAAGATAGCGAGTAACCAGTTGGATTGGCGAGTTATCAGGAACATGGTAGAGGTTATCTTTAGAGATACCGGTGTCCAGATATTAATTTGCAGCTACAACCCCCGTTATCAGTATCCGATGAAGACGGTGCCCTGCTATTTCCATAAGATCGGAAAGTGTAGAAATGGAGCCAGTTGCCGATTCAAACATCCAGTCTCGGCTACACAAAAGTTCCAGGAGGAACTTCCATTTAAGGAGGGGGTAATGTAGACCCTAAATCCGACTCTGTCTAAGCCAGGTATGAAAATTAAAATTATGGCGGATACGCAGTGTTTTTATAACTGTTTGGGACTATCTTATCTAAACATTACAATATTGTCTATTAAAATTTCACAGCAGTTATTAAGTTCGATTAAGTAACTACCGTTTACAGGAATGTTCGTAATGTCTTTGTTACAATTTTGTCTGGCTATAACACTATACGGGGTGATCACAATCCAATGGTCAGTTTCCAATTTCTGCACTTTAACTTCACTAATGGTAGATGGAATTTCTCGACAACTGTTTGTAGATTGGGAATATTTTAGAAGTTGGACTTCGCAAGGAGCTTTCTGTGAGATTACTCTTGTTTGTATCTCTCGGCAGATGAATTCTTCTTGAATAATTTCTTCACACTTCGAATTTGTAGATGCATAGCTTAGCTCATTTAAAAGGAGAAATTTGGTTTGGGGTATTATAAGTTTAAAATTTTGGTTTGAAGGTGTAGGTATGGGATATAGATGATAGTAGTTATATTCACTAATTTCTACAATCGGTACTTCTAATATGAAAATAATACTATTATATTTACTGTAACTTTTAACTTTGATAATTTTCTCAAATAATAGAATATTGTTTAAAGATGTTTCGAAAGGAAATCTGTTATTTTTGTTAATATTTTTCTTAACTGTGTTTATCTCTACTATTATATTTACTGTAACTTTTAACTTTGATAATTTTCTCAAATAATAGAATATTGTTTAAAGATGTTTCGAAAGGAAATCTGTTATTTTTGTTAATATTTTTCTTAACTGTGTTTATCTCTGAAAGTATTTCGCTGGGGTTTGCTATAGAATTGTGGAAATTATTTATTTTTGCGAAGCTTATAGCTACTTTTATTTTATCGAGCATATCATATATTATTTGAAAGCTAATAGAGAATTGAGAAACGATCTGTTCTATTGAGAAGAAATGGAAAGTCTCTATATATTCTGTTTGTAAATCGTTAATGCGTGAGCTTAATATTTCTTGGTTGTGGGATAGTATTCTAGAATTATTTTCAAATATTTTCATAGATGATTCGAGTAACGTTACTTGGTGTTCTAACAATGTTTTTATTTTATTTGATTGTCAGATAAGGCTTTAATAGCTTCGTCATATCGTATTGCATCGTCTTGGTCTAAATTACCTGTCAAACATTTTATTGCTGAGCCAAGTCCGTCAAAAAGTGATCGTTTGACCTGCTTTCTCCATAGTGGATTTATTTGATTGATTTGTGAAGATATTTTATTTTCTAATACTTGAATTATATGATAGGAATTATCGAAGTGTTCTGTAAAATTAAATATGCTGGGGTGTTTCGAAAGAGAGTCGTGTAGATTGTCATATTGGTCTTTTAAAGTTAAAAAGTGATCTGTCAAGTTTGTAATATCGTAAATGTGTATGAAGGTCCAAAAATCTGTTTGTACATATGCTGTTCCTAGTCGTAAGGGAAGGAGGCCAGGGTTATCGTTCAGGTTATGGAATTTAGGGGTATTTAATCTTCCTTCGGTGGTCCAACAGAGAAACCTGTAATGGGAGGTTTTTTTTAGTTCATTAATGTGAATAATTTCTTGATGTGCTTTAAGTTTTTTATGTTTGAGTAAATTTCCAGAAATTTCAACACAATTCCTGTCAAGTATTTGAGTAATTTCGAGAGGGCCTAGAAAACGTTTATCTTTTTATTTCGTTTCTTGGGGTTGTGCTTGTATACAATTTGACCGATTTTAAATTCATTATTCGAGTCACCTTTTGTATTACGTTTTTTTGTTTTGTTTCAATTTCTCGTGTACATCTCTATAAACATGTTGTAATTTTGATTGATGATTGTTCACATAATCGTTATAGAAAGCTTGGGGTATGAAAATTTCGTTAGGATTTCTAGAACCTGTGTGACCAAGAGTAAGTTCAAAAGGGGTAAAACTTGTAGAACTATGTATAGAATTATTGTAACCTATTATTGCGTAATCCATTACATCATCTTCGTCGGGATAGAGTTCTCGTAATAATCTTAGATACTTAGATGTTCAATTAAGGTTGAATGTACTCTTTCGGCTATAGAATTGGATCCATGATGACCAGCTGTGGTAAAGTTTATTTTAATTTTGTGTAACGCTAAAAGTTCTTTAATAGTTTCGTTATTAAATTCTGTACCTTTATCTAAAACGATTAATTGCGGTACTCCGAAAGATGTGAAATATTTTATTAAAGCTTTACTTATAATAACAGCTGTTTTAGAAGGAATGTGCACTGCTTGTGCAAATTTTGTAAATGCATCTGTTAACGTTAGATAATACTTTCCGTCGGAAATAAAAACATCAATGTATAATTTGAAACGGTTTGGACACGGTTTCAGTTAGCATTAGCGGAACATACGATTTTTGTCTAGCATATTTATTTTTCTGGCAAACAGTACAAGAATTTATGTAATTAGTTATTGTATTCTTGATTAGTGGTTTCATTATTAGCTATGGAATGAACGGTTGAAGAATTAGATTTAGGAGTAGAAAGTTTCGTCCAGTCAGGTTGAGGTGTATTGAGTTCGTCTCTAGAATTTGTAGGTATATCAGCGGTATTAATAGGAGGCTGTATTTGTTCATCTGAAATAATGTTTATTTTTGATTGGTTTTGCGCACTCGTAGAAGCTTTTTCCTTTTCTAATGAGCTTTCAAACTGACGTAAGAATTCTAAAATTTCTTGATTAGTGTCACCAGGGTTATTAATAACTGATTCAGTGTCTAATGCGTTAATTGGTATTCTACTCAAGCAATCATTTCTTAATGCATATTTCTCTTCTTTATTACAATGATCTCATCTGATATTTTTTAAAACTTCTTTCAATTTATTATCATCGGAATTACTTAAATTTATTTCTGAATCTACTTCCATTTTTTCTAAGAAATTAACTTTAACTAAACTCAAAGGTTCGATGTTAAAAGGTTCATTAATATCAAGTTTAACTGGATTCTCATTAGAATTTATTATTGTAGTTATTGCAAAATTATCAACTATATTTACTAAAGCTTTTGGTGTCTCGAGTTCATTATCTAACTTCTCGTAATCAAGTATTCCAATGCCATTTTTGTAATTAACGGGTAATTTAACAATTTGTTGAGTACGACCTGGTATTATTAATGAATAATTTTTTATATTTTCTTCAGTATTTGAACCAAATATTAGAGGAATAATTGTGTTAGGGGTAACAATTTCCCTTTTACTAACATTAACGCTAGCATTTAATTGTTTAAGCAAATCTACGCCTATGATTCCATCGAATCTTTCACTAAACTTGAAAAGATAAAATTTATGAGTTTCGTTTAAATTAAAGATATCAAACAACGGAATATGAGCTACCTCGTCTTGATACGTGATATTATGAGCAGTTTGAATGTTAAATTTTTCTTTAGAAGTGCAATTATTATAAAATTTATACGCAAGTTCCGGATCTATAAGTGACTTTGAACTTCCTGTGTCAACTTAAAACTTTGCATTTATTTCTGGAATTTCTATGAATGGCAAATTCGTTTTCAATGCGTTTACACAGATTATGTAACTTGGCTTGGACATGTGCGAGTATGAAAAATCCTGAATATGATTATTTGATATTTCCGTAACGTGAGAGTCTACATAAGAATCTCTGTAAAAATCATTGTAACTTGTCGGATCATTTACATGAGGATATTCTATTTCCGGCGTATAATAATTATCAGCATTTTCGTCAGTTTCATAATTATATGAATTTTCGTAATTAAATAATTTTTCGTAATTTTCTGTATCAAATTTGTTATCGGTTTGAAGGGAACTATTGATTTCTTGATTTTGATAAGGACTGTCTACAGTTTGAATGAAAAGTTCTGTTGATGTAAATTTGGGATTTGATCGGGATTTAAGTATAGTGTTTCCTGAAGAAATATCCATAGGTTCTGATTTGAAACTTTGAGAATTATTTGGACGATTAAATTGTTGATTATTATGGCGAACATTTTGCTGGTTGAAATTTGGAATTGGCTGTGAGGGTCGTTGTATTGGGTTGTAAGTTTGATTTGTGAAAAATGGATGACGTTGAGTCGGATAATTGTTATTTGGACGCCAATTGTAAGATTGATTGGGAGGAGAAGATTGTGTATACCTCTGTGGGTATGATACTGGAGGACGAGTTATTAAATTAGGTGGAAATATTGGTCGGGTTGGTTGAAATTGTGTTGATGATTGATGTGGATGTATATTATTATAATTTGGGGTAAATGAAGGATACTGACTGAAATTTTGATTCCTTGTAGTTGTTACTCTTAAACTAGGCTTAAATGATACATTAGAATTTAAGTTACTTAGTCTTTGAGTGGAATATAGAAAATTTTCTTCTTCTAAAACTAAACTCATAGCTTTTTCTAAGCTGTCAGGTGATCTTAAACGTACGTTAGTTTGTATTGGTACAGGTAATCCACGAACAAAAGTTTTTAAGGCTAAATTGTCATAATTCTTAAGATGTAGGCGTTTTTCATTTATGTCTAAGTCTAAAGAATTTAATTTGGAAATAATAAGGCTCCTAGAATCTTGGCATCGCATACCAAAATTATAAGGACTTTCATTTTTTAAAGGTTTCAAATTAATAAGATCTTGTACTAAAGAGTCAATGTTTTTTTGGTCTCCAAAACTTAAATTTAAAGCCTGTTTAATTTCATCCCACGTTTGTAATTCTGTGCAGGAACCAATTAATATTTGAGCTCTACCTATTAATTTACCTATAATAGCTCTAAGTAAAAATTTATTTAAAGAAGCATCTGTGTTACTAGCGAACGCAGAAATAAAACTTTCACAATTACCTATAAAAATATTAAGTGTATGAGGGTTTCCATCAAAATTTGGAATTGAGTCTAAATATAATCTAAGTAGTTGGTAGTTTGTACCTGACGAAGTCATTTCTAAGTCTAAATTTTCTAAATTATTTGCAGTTATATTATTTTCAAAATTATTGTTTTCACTTTCTTGTAAATTTAACCTTTATGTGACTGAATAGGTACCCGGGTACCTATTCAGATTTTAGATATAAATACTTTTTTTGTTTAAATTCTTTGAAGTGTGTGATTTCGTGACATTTCTAATCTAGGTTTTTTCTACACAATGTTACAATAGAAATAATATTTTTACGCTATTTTAGAAATAAATAAGGTCCAAAGTTTTTTCACCCAGAAATAACGGTGTAGGTACCTGGGTACCTCTATCAGTTTTAAATGCAAATAGATATTTTTTATAGCCAGAATGAAAACGCGAAGTTTATCTGCATATATTTATTTATATAAATGGTAACAAAAAAACAAAAAAATCTTACATATAAGGTCAGTTGGTTTTTTGGCAACATTTTTTACATATAGTTTGATCTACAGAGTGTTCATTACAAACTGGCTTACAGCAGGATTTACACGCTTTACGAGTCTTCCTTTGTTTGAGCTTTAATTCTCGACAAATTTGGCAGCTACCAACAACCATAAAACGCCCAGAAGCATCCCGTCTTGGTTGTTCTCCGGCTGGAGTAACAATGGGCTCGATTATTTGTCGACCAAGAACCATTTCTAGCGACTGACGTGTGAAATAATTACCAACAACTTTTGGAATAAGGGATCGCATTTGTATAGCGGGCAAGCACATGTCATGAGCAAGATCTTTTAGAAATCTTCGACGTTGATCAGTTGCTCTAAAATTTGGATTGTGTTCCTTGTAAATACAATAAGAAGCCAAGCCACCAACATCTATTGTGTTGAAAAAAAATGCCAATGGCCAACGATTTGTTCTACGTTTTACTGTATACTCGCCTAGCATCTTATCCATGGTGTCAACGCCTCCTTTTGTTTGATTATAATATTTTATTATTTCAGGCTTCGCCACGGTAGTATCATCTACTTGGCCTGTAGTGTGCATCGTTGATAAAAGAATAACAGATTTGTTTTTCTTTGGAACATAGGAACATATTGTTGCATCTTTGTTGAATGCGAAAATGGTTGAGTATATAGGCCTGTCTTTAGATGCCTGCATATTTGGTGGTAAAAATGCCTTATTTTTCCTGAGAGTCCCTACCAAAGTCATCTTCCATGAATTCAAAGTACGGGCCAATTGCAGACTTGTAAAAAAATTATCCGTTGTTACATTTCTTCCCGAACCCTTATACTTTGCCACTAGATCCAAAACTGTACGCTCACCGACATTTACCTGTCGTTCACCATCTAATGGTTTTCCAGTGTATAGTTGACCTTGTAAAGGATAAGCATTTGCCGCATCGCAAGCCCAAAAAATTTTTATTCCATATTTTGCGGGTTTCGATGGAATGTATTGGGTAAATTTAGTATGTCCCCTGTAAGGAAACAATTGTTCGTCTACTGTTATACATTCTTTTGGCTTGTAGTTCTTTGCCAAATTTGAATTTAGCATAGTCCAAATATCTCGAATTGGGGCAGCTTTATCATTTTTGGCACGTTCGGCACGTGTGTTCTGATCATCAAAGCGAATAAATCTGAGAAACATTTTGAACCGATCTCGAGACATGGCCGCTCGAAATAGAGGTAAGGACTCTAGTTTCCACATTTCAGATACGTGTTCCCTATTAGACCTGTGTACGCCAGCAGCAATAAGAACTCCTAAAAATGCATCTAATTCTACTTCAGTAAATGGAATGAATACTTTCGGGCTTGGTGTGTTGGGAGGTGGATATTTATCTGCCAATTTTCGGATCCATTCGTCCGTTACTTTTCTACCTTTTTTGTTAGAATGCCTTAGAATTAAGGTACACATTTCTGGAGATATAATAGACTTGAAAATTTCTCGAGCCGTGTATGAACGACTAAAGGATGATGCGCCACTTTTTTCGTGCAGAATATTACGACCTATTGTTTGCCTTTGTATTGATGATGTGTCACTCCACTGAGTGCCATCCTTGCCAGCCCAAGTTGTTTTTGTAGGCGCTTCTTCTTCGTCAACGTTTTCATCGGAATCAGTATATTCTTGCTCCACTACAGGCTCCTTTTCTATATCAGATTCCTCGGATTCTCCACCTGATAACAATTGTGGAATATATTCGTCTTCATCGGACGCAACAAATGGCTCTTCATCAGACAAATGTTCTACTGCTTCTCGTAATTCTGCAGAGGTCAGCCTGAAATAACATATTTCGAATTACCTTTATTAGTATAATTATTGTTCTTGTTTCTTTGTAAGATAAAAAAAAACTTCCACTCCACTGCGGCTCCTACACACATAGACCACAGGTAAGCAAAATAGCATGACAGTTTTCATTATTCATACACTACTAAAATCAAAGAATCGTCTTATTTCTTACCTTTTATTTCGCCATCTTGGTTTCGCAATATTGGCTTGGCTTGAACCAGCCTTACTATCAGACATTCTAAAACAAAATTTAACAAATACGCTTAATCACCCGCAGTTGTTTATTCGACAAACTCAAAAATGCAACTGACCTGTAACTAGGAATAAATTCAGTTGATGTCGCTGCGCTGTTGCCATTTAAACAAAGTCTTATTTTGTCAAATACAGATAAGTTAGAAATTCATAAATCACGTATTGTGTACCTATAAATACATATATGGAGTTTTTTGATAAAAACAGGTATTTAGCGTTTATATTCCAAATTATTATACAGTAGGTACCCAGGTACCTACGCCGTCGTAAGAAGGTGTTTTTCTTCCCAGTCACATAAAGGTTAAAGTATTTTCAAGTAATATACTTATATTCTCTAATTCAGATTCACTCATCAAATTATAATAATTATTTTTTATATATATATATATACAACTATAACTACTAAAGAAATGGTTATGGAAAATAAAGGAAATAATAATGAGCACTTAGTTATAACTAAAGCTATCATATTCTAGAGTCCTAAAGGTTGGAACGATGATAGTTCTTAACCCAGGTGGTTTGTGGTCTTCGTTTTTCTTGCTCTTCTGAAGTTCTTCCTGGTGTCGTCCACTGGAACTGCTGGAATTGCTCAATGTCCACTCGAACTATTTGCAGCTTCGATATGCACTCGAATACAGTTTCTGAACACTAATTCGAATATTTCGGTTAATCGTTAAAACGAATAATTTCCCGTGCGATACGTTAAACTTCCGAAATATCCTACTGACTGCGCCAATGATGTTTTCGAACTTCGAGAAGGCCTTTTTAAAAACGAACTACACACTTGAGACGTTTATTAACTACATTTAACAATACAATCTAACTTTTTATTTTAGTAAAACGATATTTATATATTTTATAATATGCTTATTGTACAAAATACATTACTGCATAATATGCAATATCCATTGACGTAACTCGCGCCAACTGTTGATAAAAGAGGAAAATTCAAATTCGACGTTATATGTTATAAATTCGTTTTATATTTTGGCAAATGTATTTTCTTACAGAACAAATCGCTACTTTCTGAATACACTCACTCCGGATTTATTTAAATACTTTCTAAAGCTGAAACAAGCAGTAGGTTCCAATTACTCCGAATATAGGGACAACTGCTCCTTTATCCTGGATTGTGATCCTAGACCAAAATTATTCAACAAACGGCTTGAATATGCTATCAGCAGTTACCTAATATATTAATTATTAAAGATAGAAAACGTGAATTTAATTGAATATCAACGAACATTTTTACAATGATTTACAACTCAACTTTTGTAAATCGCGGTTTCACTTGTCCCAGTGTACTTTAAGTCTGGAAATAATGGATCCCGACTTGGAAGCATCGCATGTAGAAATTAAAAAAAAAAGTCCAAAAAAATGTTTTTATAAAAAAAGGTTTTGCTACATCAAAAGAAAAAAATATTGAAGTGGATAATAATTTCAGTTCCGATTTAAATTGAAGTAATGATAAGGTTCAACCCATTCTTTTTTCTAACTCTCAAAATGAAACTATACAAACAAATGCCTCTCCAGAAGACTTCATAATTTTTCTAGGAATTGTTGAGGCGAATTAAGGGAATTGGAGAGTTTTCTTTAATCTTGGAAAACATTTTTAAAGACAATGGTAATGGTAATTGATAATTTTATTTTCTGTTACAAAGTATTGTGTCCCATATATTTTCCCAAGATGTAAACTTGGAATTATGTAAAAAATTGGCAAATGTCGGTAACGTCGACTGATGAACGCTGTTAATCGGGGTGGTTGTACGAGTAGCAGTAGTTGGATATCGCCACCCAAAATACAATTATATTTGTAGTATTTTATTCAGGTTGTAAAGAAAGACATTTCATTATTGTAATGTTATTATTATTATCATATTGTACAAATATTAATGCGAATAAAAATGTTTAATGTGAATCAAAATTTGATTATCTATATTTTTCAACACTGATTTTTGAGAAAAATTCTGTACACATTTTATTTTTAAAATCCTTGAAAAATTTTATCAATATTCAATAAGTGGCTTAAATTTAGTCCACATATTTAGGAAGCTCAAGTTTGACATATTTTGATTGTGAAATGTGAAATTTACAGTTTATTCTATTTTTCTGCAATTTGTTTGTATTTTAAATATATTTTTGTCTTGGAACATGTTGCTGAAATGAATATGCGAACAGAGCATGCTTTAAAAATTTTTTTTGGTTCAAAAATTAAAGAAAAAACGATAGGCTATTTTACAGTACAAAATTTAGTTGTCTTACCCTTACAGTTGTCAATTTAAACACCCAACTTTCATATTAGAGCAGTTTCAATGTTAGCGAATGTCCTTGATAATGATTTTCCAAATTTTCCAATATCTACATATATATGCTAAGGGGAAACACCTGGGATCCTCACTGAATTCAGTCACAAAAGTAGTAATTTATTGGCATTGACCAGCATTCATTGGCATTGATAGCATTAATGGCATTGTTTGGTATTTTTAACAATAATTCTTGTCACTGGCATTAATTGGCATTTTAGTGCCATGCTGGCATTAGGTGTACCAATTTTTGCTAGATGGTTTCCCCCTCGAACAAAAATACAATAGAATGGAAACAATGGACAGGAAAAAGAAAACCCGGAAGACCACTCACAAGGTGATATGACGACATTAGGAAGATCACAAGAAAAAATTGGATATTAAAAGCTAGGAACAGAGATTGATAGAGGAAAACGGAAGTATAAGGAAATGTGAAGGTACCTTGATAAATATATTAGTTGCGCACTAAATAGAAAAGAGTACATCAAGGTTGTTCCGCATCGCGTTAGATAAAATGAAATTTATCATAAAAAATAAACGGTTTTAAAGATTAAAACTAACTTTTTTGGCATCTGTGAGATGCCCTGAATAATATTCTATCATAAAATTGTCACTTGTATAGGGTAAGGTGGGCAAATACCGGTCAGATGGACAATGCCGGTCAGACCTTAAAAATGATTATTACTAGGTTTGGCAACAATGCAATGTGGCCTCAAATATGCCAGCTGACACCTACGATTTTCGACAGCCGATTGATATTCAGTTTGTGTTAAAACTTTGGTTAGTGCAGATCATCACGTGTTTTCGGCAATTCTGATGTAAGATTTACGGTAAGTGAAATAAGGTTTGGAGATAAAATCCTTCTCTCTTTTCATAAAAACTTAGTTGATACATACAGGTTGACTTTTTTTCTTTAGTGTCCTATAAAAAGATAGAATAAAAAACATTGTTTTCTCATAAAAAAATGACCCATAAGAAAAATTGTTACAGGCGGGTAATGCCGGTCAACACAGGTGGGTAATACCGGTCAAGTGGCCGGCATTACCCACTGTTTATGTTAATGGGTATTTCATTTTTAATTGTCTTTACACTAATATGAGCATATTCCACGAAGTAAGGGTCGAGATAGTCAATGTCTTTACAGATGTCTGGAAATCGAAAAAGATTAACTGGTAAAGCAAAATGGACCAGAGATAATTTGAAGAAAGCGATAGAAGACATTCAAAATGGAACTAGTATAAGACAAGCTTCAAAAAAATACGCAATTCCATTTGCAACGCTACAAGAAAGTGTAAAAAATTAAAAAAACTCAGCACCTATAATGGGAAGAAAACCTGTGTTTTCAACTGAATAGGAACTGGAAATTGCAAATCAAATTAAACACTTGGCGTCCATTTTTTTACGGTGTTACCACAAAAGAACTAAGAAGGTTTGTTTTTGAGTTTGCTGAGAGGAACCATATTATACATAATTTTAACGCAACGCAAAGGCTGGCTGAGAAGTTTCATCAGACGTAATCCCACCATATCAGTGCGAAAAGCTGAGGCTACCAGTCTAAATCGTCTGACTGGTTTCAACAAGGATGAAATAGCTAGATTTTATAAACTGGTGGAAGAAGTGATGTCAAAATATAACTTTTCCCCTAGCAAAATATATAACGCAGATGAAACGGGAATCACAACTGTCCAGGACCCAGGAAAGATACTCGCAACCAAAGGACAAAAAAGAGTGGTAACTGGCGGCGAAAGAGGCCGAAATATTACCGTCATGTGTGCTATGAATGCTGCAGGGGGATTTATTCCGTCCATGTTTATCTTCCCCAGAAAGAGACTAAGCCCTCTCCTGGAAAAATATGGACCTGCAGAAGTTCTTTATAAATGTTCACTGAATGGCTGGATCGATGAAAATATTTTTTGTGACTGGTTAACGCATTTTAGAAATCACGCTAAACCCACGAAAGACGAGCCGGTTTTATTAGTTGTAGACAACCACTCCAGCCATATTTCATTGAAGTCGTACGAGTTTTGCAAAGAAAATCATATTGTTATGGTATCAATTCCACCACACAGTTCACATAAAATACAGCCAATAGATGTGGTCTTCTACGGGCCCCTGAAAGCCGAATACAGAAATCAGTGCAATTTATTTATGAAGACGCAGTTGATGAAAAGTATCACTCCTTATGATGTAGCGTCTTTATTCAATAAAGCTTATTCAACTGTGGCTACAATTAGCAAAGGAGAAGCTGGTTTCAGAAGCGTTGGTATCTAACCTCTTAACTGCAACGTTTTTAATGACTTTTTGCCTTCCGAGTTATTGAATCAGGACGTCATTGCCATACAAGATAACGAAGCTGATATGTCTTTCAGCAATGATCCCCAAGCTGTAGCAAGCGATGATGCTCTACCAAAGACTTCTACAAATAAAGAGCAACACGAAATTCCTTCAACTTCTTCAGGATTTCTCTCTTTTCAACAAATTCTTTGTTAAAGAATGAATGATTGGGATGAGCATTTGTATGATGGAGCTTGATGCTGCAAAAGATCATCTGCTATCTTCAACATCTTAGAATCTTCGAGTGACACGAAGGACCACTTGAATTGAAGTTCAAGACCTAGTTACCCATGTCAGCTACGCTTACAGAGGGATAACCCAACTTAAGAATTATATGAGATATACTATAACCTGTGAGGAAAAAAATCAACAGGAAGTCGGATATATTAAATAAAACTCAGAAATTCGAGTAGTACCTTATTTAATTTAAGTAGTACATCTAGTGTGGAATTGGAAAGGCACTATAAAAACCATACACCCGAACAGATGGAAAGTAGGACACACTAGAGGATATTATTAAAGTTCTGTATAATATTTCACTAAAGTTCTTACACCCTTTACCCAACATATTAAATGGTAATGTTATGTAGACAGTAATTATCAAGTCATTTAGCAAAGTCACTTGCGATAAAAGGATGATAGGTGGCAACAATTACTAAAAACGAAATTATAACTTCTAGTAACGGCAACTCCGCTGCAATTTATATTGGCGCCAGTAAGGTTTGCCGGCAGTCTTCCAATGTTTTGGATAGTAAAAATTAAATTAAAGTACTTACAATACAAGTTGACAAGCACTAACAAACTATACACTTTTCTTTTAAATTGAAATTATTGAAACTAATATTTCCCAAGAAAGGGACACTGAAAGAAATGAGGAGACCTTGCACAACATACTCCTCCATTGATGAGCTCTAGACTGACACTGAAAGAAATGCGGGAAAAAGTATGCTCGACTTACTACTTGTGACCGGACTAAAATATTTTTGGTGTACAGGGTTGGTTTAAATACTTTTGTAAGAATTTTATCATTAGAAATACTTACATTCTTCCTGTTCCTAAACTAGCAGAGAAAAAGAAGAGAGCAGGCAGGCAAAAACAGCACGCGAAAATACTTACTGCTACACCATTGAAGCAAGAGTTGGAAGAAAAGGAAGCCAAGAAACAGCTAAAGGAAAAGAAGACATTAAAGGTACAACCTTCTAAAATGAATCTTTATGAAAAAAGGAATAATTTAAGAAATAAGAGAGACTCCCATAAAAGAAAATTATTTGATGAAAACTCATCAGATTCTGATGTTGATGTTCAATATGATGATAATGAAGATGAAGATGTCGATGAAGATATATGTTTGATATGTAATGATTATGGAAAGAATAATGAGCAATGGTACAAATGTACCCTATGCGGAATATGGGCACATTCTGAATGCAGGATACACATGTGATGAATGTCAGCCTTTTACTTAGATAGTTAGATTGTTTTTGTTTGTATTTTCTTGTTATTTCAATAAACAATATTTTGGTAAAAAATGCTTATTTGAAGTTTACTTAATTATATTTAAAGCATTTTTCTGCTTGACCGGTATTGCCCGCATAAGTGACCGGAATTCCCCTATCTGTCAAATGCACATTTTTGTTTTTTTTGTTATCATAAAAGTATAGAAAACATTTTGAAATAGTTTCAGATCAAAAAAGTTTTTAAGTGCACCAGTGATTGCTATATTAAAATTATTTGAAATTACGACTTATTTTTTTACTTAGAAAAAAAATTTTCTTAAGTGACCGCCATTTGCCCACTTTACCCTACACTTCGGGGGATGTATCGTGTTAACAAACCGAAATGTCTCCAAAAGTAACCAAAAATGCAGTATATCTGGATTTATAGGACCCGCTGCACTCGCTATAGTCAGCTGAAATTCAATAGGGTACATCTGTGAGACACCTTGAAAAATATCCTCCGGAGGCTGTATCGTACTAACCCAAAATTTCTCCAAAAATTACAAAAATGTGGCACTTCAGGTACCATAGCACCCGTTGTACTAGCTCTGGTGAGCTAAAAATCAATAAGGTTCATTTATAAGACGCCGTGAACAATATTCAATCATAAAATAGGTCACTTGTATATGTTACCGGCAAAGCATAAAATCCGGCATTCTATATAATGCCTAGCCATTTCACGAAATGACTAACTATGGTAGGCGAAGTATATAATGTATCCATGTTACATGCTTTGCCCAGGCAATACATAGAATGACAGCTACGTTTCCGTCAAAGCGTAGAAAGAGATATACGGAGTCAAGGTGAGGTTAGGTTAGTTGGTGTGACATGTATTATATTATACAACTTGTATAACTCTCTGTATACTGTGTTATGATAGTTGCGTTCTGCATTCATTGTTATATTAACAGTACGTACAATTACTTGCCAGTTGTAAACTTCAATCGTCACGTCAATTGTCAGAAGATAAATAAAGTATCTTTTAATACAAACTCACGTAGTTAATACGAATATTATATACATGACCAAAGTTCACTCCGGCATTTCATGTAATACCTAGATATTTCATAGAATGCCTAGTCGAACCATAGAATGAATGTTCGATTCCACATTTTGCCTAAAAGGACCCGGCATTTTATAGAATGCCTAGGCATTTCATAGAATGCCTGATTTACATGATTTGCCGGTAACATATACTGAAAATTCTCCAAAAATGACAAAAATTTGGTACCTCAAGTACCATAGCACTCGTTGTACTGGCTTTAGTGAGCTGAATCTCAATAGAGTTCATCTTTGAGACGCCCTGAACAATATCCAATCATAAAATTGGTCACTTGTATATACTCCGGAGGCTGTTTCGTGCTAACAAACTAAAATTTCTCCAAAAATGACAAAAATGTCGTACTTAAAGTACTATAGCACCTGTTGTACTGGCTGTGGTGAGCTGAATATCAATAGGGTTCATCTGTGAGATGTTCTGAATAATATTCAATTGTAAAATTAGTGATTTTTTGCACTCCGGAGGCTGTATCGTGCTAACAAACTGAAATTTCTCTAAAAATAACAAAAATGTCGTACTTCAAGTACCATATCACCCGTTGTACTGGCTATTGTGAGCTGAAAATCAATAGGGTTCATCTATGAGATGTCCTGAACAATATTCAACTCTAAAATCGGTGATTTGTTGCACTCCGGAGGCTGTATCGTGCTAACAAGACATGTAATGGAAAGTTGGCGACGACAACGACATACACACGAGATTTGTTTTCTAAAAACCATTTTTTCGTGTTGTTCTTGATGAAAAACGTAAAAATAACTCAAATTTTTTTATCATAATTTCAACTTTTTTGTGGGTAAACCAATACTTTTCTTGCATATAGATAGGTTGGGCGGAAAAGTAATAATAACACCTGAAGAACAAGAAGGAAAATGTAAATAATTCTTACGTGGATAGATGGGGTTGCATGTACACCAAAAATGCCCCTGATGGCTTTCAAGACTCTTGAAGAAGAATGGAACAAAAATATAAAGAATTGAAATGTGGACGAGTCTTATCGAATAAGGAGCACTAAGAGGTCAGTTGCACCGATATAACCACTATACGCAAAGAATACACCACTTAGGATTTCCATGACAAAGTTAAAGAAAAATTGTGTAATAAATGGATTGGATACCGCATCTGTCGGCCAAAGAATAAATAGCATCTAGAACTAATGAGTGCTTTTAAACAGAAAACAGTAAAAACATTACTAGCTTCATCAAAAGTGATAAATCATATTTCAAAGTAAAGATAAAGATTCAATATCGACTAGTTACTTAGTATCCCGTTAGGATTTCTCAAGTTTAGTCACATCCCATCTCAAGATACCGTATTTCGTGTGTACTGCCTTTGCGTAAAAACTCTAAAGTGATTGTTTCGTTAATTTAATTCCGTTACAAGAAAAACCAATCCTCAATTCTTTTTCTTCTTTACTGGTAAATGTTCATTAGAGCGACTGAAATGAACTAACTTACTAAATAAATAAATTTCTATGGATACAATTTACGTATTTCCATGTTTATTATTTATTGTTCGCTTAAATATGATGGCGAGTAAAACAACTTTTTAACCTCGCATGAGCATTTTCAAGGAATGACTAAGCGAGTCACTAGAGGTTGCATTGTAACATTTATCTAAAAAGCAAGTGCGTAAGAAGAATTTAATTTATTCTACAGGGTTACTACAAAAGTAATATGCACATCGGCACTTCACAGCATTTGTAAGACGAGCTATTCAATTTTACGGCTTTTATTTAATTTATTCGTAAGAACTGAGTCAAAATCAGTTAACATTCACACAGCCACACACACACACAAGATTCGTTTATAGTTTGATGACGTAGATCATACTCACGAGAGAGTATTGAGCGTTTCAGAGGGAATTTTGAAAACTATTTTTATTTACGTATTTTTTTATTGAAATTTGTCATATTTTTTAATAAAATTATTATTTTCATGCTTATTTAGAGTCTATCTTAAAAAAAAGGAATTCCAAAAATTAGTCAATATCCCTATTAATTGAACTACCGCCTGGACGTGTGTTGTGTGACCAAGGGTTCGCATATAGAACATTTGTAGAGTGAGCGTAAAACTTGAATATTTTGTGGTTATTTTCATATATCAAATATATTTGTAAGTATAATAATTTTGAATAAACCGGATTTTGAAAATAAACGATACTTTTGAAATAACCCTGTATTTTAACATTATGAAGATAAAGAATATTGATCAATAATAAAAAGAACAATGGATTCCAAGATGACAAGCAATATCGTATATCAGCTTAAAGAAAAAGCCGAGATAGATTCAAGGAAAGCACGAAAATTAAGTGTAGATGGAAAACGATTTTCTATTTAGATAAAACTGGGCTGAATCAAGGATATACTGTTACAAAACAAATCAATCGCAAATCCTAGAAAAACGTTTTTAGAAAGGAATTCATGGATTACAGTTCAATATAAATCCGCGTTGGAATCAGAATAATGGTAAATGAATGTATTAAATCATTTGGTATCGACAATGAATAATAAAAATTACCAATAATTTTATGCGAGAAAAACAAAAAAAAACTATAAAATAACTGGGCCGGCACCGCAATAAATATTTAAATAACAGTTGAAATATTTAGATAGCGTGTTACTTCTACTAGGCACGTAAAGAAAATCATTGTTGAAGAACATGACAATCATAAGAAAGAAAATGTTTTATTATCGTCTGGGAATATAAAATTTTATGCGTCTTTGACAAAATTAATAATGAAACATTTTAGGTAAGAAAAATTAATCAAGTACAGAAGGAAAATTTAGTAACAATTAAACAAGAACTCATTCCTAACTAGAGGAGTGAGGCAGGGCTGCATACTAAACCCGCTCCTCTTCATGGTAGTTTTTAAGATTTTTTAATCAAGGAAATGATAGATATTCAATGCAATAATGAACAATTCTTGGCAAAATAGGAAATCTCAAAATAAGTTATAATTCAAAGTACCTACCGAAATGAAGTTCCTCAGAAAGATAAAGGGGTAACAAATATGGACAAAATTTTCAAACACAACCTTTAGATAAGACCTACAAACAAAGGCTACACTTCAAACAATGGTTAGAAGAAAGCAAAAGTGAAAAAGTGAAATGGTCAATCATAGACTAAAAGCGAGAACTCTGAGGAAAGTTAGAGGAAAAGAACCGGCAGAAAAATAAAAATAATATAAAAAATAATAATAAGGTTTACAGTACTCTACGAAAGTGAAACAAAATTGGGATCTTTAAGAGATCAGTTTAATCGTTAAGTTCATTTTAGACTTCACTAAATATTGAGCAAAAACTAGTTCAAGGAATTGATGCAATTTTTAGAGCAAGAATTTGCTCGGTTTTCAAATTATTCTGTTTGATACAACACAATTTTTGGTACAATATTTCTTTGACGATTCTGTGCAATTTGACAATTGACAGCGACATCTTTCAGACTACTGTCAAAAGTGTATGTTTTGCTTACAAGCAAAGTACATGGATCTGCAAATTTCCCAGGGACTAATTTACGCCAGTGGGCTAGTTTTACTCTTTGTGATTAAGAAAGTGCTTAAAAGATAAATAGAAAGAAGTTGGAGGTACGAACTTCCGCTGAATTTTGTAGGAACTGGTAGCTTCTTCTACTACTTCTCATTTTATATTTCTCAGTAGATTGGTCGTACCTACAAAATTGGACCCGTTACTAGCTAGAATAAAGGTGTCGGTGGACAATGAATCTGTCAAATATATACACGGCACATGTAAATAAAACAATATATACATTCTGGTTGTTTTTCAAAAATGATGGCTTGCTAAATCGATACCTATTACTTCAAAGCAAGCGGTGTGTCCAATTCTATCTGCTGGTAATGGTGGTGTAGGAACTTCATAATGCTTAGCTTTGTATCTTTTACAGATGATACAGCTTTTTACAACTTTCTTCCCCAACTTTCTTATCCCTGTAATCCAAAATTGGTTTCTTAAACTTGTCAATAGAATTCATGCTCCTGCATGATTTAACTCTCTATGTTTTTGCTGCATCATCCTTTGTACTACTTCGTTCTTTCACAATAAAATAGGGTATTTGAAATCTTTATTTTCTGCACTATATTCTAATCTGGTATTCACTTTGATGATAATGTCTTCTTCTACAGTTTAAAACTTCTTGTCTTTTTTCTTCTCATTTGTTCTTTGCATTAGTCTTATCAATGTTCTTTCTGCATTTATATACTCTTAAATTGTTTTCTAATTCTAGGGTGCATTATTAATAATATAGCTACAACTCTCACAA
Source organism: Galeruca laticollis (assembly GCA_963921935.1). NCBI lineage: Eukaryota > Metazoa > Arthropoda > Insecta > Coleoptera > Chrysomelidae > Galeruca > Galeruca laticollis. Next base: position 28,875,428 of record OY998181.1, read on the forward strand.
TCATTTTGTACTGGTTAAAGAATAAACATATTGTTGCTGAAATATTCTGTAGCTACATGTACTATAGCCTGTTTATTCTGTTCGCAGGCGATTATTTCATCTTCATTTAAATGTTGTGATTTTAACCAGTATTTAGTGTTGGTAAGTAGACATAACATCTTTCGGACACGTTCCCAATAGTGGTCCTGCTGTTGTTTTCAGGATCCCTAAAACAGCAGGTTTCAGTAATTCAATAGGATATTAGTCTTCACCTCCTGGGAGATTGTTCATTTCTTCAATTAAAAATAATACCAACTTATATTTTTATTTTCTCTCGTTCGTATCTCAATGTTCTTTCTCTTTTAATATAAGTATCGTCCCCGGGAAGGGTAATTATCCGAGATAGAGATCTGTGTTTGGGTTTGAAACCGTAGGTATTAGATATTCATGGAAATCCCTGGAAAGCCCGAGAGCCGCAAAGCCGGTTTCCCGAAATATCCTTTAACTTCGCTGCTGACAGAGATTTTTTATTTTACGGGATTTATATATAAAAGATAAAAAGGGTCTACAGTAAAGCCGTTGCAAAAGGGGATACGAAAGGATAAAATCTATTATTGAAATTTTTAAAATAATATTTGTTCCCGGAAATAGAAACGAATATGTGGGATGAGGAATCTTAGGAATACGCCTTATATAAAGTAGGTGGATATAGATTGTTAGAATTGGAAAATTCTTATAACGATTAAAAAAATATTTTGAAAAGTCTGTTAGGAGAAAAAACAGATTTTTCTATAAATATTATTTGGGTTGGCGAGTAATGTCGTTGACAGTTTTTGATGTTTTTATGGTTTCTAATGTTTGACTTAGTTGACGTTGCCTGTGTGTTGAATGGTGTCGATAAGGCTGTTGGTTTTTTTACCGCCAAGAGCGAGTGGTTTACAATATTTGTCAAATCGCTGTGCCAGCCATTTGGTTAATAAACTGATAATTCAGCTAAATTACAGGAACGTGAGCTTTCATGAATTTGTTCATTTGTAGGACTGGACATGGAGAGAGGTAATAATGATTTTTCTATTTCAAATTATATAATATAATAATCGATATTACGAGACTCCTAGGACGGGATTAGAGACATGGTTTTCATTTTTGAGACATTAGCCCAACGTAAAATTAAACTTTCTTTTAATAAAATGCAGTTGACCAGAAACAAATAGTTCCATCCGTAAATATACTGAATATATTTCACAAAGGGCAGAAACATTAATCTCAATATACAAAGTGTAATGAATATATGGTAGCAAATGTGAAAATATAAAATGAAGGTAAGTAGCACTGGCCTAAAAACCAAAGAAATGAATGGTCTTTAATCAAACTAAGAAAAACAAGCTAGAACGAAAAAAATACATTTCAGACTTTGTTTGAAAACAAATAAGACAAAGCATGTTTTTCGTCTTAAAAAATGTAATTGTGAATCTTTAACAGGTCCTGCTTTAACCGGATTGGCATTTTTAGCTAAGTTTGAAACTTGAAATTCTGTCTATAAACTTTATAGTAAATAAGCAATTTTATTATCTGCTTTCGTACATCAAAGAAATGTTTCCATTATTCATGAGTCGGTTAATTTACAAGACCGGAAACGGAGTGAGGTAAGGGTGATTCCCTATTTCAAGTTTCTTTTCCATAATACGAGATTTCAAAGATGGAATTAGAGGTATGGTTTTCGTTTTTGGAAAATTATCCCAACATAAAATTAAACTTTCTCTTAATGAAATGCAGTTGACCAGACCAATAGTTCCATTCGTAAATACAATAAATAGATTTCACAAAGGGCTGAATCATTAATCTAACTATACAAAGTGTTATGGATATACGGTAGCCAAATAAATGAATAGTCTTGTATTAGACTAAAAAAATAAACAGGTACAACGAAAAATATGGAGATCAATGCATGCTAAAAGGAAAAAACAAAATGTCAGTCTGTTGAAAACGAAGATACAGTTGATCCTTTGGTTCTTTACCCACGCGTTATTAATATTAGATAACATAATCTACATTATTATTAAGTGGCATATCTTTCTATTAATAGTGAAAAACAGAACAAAATAATCTAACATAACATCTTTCGACTAATTTCGTATGAATATTATTGATGGCGCATGCGTAAAGAACCGCCTTAAAAATGTTATTGTGAGTCTTTAACAAGTCCTGCTTTAACAGGACTGACTTTTTTGTTAACTTTGATACTTGAAATTCTGTCTTTCCTACAAGAAATGTTTCCATTATTCATGAATTGCACACTAATTATACAATCGAAAATATTTAAAATTATGTTACACAGAGAGCGTCAATTTATTTATTTAAATTCGGTGAACTTACTTATCAAAATGTCGAATTAACATACCTGCAACAAAACAGAAAAAAAAAGTATTAGAATTAATATAAATAATTGTGGAACGTGTATAAAACTTTATAGAATATATTTATTCTAAATAGTAAAAGTGAATAATAAAACACACAAAAATTAGTTAGGGAATAATTAACAGAAACTGACAGTAATTAAAAAGAAAAAGCAAAAACTACTAAACAACACGGAGTCACGGATCTAATACAGTGTTGAAATTGCGAAAACAACGTTAATGAGACAGTGTAAAGTTTAGGTTTATGGATGATTGCGGGCGGCGGACGCCTTTCATCACGAGCCCCATCCCCCGAAACTTACACCAATTCTACTTTGGCTTTCGAGCTTCCGAATAGTTCCGAATGCGCAGTGTGAGCTCTTCCGATAACGGTTGGGTTGGGAAACCGTGGTTTGGTTAGTATTTATTTGTTTTTTTCCAGTTTATGATTCTGTGGTGATTCTGTGTTAAGGTTAAGTTAGTTAAGTTTATGTTGTTATTGAATCTTGGAGTTTTTGCTGAAAATGACTGTGGCTTGTGAAATATGTGAACCCAAATTTAGCAAGCAAAGTAATTTAAGAATGCATATTAAAAAATTCCATCCTGGTAAGTAGTTTCCTTTTAGTAAATAAGTTTATAGGTTATATTGTATGTTTACATTTTTGATTTTCAATGATCTTATAATTTAGTTACGTGCCTATAAAAACTTATTTTCAGATCAGTTAACTAAATTAGCTCCATACAAAACTTACAAGCAAGCTGCATTCTGCAATGAATGCAATTCCACCAGAGAGGAACTCTCTCTCAGCATTTAAGCCAACATTACATGCAATACGGTTGCAAAAGAGTCGGGACCAGCAACAGACAACGGTCACAAGCTGTAAAGTACACCACAACAAAAATATCTCACAGCAGAGACGTCTTTATAAAACAAAGAAAAATGCCAAGAAACAAACCATGGGCTTATCAAATCCGAATTCAGAAGAGATCAATCAAATTGCATTAAATCTTCTACATACCGCTTAGTTATATGTCGTATATACACTGATTTTTATAATTATTTTTTTACAATAAAGTTGTTAATGAATTTTTTGTGCTAATTTATTTTGTAGCATACATATTTTGATATTTAAAGGGTGAAATTTGTACTTAAATCAAAAATTAAGATTTAAGCAATTTCAAGTAAAAAATCTTAAAATGTCGGCAGAAACCAGCTATATTATATTGAAACTTATCATCATAACTGGCATAATAAATAATCTACTTTTATACCTAACTCGCTCCACTTTCTATAACATTATTCATGGTATAACTATAGATTAATTTCATCACGATTCACTGTAAAATAAAAAATATGCCTGAGAGTTTCATTCACCTGTCAAACTTCATATTTTAACAATTAAATACTGTTACGAAACAGCACACTGGTATAGTCTCTAAAACCGACCCTGTCCAAGCCAGGTATAATAGTTAAAATTATGGCGGATACGCAGTTATAAAAAACTGTTTACGATTGAGACTATCTTATCTAGAACTGGTTTTTGTGACCAGAGTTATCTAGAAAAGGCCAGAAAAATTATTTGTGTGTATAAGCCGCAGGCCGGAATTCTCTAGTACAAAAGGCACTAGTATATAAGGGGACTGATCAGGAAGAGTTAGTTAGTTGATAATTTGACATAGTGAGATAAACAAATGAATTGGTGAATATAAATTAGTGAACTGTTTATATAAATTAGTCTAAGTGAATATACTGTATATATAAATTAAGTGTTAGTGAGTTAGTGTTTAAATAAATTAGTAAGTAGCCATACCGAGTGTTTGAAATTTATCCCACCCGTTTATTGTTTAAATAAATAACAAAAACATTACAATACCATAATTGTTATTGTGTGTTACTATGGTTATTCTATTGCAGAAAAAATTATGATAATTTTTTGACATATTGTTTTTAACAACAAAATAAACTTAACAATGTTATACTAGCTGCCTTTCTGTGACAATGATAAAAAACGTTCACCTATAAGGAGTAAAACAAAATCAGTTCATGAAAATCTCCTTCGAATATAACGCGGGCATTGATAATTATCGGTAATTTTAGGCAAATATGCCTTCATGCAATTTGGAGCAAGCAAGCAGTGGACGTATTCTTTTGAGGAGTTGAAAGTATAGTTTCCTTGCTACCGATTAAACATGATCTACATCTATACCAAACTTAACGGTTTTGGAGATATTTCAGTTTCAATTTTAATTTTCGAGAAATTCACTACTTTGGGAATCAAATATTTAAAATTAACGAAAGTAATAAGAGCTCCTTTATATGCCGCTAATTAAATTATAATCTGACACATTTGCGCAATTAAAACAGTCAAAAGTTTATCAAATATTTATTTTAACCATAAACAGTTAAGTTTGGTATAGATGTAATCATGTAGCAAGGAAGCTATACTTTCACCTCCTCAAAGGAATACGTCTACTTACCAGTCACCCTGTATACCTATTTCAAATTAACGTGGCAATACACTGCGCATGCGGAAGCCCGAAAGCCAAAGTACAATTGGTGTCTCTAGAATCTAGTCCGAAACTCCGTCCACCTGTCGTTGGTATTTGTATGCAATTGCTTTGAGACAGCACAGTCGGGCTCTGACTTCTTCATGATTTCCCTTGGAATGGGACGAGGTTCGTGGCGAGTCAGGGAAAGAATAGGCAGGTACCTGACGGCGCCGGGGCATGTTCACCAACCGTCCCCTTGCTCGTCTTGTTTACGTTATACTATAAATGCAGCTGTGAGAAAGTAAAACAAATATGTCAACGGCCTCGGTCGGTATCCGCTCCGTTCTCGGCTTGTGATCACATAAACCGACATGTTTAATCGACAAAGAAGTCAATCATCATATCACGTTCTCTGAGGAAATGTAATTCCATATTCGTCGCGGTATATAGTCAGAAAACTAGTTGTTTTTTCTTAGGAACTCCGGTAAAATCTAGTTTGAAAAACTGTTATGTACAAACTGACAGAGGAGCGAGTATAAGTTCCCATCTCTATAAATAATTACTGAAATATTATTACGTAAGCAATAAATGACACAATTAAAATTATTTTTTCATATTTTACGTATTTAGCTTTTTTATTTCAATATTTATTATCAGAAATATTTCAGTCTGATTTACGATTGCCATTTTCAATAAATCAAAAAAGAAAATATCCAATTTTTTATGGACAGATACAGTATCAAACTATAATTGACACTCATAGTTTGCAATAACTCATATTAGTAGGATTTTAGAACAGGCTATATAAAAAAAAAGGAAACGAGTTGGAAAGCGTATAGTTTCTATTTAACCCTGGAGATGTACACTCATCTTTTATTCCTAGAACTGAACATTGGGGAAATCCCAAATGAGCATAAATATTTTTGTTTATTTAATCCTATCATGTTTTTAGATATTTTTTATTAAAATGGTATCTAAAAGCATTAAACCTAGTGTTTAATGAGAAAAATTAGTGCCTTGGTTTCTCAGACCTGTGTAGTCCCAGAAAATAAATTGCGTCCCATTCTATATTGCTGATGATTCCTCAGCTTTTTATATCGATTCTTCTAGTCCAGGGGTCGGCAGACTTACCAATTAGATGAGCCAAATATCAAGTTCATAGATTTTGCCATGTCTTCAGAGAGCCGCAACATGAACTTTATTAGTCTAACAATTATAGTCTAATTTGGGTCATATTATAAAGCTTCGTAAAAGTATAACTGGTGCAATCAACAGTTACAGGTTTCAAACATGTGGGAAATGAAAAAAATAGTTATTTAGTAGTAGACATTTATTAACACAACACTCATTCATTACTTTATTTACTTTTAGTTGGAACGGTGTCCTTGCATCGCTTTCGAAAGCTTACCTATGTCTGGCAAGTAACTACTTGTTTTTACTTAACACTTTAACTACTATGTGTAACAAAAATGGTACACAACTAACATTTTTTGAATAAACTTTGTCCCCGTATATAGTCACACGTATTGGACGCGTTTAATCAGTTGTACACTATATGGTCACGCTTTCTAAGAAAATAAATGCATATTTCATATGCTCTAGTTTATGACAAAAGACTGGCCAAATAGTTTAAGTATAAATTCATAGATGGAAGCACAGCTGAACTCTTCTGATCACCATTGCTAGATCGTAATAAATACGTTTTGTATAGACATTGCATTCAGTTTGACACTTATATTCATCGTAATCGGTCCCTTTTTTGAATGCAAAATGAGCAGCAGGGCGTTAAATAATAGAGATTTGAAAGAAATGGTAAACAATATGAGCGATAACGAATGGCAGTCGGACACCGACGACTCAGTACGTGATCCGGACTATTATAATTTGGATTCATCGAAAAGTACAGATAGTAAGTTTGATGCTGGCATAGTTGAAACAAGACGAAGGTTCGAAAATTCCGTACAAGCAACCGCAAATACCGTGGCTGTCAACAGCACTTTGGATAACGACGGAAGTTTGACAGAAAATGGCGAAAGTAGTTCAAGTGTGAGCGACAATAATAAAGATGAGGGTGGAGATGGATCATATGAAGTTCGGGTTGTCTAGAATGATTGTTCAGGTATAGAATAAAATAAAACAGCTAATCTTGGGATACTACAATATACATTTTCTTAACAAGTACGTAAAGTGATACTGTCCCGCACGAAAAAGCAGTTAGATGAACGACGCGAAGAGGAATTCGGATAAGCGGGAAATACACTTTTGCCGCAAGTGTTACGAACAATACTTTTCCTACGAGTGTCTTAGAAAAGTAGAATTCTAAAATAAATAATTAAACTCTCTGTTTCAACACTTTCCATTCACCGAGAACCCAGGCTTTTCCGCAGAGTTTTTGGGAAAAAGAAATGGAGATGAGCCTTTAGATTTTCATAAGCTCTCTTTGGATATCGTATCTACAGTAGTTAAAGAAACAAAGCATTATGCAGAACAAAAAATCATATATTGTATAGCAAATGAAACTATCCAAAAAAAATTCATTGTTGACTTACTGGAAAGATACCGACGAGTCAGAAATATTGGTATTTATCGGAATGCTAATGTGAATGGGATTAGACAAAAAGCCTATGCTGAAAGACTACTTTTCACGTAATATATTGTATCAAAGTGAAGTGGGAAAGTACATTGGTATGTCCAGAATGCGATTTGAGTTACTTTTACCCAATTTGCATTTTTTTAAGTAACGAAACAGCAGATCCTAACAATCGGTTATGCAAGATTCAACCCTTGGCAGATGGTCTAATTTCTAACTTTCAAGCAGCATGTACTCTCAGAAAAGAAGTGTGTATTGATGAGACAATAAGTTAGTTTACACCGTGTGGTCCAATTTGGTACGTGGACCAAATCGTGGACTTATTTAACTTAGAACATAAGTGTTTATACTGACTGTTTTGCTGGATTAAAATAGTCCAGGTTTAATGTCAGGGACCAAAATTGACATTTGTATATTAATATGACATAACCTTAAATCTTTAGGAAATTTGATGATAGACTTTGATTTTATTTAAAAATGGATACAAAAATAGTTGCAGTAGTTGCAATAGAGTTCCTGAAAAAGAAAACAATATTCAAAGATTAAAATTAGAGTCATCGAAGTCTCCATATTTAAGAAGCAATTTAGCTTATTTGCTTTTAACTAGCAGGAATTTTGTGGGATTGTCAATCAAAGAATATAAAGAATATGGATGAAACCTAGAAGTAGTGAATATTGGACAATAATGTTCAATCAGTGAAGTACAAATCCACATCTGACCTATTTTTACTCTGTGCTTTTAGCAAACCGTCACTTTGGTCCACGAATACTAATATGCCGTGTTTACACCGTAAAAATTGAATTTGAACTACCCTAGATGAGTTGGATCAAATTCGAGTAACAAATTTTACTCCTTGGTTGTTTACACCGAAAGTAAAGTACATGTGACGTCATTTAAACCTCGGACTAAAAATTAGGTACATCCGGTGTAAACGTACCTATAGATACGTTTCAGAGGTCGAATAAGTTTCCGACAATACATTCGAGGTAAACGGCATAAATACGGAGTTAAAATTTTCAAACTGTGTGCGGAAAAAGGCTATACGTATAATGTGAAAGTATATTCAGGTGAAGAGAACAAAGCAAACGAACAGCCAGTTGCCAGTCGCGTAGTTCTCGAATTAATGGAGCCTCTCTTAGATTGCGGACGTCTACTATGTACAGACAACTTTTATACCAGCGTTAGCTTGGCACATGCCCTTCTGGATAGACAGACACACATGCTTGGGACTCCTAGAAAGAATAGAAAGTTTAAGCCTAAGCCAGTTACGAATGCAACACTTGAAAAAGGAGCATAGTCAAAAAACTTGTTTCTTCTGAATGAAACTTCTTATTTTCATGTTAGTAGTATTTTTAGTGGAAGAAAATATATTTTTAAAAAAATAAGTGTGTTGGTATCTCTACGTCATTTGGCACCAGAATGTTCAGTAGTTAAAGTGTTAAGGCATGTCTGTAATTTGTCGTCGGTTAATTTGCTTATAATTTGATTCATTGACGAAAATGTTCGCTCACATGAATGTGTATAGCTGAATATTGATAAGACAGCAAATGCCAGTTGATTTATCGTACCATATGTTGCAGGAATGATATTCCATGTATCAAATGCTCTATATTGGGCAATTGATTTACAGTCGTCCATTTACTATCAGATATCAAATTTGATTTTCACTCTCTTGTACTCTTCCAAACGGCTTATAAGAGCTGTGAAATTACTGCTCCACAGTTCCTTCTTCTTGATACCATTCAATTATATCTGAAGTTCCACAGGATCTGTATTGAACGGCGCCAAGTTCATTTCACCGACATTAATATTTAGGTGGTATAAGATGCAGGATAAAGTACATTTATTTCCTCTAATTCTTAAAAACGCTCCTTAAAACTATTTTAATAGTTATTTAACGAACAAGTGTATTAATAAGGGCGATAAGCAATCGAGATAATTTAAAGAGCGAGCGAAGCGAGCGTGTAAATGTTCGAGACTGTTAATCGTCATTTTAATTCACGGGTTCGTTATAAAACTTTTCCGTCGACCCTACGTTTGATTTTAAAATATACATAGAATTTTAAGAAATTATAACAATAAAGTAAATAATGACATGACAGACACAGCTACTTAATTTCAAATGTTTTAGTAGGTAAGCCTAATACACCACAGGTTACTGCCAATATAAATGTAAAAGAATAATGTACGCTGAGTTGCATATAATAAAATCTTTGATTGTTAGAAAATCATTCATTAATAGGGGTAATTAATTAACGATTTTGAGTGCGTTAAATTACATCACAAATGGACAGTCGACGGAAATAGTTATTTAACGAACAAGTGTATTAATATTAATAAGGGCGATTAACAATCGAGATAATTTAACGAGAAAGCGAAGCGAGCACTTTAATGTACGAGATTGTCAATCGCCATATTAATTCACGAGTTCGTTACAAAACTTTTCTGTAGACCCTACTTTTGATTTTAAAATATATACTCATAGAATTTTAAGAAATTAAACAATAAAATAAATAATGACATACAATGACAGATAGTAGTAACACTGCTACTTGATTTCAAATGTTTTAGTAGATAACCCTACTGCACCACAGGTCACTGCATTGTTGGCATACATATTTTTGACCCATCAGTCCATCCTTTCTTAACCGTGTCGTGTGTATCATACCAAGTTTCGTCCAAATAGACAAATGGCCGACTTTCTTCTCTATACTTAGTTACTTGTTCCAAGTATGTATACCGCATATCCACTATTCTTCTGCTTTCCATGACTGTTTGACGTTTATTAATCGTTTTGAATTTGAATCCGTATTTTTTAATTCCGTTAATAGTTTTCTTACAGACATTTACATTACGTCCGACATTTGTCAATTTATTTCTTATTATTTCAATCGTTGGTAACTCATTACTTTTGTAACCATCATATATGATGGTATTTAATAATTTTATTACAGACACCTCGAAAGGTTTGATCAATCCCTTATCACATCGCTTCTTGCGTTCGTAAGGCCCATTATTGGCTATTTTACGTATAGTTGACAGGAGAACTGTTAAATCAGATACTGCTTGCATTAATTCTGTTTCTTCATCGAAACCAAACTTTTCCCGTAAATTCTTATACACATTGAAACATATCTTTCCAAATTTAAATGACGTCGAATGCTATTTTCAGTTTAATCACAATTATTTAAGTTTTCGTTGTTGTTACACATAATATTTTGGACCGAACTTGATATTTCCCAAGGTCGACATTGTAAATATTTAATTTTTAACTAAAAATATAATTGCTATATAATAAATATGTATCTTACCCAAATTGCTCAGAAAAACACTACACTCTTTCTTGATGTCAGCACCAACTAAAGAGTGAGTGTTTGTTATATGTGATGAACACCTGTTATGTTCGAAAAAATTGCCATCTCGAAATATACTTATAGTTGAGTAAAAGATGGGAAAAATAATGAGTAATTTGAAATGTATATTCCTAATTCTTCTTCATAAAACGAGATACAAGGTAGTGTTAATTGTCTGGTGTTATGTTTAAGATGTTTTTAAATATAAATTGGTTAATATTGTTTGAAGGAATGCATTTGTTCTATGCATATCATAAAAAGTAGAATGGCGCTCCATAATTGCGGGTTAAAAATAACCGTAAGACAGTCGATAAATGTATTTAATAATTATAAAAGCATTAAATACATCTTAACGATTATTAGTTGAAATTATAATATTAAATGAATATATCGTCAAATAAGCATTTTAAATTATAATATTGACTGGACTATTACTGTATTCAAGTCAAACAAGCCGAAACTTAAAGTTCGCACAATATCTCTTACGTCGATTATAACTATTTTTGTTCGGGTGGAATTTTGAAAAGCTATCTTCAACGAATTGATCTGAAATTTTGTATACACGTTTAGTTTGGATGACAATGCATGGTTGGCTGTGTGACATCATTCTAAATCCAACATGGCGGAACACCCAAGAAGGCGGACAAGTTATTTTTAATGCACTCCTAGAATATGGGCATCAATTGAAAGGGCTTGCTGAGAATAACTCGAAAAAGAAAGTGGCTAAATCTAATATGGCGGAACACCCAAGATGGCGGATTAGTTATTTTTAATGCACTCCTACAATATTGGTATCAAATGAAAGGGCTTGCTGAGAATAACTCGAAAAATAAAGTGACGTCACTCTAAATCCAATATGGCGGACTTCTAAAGATGGCAGACTAAGTTTTAATGCTTTCCTACAATATGGGTATCAAACGAAAGGGCTTGCTGAGAATAACTTGAAAAATAAGGTAAGTATATAAGTATAATAAATATCATTTAAACTAATAAATTATTCAATTTTCCGCCCCTGAATATATATTTCAAAGCTGAATCCTCATGTATATTTTATAGTTGTATTGTTAATGAACTCAAAAAGTTATAGATTTATGAAGATACAAGGTGGTCAAGCTAAAATACATTAAAACTATATAAACGTGTATATGCGAGTACACATTTATTTTGAGAGAACCGCCCTGTGGCGCTTTATTCTGTATTGCCTTCAGTCAGGTAATTTGCTTTGCAGACTAAACGAATGGAGTATAGGACACATCGGCAAGATGGAAGTTTTATTGTATACGCTAAAGTTGCTGTAATAATAAAATAATTAAACTTTTTGGGGAAAATATCGAGGACAAACAAAACCCTTACGCAACAATTATGAGTGCGACAGTGGCTTGGACTAACCGAGGAGCTTGGGTAATAAAGATAGACAGCAATGAAATGAAAAAAAAATGTTGAAAATGAGAGCTTCACTTAATTAAGTGTTGGACGAGATTGGACTACAGGATAAAAAATTGGCAATTAGGGGAGGTTTAAAACGGTAATGAAAGCAGGAAAATAAAGGTTTTATTTACGGCGAATAAAAAAATGTTGGATTTGAATAATTTACGGGTTTTGTAACATACAATAAGGTAAATTTACTGTATCAACCCTTACTTGGTGATATCTACTCATATGTGAAACTAACTGTTTCTAAATAATTCCACTAAATTAAATTAAACAGTTAGTTTCATTTAAAAAAGTAATATGAATAGATTTCACACAGTAAATTCCATTGGATAGTTTTCGAGAGAAGACTTGACCCGATTATAAGAAGTTACTAGAAAAACATTGCAAATCATCTCAAAACATCTGGTTTAACCAAGAATGTCTTAGAAAAGAAGTAATACCAAATTATGTAAACATAAAATGCCATAATAAAACACCTCAAGCCCAAAAAGCGGTGAAATGTGCTCAACGAGTCTGGCTTAAAGACGAAAGTAGAGAATGGTTTAAAATAAGAGACTCCTTAGACAACTACATAAAAGTTCTACATTCTGAACTAACGTTCCTACTACATCCAGTAGAATTTCACTGTATAGATGACAAAATCAGAAAGTTTCAGTACGATGAAGCTCAAGAAATATGAGAAACAAGAACAAATATAGTGGAATTATTTAGAAACAGTTTTATTTATAACGATAATACAATAAGGTGTTTCAACTATCTCCCAAGTCCAAACAATTCGTTGGTGGAAACTAAAATTAAATAGTGAATAATGAAGCCTAGACCCTAAATTTTGGAACAAATTAGTTTTTTTTACCATAAAAAATATGTGTTGTAGAACTGGTACTTCATCAATACTTCATACTGTCAATCAAATTATATTTTAATATTGATAAGTAGACAAACTAATAATGTTGGTTTTCTATGATATGATATTACTTAATCAATAAAGAAGTTTGCCTGTTTGTGTTTGATTCCACGGATTATTTAAAAGTAACCTATAGCTTATGGGCCCAGGCAAAATAGGTAAAAATTCAAAATAAACGCGGAAAGTAAAAGTAGTAACACGTGGAACGTGGAAAACCTGCCTGGAAATAAAATGTCGTCGTCAAACATTTCACAAACGTATAACAATAAAGCCTTTTGTTAGAGCCTCTTTCTCATACTGGGAATTTCGTGTAAATATTTTGCTGGAACAGACCGGAATCCATGATGTCTTAAAACAAGATCCGCCACCTAACACTAATGCTGGCGCACTAACTGCATTTACAAAAAGCGAAATAGAAGCTAGAAATATATTAGTTCAGATAAAATGTTGGAAATTATAAAAGACAAAACGACAGCAAAATGTATTATTGAGAGGAACCTATCTAAAAAGTGGTATAGCTACACAAGTACATTTGCCAAGAAAGCTTCGATCATTAAAATCTATTGAAGGAACACCTCTTAATGTATTTATTGGAGAATTTGAGCACACAATATATGAGCTTAAAGCTGCTGCTGGAGCCATGGAGCAGGGATAAATAATTTCTCAAGTTCTATCTTCCATGCCCGATTCCTTCCAAGGAATTGTCACAGCCATTGATGTCTTTTTTACTCAAGATGAATCGAAAGTACCATTGGAGCTTGTTAAAAACAAACTACTTATGGAAGAAGCTCGTCAAGCAAAAACCCATCATGAGAAGCAAATAAACAATGACTCAGTATTTGCAGGCTTTAGAGGTAGAGGCAGAAGAAACTATAGGAATATAGAAAATAAGGGAAATTGAAGCAATATAAATAGTGCTGGTAGCTCTAACCAAACTTTTCATCGTAATTATGATACATTTGTTGATAGAAGTAGTAGTAACTTTCATAACTGCGACAAAAGAGGTCATAGAAAAGTAAAATGCAGACGGGAAGTAAAAGAAAATATGCAGGCATATATATGGTCCAGACCTTGATTCAGACGAAGAGTGAAAAAAATTCACAATAAAAAGCATTAATTTGTTTTATTGATAATTTACAATTTTTCGAAATATCTTGTTCGATTCAAAAATTAACAGATAATATGTTTAAATAATTTGTAAACATTTTCAGATTTTTGCTAACTTTGTTATCATTTTTTTTTGTTGATTTATATAGCTTATCGTTTTATCGTTTTATCATTGGTTTTGCAATGTTTATCAAGCTGAATACCACAAATACAATTCGATTACTGTGAGGAAGTAAAGATACTGGAACTTCTGAAAAAAATTCAAATCTGATTATTTGATTCACTCTTTCAAGGTGAACTCTCTCCGAAGCTATGTTATATGTTTCTTCTACCTCTTGTGTAAAGGCAGCAAGATACATGAAGACATCACAAACACATATAATTTAAAAAGAATTACTGTTGTAACGAAGTTACTTTTTGGTTCCGGTATTATTTAGTTTTCAAGATTTGAAACATGTAACCTCTTACTTTCTGCTTACTCATTTACTTTAATTTTAAACATTGTAAGACAATGAATTACATTTTACCTGGCAAAACAATTTAATGACAAATCCGTTTATTTATAATATTTGGGCTGTCCGGTATATATACATTTTCATTTCATTTGATTAAAACATAAAGTAATTAAATGTAGTTTGAGTTTTTTTATTAGATTTTTTTTTGAAGCGATTAGTGAAAAATACGAATAAATAGCAAGACAACAGTATGAAAGAGGCTTTTTCTCGTTTCTGCTCTCGTCTGAGTAGTTAATAAATAATGTTCGTAGAAAAAGTGTTTAAAAGGTAAAATTTGATTTTGCTCCGTATAATTCCGAATTAAAGTTATTTTGGTATAAAATTATATTTGATTGTTGAATTCAATGTATTCCGTACAAAAAAATAATTTTGTTAGGACTGCCGTTAGTTATACGATATTCAATGGTTTTCTCATGTTACAAATTTAATTGTCTATGGTTTCCAATAAAAATTAAATTGTAAACTGTACGATATTTTCTGTTAGTTATTTTAAGATTTTATTTGACAAAGTTTGTCCGTAGATACTGTAATGTTTTTTTTATTTATTTAAACGTCTTTATTACGGGTGGGATAAATGTATACACACACGTTTGTTATGTCTACTAACTTAATTTATTTATTCACTACACTATTCACTAATTTATATAATATACACAGTATATGCAGTTACATTAATTTATATATACACTTCACTACTTAGACTATTTACTTATTCGCTGTTTATATCACTGACTTCCCCCGCTGGACGGTCCTTCATATATTAGTGCCTTTTTTACTAGATAATTCTAAATTACGGCTTACACAAAAACAATCGCCTATCTGGAATATTCTTTTTTTTTCGGGATATTTCTCGAATGCCGGCTCAATCCTTAAAAGATCCTCGGAGAACATGTCTATAAAAACGGTCACAAAAAATCCCAATAGTCCTCAGAATTCGGCGCGCTCGCCATTTTTTTTAACTCCGTTAACATAAGGTTACAGGACCCTACTTAGTGTCTACTTCGGTGTGCGAGTTCGTAGCATTACCCCCTCCTTAAATGGAAGTTCCTCCAGGAACTTTTGTGTAGCCGAGGCTAGATGTTTGAATCGGCAACTGACCCCATTTCTACACTTTCCGATCTAATGGAGACACCGTCTTCATCGGATACTGATAACGGGGATTGTAGCTGGCCACCGGTATCTTGGAAGATCACCTCTACCATGTTACTGATGACTTGCCAATCCAACTGGTTACTCGCTATCTTAGGCATAGCCAGTTTCATCACGCTGGATTCCAACACAAGGTCTCGGAGGTTTCGAAGTGCTTCCCACACATCGCGGTAGGTAGATCGATCTTGAAATTCATTTTTAGTTACCACGTAGAAGACGTACCGCGAATTGTGTTTCAGTCCCAGTGTCTTGACAGGGGCTGGAATCTGGTCTTCAAGTTTTTCTAATTGCCCAAACTTCTTCCGAAAGACGGTTGCCAACCCTCGTGCGTTCTTGATACGGGCGGGGATGTTGTATGCCAGTGAATAATCTTCCGGGAGAGTGAACAAATCTTGTCGTTGTTCTGAAGTGACTCCATATCTAGATTTCCCGGTGCCTCCATACGCGCCCATAGATTCATCGAAGGTAGGGTCAGTCACATCTCGAAAATATGGTTTTCTCCTTTCTCTAGGTCATGGTCTCCTTCGAATGGCGCTAGTCGGTTTTGGTGAACTACTTTTGGTTTTCCGTTGGGGATCTTGTTTATGCGATATATAACATTATTGATCCTTTTATTGATTAAGTATGGACCTTCCCAAGATTTTTGTAATTTTGGAGAAATCCCATTTCTCCTCGTCGGTTTGTGTAACCGTTCCCCTTCTTTAAAACCGCCTACTGTGGCCTGCGTGTCGTACCGACTTTTCATTCTGTCGCTGGCAACTTGAAGATTTGTTCGAACTAATTCATGAATATCGTCCAGCCTTCTTCTCAATTGGATCCCGTAGTCTTCTCCTGCTACATCTTCTCCAGGCCGACAGTCAAATTCCAGGTTACAAGGAAGCCTCATTTTACGTCCAAACAGGATTCTCGCAGGTGTTTCACCCGTGGACTCATTGACGGCAGATCGATAAGCCAATGCGAATAGGGAAAGATACGGGTCCCAATCAATCTCTCTGATGGCTGGAAACTACTTTGGGCAGGTATTTTCCAATAGTCCCGTTCATTCTCTCGACCATTCCATCTGACTGTGGAGGTAATGCTGTTGTCCTGGTCTTCTTCATTCTAAGCTTGTAGCAAATCTCCTGAAATAGATGGCTTTCGAAATGTCTTTCCGTGTCTCTGTGGACTTCCACGGGCACTCCATATCGGCTGATAAATTCTTTCACCAATACATCCGCGACAGTTGTGGCCTCTTGGTTCGGGATAGCGTAAATTTCCACCCACTTTGTAAAATAATCCAGTACAACCAGTATGTATTTGCCACCATTTTCTGTCGTCGGAAATGGTCCACCGATATCTAAAGCAATCCTTTCGAAATGGCTTCCAACATTGTACTGTTTCATGGTTGCCTCTCTCTTGCGATGTGGTCCATTACTCGTAGCACAAGTCGTACATTTCTTACAACATTCCTTCACATTATCGGAGCTGTTCATCCAATAAAACCTCTCACGGATTCGCAGGAGGGTTTTCTTCACTCCCTGATGACCTCCCGATGGACTGTCGTGTAAGTTCTGTAGTACTTCAGCTACTCTTGTTCTTGGGATAACTAGCTGTCTCCTCATCTCGGAACCATCATCGTTTTCAAGGACTCTTTTCAACAGCCCTTCTTCCAGGACAAGGGAGTCCCAATACGCCTTGAGTTTCGGTGAAAATCTTGACACTTCTTGTCAGGTAGGTCGCCGATTTTCTTTCTTTCACTGCCGAATCTTCGTTAGGCAAAGATCATTCTCCTGATCTTCTCTGATCCTTGTGGGCGACCATTTTTCATTGACTACTGTAATTCTTGAAACTTCCCTACATTACGACTTGTTGCATTGAGAATAGTCTACAGGGCATTACTGTCTAGGCAAAGAGTTGGCTTTTCGGTGATTCATATCAGCTGGATTTTCACCCCTGTCTGATTTCCCCTGTGACTGGAGTTCTTGGGTTGCAGGAGTGTTGGGACACTTCGACAGACTGCGTACGTGCTGTAGCTCGCCACACATCCGGCATTTGATCTTATTCGGCTTCTTGTCTGCCATACCTTTCAACAAGTTGACGATCTAGTCAAGTCTGTCATCGTCACCTTCTTTCTGTATGGTCCTACCTTTGTTGTATCCCGAAGCCATCGTGGTGGCTTCATATTCAAGAGCAGCAGCCAATGCATCGACCAATGTTTTGGGATGGGCTAATCGAAGTGTCTTCTCCACATCGTGGTCAGATAAGCTGTCAATAAATGCCTGTATGTCTAAACATTCCATCATGTTATCTGGTGCTGATGGATAAGCAAATCGAACTAGTCGGGCAATATCCAGTTCATACTCTTGAAGGGTTTTGTCACGTTTCCGCCTTCGGTTCTTCAGCTGAAATCTGTACAAATGTTCCAAATGTTCGTGACCGTATCGCATGTTCAACTTCTTTTTCAGCTGCTCAAAGTCATCCGTTTCTTCAAGTGGTATCGTTTGTAGTACATCTAAGGCATCTCCCCGAAGCGCGATAGTTAAGTTCACTGCCTTCTCCCTATCGGACCAATTATTCACTTTAGCCGCTGCTTCAAACTGTTTCACATAATTGGTCCACGAAGTTTTACCGTCAAACGTTGGGGCTTTGACTCGGGTGAAACTGCAATTGTCTTCTACCTTGTTAAGTACTTCTGGCTTGCAAGGTTTTATTTCTTCAGTCTTCCTTTCTTCCTCCGGCATGTCTCGTGTTCTTGAATCTGTCATCTTTCTTTCTAATTCCTTGATTTTCTCGTCCATCGTTGTCATCTTATTCTCAATCTTCTCGTCCATCGTTGTCATCTTATTCTCGATTTTCTCATCCATAGTTGTCATCTTATTCTCGATTTTCTCGTCCATTGTTGTCATCTTATTCTCGATATCTAATCTTAGGGACGAAATTTTATTTTCGACGTCAGCAGAAATGTCGTGCTTCATAGCAGAAATATCGTTCTGCATATCAGAAAAATCGTTCTTTATAACAGAAATATTCTCGTTCGCATTAGCAGAAATAATAGCAGAAATTGACGAGATTAAGGTGGAAGCCTCGTCATTAAATAAAAATGTTTCTGGATCTAAGCGGTCACTTACCAGTGCCACTTTGAGTCTTTCTACTAACTCACTCTTCTTACCGGACATTTCCAACTCGCGATTTTCCAATTCTGCCTTTAGCTTTGTCACTTTCAGGTCACTAAGTTTCTTGGCCATGTTTACGTCTTATTTCTTTATATAATCCCACTTCTGATACCAATGTAAAGTTTTTCTTATTTACTTAAACGTTTTTATTACGGGTGGGATAAATTTATACACACACGTTGTGTCTACTAACTTGATTTATTTATTCACTACACTATTCACTAATTTATATTATATACACAGTATATTCACTTACATTAATTTATATAAACACTTCACTACTTAGACTATTTACTTGTTCGCTGTTTATATCACGAGATCACTTTATAAACTGACTTCTCCCGCTGGTCGGTCCTTTATATATTAGTGCCGTTTTTACTAGATAATTCTAGATTGCGACAAAAACAATCGCCTCTCTGGAATATTCTTTTTTTCTGGATTCTTCTCGAATGCCGGCTCAATCCTTAAAAGATTTTCGGATAACATGTCTATAAAAACGGCCACAAAAAAATTCCAATGGACCTTCTCAGAATTCGGCGCGTTCGCCTTTTTTTAACTCCGTTAACATAAGGTTACAGGACCGTACTTAGTATCTACTTCGGTGTGCGAGTTTGTAACAATATTGTTAAGCGTTCAATCCGAATCAAGTTTTTTTAGCAACGTTGTTACAGTGGCTGCTTTCTTTACTTGAATTATTTATAATCTTCGGTTTTTGTTCGTAGATATTCTATTTGGTTTCCGAGAATTATATTTGATTGCTGTGTGATTCGAAAGCATTGCTCAGGAATTAAATAAATTCTGGTAAAAATTTCAACTCCTCGCCGATTCTCTCGGGTTTTGTTGAAAGTTCTTTCAATTTCCGCTGTTTTGATCTAGTTAGTAGTATTTCTATTTGGTTTCCGAGAATTATATTTGATTACTGAGTGATTCTAAAGCATTGCTCAGGAATTAAATAAATTCTGGTAGGAATTTCAACTCCTCGGCGACTTTCTCGTGTTCTGTTGAAATTTCTTTCAACCTCCAATGTTTTGATTTAGTTAGTAGTATTTCTATTTGGTTTCCGAGAATTATATTTGATTACTGGTTGATTCGAAAGCATTCTTCAGGAATTAAATAACTTCTGGTAGGAATTTCAACTCCTCGCCGACTTTCTCGAGTTTTGTTGAAATTTATTTCAATCTCCGCTGTTTTGATTGAGTTAGTAGTATTTCTATTCGGTCTCCAAGAATTATATTTGATTACTAGGTGATTCTAAAGCATTGCTCAGGAATTAAATAAATTCTGGTAGAGATTTCAGCTCCTCGCCGACCTTCTAAGGTTTTGTTGAAATCTCATTCTTCCTCCGCTGTTTTGAGTTAGTTTATAGATTTTTTTTCTAATTTTGTCAAGCCGCCGATTAACCCCGAGCACTATTCTGCGTAATACTGCATACGATAACCCCGATTATAAAACCCGTAGAAGATTATATGTTTTCTGATTTGCATTGTACATGAACCGTTTTATATTTAGTCGCCTATATTGCGCATAGTGTATATTATTTGTTGGGATACCCGTCCGCTTGTTAACTTGCGTTAATAGGTTTGGTAAAAGTATATATTGTTTCCTGAGTCTACCTATTATATTATAGAATATACAATTTTATTGAGTTATTGTAATTTTACTCATAACTTGCTAATAGGCCGTTATTACCGTTGGCTTCAGTTATCATGTTGGTAGTTTATTTTAACGTAACTGTGTGCCAACAGTCGAGCAATAAAGCTCGATAAAAATAAGTATACCGCTACTTAGTATCTACAGTAAGTTACAGTCCGACCTCTGGAATTTTCCGTTCCTCCATCTGTTGCTATCCGGAACCCTCGAAAGTTTTGGAGTCGAGGGGCCGTGGAGTTAACCACGTTAAAAATCTGGCGCCCGAGAGAAAAATTGACTCCGCAGTTTTGGGGTGTCAATTGTGACGTGTCCAAGTACTTAGACGTTGACGTATGTACGGAACGGAGAGGGTAAATAAAACACCCTTACTCTGTGGAATCTACTCATATTACTTCTTTAAATGAAACTAACTGTTTCTAAATAATTCCACAATATATTGAAAAAATGGTAAAAATTCTAAAAAAATTGACAATTTTATTGTTTCGATATTACTATCATCGTCAGAATGACAGAAGTTACATTTCATGTGATGTCTATCTGATGTTTAATAATTAAAAACGTTGATAATGCAAAACTGATACTGTTTACCATCACTTTGTTTGTGTTTTTTTCCGGCAGATGGCATAATCGTCATCTTTCTCAATCCCTATAATAACAGGATTATTATTTTAAATGACCTCTCAGAGGTAGTTACATATATGTTTAATAGCCTCGGTTATTTTAATCCTTATAACTTTTACTCCACTCACAGTCATCTTGTAGTTTTCGAAGTTCTTTTTCTCATGATCCTTATAAAACAAAAATTGTTGGTGCAAGGGGAAAAGCTTGTTATAGAACCGTGTCAGGTTCGGGCCGGGAAAATACAACTGTTTTAGCTGCTGTATCTGCTTCCGGATTAAAAGCCCCTCCACTCATTGTGTATAAGGGGAAGAATATTTGGAATGCCTGGGTTCCAAATGAAGAAGACTCGTATCCAGGAATGTCATTTGCTGCCAGCAAAAGAGGCTGGATGGAGACATTTTTTTAAATTACTTTGAAAAAACTCTACTGGCTGCTCTGGGACCACACAGACCTGTTCTGATTATTTATGATGGTCATAGCACCCATGTTAACATTCCTCTAATAGAATTGGCAACTGCCAATAATGTAACAATTTTCAAACTTCCCCCACACACGAGCCACCTTCTTCAGCCACTAGATATATCGTTCAGATCACTGAAGGGTCCATGGGATGAAAGATTAGTGGCTTGGCAAATGAGAAATGTGGGAATTAAAATACCAAAGAAACAATTTTCGGCAATGATCGGTCAAGCCTGGAAGGACCTCAAGCCTATCACTATTAGTAATGGTTTTGTAAAAGCTGGTATACAGCCATTTGATCGGCAGGTCATATCTGAAGACAAATATGATCCTGAATATTTAAGTAGGTGGAGAAAACACACCTCAGGTAATGCTGTTGGGAGACGAAAAGAAAACCAAAATGTTGGAGGAAACGAAAATGTCGAAGAAAATCAAAATGTCGAAGACAACCAAAATGTCGAATGAAACCAAAATGTGGAAGGAAACCAAAACGTCGAAGAACACCAAAATGTCGAAGCCAACCAAAATGTCGAAGGAAACCAAAATATCGAAGAAAACCAAAATGTCGAACAAATTCCAAATATAGAAGCTACAACTAGTCGATCCACATCAAAATTATCCTTTGAAGAGCTTCTTTTGAAAACAATAAGACGCTCTAATAGTGGCCAGGTACAAAAAATAAAAATAAAGTGGTATGTGGAGCAGAAGTCATCACTGCACCACAGGTATTAGCTAGATTAGAAGAAGAAAGAGCGACTAAGACTAAGAAAGTTTTCCGACAAAAAGTTAATAAAAAGCGTACAATCTAGAAAGAAAGTGACATCGAATCTACAGATGAAGAGGTGGACGATTTCTCTGTAATAATGGATTCAGCAGATGACTTGGACCCAGAGAGTTCTGATACAGAAGAAGAGCTAGATACAGATAAAACTCTGGACAAAAAAATCGACGAAGAGCACACTAATATCGAAAACGGCAAATGGGTGGTAGTTCAATATGAAACCAAGAAGAGAATAAGGCATTTTGTTGGCAACATTTTGAACGAAACTGATGAAGGATGGGAAGTGAAATTTTTAAAATTCGGCAGAAAAACCTTTTCTTGGCCCGATATAGACGATATTGATACGATTAATAAAGAAATGATCATAAGAATCCTGCCAGACCCCAGAGAGGCCGCAGATGAGACACATTCATTTTATCAGTAGATTTGGCAAATTTTAATTTAGACACTTAAGTTATATTTCATTTTGAAAAGTTCATAACTTTTTAACTATTTCACACTTGCCCCAAATTATCTGAAAACACCATATATTGTAGACAGCATGAACCGCATTCACACTTGCCCCACAAAGTGGGGCAAGTGTGAAGTGGGACAAAAAAAAAGGGTGAGTAAAAGTGTTTTGCTTTTAACCAGCAAAACTCAAAAGTCATGTAGACAGATACTCATACTAGCTATGTTTAAAATATGAAATTTAAAAGATATATATTTTAGAAGTTATAATGCTTTAAACTGGCACTAATCAAAAAAGCTTCACTCTTACACAGGTTTACCTTATAAAATAAATGCCAAAACAATAATGGTAAAACGGGGTCTACCCCTAAATCGCAGATTTCGCTACTTTAAAGAGAATTCAACTCTTTCCAACTTCTAGTACACCATATGTAATAAGTATTTTTTGCAACTTGTTGCAGAAAATGCTTTTTTCGTCACTCGTTAAACAATATATTATTTTCAGGTAGTGCCGCTTGAGAGATTCGGAAATCAAGTACATTTTAGGTTAAGGTTTTACCTAGTTGCCATGGAAACTAAACAATTAAGTCAATCAAAACATGGAATAATTTGCTAGTGTCTTATCGAAGAAAAAAATTGGCAGTCAAAAAATAAATTCTAAAATTATTTAATTTTCAAACACAATTTGGTGTGGAATTTTCTTACTGAATATCATACGAGATTGAATTGAATTATACCCGGAAATTTTTTCTCGCTCAAGAATATTTTTAGCAAATAATTTTCAAAATATTCATGAGCTCGAAAAAAATTCCGGAAATAATGTAACTCAGTGTGGTATTACTAGTGAAAATCATTTTTTCTGTTCTACCATCAAATTTAGTCAGCAAATTTCAAACTCCCCAAGAAATAAAATTCAACCGGATTATTTCGAAAGCAAGAAAATTGCTTTTGTGATAAAACATTCTAAAAACGTAGGCAGTTTTTTAAAACCACACTTGTCGAATAACTCCGCCAGCTACTGATAACATCAAACATCTGAATATTTTATAACGTCTTCAATCTAAAAATATAACGAATAAAAAAAACCGCCGACTTATTCTTTCTAGTTTATGATCCTCAGATTTTCCTTCCAGTAATTTTCCTCTATGACACTATCGAAACCAACTGTCACTTTCGTCGGGCACCCTTTAATAATATTTTTCGCCCCGGGATCACTCCACAACCGGGATATAAAAGCAGCCGAAAAGTCGAAATAAAAATATATGCCAGGACGGTCTCTTAAGTGTGTCGAAATATTTTAACCAGATGTGGGGCTTTGTACTGTTTATGGACGTGATTTTTCGTTTTAAAAAGGTTTATATATACGTTCACTTAAAGACACGACATCCCTTCTTTATCCTATCTTTTGCCGATTCAACAATTTATCCCTCCTTGTTAAATACCTATACTTCATTATCTTTGTTCATCGAGGAGATTAAAAATCAGGTCACCTTAACTCCAATTATTACTTTTCCGCCCAACATATTTAATATGCGAGAAAAGTATTGGTTTACCCCAAAAAAAGTTGGAATTTTGGAATTTTTTTTTGAGTTATTTTTACGTTTTCCACCAAGAACAACACGAACAAACGGTATTTAGAAAAAAAATCCTGTGTGTATGTCGTCGTTGTCGTCGGCCACTTTTCGTAACATGGTCTCCGGAGTGCAACAAGTCACAAATTTTATGATTGAATATTGTTCAGGGCATATCACAGATGAAACCTATTGATTTTCAGCTAACCAGATTCAGTACAACGGGTGCTATGGTACTAGAAGTACGAAATTTCATCATTTTTGGAGAAATTTAAGTTTGTTACAGCCTCCGGAGTGCAACGAGTTACCAATTCTATGATTAAATAATGTTCATGACATATCACTGATGAACTCTAGTGATTTTCAGCTCACCAGAGCCAGTACAACGAGTGCTATGGTACTTGAAGTACTACATTTTTGTTATTTTTGGAGAAATATCAAGTTGTTAGCACGATACAGCCTCCGGAGTGTATACAAAAGTGACCAATTTTATGATTGTTTATTGTTCAGAGCGTCTCACAGATGAACTCTATTGATTTTCAGCTGACTAGAGCCAGTACAACGGGTGCTATGGTACTTGAAGTACCAAATTTTTGTCATTTTAGAAGAATTTTCAGTTTGTTAGCACAATACAGCCTCTGAAGTGTTTACAAGTGACCATTTCTATGATTGGATATTGTTGAGGGTGTTATATAGATGAACCTCATTGATTTTCAGGTCACTGGAGATAGTACAACGGGTGCTATGGCACTGGAAGGGCCACATTTTTGGTCATTTTTTGAGAAATTTCGGGTTGTTAGCACGATACAGCTTCCGGAGTGTATATAAGTGACCAATATTATAATTGGATATTCTTAAGTGTGTGTCACTGATGAACCGTATTGATTTTCGGCTCACTAGAGCGAGTAGAACGGGTCCTATAATTCCAGATATACTTAATTTTTGGTTATTTTTTGAGAAATTTCGGTTTGTTAACAGGATACAGCCTACCAAGTATATACAAGTGACAATTTTATGATAGGATAATGTTCAGGGTGTCTCACAAATGCGGAAAAGTTAGTTTTGATCTTTAAAACCGTTTATTTTTACTTTCTATTTAGGTATACGGCAGCGAATGAGGACAACTTAAAACAACAACTCGACAAATTGAAAGCGCAGAAAGCGGGACATTTTTGTCGAATCACACCAACCATATTACTTTTCCGCCCAACCTATCTAATATGCGAGAAAAGTATATACGTTTTTCATCAAGAACAACACGAAAAAACGGATTTTAGAGAAAAAATCCTGTGTGTATGTCGTCGTCGTCGGGCACTTTTCGTTACTTGTCTTGTTAACACGATACAGCCTCCGGAGTGCAACAAGTCACCAATTTTATGATTGACTATTATTCAAAACATCACACAGATGAACCCTATTGATTTTCAGCTCACCAGAAACAGTACAACGGGTGCTATGGTACCTGAAATGCCACATTTTTGTTCCGTTTTGGAGAAATTTCGGGTTGTTAGCACGATATAGCCTCCGAAGTGTATACAAGTGGCCAATTTTATAATTGAATATTTTTCAAGGTGTCTCACAGATGTACCTTATTGATTTTCAGCTGACTAGAGAGAGTACAGTGAGTCCTATACATCCAGATATACTACATTTTTGGTTACTTTTGGAGAAATTTCGGTTTGTTAGCACGATACATCCCCCAAAGTGTATACAAGTGATAATATTGTTCAGGGCATCTCACAGATGCGGAAAAGTTGGTTTTAATATTTAAAACTGTTTATTTCTGGTTGCAGTTAAGAGCGAAGAAGGCATGGAACCGACTCCCGTGTGCTATAGTGTACATTAATTTCTGTTCTGCTAAATTCAGAAATGTGAAGACCGCAAATTATATACCAATAATTGTTATACATTTCTGTAGTCAATAATAATCATTAATAATGTCATTCGGCAAGTAGAAAGCGAGTACAAACATTCATTAACCTAATTTGTAACCTAATTATATTGTGGAATTAACTAGAAACCGTGAGTTTCATTTAAAACACTAAAAATTCTAATATTTTTTTATTTAAAAACTTGATAAATATTAACTTATATAAGAAAAATACACAAATATTATTATTACAACTTACATCGAAATGATCTTCACAAAAATACATTTTAGATTGTATAGTAACAAGTGCCGGATTGCGACCGGCAGCTGCTAATAATAATACCTATAAAAAGTAATCCTTCAACAATACCAGCTGAACTTCGCTAAAACCTAAGTCGCCACCTACGACCGTAGGAGTTGCCGCCAGCTCTCGCGGAGATGGGAGGGGTTCAAAATTGTGTTCAAATAGAAATAATGATCTTAAGAAGGGCGCCAGGTAAGTTTGCCCCGAGCCACTACCTGATTTTCATCCAACACCTCTAAACTTACCAAATAGTTGCCAATACAAAAAGAATAAAAGTCGTGAATCTCTTAACTACGTTTATTCGACAGCAGCAGTAGTCAATAATGCATGTAAAATAACTAAAAGTCATGAGCGATAGTAAGAAATTAAAAAAAAATGAGCGATAACACTTACTATTAAGCAATTATGGAACCCAGATAATGTTACACAAGAAAAAAAATAGCAGTTCAGTCTATAAAAATTCGATGAAGCATCTACAAGCATGTACTTGACTTTAGAGACTAATTATAAGTTATAAATTATTGATTATAATTATAAATTATAGTTAAACAAAGATCAAGTAACTCTACAATTACGAAACTACTAACCAATTTACTACAGGCGATATTATTACATGCTTTAAAAAAATAAAAAATAAAACAATGTCGCTTGAGCTCAGGCGCATGCGCAAAATTTATGTAATCACCGGTATGTGGAGTAATATTTTAATTGATTAGAAAAGAAATCCGTAGCATTAATTAACGCTTAACAATTAATAAAAGTATACACCCTAAAACGCAGTAATAATTAAACACCTATATTTAGAATTAAGAGTTTCTTTTGATAGTTTAATTTAATCAAATAAAGAATTGACCGTACTATGCTTGGTAATAAAAGAAAATAATGAAAACTTGCGTAATGATGATCCCTGACGAAGTACGCTACTGATTCCTCATGTTCAACTTCCAATCTTTGGAACACCACTCCAAATAGTAAGAACTAGGTATGCCAAGAGGAACAGCCCCTTACATGAACCCTAAAGAAAATGTTTTATTTTTTTCAGGTATTCAAAAGACAACAACCAAAATTATAATTCCCAGTTTTACAATTAGTTTATGCTACGCCATTACAACCTAAATCTAGAATAATTATTTACTAATTACTTATCAATAACTGAAAGGTTAAAACTATATCAAAATTAATGTGAAACTTTGCTAGTGTTTAAATCTAAGTACAAATGAAAATAAATATCACTTAAAATCGAATTAAACGCATGGATTGACCTTTTTTCCTATTTTTAACTCAATAAAACTGAAAAAAAGGATAGGAAAAAAAACGGATAACAACAAAAGATGTATTTGCTGTTGAAACGAAAGATATGAATAATAAACAATCACTTACCCTTATGCACGGGGTTACTTGTGTAAGACAATCTAAAGTGACTCCAATTACCAGGTCTGATGTAACTGACAGAGACTACTATACTTCAAAGACCGTTCGCTCCTTTAGAGAATCTATTTGTGATAAAAAAAATAGAAAAATGAGCCCAACAATTTTTCTAGAGTTAGTACTAAACTTTATAGCCAAAGGAAAATAGTTTTGGTAGCAGGAAAAAATAATAAGACAACCAGTACATACCTATTACGCACAGTTCTGATCCAAAATGGTTGTTGATAAAAGTAGATATCCAAAATCCCTTAAAACAGGTTTATAAGTCTGACACACCAAAATATACAATTTATCGAAAACTACGATGGTCAGACTTATCAAAGTGGTTTCAAAATAATTCCCACGAATGGATGATTTTTCGAAATCAAAAGTTTAAAACCTCAACGGGTGTTACACACCATCTACTCCCAGACTACCATTGAGAATGCGTCACAGATAGGTGTCTTCTGCCATCACGCGAAAGATTTGGTAAGTACTGCCTAGTATTATGCTTCGAGGTAGTTACAAGCGAGCTTCCAGTTTTAGTAGATCGATTCTACTAATTAGGTACCTTGGCCTAAGGTGGCATTGGATGTGCCAAATTTAATATTAGCATATAAGAATAAAGGTCAGATAGGTCATACGGAATGTCCCAAGAGAATTCTTTTATGGAAATATCAGTTCTTACGTAGTAAGTATAGGAAAAATAAATAAATGATAATAATTAAATTACAATATTTATAACAATTGAGGATAATTTAATATTTGTTACCAAAGAAAGGTCTCGATTGAAAATAAACCGTTGCAGGATCCCTACCAGCAAGTAGGAGCCACATTTTCCTTTTATTTTCTGAACGTGAATAAATAGATTTTTCAGGCGTTTTTATTGTAGTACTCGCACACTTAGGCCCCGCACAATATTTATAAAACTTTGAATTCATCTTTTATAACAACTAGATATTACTAGATAACTATATTGACATATCATTGATATTTTGGAACTAATGACGTCACAGAGGTGACGTGACAAGTATTGACGTTATTTAAGATACATGATTTTTAAGGCTTGAGTCATATTTAAAAAAAATAATGAATATGTGAGGCTATATTAGGCACTAATGCACGGTTGAAAACACTTTCCCAAAAATAGTCAACATCTCTATTGAAGAAAAAGCAGCGAAGGTTCGGAACAGGGAAAAAAACTTTGCACAACTTTTTCTTCAAAAAATTTTTGGGATATAATAGTTTTGTTATATTTCTATTTTAAAAAATTAATTTCTTACTGAGCCATCCTTTATATTCCGCATTATATTATTCTAGGTATTTACGTATAACGTCTTGATTTAATGTCTTAACCTTACCATAATACGTGAACCCTCCGCGTGTTCACTTCCTGAAAGAAGCCCCCTTAGAGGTGCGAGCATAACGTGGGAGTTAGATGGTTTCGTTAACCACATAGTCAAGCATGGGTGTACATGTGGGACAATAATCAGAAAAACACCATCTGTTTAAAGCAATTCAATACACCGTTCCTAATCACATTCAGAAAAAAATCTGTTGCCAATCATAAACAATATGTGATTTATCGACAGGAAAATATTCGAGGAGAAAGTGTCAGATAGGTAGGTAGATATATACATTATTTTTAAACTGATAATAGGATCTGATTTTTTGTTTTAAGATATTTATTTAAAGATTAAAGTAAAAGGTGCCTTAGTATAGTTCGAGTACCGCTTATTTTCATTAAATTTGGGAATGCATGAAAAATGTTTCAAGGATGTAATATCCAATATTAAATTTGAAGGTAATTATTCACAAAAGTATATTGAAGAAAAAATACTACTACATATTTACATTACGTGAAAAAAATACAACTTAACCATAGGTATAAGAGAAATAATTTAAATCACCTACACCTGCAACAGTAAATGCAGATGATTCAGACGGCTCCGAAAATAGTGATGGAAATGTGTCATTCGCTTACTACCAAAAGAATATTTCTATTCAATAAAATAATCCCGATATAGTGAACCCCGTCAAAAATAATGAAAATATGTCTGTCCAGGAAAACAAATTGGAGATATCAAGATCACTCTTGAGGAGTGGATAGTCGTAAAATACCAGGCCAACAAACTTATTCGCTATTATGTCGGCCGAGTCAAGGCAATATCTCCCGACAGCCTCCTATTCACCGTTTGGGAGTAAAACGTTTTGGCAAGGCACGCATTTTGTCATTTTTAGATTTTCTGATAGTAAAGTACACTATTACTTTTCCGCCCAACCTTTCTACACGCGAGAAAAGTATTGGATTACCCCAAAAAAAGATGGAATTTTGAAATTTTTTTTTGAGTTATTTTTACGTTTTCCATCAACAACACGAAAAAACGGTTTTAAGAAAAAATAAACGGTTTTAAGGGATTAAAACTAACTTTTCCGCATCCGTGGCCCTGAACAATATTCTATCATAAAATTGTTACTTGTATACACTTCGAGGGATGTATCGTGCTAACAAACCGAAACTTCTCCAAAAATAACCAAAAATTCAGTATATCTGGATTTATAGGACCCGCTGTACTCGCTCTAGTCAACTGAAAATCAATAGGGTACATCTGTGAGACACCTTGTACAATACTCAATCATAAAACTGATCAATCGTATAGTCTCTGGATGCTGTATCGTGCTAACAATCTGAAAATTCTCCAAAAAAGACGAACATTTGGTACTTCCAAGTACCATAGCACCCGTTGTACTGGCTTTAATGAGTTGAATATCAATAGGGTTCATCTTTGAGACGCTCTGATTAATATCCAATCATAAAATTGGTCACTTGTATATACTCCGGTGGCTGTATCGTGCTAACAAACTGAATTTTCTCCAAAAATGACAAAAATATCGTACTTAAAGTACTGTAGCACCTGTTGTATTGGCTCCGGTGAGCTGAAAATGAATAAGGTTCATCAGTGAGATGCCCTGAATAATATTCAATCATAAAATTGGTAACTTGTTGCACTCCGGAGGCTGTATCGTGCTAACAAGACATGCAAGGAAAAGTGGCCAACGACAACGACGACGACGACATACGCACAGGATTTTTTTTCTAAAAACCGTTTTTTCGTGTTGTTGTTGATGGAAAACGTAAAAATAACTCAAAAAAAAATTCAAAATTCCAACTTTTTTTGGGGTAAACCAATACTTTTCTCGCATATAGAAAGGTTGGGCGGAAAAGTAAAATCCTTTGTGTATGTCGTCGTCGTTGTCGTCGGCCACTTTTCCTTACATGTCTTGTTAGCACGATACAGCCTCCGGAGTGCAATAAGTCAGCAATTTTATGATTGCATATTGTTAAGGACATGTCACAAATGAACCCTATTGATTTTCAGCTCACCAGAGCCAATACAACAGGTGCTACAGTACTTTAAGTACGATATTTTTGTCATTTTTGGAGAAATTTCAGTTTGTTAGCACGATACAGCCTCCGGAATATATACAATTGACCAATTTTATGATTGGATATTATTCAGAGATTCTCAAAGATGAACCCTATTGATATTCAGCTCACTAAAGCCAGTACAATGGGTGCTATGGTACTTGAAGTACCAAATTTTTGTCATTTTTGGAGAATTTTCAGTTTGTTAGCACGATACAGCCTCCAGAGAGTATACGATTGATCAATTTTATGATTGAATGTTGTACCCTAATGATTTTCAGTTGACTAGAGCGAGTACAGCGGGTCCTATAAATCCAGATATACTAAATGTTTGGTTATTTTTGGAGAAATTTCGGTTTGTTAGCACGATACATCCCCCGAATTGTATACAAGTAACAATTTTATGATAGAATATTATTCAGGGCTACAGATGCGGAAAAGTTAGTTTTAATCTTTAAAACCGTTTATCACATTGCTTCCATGTGGAATGAAATATATGGGAAGAATTCAGGCGCATTTGACAATACTGTGGAACATATTGAAAAAAATATGTATTTTGAAATGTGTTCTTTTCTTTTAATCTGTTTTCTTGACTGTTTCCAATTTTGTATATTGTAGCGATAGTGATATTAAGCTGATAAGAGATATTATTCATTGATCTGTGTCAAATGTCGATAAGAGAATCTGAGGATTTTTAGGATTTTATATGTTTTTAAGTAAGTTTTTGATCAAAACTTTTTCCTATTTTCCCCATTTTTATTAAAATCTATTGTACTTTTTGGCATAAAAGCGCTATTTTTTTCTGATGTTACTCCATCCAGCACCGTCATTCGCTCCACAGGTCCCTTAAACATGTGAATTTAGGTTGAAGGTTAGGTTATTTTTCCTTAAAAAACTCAAAAAAATATGGTCTTAATCTCATAAATAAAGACTGTTCAGACCAAGGACGTAGCCAGGATTTATAACAGGGGGGGAGGGGCAAACCATGGTCCATGGTAGTCCAAAATGTAAAATTTTAGAATAAAAAGAAAAGACAAATGAAAACAAAACTTTGAGATTTTAATTATACTTAAATTAAACTAATAACATTTTTCTTGGGTTTAAATACAATTTATCCAAAACTTTCTTCACTATGCAGTTCTGATTTTCCTTCAAAAATTTTCGATCCACACTCATCAAACTCAACCCAGTGAGTCTGTCATCACCCATTGTACTCCTGAGCCACGTTTTTACCCTTCGTGGGGTACTGAACTATCTTTCCACGGTAGCAGTAGTGGATGGGAACGCACTTAATATTAGCAGTGCGTGCCTTGTTACAGGCAAAAAACATAAGCTTCCTCCAAAAGTACAATGTCCTTTAATTTGTCTTCTGCTAAATTCTTTTTCTTCCACATATCGTACCACAAATATAATTCTGCAGAGACATCACCCAACTTATAAAATTCCATGAAAGATTCTGCATTATTTTTGAAATCTTTTGAAGCCATTTTGAGCATGCTTGAAGGATGAAGATAAGTTAAAGCAAAAGCAGGTGTATTTTCGTTGGTGAATCTAGCATCCAAAGACGAAGTTAAAGGATTAAGATAGGGAATGATTATTGACCGCTTCCATTATTCAACTGCATACTCAGATAGTGGTTTACTTCTGTGTACTTGCGTTTGAGTGACTCGTGGTACTGACAACTCAACCCCTACTTTCTCTGCGATATCAAGTGATTTTTTAAATAAATCATAAGAAACATTTTCGACATATTGTCGATCTTCTTTGATTACAGCTAGAATATTATCAATATGTTTCTTCACCATAACCAAATCCATACTTTTACCTTGTAAAACGTTTACAACGGGTTCCAAAATTGCAGAGTATCTTGCAATTATGTTTAAGCCTAAGATGAATATTGGTTTGGTAACTGCACAGTGCAATTGGTAGGCAGATTTTCTTGTTGCATAGTTTCCTTCGACAGATATATGTTTTAGCGCTTTAACAATATCAATGAAGCTTTTTCAAAAAAAAATTATGCTCTCATATTTTTTGGACCATCGGTCTCACAGAGCCTTGAAATATTTGGAACCAATTTCCTACGGGCTGGCGATTCACGAGAGAAGATTATTGTGTCTTTAACCGTTGCAATTGTGTATCTTATTTCTGGTATCATTGGAGCAATGGAAAATAAAGATTAAGCGTACTTTTTTTTAAGAATGGCCTGTACACCACCTTCTTTGCCGGCCATCGTGGAACACCCGTCAAATCCGAATCTCACACAATTATCGGCGGAAAAATTATCATCTTCTAAAAAACTTTGAATTGCGCTAGCGATTGTAGAAGCATCTTTACATTTTAACTCAATGTAGCCTACAAATTCCTCCCTGATTATTTTTTGGCTTTCATCATAGAACCTTAATCCAATAGAAAGCTGCTGCTCTTTTCCAGCGATATCTGCTGTTTCATCAGCCATTACAGCATAAGCTTTTGCCCGTTTACAATCTTCGATTATTTTTTCTTTGAAAACTTCACCGCATAATTGTATGATCTCATTTTGAATTGTTGGTGAGGTATAGACTGCGTTTTTTCGACATTTATCCAAGTGGCTCTTTAGCTTCTCATCACCAGAGTCAATCCTCAAATTTAAAAGGCCTCATTTCCTTCTTTTCCTCTAAACGGCAAATCATGAATTCCACAAAATATTATGCATGAAATAATTGCTGACATTATTTGTTTATTTTCTTCAATCGTCTAATGATGCCCTATTTGCAACTGGACATCAACAGGAGCATTTTCAAGAAATGCTTTTGAAGCAGCTGTTGAAGATCAGTGGTAATGGGTGCCAACGTGCTTTCTACAACCTTCATGTACATCCTTAAACTTTATGTAAGGCCTTACCATAAATGACCCCAAAACTCCTTTAACTGTAGCAATTCTTGGCGGAAATAAAACACAATAAATACAAACATAGAGCACCTTCCAAACTACTTGAGTACACCAGCCATGGAGTATATTGATCTAACCAGCGAATTGCATCAGAAGCAAAATCATAATTGGATGATGGAACCCAAGGGTTTGTTAACAATTCCTTCTTTTTTTAAGAACGCAAGTTATTGGCAGAACTAAGATAACGACCAATATCATTTTCATGGTAGCCATCGCGTTCTTCAGTTTGTTTAGAGGTTCCAGTTCCAGAGACAGTTTCATGTAGATTTGAAGAACTACTTGAGCCTCCTTCAAAAATAGATTCCGATTTTGATGTTCCGACATTTTTATTTTGATCTTCATCACAATTATTGCTTCCACTTCCACTACTGTCATCATGAACTTTTTTCCGTTTTAGAAATTTTTGACCTAAAAATAATAACCTAATATCATTCTTGTTCTTAGCCCCTAGTATAAAAATTAGTATAAAACAAAACTACCATGTAATGATAGCTTTCAATGTGGCGTGGTTATACTATATGTTTTTGATTAGTATAAAGTGTAACTACGCTTTGAATTTACAACAATACAAAAGATCTTATCAATTCTGAAACATATTTTTACAACGCTAGCAACTACAATGAATTTACGCTTTAAATATATACAATGACGAAAAGAAGTAACATACAAATATCTTACATATTTTAAAAGTATCGTAAACAATAAAATTCAAGATTTTATAATCTTGAATACTATATCTAATGTAAATATTTTTTCTCTAGATTAAAAATATAAAATGAAATTAATAGCATGTATAAAGTGCTGTTTGATCTTTAATACGTGAAAATTTCAAGTTTTTATATTTAGTAGTCCCATTTGAGATATCATCTGTCAAAATCGGTGCAAAAAAGTCGGCATCATAATAATGAAAACATTATAAAATTATAATAAAAATACACAAAATCTTTTGCCAAAGCTAATAAAAATTGTTTCACAAAGATACAAGCAAAGAGTAAAGAGCAATTGGCAATTTTGTAAAGGGCTGCAATTGAATTATTTTCCAAACGTTGCGATACAAATACAGCCGAAAATTAAAAAAAATAATTTTGAACAAAAATCAACATCGGATATAACATATCTACATTATAATCTATCATTACATGGTAGTTTTGTTTTATTTGGTGCTGGTCGAGCAACCAATTTTCAAATTTTTGGGACCATTTCTAATGGAATGACTCTAAAATTTTAACTAAAAATTGAATTTTCTACTGAAATTATTTAACTTCTTATATCTATATTGTCTTTTCTGCCTCTTTATTCTGTGGTAAAACTATTGTTACGGATTTTCCCTCTTTTTTCTCATGCCTCGCTTTCTATTCGCCGTATGCAACTTCGTATCCTGCACTGTACTGTCTGTCTTCGCCCCGGATAGGCAACTAACTTTATATACCCTTTTGAGCCTAGAAATTGCCAGAACATTCGCATCGCCGGTTCCCGTATATTCCTCACTTTTATCCCGATTTCCTCGAACTCGAAGAAAACCAGTGGCGTTTCGTTACACTATTAAATAGGACACTGTCGCTAGACAAGAGCACTTATATACCAACTCAATAGTTGTTATATGAGTATTTATTTCGGATTCTTGTGTATTGAATGTTTCAAAATATTTCACACTAAAAATGAATTCATATTAATTAATTAATAGGATTAAAAAATGTAGTTAAATGAAAACAAAAAGAAAGTGACAATTTTTTTTATCATTTTTCTCATAAATGTCCGACTGCTAAGTGGTTGAATCGAACACTAAAAATTGACGTATCCTGAGAGTAAATCGAACACTTTATCCAAATCTGGTGTGGGACAATTCTGGTGTGCACCAATGAATAGATCGAAAACGCTATTAATATATATTTAGCACTATGTCCGTGTTTCAAACAGCTTTATTTTTTGCTGATGAAATATATTTTAGTGACAAAGGACACCCGAATAATTTTATTTATTAAAGCTTATTAATTAATTTTAAAATGTTCATAAAACAACCAAATGACCACAACAACAAACAAAATATATAAAACAGATAACAAAAAAAATATGCAGAACAGAAAAATATGTATATTTTAGGTTTATTTTTTGTTAATTAAAATTTAAAAATTATTTAGTTTATTTTTGGGGGTTTTGCCCCACCCTGCCCTTTCCTGGCTACGCCCATGGTTCAGACTGATATTTAAAGGAATTTTTAGAAAACATTAGTAACTTTTTGTCTTGCTAATACGTTTCTTACCCACAGTTCATTTTTTGAAAAAATCTGTGAAGACTGACCACTTCCTTGTACCCCTCAAACAAGATAAAGACAAAGAACCCGAGGAAAGTAATGTTAATATTAAAAAATACAATAACCAATGGTACTGGAAGTAGAGTTTTGTACACATTTTTATTCGATGTATCTTGTTTTAATTGTACCTATTTAGTTTGGGTTAGGATATATTTATATTTTTCTGTTCCTTGAGTTTCTAGGTGGTTGCTGATTACAATTTAAAATGAGTTAGTGTTTTTTTTGTAAGTTTTATTTATTTTTATGGTTATTTGTTATATAAACTTTGTCTAATTGAACCCCGCAGAAACAACAATTTAGATAATACGAGTACAATTCGACAAGCCAGGTCAATCAGGCACAGAAGGGTGGCAAAATTTCATTTTGCCGGGGCGGAAATATGTCTGGTGGTGGCCCTGTTTAAAACTACTCGTTACGAACCGTGCAATTAACGCCCTCTATGACAGGCAGACATAAAAACAAATTTATGCGGTGTGTCAGCCAAGAAAACAAATTCATGAAAAAATTTATTATTACAATTTTGCCAGTAGTTTCTAGATAATCGAAAATAATGTACATACTTTTTTTTCATTACCTTGTATTATGAAAACGGATGCCGTTATTAGATTTTTTTACTAAGCAACCTAACTTATTTTGCAGTGTTCTACCTATCCAGGTAACGGGGCCATCTTTTTGACACACCCATTATAACTTTTTGTATGTACAAAATATCCAAACGAAATTTTGATTACGATCACGACCCATGAATATAAAACCATTATTCACACCCACTAGTAGTGAATTTAATTAATTATTTAGAAAATATTGTGATATTTCTGCCTTACCAAGCCCTTATTTTATAATATTATTATAGAAAATAATAGATTTGTAGGTAATTGTGTCGTTGTTTATCAACGTTATAGGGCCGATGAAATGAAGCCTGAGAGAAATCTACAATAATAACAGTACTAGGTAAGTGGATCATGAGATAAGCACTTGCGATTATTCAAGTGTAGATTAAATAAGAATCGAAATGAACTTTCTATCGACATTGTAATAGTCCGGGAGGCAGCGACACTTTTGATGTAATTATTCCTACAAAGCTGATCTTTTCTCATAATACATTCAATTGCAAGATCCGTAGGAATGTTTGTGTATAAACATCCTACGGATCTTGCAATTGAATGTATTAAAAACAAATGGAATATAATCAAGAACTTCACACCGTTAGACTTAGATGCGTTTTGCGAGGCGGTTGATTTGTGTTTGAATTCCACCCATTTTCAATTTGATGACGATTTCTACAAACAAATTTTTGGAACAGCAATGAGATCTCCAATTTCTGCTCCGATTGCAAACTTAGTACTTGAATATTTAGAATCCAATGTTTAGCAGAGTTACCAGAAAAACCAATCTTTTTCAAAAAATACGTCGACGACTGTATCCTTTGTGTACCCATTGACCAGACTGAAAATATTCTAAAACGTTTTAACAGCTTCAATAAAAAATTACAATTCACCATAGAAATGGACAAAAATCGTTCTATTAATTTTTTAGATATGAATATAGAATATGACAACAATGGTCGAATATTTACAAATTGGTTCACAAAAAATGTATGGTCTCAACGATATTTAAACTATAATTCATACACTCCCATAAAATACAAGAAGAGTGTTGTCACTGGCCTCACTGATAGAGCGGTACAATTATCACATCCAAAACACAGGTCTAATAATATTAAAAAAATCAAAAATACCTTGGATTTAAATAATTATCCTAAACATTTTTATGAGCCCATTATTAAACAAAGAATTAACAACTATTACAACAAATTCAAATTTAATAGCCAAAGTAATCCATCAAAATATATTTCACTTCCGTACATTCCCGATATAAATAAACCATTACAAAAATGCCTAACACCATTTAATATTAAAATTGCAGATAAACCAAATAACATTACAGGAAATAAACTTTTTTCTAAACTCAAACCAGATAATAAGAACACAATAAACTCAATATATAAAATAAATTGTTCTGATTGCAATGGTACTTACATTGGTCAATCTAGCCAATATTTACAAAAAAGAATTCAATAACACCAGCAATCAGTTCGAAATAACAATGAATGTACTGCATTATCAAAACATTCACTTGAAAAAAATCACTCTTTTAATTTCAACAACGTAGAAATAATAACTACAGAAAAAGATAATAGTAAAAGATTGATAAAAGAAATGATAAATATTAAGAAGAATCCTGACTTAGTCAATTTCAGAACTGACATAGACAACTTAAGTTGTATATATACGAACTTATTATTATAAATGAATATCTACACCTTACCTAGTTATTAAAAATTAAAAAATAGGTCTCTAGTTCTAATTTTAATTTAATTAGGACACTCTGTAATATACATGTCAACTATCTTTAACATAGTTCATTGTTTATATTGTTTGTTTTTATGTGTAATAATTGTCTTTTTTTAATTTAAGAAATACTACTGTACAGTAGTAGACAAGCCTCTACGGAGGCAAAATCAATAAGTAAGTTTTAAAGAATTATATTTTAACTATATGTATTAAAATAAATGTATTGTGTTTTCAAAATTTTTAGAAGGGTTTGAAAATGGTTTAAATAAAATAGACCGAAACGTTACCATTATAAGAAAGTGATTTTATTTCTGACCGAAACCCATGAAAATATAAGAAATATTGAGTATTAACGGTCATTAAAAATATATATGGTTAACTTAGCAGTCAACATTTCGAATATTGATTAAAATAAATAATTTTGCAACGAATGTTAAATTTATTGGTGGAATAGACCACACGTCTTCCTAGTCTATATTTTAAATTCAACTAATTAAGTGTTGGTGGAATAAACGTTAAAGTTATCTCGTCCAAAAAAATCCTTAATAGGAATTCGGAATGCGGGACTTTACGATACATTTTTCGAGAGGATGGTTGATGCAGAAATTCCGATAAAAGTTTAAAAATATAGTTTGATCTAATATAAAACTTGTTCTTTAGAACAAATTACTGGTATGCTTCACATTTTTTCCTGTTTAAAATTCTATCGACAAGGAACTATCGACTTATTAATCGGAGTTGATTCATTTTCCAAATTATTGCTGCCAGGCAAGATTTCTGACAACTCAGGTGAACC
The DNA here is from genome assembly GCA_963921935.1 of Galeruca laticollis. Taxonomy (NCBI): domain Eukaryota; kingdom Metazoa; phylum Arthropoda; class Insecta; order Coleoptera; family Chrysomelidae; genus Galeruca; species Galeruca laticollis. The sequence goes on from OY998181.1 coordinate 28,915,427, forward strand.
CGATGCCATAAATACTGTTTTTGGTTACGTTGTCATGGGCCCGATTCATGTCAAGAATCCTATTGTCACCTCTTTATTATGCCCCACCGTTTCCAAAGTCTCATTAGATACTACTTTGAAAACTTTCTGGAAAGTAGAAAAGGTTCCTGAAGTCATTACCGTTCATTCTGATAATATTTTGTGTGATGATCTTTTCAATGATAATGTTTCTCGTAAACTTTCCTGTCGGGAAACAGATTCTACTTTTCCTGGTATACGAGATCTGGCTTTATATCGTTTTCACTCTCTTGAACGCAGACTTCTCAAACAACCCGACCTGTATGAACACTATCCTGCCTTTATGTGAGAGTATCTCGACCTAGGTGACATAAAGTTGATTTCTGCTGACAATTAAGGGAGTGGTAAATATTATATTCTACCATTGTGTGGTCAAACCTGATAGTTTTAGCACCAAATTACGAGTAGTTTTTAATGCATCTGCCAAAGTTCCTAATTAGAACACTCAATGATTATTTATTTGTTGGACCCAAACTTCAACAAGACGTTGTTTCTATTTTACTTAATTTTCGTTTACTCAAGTTTGTTTTGTGCGCAGACATCAAACAAATGCATCGCATGATTTTTCTTTCTCAAGAGCATAGAGACGTAACTTTTTTAGATTTTCTACAGATTATAGTGTTCGGGAGTATTGTCTGAATACTCTAACTTATGCTGTTACTTCTTCTCCATTTCTCGCTCTTCGTACTTTGCATCAACTTGCTCTTGACATCGCTTTCCACGAGCAGCTAAAATTATCCATACTTGTTCTTATATTGATGATTTTTGTTTTGGCTCGAATGATTTTGTAGAAGCTCTAACGCTTATGCAAGATGCAATTTCTCTTTTGCATTTGTGAGGTTTTGAACTTCGTAAACGGTGTTCAAACGAACCCATCTTATTGTCTAATTTACCTACTTCTTTTATTAATCCCCATAGTCTAAGTTTTGAACCAGATTTGGACAATTCTCATAAAGTTCTAGGGCTACGTTGGTCTTCTCACTCGGACTGTTTCACATTTTGTGTCCCACCGCGAGAAAATATTCCTTGTACCAAACATTGTATGCTTTCAGAATTAGTTCGAATCTATGATATTCTAGGATTTCTAGCTCCTATAAACTTTTTTACCAAGTTTTTAATTCAGTGTCTGTGGTTAGCTGGAACATCTTGAGATGAATCTCCATCTTTAGATATCATTCAAATTTGGGAGCAATATAAAATTGAAATTCCTCTACTGTATCAAGTTCGCATACCTCTGCATTTATTGTTTTTCAATTTTCCTCTCGTCGAATTACATGGTGTCTGTGACGCAAGTGAAAGAGGATATGCTTGCGTCTTATATCTTCGGTGCGTGGATTCCGAGAGTAAAGTTTCTGTCCAATTATTATGTGCAAAATCTAAAGTTGGACCATTCCGCGTCTTGAGTTATGTGCAGCTGTTTTACTCTCCTAACTTTACTGATATCCCAACTTACGCATGATCGGATTCCCAAATTGTATTACATTGGGTTAAAAATTGTACCCATAAATTAAAAATGTTTATGGCCAATCGTATATCTTATATTCAGTCTAAAATTCCTTCGACTCGATGGCATTACATTGATTCTAAGCAAAATGCTTCTGATATTGCGTCCGTGGTGTTTTACGAGTACCATTAGAATTTTTATCTTTATCCGAGTGGATTAAAGGTCCTAATTTTCTCTACGACCATCTATTTTGTTTCTCGACGGTACCCGTGTCCTTATCGTCTAAAGATTTTTCCGAAGAAGCGCGGACTATAGCTCTTGCGTCCCTGTCCCTGGAACCTTTTTTGTTAGAATCCTTTATAAATAGATATTCATCGTTCGCTACATTACAGCGAGTTTTAGCATCGTTATACGATATATTTATAATCTTCGTCATCTTTCCTCTTGACGCTTAGGTTTCTTAACTTCTAGCGAATTACATGACTCTCTTTAATGTCCCGTAAAATATACACAAACTAATTATTTTCACAAAGAACAAACGTCTAAAATCTTCTCGAAATCTCTTCGAAAACTTGGCACCTTCCAGGACGAAGACAAGCTCCTTAGGGTTGGTGGTCGATTAAAACATGCTCCTTTATCGTACGCTTCAAAATTCCCCCTTTAATGATCATTTAACATTTATTCTGATTGGATATTTTCACGAGAAAAATTTACATGCCGGGCCAAAAACCACCCAATTTTTGGAAATCTCAATGTTTTTGGATATTATCTTCGAGAAGAGCCATAAACTCTATCGCTTCAAAATGTATTCGTTATTGGAACAGTCCCATAAGTCTCTACAGCCAGCCGCCTATAGGCGATTAACCAAATTCCGATTGTTCTCGATTAAAGCGTTCTCTCAGAGTGGTGTTGACTTTGATGGACCATTTTACATTACCCCTTCGAGATATCGTGGTGTTCGAACAACCAAAGCCTACATATATGTCTCTTTATTTGTTGTGCCACTAGGGCTTTACGTCTTGACTTAGTGAGTAATTCAACTTCTGAAGGTTTTCTTACCGCTTTGCAAAGATTTGTTGCTCGTCGTGGTCGCGTATTCCACATCTTTTGCGACAATGGCACCGATTTTACAGGAGCCGCGAGATAACTTCAAGAATATATGAAAACCGCTGCTGATCAGGAAACCTGTCAGTTTTCTTTCAGTCCGCCTGCCGGCCCACATTTCAATGGTCTTTGGGAAGCCGGTATAAAGTCAGTCAAAATCCGTCTTATATGCGTGGTAGGAGACCAAATTTTAACTTACGAAGAATTTTATACTATCTTAGTTTTAATTGAAGCCTTGCTTAATTCTCGCCCTCTTATGCCTTTAACTCATGATATAGAGGAAATCAATGCTCTAACTCCTGTACATTTTCTAACTCTAGAACCCTTAAAAACCCCTTCTCTTCCTGATTTTTCGACTATTTCTATTAATAGATTGTCTCGGTGGCAGCTTCTTCAAAGGCTGCATCAAGACTTTTGTTCTTCAAAAGCGCTCAAATTGGCTAACGCCCACATCACATTTTTCTAACACAGGGCAACTAGTTTTACTTCACGACGATCATATTCTCCCAGGGCGCTGGATCATGACTCGAATTACTGCTTTGCATCCCGGTCAAGCTGGTAGTGTTAAGCGTTAGGGCTACCCATGGAATTTTAAAGCGTCTCTTGGTCAAATTGTCCCCTTTGCCGATAGAGGACAATTAATGAACTCCTAATAAGTAATATTTTTTTGTCTTATAGTTATTTTTAGTATTTGTAAATATATAACCAGATACAAAATATTCAAGGTATGGTGCACGTAAGAGATATAGTGCAAAATTTAAAGTTTCGGCTTATCCTTTGATTTGAATACTGTCATAGTCGTCAATATTATAATTTAAAATTCTTATTAGACGATACATTCATTTAATATTATAACTTCAACTAACAATCGTTAAAATATTTTTAATAATTTTATAATTATTAAATACATCTTAAACATAACACCAGACAATTATATTTCGTTTTATTAACAAGAATTGGTAATAATATTTTCAAATAACATATTATTTTCACTGAACTATAAGCATATTTTGAGATAGCAGTTTTTTCAAACACGGTGGGGTCCACAAGCGATAAGGGCGGCTCACTATTTCGTTGGTGAACTAGCATCAATATAGAGTGTAGTGTTTAAGTGGTATTGCTCCGCAACATAACTTAAAGGGGATATGCCATTACATTTCTGTACTATATGTTTTGCGCGTACTATACACAGAACCATTAATTTTAGTTCTTTATTATTTGTATTGGATCAATCGGTCCAGTCCAGACCTAAACGATTAGTGTCCGATTTACCTCTGTAGACAGCAGAACAGTGTCCACATATCGGTGATCCTCCTGTGACATCGCCTCAAAGCCGGCCGGCCATCAGAGGAACGAAGTAACCAAGGTAAATTGTCATTTGTAATTAAATATAATTTATCATACAGTCTATTTAAAATAAAATCAAAAATTAAAGCGCTATCGCCGTGAACACGGAAGATTGGACCAATAAAAACTGCATTATTTTAACGTCATTATCATGGTCAAATCAGTAGAAGCGGTTTGGAATAAGGGCATCATTTAGTGCTAATTTAGTGCCAAAAGCTGAAAATCCATGCTCTCATACATTACTAGAAAATAAGAACACTCTCTTCTATGGCTAGCACTCATTGAGCACTTAACACTGAACCATTAATTACTGATGGAGGTCTGTGTATTTACCCCCAGAACATGCTCAGAGTGTACTAACAGTTTTGATCATTAAAAAATATTGAAAAATTTATTTCCATCAATTTCTGATCTCTTATCGCCAGCACTCATTGACCAACCACTCAATACTACACCCGATAGAATGATTGATTACTGACGGAGGTCTGTATATTCATCCCTTAGAGTAGGGGGTTACTATTTCCTATGTGAAGACCAACACCCTTATCAATATTAAGAGGACTCATAAAGAGCACCATTTCTGCACGTTACCTAGATCTTTTTGAAGGTCTGCGTGGTGGATGAAAAGATTAAAGTACAGTTTTGTATTGTCTGCATAAATGGATACAGAACTAGAAACATAGTATTGCACATCATGGGGATACGAGACAAATAGCAGCGGACAGAGAACAGATCCTTGAGGAACGCCACACATACAAATCTTTCCGCCGAAAAATTCTGAGCTACCCTAACGTTAAAATTTTTGTTCGTTAAAAAATCAGAAATCAACTTGTTAAGTCTACCTATGACCCCCAGATGATCCAATTTATAGAGAAGTCATCGTAGATGTACCCTATCGAAAGCTTTGGAGAAGTCGAGGTAGATGACGTCAGTAGGCTCATTATTGTCCAAAGTTCAGTCGTTAAGGAAGAGTAAGAGGTTACTTAATGTCGAACGGCTTTTAACAAAGATGTGTTGCTGATGAGGGCTAAGGTTATCATTAAACAGAAACTAAGAAATTCCTTCGGGGACTATCGATTCCATAACATAAACTACTGTGTGCCATAAGTTTGAAGCTATTTTCCTTCTGAACTGTTAATGGGATTTCGATGATTTTTTTTTCACATTATGGGTCTATTTCTAATGAGTTACTGTACCAATGTTTTCAGAGAAATGTCAACGTTTTACCTATATACGGGGTGTAGAAATGAATTTGTGTTTTTTCATCTTATTTTGTAACACCCTGTGGAATTTATTAGAAACAAACGCTACATCTTATTAATGTTGCGAGATAGCTTCATCTTTTCTCAACATTTTCGTAAAAAATCCTCTCGATATCTCTGTTATCAAAAAAGACCTAACCTAAATAATTATTAACAAGTCAAAAACACTTAATAACGAGTATTTCCGACTCTATTTCTAAATGCTTCTTCACAGCGACTAAGCATACTTAAAAGCAAGCGTCGTATTTGGTCTTGCTCAATTGCATTCCAAACTTCTCTCACCATAACTCTTATAAGTCGTCAAGAAAGACTCCTGAGTTCCTCCTGAGTTCACGTTCAATAATATTCCACAAATTCTCTATGGGATTTAGATCAGGGCTGCAGGGTGGCCAGTTCTTAGTTTGTATACCAAATAATGACGGACTTCATGTGCAACATGTGGTCGGGCATCATCATGCATTAAAAGAATAGTTATTTGGATCACTAGTCCAGAGAATTATATTTTGCGAGTGTGAGTTGTATTGCGTAGCCGAAGCGGAGCAACACGACCACTCGCAAAACATTTTTTGGACGTGTAATCCACAAAATTTGTCATGCCAACAAATTTAAATCATTTTTAAAAAGTAAAAAATTAACGAAACAAAAGTACTATGCCGGGAATTTGATGTTCTCGACAGAATTTGAATCCTGCAAAGCTGTCGATAATGGCTGGCGGCATGAAAAATTATTTCCTATATAAGGAGCAAAGTGTTAGCATGGTTAGACAAAATGTCTGTAATAAACTTTTTCGTGAAGCAACAAGTTCCGTTAGCGCTGTAAGAGATATTCCTCCCCAAACCATTACATCCATTGAATAAAGTTATAGTTCGTATGTTGCACTGTGCATAGCGTCCTCTTGGCCGTCGAATAAGTCTTACGCGTCTACCTGAGCAATATAAACAAAACCTCGATTCATCTGTGAACAATATGTACTCCCAGTCATCAAGATTCCAGTCAAGGTGCTCTCTGGCAAATTGCAATGTAATTCTACGATAATTAGCTGGTGCTCTGGCTGGTATACTTACAGGCAAATCTTGTTCAGCGAGACGCCTTTGTAAAGTGTTCCTACTAATTTGAATATTACGAACATCTGCCACTTGCATTTGTAAATTTCTCATTGTGACAAAACGTCCTCTTATAGTACGAAGCCTGATAAACTGATCTTGGCGTGGTGTTGTGACTCTTCCCTGTCCAGGCCGTCTCGATTGGTTGTTTGTTTTTCACAAACGTAGAACGACTCGTGATAGTGTAGAATGAGAATCGCTTAACCTCAAGCCTATTTTACGACAACTCAATCCTTCACTAGCTGCATACATTCATCGCTGTTCAGATTTCTTAAAATACGGTCCATATCAATTAGCTAACATACGCCAAGCAGCAAAACAATTTATTGAATTACAACAATTTTTTTTGATTTTTCATGGCTAACTACCTGTTTAATATATTTCATTAATGCGTATTACATTTCAATAAAATCACGTTATATTTTGAACGCACTTTTCTTCTTTGATAACAGAGATATCGAGATGATTTTTTTACGAACATGAAAGATGAAGCTAACTCACAATATTAATAAGATAGCCTTTGTTTCTAATAAATTCCACAGGGTGTTGCAAAATAAGATGAAAAAACACAACTTCATTTTTACAACCCTTATATGGGTAAAACGTTGATATTGCTCAGATAACATTGGTACAGTAATTCCTTAGAAATTGACCTATAATGTATAAACAAATCCTCGAAATCCATTCAATGGTTCTCGAAATCCATTCAATGGTTCAGAAGAATAGTATATTATACACCTAGGTTGAGAAGTAAGCTATTATTTACCGATCATTTTTATATAATGTGCGAGGTAAATAATAGGCTTCTCAACCAAGGTATATATTTTTTTTCACTACTAACAATGATATAGAAGTAATTTTAATTTTGACATTATTAATTTCCTAACAATTTGTTAAATATTTCGAAATATCAAGCAGAATGGAGCGTGTTTATAATCAGTGCGGCTTTTTTTGTAAAAATTTGGCAAGTGTCAAATTTTGAAATACTTCTAGAAAATATACCATTGCGTTTTTTGATAATATAGTTACATGGATTTATTAGTATTAGCTCAAATAAACATAACAAATTAATGATCTTGCCAAACTATGGCTTTTAGAAGTACATGAATATATTGAAAATTTGACACCAGTATTTATCTATGTGTTTTTTTATTATCATTATTTACCTAGGGTGAGAAATATCACTTCTCGTTAGGGGAATGGAGTAAATAATAGCAATTTCTCAGGTTAGGAGTGGGAAAAAATAGTTTCAAACTTATGGTACATTTAAGGTGGTGCGTGGACAGTAGTGTATAATATAGAGTGTTCCATTAGAAAAACAACTATGATATGCTTTGACCTTATGAAACAACCTGTTGTAACACGGTCAACATTGAGGGACACTCTATATATAAACATTTCTAATAAAGGAATATGTACACCTATAATATACTGCGTCGTGTGTAGGCTTATTAGGCTCAGTGGGACTCTCTTGTCCTGGAAGAAGGCTGTTGAAAAGAGTCCTTGAAAACGATGATGGTTGCGAGAAGAGGAGACAGATAGTTATCCCAAGAACAAGAGTAGCTGAGGTACTGAAGAAGTTACACGACAGTTTATCTGGGAGTGCAGAAAACCCTTCAGCGAGTCCGTAAAAGATTTTATTGGATGAACAGCTCCGACGATGTGAAGGACTGGTGTAAGAAATATACGACTTGTGCTACGAGTAATGGACCACATCGCAAGAAAAAAGCACCTATGAAACAGTATAATGTTGGAAGCCCTTTCGAAAGGATCGCGTTAGACATCGCTGGACCATTTCCAACGACAGAAAATGGTGGTATATACATCCTGGTAGTAATGGATTATTTCACAAAGTGGGTGGAAATTTATGCGATCGCGAATCAATAGGCCATAATTGTCGCGGATGTACTGGTGAAAGAATTTATTAGCCGATATGGAGTGCCCTTGGAAGTACACAGCGATCAAGGAAGAAATTTCGAGAGCCATGTATTCCAGGAAATTTGTGACAAGCTGGGAATGAAGAAGACCACAATCAGTTGGAATGGTCGAAAGAATGAACAGGACCTTTGGAAAATACCTGTCCAAAGTAGTTTCCAGCCACCAGAGAGATTGGGACCAGTATCTTTCCCTATTTGCGTTGGCTTATCTATCGGCCATAAATGAGTCCACGGGTGAAACACCTATTTGGACGCGAAATGAGGCTCCCTTGTGACATGGTGTTTGACTGTCGGCCTGACGAAGATTTAGCAGGAGAAGATTACGTGACCCAATTGAGAAGAAGGATGTGTACGAATTGGTTCGAACGCATCTTCAAGTTGCCAGTGAGAGAATGAAAAAACTGTATGATACGCATGCCACAGAAGGCAGTTTCAAAGGAGGGGTAAAGTATGGTTACACAACCCGACAAGGAGAAAGGATTTCCTCCAAAATTACAGAAATCATGGGAAGGTCCATACTTAATCAAGAAGGGGATCAACGACATTATCTATCCTATAAGCAAGATCCCAATGGAAAACCGAGAGTAGCCCACCAAAACCGAATAGCGCCATTCGAAGGAGACCATGACAAAGAGGAAGGGGTGAACCATCTACAACAAGAGTCTGACCCAGCCTTCGAAGAATTTATGGGCGCATACGGAGGTAGCTACACACGGAGTCACTACAGAACAAAAACAAGATTTGTTCACGCTCCCGGAAGAGTATTCACTGGCACATAACATCTCCGCTACTAACAAACACGCACGAGGGTTGGCAACCGACTTTCGAAAGAAGTTTGGACAATTAGATAAACTTGAAGATCAGATGCCAGCCCCGGGCAAGACACTGAGACTCAAACACAATTCGCGATACGTCTTTTACCTGGTAACTAGAAATGAATTATTTCCTGATCGATCCACCTACCGGGATGTGTGGGAAGCGCTACGAAGCCTTCGATATCATGCGCTGGAATCCCACGTGGAGAAACTAGCAATGCCCAGGATAGAGAGCAACCAGTTGGATTGGTAAGTCATCAGGAACATGATAGAGGTGATCTTCCAAGATGCCGGTGTCTACATATTAATTTGCAGCTATACCCCTCGTTATCGTTACACGTTGAAGACGGTGCCCTGTTATTTCCATACGACCGGAAAATGCAGACTTGGGTCCAGTTGCCGATTTAAATATCCAGTTCCGGCTACACAGAAGTTCCAGAAGGAACTTCCTTTTAAGGCGGGAGTAATTTTACGAAATAGTACACTGGTGTAGTCCCTGAATCCGACTCTGTCTAAGCCATGTATGAACGTTAATATTTTGGCGAATGCGCCGGGATTTCTTTGAACTATTTACCATAATTTTTTGTTACTATTCTTATCTAGATATCTCCAGTCTTATCTACACAATTCCAGGGCGACGATTGTTTTTGTGCAAGCCGCGATCTAGAATTATCTAGAAAAAAAGGCACTTACATATAAAGAATAATGACCTGCGGGAAAAGTCAGTTTATAAAGTGATCTCGTGAGATAAACAAGTGAACAAGTAAATAAACAGTAGTGAAGTGTTTATATAAATTAGTTTAAGTGCATATACTGTGTATACAATATAAATTAGTGAATAGTTTAGTGAATAAATGAATTAAGTGAGTAGACATACCGTGTGTATGAATTTATCCCACCCTTCGTATAAAAACGTTTAAATAAATAAGAAAAACATTACGATATGATATTTTACCAGAACTAGAAGAAAATACAAAAAATCGTATAAAAGCAGCAAGGGAGATAGGGCTGACTGTTAATGACAATGAAAGCAAATATATGGCGGCCAGGAAAAAAATCGGGAACAATAAAAGCAGTATATAAGTGCAACTCACTGACAAAGAAGTGTGTGAATTTGGAAAAGTGACAGAATCTATTTATGTACTTGGTCGAATTAATAGGCAACAAATGTCATGAAGAACTAGAGATCAACTTAAGGGTGGGTAAAAGTAATAAATTTGAGTGGACTACATAGAATCATCAACTAAAACAATCTACAAGGGCTTCAAAACTAATACCGAGTCTTATATATGGAGTAAAACCTAAATTATGACAAAGAAATCTCAGCTCAAACTGGAAATCTGAGAGAGAAAGATGCTGCGTAGAATACTTGGTGGAAAGAAAAAACAGTTTGTGGTAGAGGCGCCCAAACGCTCAGTTGTATAATTTATTTGGCGAGCCTAACATAATTTAGATAAATAATTAAATCAGAAGACAGAAGTTTTGATGTACAGTGACGGAAAAACTGTTGTTTAAACCATGTGTCCAATAAGTAGTTTAGTTTACCTACCTCAGAATATTAACATTTACAAGTATCTAGTATAACTACCGTGAAAAAGGTGTATACTTTGCAAGAATTAATTGAAATTGTAGGTTTATACTACGAGAATAATAAATCTGCAACAGCCACAGCTAGAAGTTTTAATACAGCTCACCTCGGCTACAACACAGGAACAGTTACACCTTGATTACTTTCTATGGACATTCTACGTCAAAACTTCTGCTATGCAAAATTAGGAAATAATAATAACTTAAATTGCTAATTATTTTTAATACAATCTTAAAAAACAACAATAAAAAATAAAAGAAATTACATCGTGAACTGAAGGTAAACAAAAACAACTTCCTGTACATTTCCAGTAATAGAAATCGGTCATCAAAAGTTAAGTAATTATTTTAAAATCACAATGCACACCAGATCTTCTGATACGGTTTTGCACATGGTTCCTAACTAATTAGGAGTCTACTTAAAGTGTATTAAAAGACATGGACGGCGTTTTTTATATATTATATGCTCATGCTCTGGTATGATAGAAAATACAGATTTTATACATATAACATGGCTAGTGAAACTTAACTAACTTTAGTAGACGTTGACGTAATTACTAAACTTACAGTATTGACAGCGTTATTATTAACTTAAATGCAAAGCCCCCATGTTCATTGTAAACAACAAAATATAATAATAATAAATGCTTTTATTGATAATCTACAATACAAATAGTTCATACACTACATTGTTGCAGCTAAAAAAAATGTAGCTACCAAAAGGCTAGAGTTCAATCTATCACGATATAAAGTTTAGCTATCAGATTATTTCCACAGGGATACACTGATCAGCCGTTATAAATTAAGCAGTTCAACAAACAAGTGAATTAGACAATACTACGCGGCAAAATGCATGCCAGATTCATATTTTTTTGAAAATGAAATACCAACTTTAAATAAAATTTTAAGTGAAACGTATTTACCACAAATTGCTCGTTCATCATTACATAAAGTTATGAAAGAAATAAATTTTCAGTAAGCCAAAAATAATACTAATTTTTATATGAATTGAAAGCTCCTATATTTATTTTATGCTATGTACTAAGAAAATACATTTTATATACTGGAAAAGAAATAGAAAGAGTATTTTAATAGAACGCAATGATATTGTAAGATGGAGAAGAAATTACCTAAGATCCTTCAAACAGTATAGGCGAGAACAGATACCCATTTATTACCTTGATGTAACCTGGCTACATGAAGATCATATAAATTCTAAAATATGGGTAGATACATCTACTCGAGATAACAGTGATGTCGTTGGATGTCTCCTATTTCAGACCGATGAAAATAGTTTGGCGAAATATTTTGGTAGAATACAAAACACAGAAAGTTAACACCAATTCAATCCCCAAAAGCACCTTTCCCATCCTATTAAGAAGACTGGTTGGAATAGTTGATGTAAAGGGCAGTACAAATTTGGAAAGTGGCTTTAGAAAATGTGGCATCTTTCCACTGAATGCAGAGGAAGTATTAACCAGAATTCCCAATTACAAAATTGATGCTGCACAAGTATCCTCGAGAGTAAGTGAAGCTGTTTTAAATTACCTCGCAGAAAAGAGGGGAGTACAGTCCGCGGATCCACCAGTTAGTAAAAAAAGGAAAAATAGAAATTCAAGCAGGAAAAAGTGTCAGTGCTGAAGAAGTTAAAAGCCAACAAAATGCTGCAGCTGCATTAATAATTTCTAAAAAGAAACCAGTTCTTAAAAATAATGGCACTGAGAGGAAGTCAAAAACACAAACCAAAGTGGCAGCTATTAAAATCAAAAATGAAAAGACAAGAAAGGAAAAAGAGAAAAGTGAAACTAGTAATCGAGCCAATGATAATCAGATTTGCGAAGAGAAAGAAAATATACAACCAAGTATGACTAATAATGACGCTGTACCTGACAGTAACGATGGATGTGAACAGACGATCATGGAGGAAGATGGTGCTGTAGCTGGTTGTAGTAAACTGCCTAAGCTAAAGAGCCTAAGCTAAAGACAGTAAAAAAACCAAACGTCCAAAAATAATAAAACTTTTTGAAGAGATTGCAGATACGTCGGATTCTGAATCTAACGTAAATTATAGAGATGATTCAGATACAGAACAACTTTCCATAGCAGACTTCGTAATTGTATCCGACATCGTGAACAGTTTTCCAGGGAAGTTCGATGGCTATTTAAGGGGTAATAACTGTTATGGTCGGGTGCTTGTGATGGTACTGGGTGAAAGAAGTATGTGACAATGGCCCGAAGAAGTCGTAAGAAAATCCTACCACTTGACTGATATTGATCGCACGCAGCCATTGGAACTTGGCCAGAATCAATATTTCTTTCCAGATCTCTAGCAAATTTTTTTATCACGTTGTAAACAGTTCTATTATTCTTTGTGGTTTCATTTTTCGTTAAAAATCAATGTTGCTTAGGATGCTATGTTGATTTTAGTATTTTTTTAGTGATTTTTTTATGTTTAAAATTTTAATAAACAATTTTTATTCTGGATTACGTGTTTTTGAAAAATGCTGTAGTGTTACTTTAGCTCAGACAATAATAAACATAGCGAATATATGTAAAATGCAGTGTGAGACAAAGTCACCCGAAAGTGGAGGGTATCTTTGCACACCTTAGTTTTATTTATTTTTTAATAAAATAATTGCCATTTCATATTTTTATATATTGTTTGTAAAAAAATAGCTAGACTCAAATACCTGTAAAAAAAGAAACGTATTTTCACTTACTAAAAATACATATCCGTATTAAAACTTCAGAAGTGAGTCAAAGTCACCCGAAATTACGGTATTTAATTGTAATTTTTAGGTTTGTTCTAGATGAATTTATTTATTTGTTTAGTGGGTGATAAAATGTATATCAAAAATATTTTATTCTATCCAAAACATTTTCTGCACTAATACAGATATATAAAAAAACGATTTTGACGAAAAAAAAGCTTCCACGTCAATGAATTCCAACTTGTGCCGACGTCTTCTTGAACATGTTTGACGATATATCATGGTAAAATAGCGATAAGGATAAAGAATGAATTATGACCATTGGGGGATTGGAAGATGGGGTCTAATGTCGCTTAGTCAAAAAGGGTGCATCAATAAGCGAGTAATACGGGTGTCTTATGACTAACTGGTAATGTTCGTGAAAAACGCGGCGAGTGTCGGATATGGATTGCATTATTAATGACCGTATAACGCCTAAAATAGTTCACTAACCTTTTTATACTTGCATGTGCTGTTCTAAAAATTCATGATGAATACGTTTCGGACAGGGATGGGCTTTATATCAATTACGAGCTCGCTTGAAAAATTGGGCACTTTCAAATATTAATATAGCACTAATTAATGGATTGGATGATTTTAAATATAATTTTTCTCAATAATAACTTTACTAGCATCAAGTGCAAAAGGCAGCTATAACCATTGTTTGGATATTTTATACTGGGTGGTAAATCCTCGGATGCATCATAGCACTGTTTAAATTCGAAATAACAATTTACGTTTGTAGATGTCCACTATAAATTTGTCAGAATATAAGAAACCGGAAAAAATTAAGATAGAAAAAGATCTGATATGCCCAAATCCCCAACCAATTAATAGGATAACTCTATCAGAGTTCTATTTAATCGGACTTAACTTAAAAGCGTTTTCAACTGAATTTTTCATAATACTAGGAAGAGAAGTAATGAAGACCGACTGTACGAATTCCGAGTGCAGAGCCGGATGCTGATTGGACCAGTACCGGTCATCACCAATGCAGCGGAACTGCAAGATCAACTGAGACATCTAGAAAATACATCCAACAAGCAATGGAAGACAGCACTACAACGAGGCGGGTGGGCAACTTCAAGAGGTTTTCCAATATCAGCGACGAACTACTAGAGCTTATCAGGGTGAAAAGCAGAGCCAGAAAAAGAGCCCGCAGAACAAGAAACCCAGAAGACAAAAGAGAAGCGAACAGCCTAAAAGAAGAGGTCAAGACGCAACTGAAGCAACACCGATCCAAAGAATGGTAGACCAGACTAGAAGAACTCGATCGGGACACACCAGGATTACGGAAGCTCGCCAAAATCTAGAGAGAAGACTAAATAGAGACCCCTACAATGCACGGAATCAACGGACTAGCACACACAGACGAAGAACTAGAAGCCTTCAGACGAACCATGGAACGCCAGTACACCCTGAACGAACACCCAGACGAGGACATGGACTTATCAGATCGAATCGAAGAAGAAGTTCAAAACCAAGACTACGAAGACGACGACCACGGAAACCTAGACTATACCCCACCCCCTCCCTGAGGAGGTATCCTACATCATCCAGACTAGACACAAGAGGAAGGCCCCAGGGAAAGATGGCATCTCCAACAACGCCCTGAAGCATCTACCAAGAAAAGGTGTGATATTCCTGACGGGCATCATCAACGGAATATTGAAGACCAACCACTTTCCAGACGAAGGAAAACACCGCAGACCATCATGCTGAGGAAGCTCCCTCAGAACTTCGGACCCATCCATCTCTTCCCCACGATGAGCAAGAGAAGAAACTTCAAGAGGAAACAGAAGCTATCGGGAGCCTGTCAGATTCAGGAAACAACGAAGGGCCGAAGACCAAGTCCTGAAGATAGTAGAATACGCTACCCAAGGATTCAACTGAAACCAAGCAACGGGAGCCATCTTCTTGGATGTCAGTAAAGACTTCGACCGTGTCTGGCACGACGGCCTGACATGCAAGATGAGAGAAGCCGGATACTCCAGAACCGTCACGAAGCTGCTACGCAACTATCTAAAGAATAGAAGATTCCGGATAAAGGTCAACAAGACCAAATTCGAACTGGAATGGATGGTAGCAGGAGTACCATATGGAGCAGTCGTCTCTCCGTTACTCTACATCATCTACATGGCGGACATCCCCAAGACAGACAAAACCATGACGGCCCCTCTACGCATACGACACTGCCATTGCAACCAGAAGCACCCACCCAGCGATGGTAACGAGAAGACTAAAAGAAGCCGTGGACCGAATCGACGACACCTGAAGATAATGTGGATATAGCGGGAGAAGAAGGCAACTGGACCTCCAAGACTAAGTACATGGGAGGAGGATCCAAGCTGGAAATGAAGACCAACCTCCGACTCATCAGGACCATCCGCATTCCCATCATGCTGTACGCATGTACTGCGTGGGGATACACTACAGAAAGCCACCGAAGCCCAGCAGAACATCAGCCTATGGCAAGCAGTGAACGCCCCTTGGAACATCAGGACGTTGAGCTGTAGAGCCACCCCTACTTCCAGATGAGGGAGCTGACGAACTACACCAGGCATCCACGGCCGAGTAAACAGTTGGATCGCATCCAGCAATGAAAACCAAGAAGAATAGAACAAAGAAAGAAGAGGGCCTGTTGATCCCCAGAAAGATGAGTAGGATTTCAAGTAGGGACAGCTTTAGCAAGTGCATCCACTCTCTAAGGTAGTTCTTAGACGTAGTAAGCCGGCTAAGAATGTCCCCTTCCTAGAGGCCGTAAACACACATACCCAACGCCAACGACGAGAAAAAGAAGCCACTGCACTACCCTGAAGAAAAGAAGAGGACAGCTAAACACTTTCACAAAAACCCAGGGAAGTAGAATGGAGCAGTTATCAACAACGAAGACATGTCCCCATCGGATGAGATGGGGGGTTATAGTACGCTCTTCCTGGAACGCATCGTTCTTTGAAGGATGCATTCTGGTAGGGGCGGGTTTGACGAGATTTGTGTGTGTGCTGAACATCGAGAATAATTTTGGCTTTTCACTCGCAATACTGAAATGTTTCTAGACTGAAGCTGATCTTCCCACGACTCACATAAACTAATTCGATCTTCGCAAGAACGAAACTTCTACAAGAGGCATCACTAACCTGTTATTAAATATTGAATTTTTATTTTGTTTCAGTTAGTTTTTATGTACTTTTAATTTTATGGCAATGCAAATCGTTAATTGGCTTATTGATTGATTTTACCATTTACCTTGGTGCTACCAGACTGTTGGAAGGTAGTAGTGTATAAAAACTTTTATATAAACAAATTAAAACAATTATTGAATTGAATCAATAATTGTTTTGTGTCCTATTAATAATAATGTTTTTATATTTGATTTTAACAACTTCATTGCATTTTAAACAATCCAGTCCTGAGTATCTTTCAAGTATTTATTTATTATTTAACGGACAATGCTTCTCGTTGTTATGTTTTATGTAAAACAACAATAAATTAACATATGGAATGCTTAAAGCTATATACATTATGTAAATAAAGCTTCTTCACTGAATGCACATGAACGTCTTGGTTTTGGGTCATTAAACGTTGTACCTACTTGGATTATTTATTGCAACAGAAAAGCGTTTTCCACTGAGTTACACATAAAAAACTACATTGAAAAATTAGTACAAATTTATGTGGAATCTTTTATATCATGACCACATTTTCCGGTGTCATAGGAAATTACCAGATACAACAGGACAGGAATTCCCAAAAGACATTAAACATTTCAGAAAACCGACTGGGCCATAAAGAAAAGGTACTTAATACTTTATTTTTTTTAATGAAATTAACCTGTCTCGACAGTGTAGGTCATTGACATAAATACAAATATATAGACTATACAGGGTGTTTAATTAGTAAATTTAAATATTTTTAACTGTTGAATCTTGAGCTCACACTATTAAAATTTAACCTAAATCGCGTAGATAAAATGTGGGTACGTACTAAGTACTTAAAAATTTAAAAACTACCTATTTCTGCAGAGTACTTTAAACCTGTTTGACGTATCCTTGTCATACTGGCAGGAAGTGTAGGTACTTTACACCCTACTAAATTATATTAAACGTTTCTGGCTACAACCAGAGGCGTTCGACAGAGGCGGAATTGCCATTTTAGCACAATTTTTCGATACTCCAAAACTTTGTATGTAAATAATGTACTCTTCTTTCGTAATGATAAATATTATTTTTCGAGTTAATCAAAATAAAACATGAAGCTGAACAATTGTTTTGATTAATATTTTGTATTAATTGTGTCGGTTTTTTTGAGTCACGCAAATTAAACTCTATTCAGTATTAACAAAAAACACACTTTATTCATTGAAATTTCTTGAAATGAATATATTTAAAAACACTTTAGTTTTCAAAAGAACCATTTTATTGTAATCTAAATAAAAGAAAGATTTTTAAACACATGAAAATATCAAGAAGCTCATTTTATCTCTTTATGTTAAATCTTAATATTCTGAGCTCAAGATTCAACAGTAAAAATATTTCCAATTAATAATGAACTACCCTGTATATACAAACGATTATTTGTTTCCTGTAATTTTCAACCAATAAGAACGTTCAATTTAATTAAGCGACAAACTAATTCATGTATCACATAACAACGTTGACGTAGTTAAGTGCTGGTCCAGGAAACTCATCTGGTAGATGAAACATAGGCTAGAATGAGGAGTAAAATCGTTGGCTATGATATAATCGGCATCACTTACCATCATACATACGGACTAATAACATATGCCAGGAACGATATAGAGAACATTAAGCTGAATATTTCCCTCATGTGTAAAAAATCCCATAAGAGGAGTGCAATTATCGATTGATTACAGCGGTAACTGTACTGTAGAAACCGAAAGAGCACTGCGATAATTGCATTGTTTACGTATCCACGGTAATCCCATTGTGAATCCATGATATTTAAAAATAAAATCAGTTTGACAAGTAAAGTCAAAAAATATTTTTAAAAATGTCTCTTTTCGGATGTGATTCATTGGGAATTATAGAAAATAAAGTGATGGAAAGCGAACCAAATAACACTAAACACAACAGACAGTACGTGTGGCAACAGCTTATGAGCTTTTGTGCTGAAAAAAAATATACATTGGATGAAACAACACAAATCAACGTTTTGGCAGAAATATTAACGGACTGGGCATTCAATATGCGTAAGCTGTTAAAACAATTTGGAACGTCACCGCAAAATTACTAATGAATAAGTTTTTCACCGAATATAAAATTATTTTTAACCCTTTTACTAACGTTGAATTCAAAACAGCTAGAGATGCGAAAAATGCCAAGAGAAAACAATTACAAACTGATCCAGCGAAAAGAAAAGATAGTGCAGTTTTTCTAAAGTACGATGAATTTCACAATATAGCTCGTGGTTGTGATGAAGACACCCCAGATAGGTTACAAAGGAAGGTATTTTTTGTTTTTGCTTTTGAGTTAGCTTGGCGTGGTGGAGAAGGCTACAAGCGCTTAATTCCATACTTTAAAGAAGAAAAAAATAACATAGGTGAAAAAACAGGAAGGATTATTTACGACCCTGTATTTACTAAGACAACGCAAGGAGGGGAAAACCATGCGATTCACCGAAATGGCTAATAATGAATAAAATCAATCCTGATTTGTGTCCCATTCGATTATACAAAAACATCTTAGAAAAACGGGATGGAATAAAAACAAATCGACTTTTTCTTACCATAAATCCCGCTTGGAAGTTGAGCAGAAAATGGTTTAAAGATGTTACCGCTGGACGAAATACAGTAAACAAATGGACTAACATACAAGCCAAAATATCAGGTTTGAATACAGAGAATATTAAACTAACTAACCATTCCTTACGAGCTACCGCTGTTTCCAATCTCGCTAAAAAGGGTGTCGGCGAGCAGCAACTTATAAAAATCACTGGCCATTCCAATTCTAAATCAATAACGCCACATCTTTAACTGGATGAAAATCACCATGAAGAAATAGTGACAAAATGCGTGGTAATGATGTACCACAGCACTTTCAAGCATCTTCAGCCGTTTATGTACCGGTATCTGCATTGTCTAATCAGACCACAAAGAGTTATTACAATTGTGTATTTCATTGCAATTCCTGCAACTTTTAGTTTAGGTTTACTTTAAAAAAATAGTTTTATTATATATTTCCGTTCTTTCTATTAAAAATAGTTATGAAAAAGTCGTATTTTTGGGTCTTTTTATTTTGTTTGTACATAACAGTATGTTTTAAAATGGATATATTGTATTAAAAAAAAGAAATAGGAATTTAATATTTAAACCAATATTTGTATTCGGGAAATATTCCCCCGAATTACACTCGTGCATCAAAATAACCAGATAATTTTGCATTCGAGCGTGTTGTGTTGGAAAAACTGCATTCGGTCATTTTCATATTTTGTTAAAAGACCCCTCCACCTTCGGTGTCGGGCTCTTTCTCCAAAATATGAAAATGAACTCATGCAGTTTTTAGATAACACGCTGTCATGCAAAATTATCGGTATTTTTGATGCACTTGTGCAATTACTTCCGAATATTTCCCTCATGTGTAAAAAATCCCATAAGAGGAGTGCAATTATCGATTGATTACAGCGGTAACTGTACTGTAGAAACCGAAAGAGTACTGCGATAATTGCATTGTTTACGTATCCACGGTATTCCCATTGTGAATCCATGATAATTAAAAATAAAATCAGTTTGACAAGTGAAGTCAAAAAATATTTTTAAAAATGTCTCGTTTCGGATGTGATTCATTGGGAATTATAGAAAATAAAGTGATGGAAAGCGAACCAAATAACACTAAACACAACAGACAATACGAATGGGGACAGTTTATTACAATATTTGTATTCGGGAAATATTCCCCCGAATTACACTCGTCAAAATAACCAGATAATTTTGCATTCGAGCGTGTTGTCTTGGAAAAACTGCATTCGGTCATTTTCATATTTTGTTAAAAGACCCCTCCACTCATGCAGTTTTTAGACAACACGCTGTCATGCAAAATTATCGGTATTTTTGATGCACTTGTGCAATTACTTCCGATAACCACATCCACAGATGACGATATTCACATAATAGTCGTGAGGGTAGGGAACATGAGCATAGTTAATGTGTACAAACCCCTATCAACTCATTAGCCCCCGCACGTACTTCCGGCCTTACCTCACCCCACCCTGTACTCTGGAGATTTAACAGCCACCACACCAACTGGAAGTACCAACAAAATGACTCCAATGGCGAAATACTAGCTGACTGGTCTGAAGACCAAAGTCTGTATCTGGCATTCAACGCCATAGACAGGGGAACTTTCAAATCTGCGGTTTGGGGTAGAGAATATAATCCTGGTCTTACTTTTGTAACATCAGATCAGGATGGTCAAACCATCACAACCTCTAGGAAGGTCCTTAAGGATTTCCCCAAAAGCCAACACCGACCAATATTACACGAAGCGGGTATTCAAATTCAAATAATAAAATCATTACCAGGCCCAGATGGAACTTTAAAAAAGCTAATTGGCAACTCTTCAAATCTGAGCTTGAGAGCTGTCTCAGATGGATCCCCGCTAAACAGGAAAACTATCATAGATTTGTTGGCTCTATCAAATGCGTAACAGGGAACGAAGTTAATTCAGAATTAACCACAAATGAAGCGACAGAAGAGCCGAACCCTACACAAAACCAAGAACCTGCAGATTCCCAACTACAATCCCAAAATGAAACAAGAGAGAAACGCAAACTGTTTGCTTCACCAAAGAAGGCACCGGCTAAAAAAAACAAGCTTGCAGAGGATCCGCGAATTGCCTACGCCTTTGATGTCCTTCAAAAGGCCTCAACCGCCGAAAAAGATGAATGTTCAACTTTCGGTGAACATATTGCAAGCAGATTCCGAAAATTTGATGACATGACGCGAGCTACAGCTATGCATCACATAAATAATGTACTGTTCCAAATCGAATTTGATTATTATAGAAATACTGCTGCACGCACACCACAACAACAGCAACAACAAATTGTTATTAATCCTCCACTTCCTTCGCCGTCAACTTCATTTGGTAATCCATCGTCGTCTTCAGCAACTTTTGAAAATAGCTCCCCATATTCACAGTCAATGAGTCCATTGCAACAGTATGTTCATACCTTTGCTGATTTGTAAATTATATTGAGAAATTATATATATTTATATAAACTAACTAAAATAAGGTTAAATATATAGTTAACTTACCTGTATGTGGTCTTTAAATGCCTCAACTATAGCGTTGCAAACTTCAGGAACTATTGTAGAAATACTTTGCTTTGAGACTTTAAACAAATATGATAAACTAGTAAATGAGTCTCCGGTTGCCAAAAAACGTAGGGTTATCGCTAATCTTTCTTTAACAGGTATACACTCTCTGAAATTGGTGTCCTTTTTTTGTATTTTAGGGCCCAATAACTCAATTAATCTTTGAAAGTCTTCAGAGGACATGCGACAAAAATTTTTGAATTGCCCCGTGTTTTCAATTGACAAATCACACAATAAGTCACTGCCACTGTAATGCTTTCTATTTTTAAAAATTCTTGTCATCCACCATCGGCGATTGTTCTTCTTTTTTTTTAATATGCCACTTATTACAATAAATGCAGCACTCGCTACTTTAATTTTTTGATAATCGGTCATGTTTGATATCTACGAATGAAACAAACGCACTAAACTTGGAACCTTTCCGAACATAGCCAAACGTGCGCGCATTTGGTCTATCTAGACAATTCTCCGAACATACACGAATTTTGTTCGCAAACGTTTGGCGCGGCGCGGCGCGGATCGGCGCGCTTGATCTGGACCCGCCTTTAAGTTATTAAATGTTGGGTACTAAAATCAGACCTTACGTATTTTAAGAGCTCCTAAATCAGGGAATATTTTAAGACCAATTTTGATATTTTATTTCAATTTTTTAGGGTACTCTTGTTGGTTTTGCTACACGGAAAGAAATTTTGGATACTATTATTCCAGTAAGGTAGTATTACAATCAAATTTTTGATCAATATAGCGCCAATCCAAATTTAGATTAATATCGATAAATGATTCGATTGATTTATTTGTCAAGCTAAAATTTATCAAACCATGATAAGTAGCAGTAAACAAGTTACATTAAATAACAACAAAAATTTGGTTAATAATAGCAAAAATAAAATTTAAGTTGCCTATAATATTCCTATATTTCTTAAATTTAGCTAAGTGTTGAATTGTATTAAGGGGAAGCTCGAATTTTATTCGAAACTCACTGCAAGCTCGGTGTCAGACAAGGAGGTACTTACTTCCATATACCGTGCGCAACCAAAAGAGATAGAGAGCGAATCGATGTTTTCTAATATGGTCAGTACGGTATTATCTTTGGTAGAGTGGGGCAAAAATTTCTTGTTGAATTTGATAGATGGTATATTCGCGTACAAAGGTATTTTCAATAGCGGTAGGATTTCCGATTGACTTTACAAGAATTACACAGCTTGATACAAGAAATTACATATTCAAAATTACATAGACAAGTACCTTTATATATCCTTCTCTCCACAATATACAAGAATTATACAAAGCGATGCAAGAAGCTACGAATTCTGAAACACATATTAGTTTCTGCATGATTCAAAGGTGATAAAACAAGATACACATTCTTATTTATATTATGTTCCGCAGAATATTTATAAAAATTATAGCGTGACATTATTTTATATAGGATATATAAAAATTATGCAGGCTGCTTATTAGAAGTTACCAATTCTTAATTACACAATACGCAAGAAATTGTACATTGACACGGGAAGTTACTTAGCACAATCTGTTTAAAACATAAAATACTGGCTAGTCAATAGAAACGAAATTTGTTATGTAAAATAACAGAGCCAGAAGAAGAAATAAACGAAATTACAAAATTAGTTACACAACATGATAAAAATATACACGATGTCGTTTTATTATATCTCTTATTTTTTAAGAATATCGGGAAGCATATTGTCCAGATGAAATGTCTGCAAGTTAGAAAGCACGTTTAGATAGAATTGTTCATCCCTTCCTATTGTCTGGACAGACATATCCAGCAGTATCCAAACAATAAAATAACAATATTTAGCTTTGGCTATTGCAAGCTGGCCTTGTATTTGATAATAGTAATTACTATTTAATTATGGGTATTCTTCCAAAATAAATAAGCCACATTCATTCATAGTTACTTGAAATTCGTTTTCAAACTGTCTTTTAACTATGTCCTCGTGGTCATTTTCCCATTTTGTTGCTGCGCTACCTTTAAATTAACTACTCAAGATATTCGTAACCAATTTTTTTGGGTTTGTTCTTTTTCGTTGTTTGCATACTTCGCCAAATCGAGACGCTGTTAATCGATATGCCCTTTCGTCTTTCCAAATTGGATTTGTGGATTGTCCTCTTGTTTTAATTTCTAACTCGACAATTTCTTCAGTAGTTTTCGTCGTATGGGTTAAAAATTCTTGTTTTCGTTTCTTCATAATCTCTTCATCCTCTACCTCTAATTCCTGGATACCGTAATCAGTATCAGCGATTGCTGATGAAAGTTTAATTTTCTATCTTGGGAACACCTGTCTACGCTTAAGGTTACGGAACCTCTTTTTTGTTTTATTTATAGCAAATTTCATAGTATGAGTTCCAATGCCCTGTCCTGTTAATTGCTTATGAACTAAATTAAAAAACTCCTCCTTCAAATTGTATTGTAGAGCAGCGGCTCTACACCTTGTATCGTAACTATTTTTTACTGAAAAATTTATCCGTTTACCTCAACAAATTTTGCTATTATGGAGTTATATGACTCTGCGGCATTATTATTCATATTCAATAATAAACTATGAACATGTTGTAGCAACCGATTTCCACAAACCAAAATATCATCTTACCACCTTTTCCATTTCAGGAATTAAATTATGTTCGACTTCTTTGGGCACTTTGCAAAAATAAGCACTGCATTTAGTATGATTACCAAAGACGTGCCTATGGCAGTTGCTTATGTCTGCTTTCAATAATTTCATTTGCTCATCCATGAGTTTGTTCTCTTTTCGATGATGTTTTACGGCAGTTTTCATTCCAACTCGCACTTTCATTATATTGAATTCTAGGCGTATTCGCAGTGGAACGCCAATTATCAATTTCTTGGATTCTTTTTTTTGCAACCTTCCTCAGCCGAGTGCAGTAGTTCCGCAACAGATGGTTTGTACATTCAATTTTACTAATCGGAAACTGATATCCATACGACCTTTCTACACACAATTATTCATATACACTGCCGTTTCCTATCAACTTCACATATTTTAGTTTATGCATTTCAACACTCCGTCGGAATCCTTCAAGGGTAATGCTAGTTTCCATGGAAGTAGAAGATGCATTACAATTTTTGAAGCATTTATGTTGGGGAATATCCACTTTTTTATAGTACATGTTGGACAGTATTTATTTCGTGAATTCAGATATAGAAGTTTTCCAGTTTTAGCGCCAAAAATACAAGCCACTCCTGATAGAGCATTGTAGTTCTCTTTGTATGACCGTTTCGAGCAAGCACCATCAGTTATTACCGCAATAAGACAGTTTCCTTCTTTATCCAACACATTCTAATTCTTTGGCTAAACGAAATTCTTCTTGGCCGGCTTCTTCCATAGCAGTATTTGCGGTTTGAAATATGGTTGCAGATACAATATCATCATCATCACAAATGTATTACTATAATTAATAAATATACCAACTATATTGATTTGATAAAAAAGATAGTTTCTTGTCGACCCCCGTTTCCCCTACAAGCCTCATCTCACTGCCGATAACGAAGTAGACACGTGCGTGCATACCATATTTCAGTTTTAAGTTTCTTTAATTTTTGAGGAAACAATAAAACTTTTTGTCAATTTTTTGGGCTTATTTCTTAACTGATTTTAAAAATGTAAACAGTTTTAAATTCTGAAAAATAATCTCTATGCTTTGATGGGATTGAATTTTTTAATTTTAATTTTTTTTAAATTCATATTTTTAAGTTTGTGGTTTTAGCTATAACTAATTCGAATTTTAAAAATCGAACGCCATCAAGGCCTAGATATTATTTTTTTGAATTCAAAAATGTTTCAATTTTTGGAATCGGTTGAAAATTAAGCCCACAAAATTTACAGAAAATTTTAGTAGTTCCAGATATTATTCGAGAATCCCCTTAAGCAATTTTTAGATCAGTTAATTGTAGACAATATTTGCTAAATATATGATTGATTTTAGAAAAAGATACGACGAAAGATAGCAAACTTAAGAATAATTAGGATTAAATTTATCAAATAATTTCAT
Source organism: Galeruca laticollis (assembly GCA_963921935.1). Classification (NCBI taxonomy): domain Eukaryota; kingdom Metazoa; phylum Arthropoda; class Insecta; order Coleoptera; family Chrysomelidae; genus Galeruca; species Galeruca laticollis. The sequence continues at coordinate 28,941,200 of OY998181.1, forward strand.
TACTTTTTGCAATAATTTGATGTAATATAGCAAAAATAAAATTTAATTTGCCTATAATTTTCTTGAATATAATTTATATCTTCTTAAATCTAGCTAGGCGTTGAATTGTATTAAGCAATTTTTAGATCAGTTTAAGTTAATTGTAGATAATATTTGTTAAATATATGCTTGATTATAGAAAAAAAAGTGGCGAAAGATAGTAAATTTACGAATAATTAGGATTAAATTTATCAAATAATTTTATTACTTTTTGCAATAATTTGATGTAATATGTCTAAATTTTAAGTAATAAATGAATCGGATTTATCTAAATCTCGAATGTTTAAATCTAATAATTAAGTTAAACCTTTCTAATCTTTTGATTATTTGTATTCAATATTTGGTTGCTGGCTGTAATCTTGATTTTCATTATAAGCCGTGGGGATGGTGGGGAAATATTACCAAAAAAACGAAGTTTCTGTTTAATTAATATTTATTTGAAATAATTGTACAAATCTGAAGTGAAATGAAATGAAAACTAAATTATTATATTCTAGCTACTAGTAATAACCTAAATAACTTCTCAAAATGCAGTATAATATACAATTTACCTAGTAGTTTGTAGATAAGGAAATGATAAGTTTTAATATGAAAGCAAATTAATCTAAAATTAAGACAGCAGATAAGAACCTAATTGAGGGTTAGAATCTTTGCATAAAAATTAAAAAAAAACTCCAAAAACCCTACTGTTTTCGCAGGTTTACTTTGCATACTTTCATATTAAAAATACCTTTCCTTCACAACTTTCCTACCATCTGCTAGGCCACAATGGTTTTGCCACCGTGTTCTTATAAACATAATATAGCTTTCCACATGGCATGTTTTTCTCGTCCTTAAAGTAGTATGTGCCCTGTAAATTTCAAATGATATTTTTAAGTTAATTAAACTTTTTGAAATATTTACCTTCGATTCCAAAAGAAAAAATTTGCAAATTTCCTCGGTCAATTTATTGAAATCAACTTCGTGCATGAACAAATTTCGATTAACATAGTGACGTACTATATCTTGTATCAACGTGTCTCTACAAACGCCACACAAACCTCCATTGTTTTCATTTGCTGATTTTTGTATCCTGGACCCATTGTTTTTTAAATATGTCTTCAAATCCTAAAATATATATTTTTATGAGAGAAAAAATTAATTAATTTAAATAGACTCACAAATTCCGTTGGGGAGGGCGAATCCCGTGGTGAATTTTGAATTGAATTTGAATCATCATATGAAAATCCACTTGACGATGAAGGTCGGAAATTTTCCAGTCCAATGTAGTGGGGCTCTTTATTTTCTGAAAGTATAATTTTTTTGAATAGAAAAAAAACTATAAGCGCCATTAAAAAAATTAATTACGTTTAATAATCTCCATTCTGCAACAAGTTTCCTAAACATAATTTTGTTTTCCAAATCATTACTCAGAAATATTATGTCCAGGTCCCGTTCCGTCATATATTTAAATGAGTTTGAAATGGAAATTCCGGCCTCTGCAAAAACAATTTCATATTTTTACTAAATATCAACACACATTAGTAATTATACTTTAAAATTACCCCAAAATAACCCTTAGCAAAAAATGTGCATGATACAGGCGGTGATGGGTACCGGAATTTTGTAAGAAATTTTTAAATCTTCATAGTTTCATTCAAGTTATCCATGATAACTGAGAATAGCATTCATACTATATATACTATGATATGAGAAATAATTTGAAAAAGAAATCCATGGCAACTACATAGCAACTGAATAACATTTTTCTAGAACATGCATGGAAAGTGACATTTTGCGATTTTGAATTATCGTTTTCCGATTGAAAATGAAATGTAATGGGAGACAATCGACAAACTACACTTTGCCGATTGATTGCAGGTTGAAATGCACCTGAAAAATATATAAAATAACCATTGTGTTTTGGATCTCGATTTACTGATATTCAATTTGTCTCTGTTATAGTTTTTTAAATTTAAATGAAAATGTTTCATTTCTGAGAAAAACCTTGTATATTGCCTATTTTTGCATAATGTGAAAAAAAAAGAAGCTTACTTGTAAGTGTATCAAAAAGGTGGAGCATACCCTATTCTTCTAATAAACAAAGAATTCCATTTTTATTCAGGCTGTGATCAAAATTGGAGAATGACAAATCGGTAAGTGTTATGTTTCCACTCTCGTTATTATCTGTATCTGATGATACGTTTTGTTCTTGACTTTCTGTCAATGTAATACTGCCGTAGTGCGTATTCCCTGAATATGGATCCTGATATATATTATCCATTTGAATTTTTTAGGTACCATCCATAGCAAAATTTAAGAAGCCCTAAAATAATTTAAATAACTGCTAAAATTTATTTACCAATTTGCTTGGTAGCAATCTCTCAATCATTTTGAAGATTCGAAATTCTATAGCAATTAAATTAAAATATGTACTAAATACTTACTAGACAAAAAAATAACAGTGGCACTCCGGGAGTGTCGACAGAAGAGAAAACTTCAATAATTACGTCTGTAAGAATTAAAACTCGTAACACAAAAACAACTTGTAGTTAAAGTCTTGGTAAAGTCCTTGGAATCTATTGTATTATGTAGCGTCCGAACTCCTATAAGAAGTTTTCACTTCAATAAGATCAACAAAAGTTAGATATGTATTTACTTCAACAAACTATACGTAGTATTAATAATTGCAATACTCATTAGTGTCTACATGAAAAAATTGTTTATTTTGTACTTACCTAGAAAAACTACCAGGGATCAAACCAAGACAACGCTCAAAACAGAATGGGATCAGTTATTGGTATATTCTCACCCAACCAAAAACTAGATTTGTTTCTTCCTCCGGCGCGCACATCGTGAGACACGTTCACAACCCACCACCGGCCCGCGTTCCCGTTTAAATTGATAAGTAAAGTATGAAAAGTATGCGACCACAACACAAGGGTTGTTTGATAATCGTAGCAAAAATTGGATAGAATTAGCTGTATATTTGATTGTTTTCAGTAGACAGATTATTTTTTCTCTTCTTTTTCTAAATTTCTGTAAATTGTACGAATAACTTAAGCTATAGACAGGAGAGAGAGAGAGAGAGAGAGAGAGAGAGAGAGATGTTCGTGAATTTTTTGAAGTTTGGACTTGTAGTGTTTTTATTTGGGTATATTTTTGTTTGGGGTAAGGCCCTGTTATAGGATTCGTTTCCTCTTCAGGGCTGGTTGGGGGTGTTTTTGTGGGTGGTTTAGTGCGCGTCTTGACTTGGCTTGAGATTTGGGTAGGGCTGAAAATTCATTTTTTTTTAAAAAAGTGTATGGAAAGTTGAGAGAAAAAAAGGTGTATGGAAAATTGATAATTTGTGGGTGAGTTGTGTTTTTGCTAGAAATCAACCGGAGAGAGAGGCAGGAACAATCAGCAGCGAACGTGGTTTTAATGGTGTCGGAATGGGAAATTAAGAAGTGTCTGGTAAAGGTATAAAATGAATAAGACGAACCACGTTGTGTTGCGGATAGTTAATAGAGCGAGGTGAGTGATTGGATTATTGGAAGATGAAAATATTTTCTTTGGGGGTTTTGTGTCTCCTATGTCATGAGAGTTGATAGAAGCGTTGGGAATGGATTTTGGAATTTTTAGTTTATTTGTAATTTGTTGGAAAAGTGACTAGGAGACATTGAAAGCTATGTAGATGATCTCGGGTAGTGGCGACTGGCTTTTCTCGAATTCGAGGCGTGGAATTCGTTGAAAAGGCGTGTTTATAAGCGGTGTGGTACCTGAACGTGGAATTTTGAAAAAGGAGAAAGTTTAAATTGTTTTAAATATTAGGTAATTGAGTTTATTTCTTAAATTGTTGAATTTGGAAGTTTTAGAATGATTGTTTCAGATATTGTGATGAGTAACTGGTACCGATGGTAATAATAATATTAAATCCAAAAACTTCGTCGTACGTCGGCCCATTTGGCTAGCGAATAAATTCACTATGCTACAGGAAAAAACGTGAAAAACCTGCGGCACCGACGGGGTGGATGGGGCTCGCGGATCAATTTGGATCGCTTTCACTCCTGATGGGAGTGAAAGCAAAGTGAGCACGCCTGCCTATATTTGTTATAGAGCAGTTGTGTCGATAAATGGAAGGAATTAAGTGACGAAGTGTTTCGGCTATGACATCTCTCGAGTTGGGGATGGCATTCATGAGTGTGACGGTGAGTATTTCGATGAGGATTTTAGAGTCGGTTGAGAGGTCGTAAGGTGTGGGTGGCTTTTCGAGGGTGACTGGTGCGGTCTCTTGGGGGGTTTTAGGTGTCAATAGCCTGTGAGGGCAGCGAAGGTGGAAAGCGGGGTGTGGACCACCGCAATTGGTACATTTAGGAGTGCCGGACTTGGGGCAATTTTCGGTTCGGTGGCCTGTTTGGCCGCAAGAGGGGCATATCGGTTTAGACCGACAAGATTCGGAGGAGTGTCCGGTTTGGATGCATCGACTGCAATATTTGGGAACTGGGGGGAGTGGATTTGTGTTCGATGGCTCGCATCGATGTGGAAGGCCGTGAAAAGAGAGCCCGGAGGTTAGGGCCTGGTGGTAGTGGGCTTCGGAGGTGGTAACGATGGGAAGCATCGAAGTGGGTTTGTTGGTGGCTTTGGCCACGATTCGCCAAGTTTTGAGAAAGGGGATTTGTTTATTGTGGAGAATTTCTTCAAATTCTTCGGGGCTGACAGTGGTGTCTACATTCCTGCAGACAAAAGAGTAGGTGGGTATGAGGGTTTTGTTGGCTGGACGTGGTGGACGTTCTGTTGAGTTAAGAACGTTGATGATGATGTTTTTGTCACCAGTGGAGTTATGGATTTGTCTCAGAATAGTTGAGACTGACTTTGGGGAGGACGTTTTGAGAAGGGCGGTGCGGTTGAAGTTTACCTTAAGAAAGAGGACGTGGCCGTGTAGGAGTTCGAAGGTGTTGAGTAGGGTGAAAAGGGCTTTTTGAGTGGCGTATTGGGTTGGGAGGTTTCGGAGGTTCAGGGTTTGAATTGGTGTGTCGTTGATGGTGTGAGTTGGTGCAGGAATGTTGGTAGGTGTGGGTGTTGGTGGTCGGGTTTTGGTTTTACCGACGAGGGTGAAGCCATCCTCGTCGGAGGCAGTTGCTTGTCGTGTGAGTGTAGGTGTTGGGGATTGGGATCTTACGGAGGAAGCGTAAGACCTTCTTGAGGATGTGTATGGGGTTTGTGGGTTATAGTCTGTGTTTCGTTGGTAGCGTGGTGTTGTGTAGTCTGTGTTTTGTAGGTAGCGTGATGTTGTGTTTGGTGGGTTCTTAGGGGAAGGTGTTGAGGAGTGGTGGGTTTTGTTGGAAGCGTGTGAGGTGGTGCTGGAAGTAACCGGTGAGAGAAGGGGGAATTGTGCGTCCAGGGTTCTCTGAGTGTCGTTGAGGATTTTTTGGGTTTCGAGTCTAAATTGTTTGTTTTCGTTTAGTAATTGTTGGAATTCTTGGATTTCTTGGTCGGTTGGTCTGGAAGGTGTTTTGCAGGTGTTTTTGCAGATCTGCTGCTGCGACGATGTCTGGAGGACATTTTGGGATTGGGTGTATTATGGAATGGGGTCGAAAGCTAATACCGACAGCGGACTCACTGCCAGAGGGAGTTTCCTTCCCAGTTAAAGGTTTCCTGACTTATTAGCTTTCAGGAGTTTTTATATTTACCTGGGTGCTAAATGTCCTTCCCTCTTCGGATGGTGTCGCTTGCTTATTTGTTGGCTAAAATAAAGACAAGATTAACGCTGTTTATTATTTTCATGAATATAAGTTGTTTCGAGAGAAACAATTTACACTTCCAAGTGTGGTATATGAACTGTCGAACAGAAAAGTTCGGCAGAACATGGGGTTGGTTGTCTTCTGGTGGAGGCGTCCACGTTGCCGGCGAAATCGCGGTGAACAGGTTTGTATCAGTGACCCGCTCTTGCTGTATCACCTTCCTCAGGCGATGGACTGGCGCTACTCGACGACACCATAGACAGGAATACATTTTATCTAAATATAATAGAAATTAAGCATTTTTTTTATTGATCCCATAATAACTATAGATCAAAACTACATTAATATATTAATCTGGGTTCTGTGTTAAAACTTCAAATATTTCAAATTAATATACCTAGAGGTATTTACTGCTAATGCCCCAGAACTTTCTGCCATGCAATTCATTCCTAAATGATTTTATTTGAAACTGTATGCAACAGTGAAACATGTAAAAAAATTCATTATGATGCTTGTTGAGTTTACAGTAATTATGGAACTTATCGTACCAAGACCAAGAATCTCAATTTCTCAAATTGGATCTGATTGTTAAATCGAATATTATTATTTGATAAAATTATAATCCAATGATTGAGCTAAAATAATATAATCTATGAGTCAATTTGAGTAAATTTCTTGCGAAAATTAAGCAGCGGAGGTACATCAATCCAGTCTTTAATGTTTGAATGATTTAAGAAATGCGTTTTCTGTAGTTAATCTAAATTTTGGTGTACCTATCAAAAAATGGATGTGATTTAGCAGTTTTAACGCAAAAACAAGACATTAGTTTTAATTAAATGTTATTAATCATAAACGAAATTAGCAGAATAATCCTAAAACACTAAGATTTGTCAGTTTTTTTCTTGTTTTATTCTATTTTAGATTGAACTAATTTATTTGGCATAGATTAAGGAATTTCTTATTTCAATAAGTCGACTTGATTCACCTTATCAAAGCATTTCTTTCCGTGTAATTAGAAACATAATGGTGAATTTCTCGCGATACATGTCGAGCACCATAATCAGACCTTATGTATTTTAAGAACTCCTAAATCAAAGGATATTTTAAGACTAATTTTGATTTTTTATCTCAAATTTTTAGGGTACTTTACTTTTGTCGATTTTGCTAATTGTAAAGTTAAGGGTGAATTTCTCGCGATAAATGTCGAGAACCCAAATCAGACCTTATGTATTTTAAGAGCCCTAAATCAAGGAATATATTTCAAGACCTATTTTGATTTTTTAGATCATCAATTAAGGGTGGTTTAGGTGTCAAGAGAGAGAGAGCTCAAAAATTAAAATTGTATCAATTATCTTCTAATTTTTCCGTAAATATCCAACGGATGATATTGAAGCAGAAAGACAACAAAATGTTGATATACTCATACTCATAATTCATAAATCAACTGAAATTCATAAAATAAAAAACTGCATTACCCGTTCGTTAATAAAACACATAAATAAAAAGAATAATTTATACCAAATATGGCAAAAATAACCTAGTAAAAAATCTTAAAAAATAACCATTAAAAAAGACACAGAAATTAATAAAATCAGCCAAAAATGATTATTATAACAAAAGAATAAGAACAAAATAATACAGAAAAGATATGTAAAACCGTTAATGAAATAATGAAAAAAGATATACCCAATATTTTTGCTGTTAAAATGGATGATAGTAAAATTATAACAAACCCTCAAGACATAACGGAGAGATTCTACAATTTTTTTGTAATGATTGGAAAAAAATTAGCAACAGATATTAAAAAAGATCCAAATTATAAATACACAAAAAATATAAACTCTCGTTCTCTTTCTATACAAGCAACAAATTATTTAGAAGTAAAAAATACGATCAATAGCCTCAAAAATAAAACATTTCCAGGCGAAGATGGTATAAAAGCGGAAAACATAAAGATCATTGCTGATTTTATATGTGTTGCTTTAACTCATATAATAAATAAAATTTTAAAAACTGGATATTTCCCATCTGTATTTAAAAAATCTGCAGTTATTCCCATATTTAAAATTGTTAATGCCACTGCTGAATATAAATCTGAATTGAAACAGTTTAAACTGCGTTTTATAAACCTTTGCAATAGTCCAGTCAACAAGTTAAAAAACGTGAAAAATAGAGATACAGCTCCTAAAAATATGAGCAATAGCTCATTGGATTCGGAATGACCTCTAGAAAAATGAGTTTTGAGGATTTTACTGCACGTAAAAAATTGTTATTAACAAAATAAAATGAAAAAAAAGAGGTTTTTACGTTTTTGTTAATAACTCATAAACTATTAATATTTACGATATTTAGAAAAAAGATTCTTAAAGAGGAGGAAATTTCCGAAAAAAAAGGTCCAGCTCCCGGAACTCTACCTCTATTATTAATAATTTTAATTTAACGCTGAAAATAGGGCTCCGCGCAGCCATTACGGCATGGGTGCTCTGCCGCTAAAGACGGCGTACCACATAAAATTATTTTTTTATAGTAACAAATATGAATTTAAAAATTTGAATAAATTATGGTATCATCCAGATCCTTGAAAGAATATATACCCGTTGGAAAAAAATTTTAAATTAATTTTTCAAAAAGTTATGCAATTGTTAATTAACGAATTTTTTTTCTATCTCCCTTTTCATAAATGACGACATAAAACTTTAAATAGTGAACCTATAAATTTTTGGCTCTGTAGAGCTCTTCTTATATATATATACTTAACAAGTTCGCGCGATAAAAGTTTGTTAAAGTTAATTATTTTGTTTATAACAATTGTTTAAAGTTAACAAAAAATTAAGTCTAAGAAATGTTTAAAAAAATTATTTTAAACAAATGTTATATTATTGCTGTTTTCGTATCCAACAATGGCATTAAGTAACATTGGAAAAAAATTTTTACATCATTTGTTAAGAAATTGTTATAAACAAATAGACAAGTTTATATTTAAAGAAATTTTTTTTTACCATTAGTCGTCTTGGCAAAATAATGATTTTTAAAAAAATTCTTAAATAAATTTTTTTATTGTTTATAACCGTTTTTTTATATTTCGATTGTTTAAATAATTAGTTAAGGAATGATTTTCTCTTTAAAAATCATAATTGGCATTTCTTCATAAGTAAATAAAAAAATAATTTACCAATAATTTCATTGTTTGTTAACTTAACAATTTGTTATAAACAAATTCTAACTACCGTTATATTTTTTTCTAAATCTAAAAAATAACAATAACAGCAATATATATCAAAATACAAAAAAAAAATTTTTTCTATTTTTTATAACGCTTTTAAATATTACACGATACCGAAGTTGCACCGGACACTTGATTTGTCAAGTAAAAAATTAGTAAAACTTATAAACTATTCGAGATACGATAATGGACATTTAGAACGTTTTTATAAAGCATTAATTAATCTTCAAAATAAGCTAGAAACCAAGTTTGTAACTATTGTTTATCAGCTAGTACATGCATTTGTTTATAAAATTTTGAGATTTTTTCTAAATATCGTAAATATTAATAGTTTATGAGTTATTAACAAAAACGTAAATAACTCTTTTTTTTTCATCTTATTTTGTTAATAACAATTGCAATTTTTTACAGGCAGTAAAATCCCCAAAACTCATTTTTCTAGAGGTCATACCGAATCCAATGAGTTATTGCTCATATTTTTAGGAGCTTTATCTCTATTTTTCACGTTTTTTCACTTGTTGACTGGACTACAAGCCTGATGGTAACAATTAATAAGTATTCTTAAGAACCTTCATTAAATAGTATTTTTTGTAATTTTGAATATTGGATTTTAATTTTGGTACCTAGGAACATATCCCCTATAATCACATATAAATGACCATTCCATTTTCACAGTTTCTGTATTCGCGGCATATTTACGGAACACATACCTCGCGAATAAGAAGCTTTTACTGTAATTGGAAACTGACACATTCTTATTTTCCAGTAAAATTTACAAATCTTTCGATGTTTGTATTAATATCGTCAGCAAGCCAAACGTTATTTATGATTTCTAACAACGAATAAACTTCAAATCTGAACCGAATTGCTTACGATTTCCAGTATGAGAAGTAAGCCATCAAAACTTATTTCAAAATGGAAAGATGTGAGAATGTAGTAATCAAAATAGAATCCTCCGGCAATATATCAAACAGAATTAAGTTAAGGCTCCATCTAACTGCTTTCGAGCGTATTCCTAGACTTGTCTCGATGTGTTATGTAGTTTGGAGTCGGATTTTATTAAGTATCGAAATTTCAGAGGGTGTAACACTCAACAGCAGTGGCGAACTATTGAAAGAACCACAAAGGGTCTCGGTAAATATTTGCAAGATATATTGCCTGCAAATATATTACACCAGTCCAGGAAATTAATGCCAAAAATTCGGGAGTAGAAGAGGTCAAAAAAATGTTAGAAATTTAAATAAATTTTTGTCATACTAGCCTTCGTTTCGGAGTTATAGGTCTTTAAAGTATAGAAATAAAAACTTATGTTTAGACATAATTTCTAAACTTTAGATCGGAATACCGGTGACTGATACGTACATAAATGTGCTGTGATTGATGGAATAAATTAATCTACAATACACACAGAAATTCGAGGCGACTTGTGCCCAATGGTTAACAATCCGTAATTTTAACAGGGACAACCTGTATAATATCTTAATTCCAAAAATACATTTTCCAATCTATTTACTAATGAAACTGTACTCTTGTTTGAAGTCGATAAAATGAATGGTTTAGGAGAAACTTGAATTTTAAGATCGAAATGTATGTAGAGGAGCGCCTTCGTCACATTCTGTAATAACAGAGACATTTTGGAGAAAACTGGATCATAGTCAGACTTTGAACGCTTATACTAAAACTAAAATTGCAATGTAATTGTTTTATTGCGTTTTAATACTAGATATCTCAAAGGATTTTCAATAAGTAGTGACAATTAATGACAGTTTTCTCCAGAATGTCTGTTTTTACTGAATATGAAGGAACTCCTCTACACAAATTCCGATCTAAAAATACAAATTCCTCCTAAACCGTTCATTTTATCGACTTCAAACAAGAGTACGTTTTCATTAGCAAATAGATTTAAAAAAAATGTTTTTGGAATTTAGAGAGTATACAGTTCGTCCCTGTTAAAATTACAAATTGTTAACCACTCTGGATGTGTGTAAAGGCTCGTGTCCAGTTGCAAGTAAATTTGTCTAACAATTTTCACAAGTTACTTGCAATGCGTGTAAACAGAAGCGCTAAAGAAATTTTGCTAAAAGTTTACTGGCAGGTCAAGTATTTGCCTACTTGTTAAAGCTTATAGTATATCTACACGGTTGATCTACGCAAATTAAGATGCACTTTTTCAATTCGACACTGTTTCGAAATATTTGCAGCAAGTTGTGAAATTATCTGGGGGCACTATGGTGCCCCCGCCAAGTGAAGGGAGCTACCTAACTTTCCCGAAGCGCTTCTTCATTTTTGAGTTTGGATTACACCAGATAAACAAAATTCCCACGATATGATGTTAATAACTGACTTATTAAACATGAAGTTTCAATTGCATAGTTCTTATACTTTAGATTTATTGATATCTAAAAAACTCCGATTCCGTTACTGACTCACTCACTGATGATGATCAAAATTCTTAGGGAACTTCCTGAAATCTTAGAAAGCTGAAATTTACGTCAGTAAAGCTAGCACCCCCACTTTTTCAAATTTAAAAAAAACTTATGTGTAATTTAGAACTAATTTAGGAATAATTTGTACCCAAAAAACTAGAATTTGTACCCACTTAGTTTTTCTGAAAAATCACTATTTAAAGTGGGGGTGCTAGCTTGAGGTCAAGCTAACACCCCCACATTGAAAAAATCAAATTTTATGGGCATAAATCTAAACTTTGAATTAAGGACTAATTTGTACCCAAAAGATAATAATTTGTACCCACTCAGTTTTTCTGAAAAACCGTTATTTAAAGTGGGGGTGCTAGTTTAAGCTCAAGCTAGCACCCCCACTTTTACAAAATCAAATTTTAATCTTTGAATTTAGGACTAATATGTACTCAAAAGCGTTTTTTCATTATTATATCATTTTGTTAAAAGATGATAGTAAATTATACCACGTGTTTTATTAATTTCCAAGTGAATCGTTAAAAGATTTGAAATTATCAAAGATAACTAAATATTATTAATTTTCGAATATAGGACTAATTTGTAATCCAAAAATTAAAATTTGTACCCATACAGTTTTCCCTGTAAAAGGAGTTTTAATGTGGGAGTGCCGGCTTGAGCACGTCCACCTTTAAAAATCCAATTTCAACAGCATACCTTTAAACTTTGCATTTAGGACTAATTTGTAACCAGAAGCGTTTTTTCATTATCATATCATTTTGTTTATTACAGATGATAGTAAATTAGACCACGTGTTTTATTAATTTCCATGTATATCGTTAAAGAATGTGAAATTACCAAAAGTAACTAAATATTATCGAATTTGTATTTGTATCCACACTGTTTTCCCTAAAAAAGGCTTTTAATATGCTTCACCTCACAGCAGTCATCCTGATTAAAGTTCAAAATGGACGGAAAACTAGATAAACTCTTAGATGAAGTGTTTTATGAAACATGGCACTTACCTAACCAGGTACTTCCCAGAAATGTTTGTTTTCATATATTAGGTATATATTGTTTTGTCTCTAATAAAATACTATAATAATATAATTCCGTATTTGTTATAGATACCATAACTCTTATTTTTATTTTCAGTGACTGTCCCTTTTTTGACTGCTTGGCTGTTTAGTAAAGATGTTCAATATCACGTCAGACTTTCCTTTCTAATGACTAAACAATTTTAAAAAATACCCTCGTAAATACCGAAAGGTGATATTTTTTGTTTTTTAAATAATATGCGTCTTTGATCGTATAATTATATTGAGTGAAAAAATAAAACTATGTTTTTATACAATATACCTTTCCCGTTCAATATACTTTTTAGTACTGTACTTCTATGTCTAAAATTAAAGGGCATCCCACTAGGAATGCGCGGTTTAAGAGATAAACTACGAATTTGAAATAAATTCAATAAGTACACTTATAAGTATTGAGAATACCTATAACTTAATTAAAATATATTATTTATATCACTCAAATTATAATTCATTAACATCGAAGGTAATTCAATACTTAATTTGGGTTTTATTTAGAATTTAGAAAGAAAGCGTGTATATACGTTTCATTTAAGAAGTGAGAATGAGATCGTTCTTCTGGTATGACAACTTAAACCAAAAATTGTGTCAAATAATGATCAAATGTTATATTGTTGTATATGTGTTGGTATATGAAGCTGAGACATGGACTCTAAAAGCTACTACGATTAATGATCTGGAAGCTTTCGAGATGTGCTTGCATAGTGGAATGCTCAGAATACCCTGAACAGCTATGCAGGCTAACGAAGCAGTATTGTGAAGAGCAAATGCTGTTCGTAAAACTATTAAAATAAGTACCTAGGGCATGTTCTTAGAGGAAACCGATAAAAAGTCCTGCAGCTTATAATGAAAGGTAACATCTAGGAAACATATGTCATGCCTGAAGAGCATTCGCGATTGGACTGGAATACGCAGTGCTGAACATATTTTTAGATTAGCCGAAAACCGAGAACAACTTTCCAATGTAATTGCCAACGTTAGGGGGACCTGATATGGCACCGATAGAAGAAGAAGTGATTTATCAGTGAGCTGGTCGCATCATATTAATATTCAGCCTCTTCAGCTCTGTTCTAACATCGTTATGGCAATGTCGTTGAACAATTTAGTGCTTGATTGGAATATTAGAGAAAAGGCTGTGAACTTTTTATGAAACAAGCTACTAGAGTAATTTGCCACAATAAATTTGAAAACAGTGTAGACATGTCCGCAATTACTTGGTAAAAAACTATCGCAAGTTACTTGCATGTGGACACGAGCGTTTATGTAGATTTATTTATATATACATGTAAGTAATCAATCATTGGAATTTTATAGTAATCCGATGTATAGTTTAGAAATTAATTCTAAAGATAAATTTTTATTTCGATACTTTAAAAAGCGATAACTCCGAAATGAAGGCTCACATGACAAATATTTATTTGAACTTCTAACATTATTTTGACCTCTTCTACTCGCTCCTGAATTTTTGGCATTAAGTTCCTGGACACCCTGCATAAATCATATTATTATTTAAACGCTTCACATGCCGTGATACGTAGAGCATTTAATGATGTTTATAATACTGCAACTGTTCTATTAGCTTAAAGGTAAGTTTACTTTCGGTCTCTGAAGAGGATAACATGGTTATCGAAACGCGTGTCAGATAGTGTGTGTTGAGGCAGTGAAAAGTGTGTTCAGTATGTCCTTTTAGCTACTGGTTTTGCAAGTTGTAAAGTATGTTCCTTCATTATTTCTTTTATGGTGCTTCTTCTATATGGTCTGCTTCACAGATACGCTCAGTCAACTATTTTCTCTTCTTCCCGATCGGTCTATTTTGTATTACCATCTTCGGCATCCTGTCCTTATGCATTATCTCGACATGTCCTAGTCATCTTATTTGTTCTTTATTCTCTTCTGTATTTATTTTTCATTCTCTTTTTTTAGTTTTAACTTCTTCTTTAATTTGCTTGGTCCAGCATGCCGTTTGTTTTATCTGATTATCTAATACCACAAATTTCGGTAACTGTGCTAATGATTATATCTTTAAAAATATTCCATCCCTGTTGTGTATTAGCCTTTTTTCTGTCATCTATTCTTTCCTCCAGCTTTTTCTCCGTTTGTTCTTGGTATCTCTTTGCAGTGTTATTGTCTCGAAGTTTGTATGTTATTATCGAAAAGTATTGTTCTTTTGCATAAGTTGCTTTGGTTATTTTTTCTATTTCTGCGTTTTTCTTTAGCTCTGTCATCTTATTTGTTCTTTATTCTTTATGCTCTTTTGAATTTTTTCACTCATAAATGGCCTCTTTCTTGCAACAATGTCTTCAATTGTACTTTTGAAACAAAGAACCTACCCCACGCATATACATACTTCAAAGCCAGTGTTCATTAAAATATTCTATAATTATATGTAATATTCAAACAAGAGTTTACTTTATGCGCCATCCCCTTTCCTAATCCCATTTCAAGTTCCAGGTGACGTCTGCAAAGTCCGCTTCAAAGTTTTGTGACGTCGGCGTCGCGTTGCAGGTCTTTGCTTTTGAGTCCCTCCTACAAACGTAGTCGATGGAGAGGCTTTATTTTGCCTTCATAATGAGCATCTTGATAATAACTTTGGGAATTGTGACTTCCGAGAAGTCGTGCCTTTCATAATAAAATATTTCTCTAGAGAATTTTCGCAGGATAGTTGTGGATTTCCGTTCTTGTTAGGAGATTTCCCTAATGAAAGTAGCGAAAAATTATAACAATAATTACATAACACTCTTCGTCTACATTTTTCTCCCTAGAATCATTGTAAAATAGATACCAGTTGTATCTATTGTTATAGAAAAATCGTTGAGAAATATTAGTGTGAATTGCGCCCTCATTCGTGAAATAGGAAAACACGCTACTGTATATTTGTACGAACGTGGTATGAATTAAAATTCAGGAAATTGCGTTTATTTGGTGAACAAAAGAATAAAAAATATCAATATTTGCTTTTCATGTTTATATTTCTACTTTAATGACAAGTTTGTCACTTTTTTTCAACATTTTCAAAGGTGCTGCCGTTCAAACATTTTTAAAGCTGGTTTTTTTGGTAAAAGAATTAAATTATAGTGTCCAATCAGCAGTGATTGGAAAAACAGAATCGTATTCAGGTCACCAGAGCCCATCGTGATTACTTTTTATGAATACTTCAAAGTAGAGAATTCATAGAAGTAAAAAAAAGAGTAATTCAAGGTGGTACCATCTCACCCAAATTATGTATGCTGGCGTTAGAAAACGTATTCAAAAGACCAAACTGGGAAGGAAAAAGAAATAGAATTGATGGCGAATATCTCCACCTACGTTTTGCAGACGACGTGATTCTAATAAGCGAAGACACATTAGAACTTATCGAACAATTTCACCATTCTTCTCAAAAAATAATACTCGAGGTTAATATCACAAAAGCAAAAAACCCTCTATATTTTCGTAAGTATGAAGGATTTTAAGCAAAAGGAACATGCATGAAAAAAACTCATTTTTAAAGATAAGCAGTTTCTAAAAAGTTACAATATGTTCTGCAATAACAGACATTTTATTTAGTGTTGGGAAATACGGTGATTTTCCGGTAACCTGTGAAACAGCGACAGTGATTTCTAAATTACCGTAATTCTAAACGGTGATTTGAATCACCGCAGTGACAGAGTATAAACAGTAAAGGCAAATCAAAATATAAGATCAGAGCGCGGTGACTGGCGACGCATACAAATATATTATTTACGCGTTTCTCATAAGTTTATTTTAAAACACTAAATATTACCCTGATACTTCTCCCCGAAAGAAACAAAATAATTCACATAAAAAGCGGCACGTTTGCCCTAAACGGTATCGGGTGGGGCCGCATGTTTCTCTTTGACTTGGTGGCGCCCGCCACCGCCGATCAGTAATATTCTTATATTATCTATACCGATTGCGGCCTTATCATTCCGTAAAAGCCAAAGTTTATATTCCCAATATCTACAGTAACATCATATCGGTTTAAATCACCGTTTTTCCTTCACATAATATTTGTAAATAATGATATTTTATATCGATTTTCGATCGGCGCGTTTGTCCAATGCTAGTGTCGATGATCGATGACGCCAATATTGCAGTATTCGTTTGAAATTGAATCACCGATAACCGCATCTACGAGAACTGAATCACCGGTAGCGCCAGTGATTTTACATTCACCGGTGAAATATCGTGGTTACCGATATATCGACCAAGACTAATTTTATTTAGTTTTCTCTATGTGCAGTTTTGGAAATCATCAGGACTGGCAGGAAGGCTCTAAAAAATGCTCTCCAAAAAAATTGGTGGAACTTCTAAAAATGTTTTAAAAATTCGATTTATTTTCAAACTTTTGACAAGTTCCCCTGATAGGCAGATTTTGAAATGTTCTGTTTTTTAATTGTTATACGCAAATTTACAACCACTTTACAAAAGTATCAAGCAAATGTTCTGGATGTGAGGGGCATGAGACGAGTACCAACCATCGACACTTTAACTGATTTGGTTAGATCTTCTGGCCAGCATCTTTTGAGTTTTCTATCTAGTAGTGGGACTAGGTAGAGTTGTGATATCACATTGTTACTGTGTTTAGCGCGTTTATCTTTTGCTTTGTTTGCTGTTATAACTTCACTGACATATGGTACTTGGAGATTCTTATGTCACAGTGGACACATACCAAGGAGCCTTGGATATCATGCGGAGAGTTTTTGATTGGAAGCACTGTAGGATTTTTGTGTTAGAAGGTTTGCTGCACCCCCAGAGATCAACTCCATACGTCCAGATAATGGGTTTCAGGATAATTTTGTAGATTAAGCGTTTATTCTCTAATGAGAGTTTGTATCTTCTACCATTGCATGTGTGCAACTTTCTAAGATAATTGAACTCATTTAGTTTTAATGTGGCGTTTCCAAGCTTTTGGTACAAGTATTGTACAAAGCATAAGTGTTTGCCACGGTAAGCTGCCGACCGTATTTCAAGCAGAAATAGCTGCACTAATCGAATGCGGTAGAACATGCATAGACAGAAAATATAATAAAAAGACTATCTATGTGAACACGGACAGTCGGGCGGCTCTTATGGCCTTAGCAAGCCACAGCTATACGTCGAAGATAGTGTGGGACTGTCATAATACCTTGAACACCTTGGCAAAAGCCAATAGGGTAATTCTCACTTGGGTGCCAAACCATACAGGGGTAGCTGGAAATGAGGGAGCTGATAAGTGTGCCAGGAAAGGAGCTGATCTCACTTTCATGGGACCAGAACCAGCATACGGCGTTTCACATAGCGTCGTACGAAAAACTGTCTCCAACTGGGTGTCGCATGAACACCAAAAGTGCTGAAAAGAGTTGCGGGACACGCTCAGTCCAAAAGAATGCTCAAAGGACCATCGAGTTCCAATGCAGCAGATGCTCTTAGACTGGGCAAGAAAGAACTGCGAAAAGTGTTTGGATTCCTAACTGGCCACTGGTTATTCAATGCACACCTAGCGAAGATGGGGATTGACACAATAAGCCCCCATTGCAGGATGTGTGGAAAGGTAGATGAAACCTCAAAGCTCATTATCTTCGTTTGTCCTGCCTTGTGCAGAAGGAGGGCCTCCTGTTTAGATATCTTCCTAGATACAAATCAGGAGGGACTACAGGAAAGTATAGTCCGACGAATCTCACTGTTCGCCAAAAAATTAGGATGAGACTCTGCTTAATATCTACGAATGGGGTGCACAATAAGTCTAATTTATGGCCGAGCGGCAACCATTAGGGCACCCGAACCCTAACCCACTCGTGACTAAAAAAAAAGCTGTTGTTGAGATATTCATCCGTAGGGATATCGGAAGTAAAGAGAAGGTAGAGGAAGGGACCAAGGACACTACCTTGATGAACACCGGACTTTACGGGATTGTATTCGGACAGTGATGAATTTATTTTAACTTGAAAGGTGCGTTCAGTAAGGGTATGCACACAACGGAAATAATCGATTCTCGACCATAGCAAAGCACCCTCGAACCTCACTCCGACCCACGCGCATCAGTGGTCACATTGAGGCTCGGAGCATCGCATTTTTGCACCAGTTTGTCATGAACGAGCGTCGCATAAACATGGATTTCTCGACACCCTCTTCATCAGACGAAGAAGATATCATTCCGAGTTCTAGTGCTAAAAAGTTGAGCCTATATAAAAGGTATCAAAATACGAACATACATTCCCTAAACAAAACACGTATGTCGTATGGAGAATTTCACCATCTATATAAAGATTTACGAAAACACCCTGTCCGTTTTTTTGACTACATGAGAATGAAAATAGAAACTTTTGATTATATTTTAAATGAAGTTGGAGATAAATTAAACAAAAATTACCAGATTCAATGCGAAGTACACTGGTCGAGGGTCTAAAACATACTAAGCTCGATTTTTACCTTGGCACGATGTACCAGGCCTTAACTCCGTCCTATGCGCGGAGCGATAGTCGGCGCTCCGATGTTGCCACACAGATCTAATGTTTTGTATTTATTTTTTATGATGAGCGGGGCTATGGTGACATGCTATGGTCGGAGCGATGATCGGCGCTCCGTTATGTCCGCCCACTAAGGTGAGATTTTAAGATGAGGTAAACATCGCTGGGTGTATGCAATTTTACTTTGTAGAGGAGTCCCTAGACTTTGTCGAAAGCCTGTTGTATATCTAGGAACACAGATACACACACTTTTTTTGATTCCAGGCTATCTCTGATTTTGGTTACAATTCGATGACATTATTGGATTGTAACAAGTGATCTCGAAATACAAACTAATGGTCAGGAATGATGTCATTTATTGGGATTAATGTAGTTATTCTGTTTAACAGAAGTCTTTCAAATATTTTACACAAGAGCGGAAGTAAACTTATAGTTCGATACGATGTAGGTTCCGTAGGTGGTTTGTAAGGCTTAGTTATTATTATGATTTGGGCGTATTTGACTGGATTGGAAAATAATTGTTCTATTAAATCTCGATTGAATCCGACAATTCACGAATTATTTAAATGTGTGTCTAGACATATACGATCGTAAAAAGTTATACTTCTTGGGCGTAAAATATCAAAAATAAGTCTTATTTCATTCTAATATTTATCAGTAGGTATTTATTAAAATCAAACTTGATTATTCTAATTGATTAATTGTGTATAATAAGTTTTTAGTGTAAAGAAATGTATAATGTAAACAAATAGAAAGAATTCATAACGACAATTAACCTCAAATCCATAAACGTTGTATAAAATAGAGAAAACACTTTTAACGCTAAATTATCATTCACCGCCATCCATATATAACATAAAATTACAGACAAAAATGCATATTTATGTATGAATTTATTTCTATCTTCACTAATATAAAGATTTTTAGGTTTATGGCTTCTAGTTTTAACCTGATTGAAATTGTTCAACTGTTTTTGTTAGGTAACTATTGGAAATTGGAATTTTTTTTACCGAGACTCATATTTTTATATAATTCATTAATGCATACCATATGACATAGTATATTATCTCTTAATAACAATTAACAAATAAATCACATCTTATACCAAAATGTAAACTTTCCAATGCAAGGAAAACTTTTCTAAGAATGTAAATACCACACAATATTATGTTATCTGGTAAAGACAAACATTATGAACAAATATTTAACGAAAAAATCTATTGTCGGCTAAATCTTATCTTCACACACTACACATATAAAAAAAACAAAGGGGATCTCATCTTCCAGGAACAACTCATGTAGTTTATCTTACATCTTCCTGTCCTAAATTGTGACAATTCAACTTTGAATTTTGTATAGTCGGCGTAAGTGATATAGTGCGAATAAGGTTTCGGCTTATCGTTTGACATGAATACCATCATAGTCCAGTCAATATTATAATTTAAAATGCTTATTTGACGATATATTCATTTAATATTATAATTTCAACTAATAGTCGTTAAAATGTGTTTAATAATTTTATAATTATCAAATACATTTATTGACTGTCTAACGATTATTTTTAACCCGCAATTATGGAGCGCCATTCTACTTTTTAAGATACTTAGCGTTAATGTATAGAACAAAATGCATTCCTTCAAACAATATTAACCTATTTATATTTAAAGACATTTTAAACATAACACCAGACAATTAAGACTACCTTATATATCGTTTTATTAAAAAGAATTAGGAATACAAATTTCAAATAACTTATTATTTTACCCATCTTTTACTGAACTTGTTACGGTTGCAATTTGAATTGAGAGGTAAAGTTGTGTGATAGTCTCTAATTGAAAATATTCGAAGTTCAAATTGCACTTAGTTGTTAAATTAGTTGTTTAATGATATACTACACAGATAACAAGTAGTATTGTTAGTTGTCTACTTTTCAGAAATCAGAAAAATCAATAATTTACTAGCTGAACTCGGTAACACAGGTGTCTCCAAATTAATTTTATTTTAATGAAAAGGTCAGTCGAAGATAGTTGCTCTTCGTTATACTAAATTGGATTTGTTTAGATAATAATTTTTATTTCGAAAATGTTGTAATCAAACGGAGATAGTTTTGATTATGATAGAATGAGGATTGGTAGGAAAGATGAGTGGAAAAGGGTCAATAGGTAGGACGAAAATGAGTACGCCATTAGAGCCATCAATAATTTTGATTAAACATAAAAAATTATGAAAAACGATTTTGGGAAAAAACTCACTATCGATGGGTTATAGGATACGTAGTAGATTTTGGGGGGATTTCAAATTGATACCTGGTGAGAAGTCACAGTGATTGTGTTAAAAGGAAATTTTGTAATTGGTTATCCTAATATTGGAAAGCCATCCGAAGTAGACATATTGTCGGGAATGTACGAAATATTCCTATCAAACAAATAAATGGTTATTTGTAATCGGATTTGAAATATAACTTCATTGTGAATGGAAAAATAAGAACACGACGACATTATACCACGTGTCTTTGATTGCTGAATTTATATTGGAAATATACCATAGAAGATATTGACGGAGTTTCTTCTATATGGTTGATTGGTAGCGAGGGTAGGATCATCTTTTCCCAATTTATCCCGACCTTCTATCTCAAGCTGAGCACTGGATTAGAGCTTACGTTGATGAAGGTTGTGTACTTTTTTTTGTATTTAGTATTGTGAAAAATTTATTCTTCCAAAAATAAACACTATTTATCAGTAATTTTTTTTTCACTTGTCATAATCTGATTTTAAGTGAATTTTGTTTGCTTATACACTAATATGAATGTATTTGTTTTAATACATAAGTACAGTTACGATTTTATTCCAATTAGAACTCATATCTATTCACTCCAACTCCGAAATTGATAGTATCACTTGTTCACCTCTTGCAATTGTAACAGGCTACATTTTAATGTAAATTATAGAATTATTCGATAATCTTTGTAAACCATACAGTAGCCTGAAAAAAAAAGAAGAGAATTAAATATCAAACGTGAAATGAATAGTTTTATTTATTTATTTATTCTGGGAAATAACATACCTTTCTTCTTGAGAATATTTTAGGACAAACCATAAAAAACATTTTCTACATTAAGGGGATTTCTGCTGCTAGCCTAAAATCAGTTGAAACGATCAGGAATTTGAAAACATATAGATATACAGGAACTTACATAATAACGGATACAAATCGTAAGTACTCACCTTTCTTTCCTTTTTTCTTTGAATTGCGTATCTCTTGGGTTTTCTTCAACAGCTTGGCATTTGGAATATTTTATTATTTAAATGTTTAACTATACGTAGTTACCCGTTGTCTCATGCTATGCCGAAACCGACTGAGTGTAAGTAGTCTATTTTCTGGTTTATAACGTTTCATGATATAAATATACCTATTTCCTTTTGGAGTAACTAAAAACAACGTATGGATGAGTATTGATTTGTTTTAATAATCCAACACGCGTTACATCTATTTTTGGCGCCCAACGTGGGGCGTATATTTTGAGATGGCAATTTTTTCGAACACAACAGGTGTTTTCCGCAGATAAGCAACACTCAATCTGTAGCTGGTAGGCTGACATCAAGGAAGAGTGTATTTCGGTAAGATACATATGTATTATATAGCAATTATATTTTTAGTTAAAAGTTAAATATTTGCAATGTGGCGGCGTCAACAACTACATTCCTGGCAAATACCACGCAGAATATTGAATTACATCCCCTTCGAAAACCATGACGTCGATCAGCCATTTTGCCGATATGGACATCTGTGGCGATTCGCAACTGATAGCGGAATGGCATAGTACACTGACGCGTTTCGACCTTCTTGGGTATCTTCAAGAGTGCCGTAATGCCTTTCAGTTCAGAATCTCTAATTCGAACTGAAGATACCGCCCTCCGACAACTTCACTTGGCTCGTGTAGTTACACACAAGCGAGAAGCAGTCAGCTGGCGTCATCTTCACTTTCAGTTGCGAACTAACACCTCAGATAAATGCGACCGTATTAGTCGTATGAAATAAAATGAAATGAATATAATTTCATAAAATACGAGGTGTCTATATGAAACATAAATTTCGATTTTCTACTACACCTGCCTTCAGTCGAAATTTCAATAATTTCGACGTATTGGCCTGACCGTTCTTCGAAGGAATTCAATATTCTGCGTGGTATTTGCCTGGAATGTAGTTGTTTATTCCTTCGAAAAACTGTCAGGCCAATACGTCGAAATTATTGAAATGGCGACTTAAGACAGGTGTAGTAGAAAATCGAAATTTATGTTTCATATAGACACCTCGTATTTTATGAAATTATGTTAATTTCATTTTATTTCATACGACTAATACGGTCGCATTTATCTGAGGTGCTGTTTCGCAAGTGAAAGTGAAGATGGCGCCAGCTGACTGCTTCTCGCTTGTGTGTAACTACACGAGCAAAGTGAAGTTGTCGGAGGGCGGTATCTTCAGTTCGGATTAGAGATTCTGAACTGGAAGGTATTACGGCACTCTTGAAGAGACCCAAGAAGGTCGAACGCGTCAGTGTACTATGTCATTCCGCTATCAGTTGCGAATCACCACAGATGTCCGTATCGGCAAAATGACTGATCGACGTCACGGTTTTCGAAGGGGATGTAATTCAATATTCTGCGTGGTATTTGCCAGGAATGTAGTTGTTTTTTCCTTCGAAGAACGGTCAGGCCAATACGTCGAAATTATTGAAATTTCGACTGAAGGCAGGTGTAGTAGAAAATCGAAATTTATGTTATATATATATACAGGGTGTCCCACGTCGTTTTGACAGTCCAAATTCTCGAAAACTGTTCATATGACATGTCTGAAATTTGGCATATATAAACAGTCGAACCTGATGCTTATATTTATTATAAAATGACTTCCGTTATCCCTGTCATTTCGGCTCACGTGACCCCAACATAATTTTTTTAAATGGGACAACCGGTATATTGTGACAATTTTGGATATATCACTCAAAAACAAATGCAACGATACCACACTTGACATCATTGTATTGTGTAGTAATGATAATAAGGATTATTCATTTTTACTAAATTTATTAAAGCAATATTTTGCTCTCAAAAACTTCGGAGGCTATGAAACAAATAACTATAGTAGCAACAACATAGGTTGTCATTTATTATTGTTAGGTGAAGTTTATTCAAGAAATTCAAGACACTGTAATAATAAGTAAATAATGACTTCGATTTTTACTTGCGATAACTATGTTGACATGCTACTTATTTATGGAGAATGTGGAAAAAACAAAACTCATACTCAAGGTTTGTACAGAAATCGTTTTCCTCGTAGAATAACTCCAAGCAAAAATATTTTTGTCTATGTCGAATGGAAGCTAAGAACTGGTTCTTTTCCAAACGGTAAAAATCAAGTTCCTCGTGAAAAGACCGCTCAGACAGATGACGATGTGATCAATATTTTGGCGTATCTTCAGGTAAATTCACATACCTCAATACGATTTCTTGAACAAGAAATACAAATAAGTAGAAGTTCAATAGAAAGAGTATTAAAAAAATCACAAATACAATCCTTATAAAATACATTTAATACAAGGTTTGGTTCCTGCAGATCCTGAAGGGGAGTAAATTTGATTGTTAAAATGTTAGTTGAAAGTAATGATGACCCTTCTGCTTTAGATAAAATATTATGGAGTGATGAAATTAGATTTCATAACAATGGAATTGTTAATCGCCATAATTGCCCTTATTGGTCGCAGGTGAATCCAAGGTGAATGCGCGAAAACAATTTTCAAGCAATATGGGGAATCAATATTTGGTGCGGTTTATTTAATGGTCGGTTGCTTGGTCCCTATTTTGATGAAGGAAAATTAACAGGGGAAAGATACTTAGATTATCTTCAACATATTCTTCTAGAAACTACTTGAAGAAATCCCCTATTGTGAAAGGCAGATAATGTGGTGGCAGCAAGATAGAGCATCTCCTCACTTTTTTGGGTCAGTTAGAGAATATCTTGATAACACATTTCCTGAAAAATTGATTAGTCAGAATAGTGCAATTCTGTGGCCCCCCGTTCTCCGGATATGACACCCTTAGATTTCTTTCTCTGGGGTTACTTAAAAGGTCGACTTTATGTCACACCTCCGATTTATTTAGATGATTTAAAGGATAAAATAAAACAAGCATGTCGGACCGTCACACCTGAAATTATTACAGCAGTACTTACAAGAAATCTTAACAAGGTTTGAACAATGTGTATGGTCATCAATTTGACCATTTTCGTTAATTTTTTTAATTGCTTGCAATTTTTAATTCCGTAGGTTAAATTTTTTAATAAAATAATTTATACAGATGTTCATTTAATGTCCCTATTATATTTTGGTATCGTTTATTTTGTTTTTAAATAATATATCTAAAATTGTGATATTATACCAGTTGTCCCATTAAATATGTTAGGGTCACGAGACCCGAAATGACAGGAAAAACGGAAGTCATTTTATAATAAATAGAAGCATCAGTTTAGACTGTTTATATCTGCCAAATTTCATACATGTCATTTGAACAGTTTTCGAGAACCCGGACTGTCAAAACGTCGTGGGACACCCTGTATATATATATATAGGGTGTTTCTTAAGTAATCTAAAATATTGTAGTGGGCGCTTCGTCACTCCATTTTAAGACGAAAAGTTCTTGTAAACATATGTGATAAGTCTTGTCGTTCATGAGATACAGGGTGTTAAATTACTTCATTATTTCAACTTTGATGTTTTATAACTAGGTTTGTAATGTTGGTGGAAAAGTGCCGTATTTCTTTTATGATTGTACTTACTCCCATCTTTCGATTTTCACTAATTTCAATCTTTCCAATTTATAAACGTAGCTGCTACGAATTTTTATACGGTGCTTTTTATTAAAAAATTTTAGCCAAATTTTGCGTTTTATTTCAAATTTCCGTTTTGTCATATATAAAAACGAACTACATATCTTCTATATTTAGCTCAAGATTTATTTGATTTTGATCTTCCCTATACTGACCAGTTATATAGTTCCGTACATAAATTTTAATTACATATCAAACGAATGGATTATGTTACATTTCAAGTTTCTATTACGTTTAATGATGCTTATTTCAATGCCTGTTGAGAAATATAAATAAATGAAAGAATTGTTGATGTTCATATTTATTCCACACAGGTGAATAAACTAATTATAGATTTTTGCATTATTATCAAATGCATCTGAAAGTAATTTTTTTTCATTATATTGAAATATCAACAACAATAAAGTAGTGATTATATAATAAGGTTTCGAATTTATTGTATTTATTTAACTATCTGTGAAAAACATTCTAAACTGTAACAATCGTTTGCGTTATGTCATTATTAAACAAAAGTATGAAAGCTATTTAATTATACATATTCAATCTTAATAAATGTTAACAATTTCACAATAAAACGGCATTATATGACTTAACTTTTGA
Source organism: Galeruca laticollis (assembly GCA_963921935.1). Lineage (NCBI taxonomy): Eukaryota > Metazoa > Arthropoda > Insecta > Coleoptera > Chrysomelidae > Galeruca > Galeruca laticollis. The sequence continues at coordinate 28,967,603 of OY998181.1, forward strand.
AAATCTATTGACAATATTAATTAATGTATATCCTTTATGTCACTTTTATGATAAATTTGCAGTGTGTATTGACGTCAGTCATTAGATTAAAAATGTATTGTTTATCTCTAACTGATATAAATGTTTCTTATAAACCAAATCCCAGTACTACATACCTAAAGAATAAATTCTGTTTCTACGTAGTTAATTGTAAATATAGAAGAAAAATCTTCTAACAGGAAAATTTTCATACGGAGAGGGGAGAGATAAGCAAAGCCGTTCGGTGACTAGAAATGGGAAGTCAGTCATCTTGATAACGCTGCGCGCGCAGACGGAAGTGACGTCATATGTAATGTGTGTTCAGTGTTACGTGTTCTGTGACATATGTCATGTCATGTGATGTAAGTGTCGTGAGAGCGTACGAACAACTTATTGAACGTAAAAAATCGTTATATTAACAGCGCCGGGATTCGAATCCGAGACCTTCTTCTCGACAGTCCACCCCGATATTTGGCAGTATTGATTAGACTGTAAGAAAACATTTTTACGACACAGATATCTGTCATTTGTCAAGCCCCTCCCTTTCACTTCCCCCATCCCTCAATTAAAATAGGGAATGTGGCGCATCATTAGAAAGGCATTTAGATGGAGTGTTCAGGCATATAAGAGTATTTTTTCGATGTTTAGACCGTATTTACAAATAAAAGCAGTCAATAATTGAAAATGAAACTGAGCGTTGATAATGTGTACATTTTTTTCATCACAGCAAAAGTACAATTTTGTAAAAGCGATTGGAAACTTATTAAATGTTATCTAACTAAAATTAACTAAATCATAAGTTATGATTCAAAAAACAGTTCAGTCAATTTAATAATGAATTAAATGTTAGAAATAGTGTTTATCGACTTTCGTACAATTGTAGAGTTGCTGATCGAATTTACGTCGAACGTTTTGAAGCATTTCAGGGATTATTTGACTGCATTCATGTAGTATTCGTCGTCTTAGTTCTTCTAAAGAAACGTGATCTGTCATACATTCTGCTCTTTAAATAACCAAACAAAAAGAAATCCCTGGGCAATAAGTCTGGGGATTTTGCAGGCCATTCATAGACGTATCTTCTTCCAATATAATGCCTCATGATATTGCCTTACACCTACTATGATTCCGAAGTGCGCCGTCTTGTTGGAAGGAAGGAAGGAAGGAAGGAAGGAAGGAAATGTTAAGGGGGCAAGGTGCATCGACGTCATAGTCATTTAGCACCTAATTATGTATTTTGTTCTTTAATGGGTTTTTCTCGTTTGTCGTATAAGCCGATTTCCTTAATATATTGAATAAGATTATGTGTTTTATGGATATGGGGGAAACACGGAAGAAGGAGTTAGGGAATGTGTCGCTATTGAGTAGGAATGAGTGAACTTGATTAGAATGGCCAATAAGAATTCTTTTTAATTTGACATTGTCTTTGCGTGATAATTCAGGAACATCATAGGGGTCGAGGAAGTTGTTTTTTACCTCGAATAATTTGTTTCTGCCATTTGATGTTGACCAATCATTTTGAATTAGGCTTGGATTGATATGGAGAGAAAGGAATTAAAGAAGAAGAAATAAGATGAGCCATCTATTATTGCTTGTTCCGCTGGTAGGTTCGCTCTTTCATTTCCTGGTATTACTTTATGACTAGTGAAATTAATTTCTAGGTTTCTTAATTTGGAATTGTATTTGGGTGGAAATAAGTTTTTGTATGTGTTGTAGTGCGTTAAGAGAATCTGAAATTACGAGAGAAATGGAGATTTTATTTTTTTAGGATGTGTTTAGTGGCTTCTCGTATAGCAAGAAGTTCAGCAATAAGAATTGAGTTATTTTGATGGAGTTCGAATTTTGTAGAGATGTTATTTGTTGGAAAACATATTATCTTCTGAATATCTACTATGATTTTCGATTTTATCTGTGAGACCGGGATCAATAGTGTCCTCTAATCATTCATAAATTGCTGCCTACATATTTAAATTAAGAATATGCTGGATGCGTTTCGCGGAATACCAGTAACGGAATTGTGACGATTGGCAGTGAAATTTAGAAATAGGAACATTCTTCTTAAAAACAAATATTGAATAAGTTGTTTGCATTAACGTTCATTTTGTCAGTCATAATCTCATAAAACTGTAGTCGCTTGTCTGGGTCATCTTCATTTACTTCATGTACCAATTATATCTTCCGCCAACTTTCTTGTACTTGTACAATCTAAATTAATATGTCCCAAAATTGCTTCAGACCTAACATTATTTTCCAAGTTCTTTGTTTTATTATCCACTGACCCTGTTTGACGAAATTTTCTAACTAACTTTTAATACACATGAGTTGCTTGTCCTCATAATGCTAATTAAATACATTCGTTGTTCTGCTTACTCAGTTTCCGATTTGAAAAAAATATGTAAATAATCTCAACTCGTTCTGCAATTGAAAATATTAAAAAAAATACCGAAACTGATTTACTAACAGCGATGTTAAACTGTCTTAATATCTAATTACTAATTTTTTACAAAGTTCGTTTTAATTTTGATGTGTCAGAAAAAATTGACACATTATTAAAACAATGCGTCGCATTTCATTTTTATGTGGTGTTGCACTTTAAATTAATTACGACTTTTACAGCAAAGACGGTGTAAATGTCGGAAAAAAATACTGCACCTAAATACCATTCATGATAAATTCTCTATTGTAAATTTAGGGAGTTGGGGAAGTGAAAGGAAAGGGGTTGACAAATGACAGGTGTCTGTATCGTAGTAATGTTTCCCCCTTATAGTAGGAGAGCCCACAACACTAAACCTGTAACGATAGAGTCCCCAAAGGTCATACATATAATTCGTCATTTCGTTCATAGGAGAACACAAAATGGCCCTGCTGTCTAGTCTAGAACCGGTCAACGCTATATATATTGTAGGTTTTTGTAATGATAAGTCTCATGTATTGTCTAATGAAGTCGCATATTTTATGTGATGTTTTTTCGATTTTTCAGCCGTTTTCAATTTAATTTTTTCATACTTTCTTATGTCATTGATTGTTGAAACAAATAATTTTGAAAAGTTTTCAATGGTTTATTCGTATAAAGACACATTATACAATATAAAATGGAATAATATTGAAATTTGGATGAGGGCGATAAAAAAAAATATTGGTTTTTCAAATAATTTGATCGTTCATTAAATAGCCCGCTCCTACACTCTCATTTCTATACACATTTTAAAAATTCTTTCTAGACACTTTTCTTAATTTTCCTAGGCACTTTTTAAACTCGGCCGGTTTGGAGCCGACCACCCAAATACATTAAACTCAATCTATGAACGCGCACTACAACCCCCAAAACACCCCCAATCCAGCCCTGCAGAGGAAACTATTCCTACATCAGGGCAAACAAATAAATAAACGAGCATTTCCAACTTTTTAAATAAAATCCCCTTTACACTAGAATTTCTCTCTCTCTCTCTTTCTCTCTCTCTCCCCCTCTCTCTCTCTCCCCCCCTCTCTCTCTCTCTCTCTCACTCTCAGTAGCCGCCTGGTAAATTTTAAAAAGAGCGCTAAAAGTTATTATTAGAATATTATAGAGAAATAAACAAAGACGGCAGAACTTGCGCTCTGTAATGACGCATGGGAACATAATGAAATTATACGGGGGAAAATTGAAAAGTATTTCTTCAAAACATTCTTGTTTTGCAGTTCTGACAGTGCCAAACCTTTCCGGTGATGGAAAGACTGCCATAATATCGTCTCTTTCTACGGTAGCTATCATCTTATCCAGTTATCCAGACGCCATTTTAAAACTTGACCTGTGTAATGAGTGCTTGTTTTTTTGTAAAATATCTCGCTAAAACTAAATCGTTTACTTTTACAAGAAAGTCATCATCCATTACGATTGGAAACTCGTCAACCGACGAATCGATATCGGAATCTATAAGTTTCAAAAGATTAATCTCACATTCTTCGTCAATTTTTTGAAATACTTTACGTTCAGTTGTTTTCGGTAATTTTAAAGTATTCTTTCTTAAATTTATTTCATCATTCTTTCGAATTTCCTCCATTTCAGGTGTAGCCGTGTATATTTTTTATTTGCATTCCCTCTTTCTTTTTTTCTTGTCTTCTCTTTCTTTTTTTCTTGTCTTCTCTATTTGCTTTTGATAGAGGTTTAATATCTTCCAAAACAATTTTCGTTGATACGTTTTTAGCTTTTACTCCAGACTCATTCGCAGCATTTGTGGACGTTAGGGTAGTGGTAATTACATCAGATTCAGCATCAGCACTCGATGAATCGGAAGCTTCTAAATTATTAGTTTCATGTTCAGTTTCTTTACTTTCGAAGTCATTGTCAGTCTCTGAACAGTAAAATCGTCCTCGCTAAAAGCTTTGTGATTAAGGGTTTTTTAAAAGTACTTATGTTATTTGACATAGAAAAAGCCTTAATAAAGTCTATTTTCGATAGTTGACCCCCAAGTTTCTTAGTGTTATTGGTTTGCCTGGATTTGAAAGCATCCAGTCGTCAAATGCTACCGATAGTGAGCCTTTAAATGGGCCAAACACACCAACATCTAAAGGTTGTAAGCGATGGATAGTATGCGACGGGAATGATAGAAGGGAAATGCTATTTTCTTTAAAAAACTTTATTGACTCTAATGACACATGAGATTCGTGGTTATCTAATAGTAGCAGAATCAGTTGTTCTTTAGTACAGTGGGAGTGGTAGGGAACGAAAAATTATAAATGACCAAAAGACAGCTGAAAAATCCCCAACTTTGGAATATTTTTTCACAGAAGAAAGCTAATTTACTTTGAAATGTAACGAAAGACATAAGAAAGTATAAAAAAACACAATAAAAATGGCTGAAAAATCGAAAAATATCACATAAAATATGCGACTTCATTTGTTTAAACAATCAACGACACGTAAAATGCATTGCTCTTGGTAGTAGCAGGTGTGTTTCTATAATACAAATCGAAAAGAACCGGGCGATTGTTGATAAAATCGAATTGAAATGCCAAATTCGGTTGCGCGGAGAGCGACTTTCAAACGCTGCTGCCGCCATGTTCTCCACTGTTTGGAACAGGCAGCAGTTGTTTTTCTTACACAAAAAATGATGACCATTCAGAAAAGCTTTGGTTCTTTGAGGAGGTCGATGATGATGGCAGCACTGCTTTTTCATATAGTCCTACCCCTCCCCTGTCTCGAGGAACAATCACAATATGGGAGACTTATCTTTACAAAAACCTAAAAAAAAAATTTATAACGGTGACCGGTCCTAGACGAGGCAGCGGGGCCATTTTGTGACGAATTATATGTATGACCTTTGGAAGCCCTATCATTACAAGTTTAGTGTCGTTTACTCTTAGACTATTAGAAGCAAAATCGACGTGGTAATAAATAATGCCAAATATCGGTGATGACTATTTTTGTGGCTCAATTTGTAAATGAAGCTACACTATTTTCACATAGGTATCCATTCAATCCTGTAGGGGTAACAACTACCGCTTTGACCATTTTGAATAAAAACGGTATCGTTTGATACTGCATTTAAAACGGGTTTAAAAGGGTTCTAGTTTGTTAGTTACCTATATGCCAAAAAGTAAATTAGGATCGATCCAATTGTGACATTTAGGAAGTATTTAAAATTTGATTTATTTAGCTAAACTTCGTTAATATTGGTACAGTGCAACAGAAGTAGCTTGGCGGTCGAAGATCACAAACTATAAACTCTAATTAAAATTAAAATATAACACGTAAAATAATAAAATATCAAAAATCACTAAAATGTATGTCTCGGATTGTACTTTCGAAGTGAACACGACAAGAGTTGCGAAAGAAATTATTTAAAATGTACGTACAGCGGATTTTGCTACTGCGCACACGGCTTTCGCCTGCCAAGCTACTTCTGTTGTACTGTAAGTTATTAATAGTTTATTTTGAAAGATCTTAGTATTAATTTAAAAAGAACCTTTACGACTCACAAATAATTACTCATAGCAATATTAAATAAGGATTTGCTAAAGATATTTGCTGTATTTGAAAGAAATGTGTACGGAATGCCAATAAACTAACGAAAGACTAAGTATATGTACCTAAAACCAACACTCAACAAACAATATAAGTCAAAATCGAGCAGGGCCGAGAATACAGCGGATGAGGAAGTTGAATATCTGGGGGTGATAGCAACGACTCAGGGCGACGAGGTGATGTGGACAGAAGGTTGGCGAAAGGAAGTCGAGTGGTGGCAGCCATGCAGAAAATATGGAAATCGAAGGATATATCAAGAGCGGCTAAGCTTATACTATACAGAAGGGTAATACAGCCCACTGTACTGTATGGATGTGAATGTTGGATATTTAATAGAAAGATAAAAGACAAAATCAACAGATGGGAAAGAAAAGAGATTAGAAAATCCTTGGAGGAGTGAAGACAGAAGACGGAAGCTGAAGAAGAAGAGGAAAATTGGTGGGTTGGTTAAGGTAGCTGGATTACGGTGGATGGGCAATGTGGTAAAAATGCTAGACGTAAGATTGGCCAAACATGTGCTAGAGAGAGGAAGAGGCCACAGGATGAGAGGTAGATCCAGAAGAAAAAGGATGCAAGCCTGCGAGCAGGATCTTCGAAGTATCGAGGAGACGAACTGCGAACTGACGTGCAACCGCTACTAACAGAGAAAAGGAAGGAAAAAGCTACTGAAGAAGTTTGAAGCCATGGGTCCCTAGTGCCTAAAGAACCTATACAACTCACGAAGAATGGTCTTAGTGATATTAAATGAAGTGAGTGATGAGACATAAACGCTTTCCGAGGTATGTAGAATATTTGGGAGTCTATGGTACGTTTTAACTGTACAAATTCTTACATTTTCTTTAATTAATAAAAATGCTTATAAGGAGTTTTGAAGTTGGAGTTCGTTTTAAAAAGTTTCGTTCACTTTTGAAAAAAACATTCTTCAGTTTTGTAAACAACTTCAAATAAGTAATATATTTACATTTAAGGACGTTCCCAAGAGTGATTCGTGCTCAACCTATTAAAAACGTATGTCAACATAAATAACGATAACTATAATTGAAAAAGATTGAGATTGAAATTTATGAAGGTTGACTGAACTAAAGGACACTGTTTCTATTAACATGCGCAAAAAATTAGCATTAAATGATATTTTATGTAATTATTTAAAGAATATTTATAAAGAAGGAGGTGAAAAAGCCATTGTGAAACTGTTTACTGAAAAAGTAGATAATAACAAAGTACGCATTACGGAAAAAAATATATTATATAGAAAATATTACACTTTTAAAAAAATGCAAACTTGTCGAAGTTAAACAGTTCAAAAATAATTAATGCCCAACAAATACAAATTTATTTTAAAATAAAAACTTTGAACGAAATTGGATTACTGATTACATTTTTCAAAAAATATATATGACGTTTCTTTTATTTGTTATGATTAAATATTAATTGATGCATATTTAAATTGTTGAAAAGGAGGACTTTTTATTGACATGTTCATATTTATATAACTACTTTTACGATATTTCAAATTACCTGCCCAGTGTGGAAACCTGCCGGGAAGACGCGGGAGATTGCCTTAAGCAGCCGGCCAAGTAGAAGAAAACTACAATAAAAGTCTCCTCAAGTCAAAGGTGGAACAGCATAAGCCTATAACTGCATGACTAGTGGGTGGACTAGTCGTAATTATACGAACTCCAAGGCACCTGGCACACCCGAAAGGCCCTCTAGAACTACTTACTCTTTCGATTGATATTCAATCGGACGAAAGTGGTTTGTCATAAACTTCAAGTTTGGACACACAACGCTCAGGGCAAGGAGTGGCAAACCCAAACCTGCCACACTTGACCCCGCAAAACCTGGTACCTCTAGTACCAAAATAGATGCAGTAAGCGCCAAAGAAAAGACTACAAGTAAGGCCAAAGGCGTCGAGAAATTTGTAAAAAAGGCAAAAAAGTGCGTAGGACAAAGGATGATCTTTATGCCAGCGAAGCTAGGAAGGAGGATAAGCCAAAAGGTCCTCCAAAGCCACCGACAAAATAAGTAATCAAAAGTTCAACTATCTTCTAATCAACCTCTAACATTCAAAAGCAGCTACCAGTCTACTTAGAAGGAGGTATATTGAAGACAATCTTGATATAGGGCTACCCCAAGAGCACTGGATCAATGGAGGAAGGATACAAGGACTCAATGTCAAATCGTGTAAGTTACTATATAGCACTTTTCACGAAAAACCACAAGCAGCCATATTGTTCGCACCTAATATTAAATTATTTTCTCTTTCAGAGTTCACCACTGGAGATTTGGCAACCGCTATTATGGAAGTGTCGATTGAGACAGGTAGTCATTGCCTTGGCCTACTTCCCAGGGGATTCAACAACACATTCTCCACTAGAGGAAGTCCAAGGCCTCATCAGATGGTGTAGGAAAGGGAACAGACACTTCATTCTGTGCTGCGACACGGATGCCCACCACTTGACATGGAGAAGCACAGTCATAAATACACGGGATGAGTATCTTTTAGAATATTTGTCGGCTAGCTACTAATATCGACATTATAAATAGAGGAAATAAACCCACCTTTATAAATACAACCTCGAAAGAGGTTCTTGACTTAACCCTCACGGATCCATTTATAACTAATTACATTTACAACTGGCATGTCTCGGATGAATCCTCAATGTCGAACCGTTCGAGGGATATAGGGTACCGAGGTTTACTAATTGGGATGTTTATAAAGAATATATCCGAAGACTAGCGGCGGACCAACCAAAATCCATTGATTCAATCGAGGAACATTAAAACACGTCGGGACTACTTCAAAAGGCCATAATAAAAGCATATATAGGTAGTTGTCCTGAAAAACAAAAGGCAACTACTAGAGACGTGCCTTGTTGGAATAAGAAACTGGCAAAACTGGAAAAAATCAAAATACTTTTTAATAGAGCTAATAACCTAGAACACTGGGAAGACTACAAAATAGCTCTTTCGAAAAATAAAGAACTCCAGTAATGTAAAAGTTGAACATTGAAACAAATGTTCGAGGGGATTAATAATTTGTCCCCAGCACAACGCCTCTCAAAGGAACATTCCAACTGCATCGGACTGAAGAAAAGACCGGAAGGAGGATATACTGATAACCCCAAGGAAAATTTAAGTGGTCTGTTGCAGACGCACTTTCCCAGTTCTAAAACGGCTGTGTAGAATGAACAGCTAAGTACCCTCCTGGAAGGGGTTGCCCACATCCCCAACAGATCCAGCAAAAGCCTAGCAGGCAAAATCTTCACAGTAAAAAGAACCGAATGGGCTATTAAAAACTTTAAGCCATTTAAGTCGCCTGGAAAGGACGGAATAAGTCCCGCCTTACTGCAATATGAAATTGAAATAATAGCCCATCTTGAGAAGGCTATTCAGGCCAGTTTTATCTTCGGTTACATACCGGAGGGTTGGAGGGAGACCCCAGTGATGTTCATACCTAAGACTGGTAGACGTCCAGTGGACGAACCAAGTCTTACCGCCCAATCAGTTTGACCTCCTTTCTCCTGAGAACAATGGAGAAAAATAATAAATTGTTATGTCAGAAGCGAACTCCTTGAATGAAGACCGCTCCACAAGAAACAGTTTGCTTATCAAGCAGGTAAATTCACGATTAATGCATTACAGTGCCTACTTGAAAGCATTGAAAAAACATACGCGGAAAAACATGGCTCTCTGTGCCTTCAATTATATAGAATGTGCTTTTAATAACGCCTCACCAAATCACTAGAGGAAAGAAACATTAACGACTCACTAATGGATACAGTCAATGCTGAAAACCGGAATTATTGTAGCGATACTTGGAGGGGTGACGGTCAGGATGATTGCAGGGAGAGGTTGTTCCAAAGGAAGAATTCTATTGCCTCTGCTGTGGTCACCGGTTGTCGACAGCCTAATGGTGAAACTGCACGAATACGTTTTTACGACTCAAGGTTATGCCAGTGACCTGGTTGTAACCGTCAGCGGTGAACATGCCTGATTAATCTCCGATTGCATGCAAGTAGCCCTAGACATAATCAAAAGCTGGTGTACAAAGGAAGGACTTAATGTCAATCTTAGGAAAATAGTGTTCGTTCCATTCACCACGAGGCGAAAGTACACACTTAAAGCCCCAACTTTGAGTGTAAACCAGCTAACATTTTCAAAGAAGTTATATACTTGTACGTCATAATCGACCAAAATTGACATGGAACAGCCAAATTAATCACAACATCTCCAGAGCTATAGAGGCAAGTTGGACATGCCGCAGAGTCTTTGGTAAGACATGGGGTCTTAATCCAAAAATGATCTACTGGACATACCAAACGATCATTAAGCTCATGGTCACCTATGCTTCACTGATATGGTGGCCAAAGATACAACAAACCTCGGCACAAGCCAAGTTGCAGAAAGTGCAACGATTAGCTTGTCTAGGTATTACATGAGCAATATCTACGTGCCCTACTGAGGCTCTAGAGGCAATGCCGAACCTTCCACCTCTGCACCTATATGTAGCGAAAGAAGCAACAATCAGTGAGTTAGTTTACACCGTGTGGACCAATTTGGTGCGTGGACCAAATCGTGGACTTATTTAGCTTAGAACATAAGTGTTTATACTGACTGTTTTGCTGGATTAAAATAGTCCAAGTTTAGTGTCAGGGACCAAAATTGATATTTTTATATTAAAATGACATAACCTTAAATCTTTAGGAAATTCGATGGTAGACTTTGATTTTATTTAAAAATGGATACAAAAATAGTTGCAGTAGTAATAGAGTTCCTGAAAAAGAAAAAAAATATTCAAAGATTCAAATTAGAGTCATCGAAGTCTTCATATTTAAGAAGCAATTTAGCTTATTTGCTTTTAACTAGCAGTAATTTTGTGGGATTGTTAGACAATCAAAGTATATGGATGAAACCTAGAAGTAGTGAAAATTGGACAGTAATGTTAAATCAGTGAAGTACAAATCCACCTCTGACCTATTTTTACTGTGTGCTTTTAGCAAACCGTCACTTTGGTCCACGAATACTAATATGCCGTGTTTACACCGTCAAAAATTGAATTTGAACTACCCTAGATGAGATGGATCAAATTCGAGTACCAAATTTTACTCCTTGGTTGTTTACACCGAAAGTAAAGTACACGTGACGTCATTTAAACCTCGGACTAAAAATTTGGTACGTCCGGTGTAAACGTACCTAGTGTCTTTAGACTGAGCCAATCAGTAAAACTAAAAGCAAGAAATTTGATCGGTCATTTAAAGATTTTGGAACACTTTTACCAAGAAGCCATGTCTAAAGTGACAGACACTATGCCAGTTAGGTACGACTTTGGAATGGAGTTTGAAGTGTTTATAAACAACCACCAAATATGCACAGATAATGGACGTCAACTGAGAAGGAACGCATCAGTTTGGTACACTGATGGGTCCAAGATGGATGGAAGGGCTGGAGTGGGAGTGACGGGGCCTAGTTTCAGGCTCTCAAAACCCCTTGGCAGAGCCCCAACCATATATCAAGCCGAAATACATGCTATAGAAATTTGTGACCAGGAGTGCCTCAAAAGGGACACTATCAGATAACCAACAAGCGAAAAGGCTGGTGAATCTTTCTCCAAGGAAAGCTAAACAGCTTCTCGAGTTAGACAAAAATACTTAAAATTGGTAACGGGACTCCTCACTGGACACTGCCCTCTGATGTATCACATAAAAAAATGGGCCGATACTGCGAGAGCATCGCTGAAACTGCAGAATATTTGCTTTGCCAATGCCCAGCACTTTTCTACAAAAGACTGAAGTCCCTAGGAGAGGCCTTGATAACGCACTTTGATATCAGGAACTGAGCTCCTAAGAAACTGATAAACTTCGTACGAAGTCTCGGAATCCCGGGCCTCGAATAGATTTAGGCACATCCCCAACCATTCATTCATAAATTCGATTTATTATACAGCCAACATCAATTTGTAGGCCAAGTGGGGTACGACGTAAGACGAGAAGCGAAGAGGGGATGATCGCCTGAGAAGAAATGTCACGGAATAGGGTACATCCTCGATTACGACGTCGTCTTTAGATAAAAAATATGACGATAACTTTTACTATGCATACAACTGCAACTACAAGTAACCGTGATACATTTGAAATTTTATTGAAATATATGAAATATAGATTATTTTTAATAGTGCATCTGCATCAAACCCAAATGAACTAAACACAAACTAAATTTGGCAACAGGTAGATAGAATACTACTTTATCCTGCTCCCACACTAGATTTGTGCTTAGAATGTGAAATGATGTTGGCTTCAAGTATAATGTAAACAGATATATCTTTTTTATTCCTATATCTATGGTTATGCACAAAAGATCTTACGGGTCGAAGTGTTTGATTGGCTGTAGAGCCTTTACGACCCCCCTTACAATCTACCCGCCCAGTGCAACATTGCCACATCGTTATCTATTACTTGTCAGGTCAAAAACAACCAAAAGTAGCTAACTTTTTTGATTTTTTTTAATTAAACGAATACCGCTTGTAATCGTTTTTTTATTGATATATAATAGTTATTCTTTCAATTAGTTATTTTCAATATCTTAAGACAATTGTAAGAAAATTGCAACTGTTATCTAATAAAACGATCGCTTCGATGTCGGCCAGAGTTGGGTCCTCGTGTTAAATATACAATTTTTAATAATTAATTTTTAAAATTTTAGTGCCGCAAGGTATGAAAAAAAAATCCACATTTGGATGTTGCGTCTCATATATTTTGCGCAATAATAACTATTTATGTATGTAATTATTTCCATATTTGTGGAAAATGTATTGGTTTCATTTAGAGCGTTTGAAAGATCCACATATTTGAATGTCATAAACAGCAAACTCGTAACCATAATTACAGTTAATGCAATGTTTCACTATCATGTGAAATAATTTGTAATAACACGATTCTGTTTTTAGTTTTAATGCGTTGTAAGATTTTCTACTTTATACGACATCGGTGAAAGTCGAGATTATTATTTATAAAATTTTACTGATACCGTATGAGAGTTGAAATACTATTTATAAAATCACGTACTGGTACGGTTTTTTTTAAATTAAATGAATACGCCCTTCTAACATTGCATCACATTCACTTAGAGTTTACAGTTCAGTTTCCCATTAATCATAAATACGAAGGTGGAATATAAAGGAGAAATAAATGAGATTTATTACCTAAATAGTATATTAAGTACCAAGTGTCAAAAAGGTTACTTTAGTCACGAGTTTTACTAGGCACGAGTGGAGCGAAGCGGAACGAGTTCCTTGTGAAACGAGTGACTAAAGACGTTTTTAACACGCGGTGCTTACTATACTTTTTCTTCGCCCGCGGGAAAGAAAAAATTATATTATATTTGAATTATATTCATTACATGACGGACGATGGCTGACAGCTGACTGACAAATCAAATGAGGCAGAATAACAAAACTATCACGGAATATGAAATTTAATATACAAAAGATACACTTGATTTGACGTTTAAAAAACATAAGATAAACGAGATGTGACTTTTCGCATTTTAAACACTAGTGTTTAAAGAGTCGTTTTGTGCATGACAGACCCGTATTCAAAGTGCGGTTTTAGTAGCGGAAGTAGAAAAAATATTTTTTTCTACAACTGCTATGAAAAGTTGCGTATTTCTCATAGCTTACATAGTTTCAAAACTGTATATTGGTCATACCGTGAGAAATATTTCTTTCGGCACTGTGCCCACATAACATACATTTATATGGAGAATCCAGTACGGGTTTCTTGATGATCAGGTGCTTTCCAGTAGGGGGATCCTCGATGCCGAAACTTTTTCTACACAACTATTTACTTGTATTCTTTAAATGTGTGCCGTTGTAGAAAAAGTGTAGTGTACAACATGTAGGGAAAAGTACTTATCCCAGGCGTGTGTTTGCGGCACCCGCTCTTCTGGCTCGTAGGTGATTAGCGATGGAACAATAGCTCAACAATATACAATATTGAAAAATTGTGTGCAGTAAATTAATGTCCTTTAAAAATACTAACATTTTGTTCCATTTGGCAGAAGCAAATTCAGAATTGCGGGTAGTCTGTATTTTAGCCGGTACGTGCAATTGATTAGGACATGTTTTACTATTCTTGGCATACGTTGCATATAGGAAAATTGTCTTTGTTGAAAGGACAAGAATTTGTAAATTTGTAATGCCGTATTCTAAGTTTAGTCACTTGGACGCGTTGTGATTGTATGTTTCCACAACATCACTGTTATTTAAATTCGTGAAGTTTATCTTGCGATTTCTGCCAGCTTTGTTGAAAACTTGTTTTCGACTAACTTCGGTATAAGTTCGACATTATCGCCAACAAGCGCTCTGCGTGCACATGTATCCGCTTCTTCATTGCTTTTAATACCGATATGTGAAAGAATCCACATGAAATTAACTAATTTTTCATCTTTGCTCCATTGAATGATAGAATTGAATTGTAAGATAATTAGAGAAAGGTGTGATGTGACGAATCGATGATTAGATGATGAATCAGATACTGAATCCATTACATTTCAGCCTGAATAAGAAAATATCTTTTATTCACTACTAACCCTTAGAAATTGCTATATTTACTGCATTCCCCTAACGAGAAGTAATATTTCTCACCCCAGGTAAATAATGATAATAATAATAATAACACCTAAATAATGGCAAGCGTCAAATTTTCAATATATTCAGGTACTTCTAAAAGCCATAGTTTGGCACGACCATTAATTTGTTATGCCTATTTAAGCTAATACTACCTAATAAATCCATGTAACTATAATATCAAAAAAGACAATTACCTAGTATAGTTTCTAGAAGCATTTAAAATTTTGACACATGCCAAATTTCAACATAAATAAGCCGCACTGATTATAAACACGATCCACTCTTGACATTTCGAAATATTTAACAAACTGTTAGGAAATAACTAATGTCAAAATTAAAATAGCTAATATATCAATGTTAGTAGTGAAAAAAAATGTATATATACCTCGCACATTACATCCTTCGGAGCTACCTACGTACCTCAGGATATAAAATTGCTCGTTAGAGAATAGCTCACTTCTCAACCTAGGTATATAATATACTATTTTTTTGAGTTTGGTGATTCTTGCTTTAGATGACTTATCTTCTATGTAAGGATATACTGCGATCTCAGATTAACAAATAAAATAGATATGCTTGTTTTGACTTTTTCCTGCCACAAACATTGAGTCACATTCTAAGCTCACTTACGGAACACTTCCACTGCTTTGCCATATTTACAAATCCTCTTTAGTTGCGGGAAAAAAGAAATTAGACTTTTAATTGAAAATTTGTTAAAAAGTAATGCAAATAAAAAAAGTCATACTAATTTCTGCATTTGAGTCGCAGCTCTTAAAATTAATTAATAATACTTGAATTTTATTTAAGGCATATTCTTATATAAATTTTAAACAAGTATTTGTAGTATCCTTAGATACATTTATGGTTTTAACTAAAAGTGGCAACATTACTCAAAATTTCAGTACCTGTTTAATGTGTCAATAGTAATCTATTTAGTAGTTTTGTCCTTGTTTAATTACCATATAAAGAGAGATGCAAATATCGTCAGAGTGATATCGACGATCATTTTAAATACGCCGTAGTATTGTAGTAAATAATGTCAAACGTGGTTTGTTTATACGAGCGCCATTACGACTAGAGAGTAAACATTTAGTTTTTTCGTTTTGATGTGTTTTTCAAGACTTTTTAGTGTGAAAATAAACGTTTAAGTTAATTAATTTAATGTTTTTGTATTATCATGGTTCGTCGGTGCCAAGTTTGTCAGAAAAACAGCCGAAATTAGCAATGCCATGTATCAACAATACCATCCCCACTTTTTGTAATTCATTCAATATTTCACTACCGTTTAGAATTGTTGGCCGCAAAAATAAACGTGTTTATGAATGAATAGCCCTATCTATGTTATTACTTTAAGACTGCGATATGCTGCTTTTCAAAATATTCCCCCTTAGGATATATACACTTTCGGCTGTCAAATCAGTAGATAATAACTTTAAAATATGCTCTTTGAAAAGTCTTCGAGGAATGAAAATCCACGTAGATTATCTTGAATTAGTGAGAACAAGGAGAATTCATAGGATGCCTTGGAATGGCCTCAGTCGCACTTGATTTAGCGCTAGTGAGATAGCGCTAGTACGGGCTGGAAAAGGGTGTGTTGATGTTTGTAAACGTGACTGTGTATGTTGGATTTGTTGGATATTTTAACGTTTGATTACAAAATTTCGTTGTTTAAAAGATTATTGCTATAAAAATTCACGTTTAACTATCCTATTAATTTGCGCTATTTTTGCCCGGAGTAGCTCCATCTCACTCACTCTCTCTCTCTCTCACACGCACATAAACCAATAACAACCAACCTCTTAGTCTAATCTTGCTGCATAAGCTGGGCATTGAGTATATATTCAGGTGCCATTCTATGTGTATTAGTGTGACCCATCAATTTGATCATTTGTGTGTCCAAATACTCGTCCGTTTTATGCGATGTGTGTGAGTTATAATTGTTTTGATGAAAAATTTTTCGTCATTTTAGATTGGTTTCTCTCAATTTACCGAAAGCTTCTGGCAAACAAAGGGATCGTACACCATACTGAATTAACGGTTTTTGATTTTTTCTAGAGGCACAGTTGCATCATGACATAAGAAAGAAACACACTACAATTTGCTCCTTAATGCTCGAACGAGACATTTTTGGTGGCTTTTCTTTCCATTTGAAACTTTCAGTTTGCCTTTTCTTTATGGGTAAAATGTATCCCTAAATCTTTACATGTGACGATGCTGTATACGGTTTTAGATGCGGCACAGTTTATTTTACAGTACTAATAGATACAAGCATTTTTTGTGCATCTGTCAACAAATGGTAATGTTCGTGCAAAATCTTATGTACGCTGGTCATACTAATAATGCTTAAAACTGCCTCGATTTCACGATATATTCCATGACGATCTTATTCAATTAGTTTTCGCAAAGCATACCGATTTTGGACAACCATCTTCAACTTCACCCGTAAGCGAACAACGGCTACGTTTGAACAACGATATACCGTAGCCTCTTCACGAAGTGCTTTGCGCAAAAGCATCTAGATTAATAAAAATTCTCCAATAATTGAACACGGAGTAAAGCTCAATTCACTGAGTTAGACAGTATGGGGTATGCCTTCTTCTTCAGGTGCCTATTGGCAATCATCCTGGATATTATCACTATTCACGGCTGCTTTGAAAAGTTCGGTGGTAGTTTTTGAGAACCATGTCCTTAAGTTTTTAAGCCATGATATTCTTATTCTTCTTGGTTCTTTTTTCTCATAATATTTCCAAGGTATTATAGTTTCCGTTTCTTAATGGTTTTCATTACTTCAAAGTCTCCCTTCATTCGGCCCAGTAATGTCTTGTTGGTCACTTTGTCGACCCCAATAATACTCTCCTGTAAAGCCACATTTCGAAGGTCGGCAGGCTTCTTTGTGTTCCATTCCATATAAAAATATCGAGAAAATATAGTATCGAAGGAAACTGATTTTGATATCCATGCTGAGGCTGCAACTTTTGAACAGTTTAGCTATTAGATTAAAAGCTGCTCTAGCTTTCTCGATTCTGCACCTAATCTCTTGTGAATGGTCCCAATCCTCATTGATATCGGGCATGTAGGAGGTAAAGGAGCTTATACCTAAATTCAGGACTACGTTTAATAGGATAAAGAGGGCATCATTGTTAGGTCATAACGGACTAGCCTGGCGATTACGATTAAAAAGTTCTTTAATAAAATATTTTGTATCCCTTTTTACAAAAAGAGTAGAAGATTACATAAAATAGTATAAATGCCAATGTCCTGGCGATCGTCGGTCGTCTTGTGTATGTCTTCAGTGTGTATTAAGGCATCTTGCATTAATAGCATTATCCAAAAAATTTAGTTTGCGATAGTAACTTTGTCCCCGGTATATGATTTTGATTCCTAGAATCTTTCGGCTGAGGTATCCCTAAAAAAACAGCTGAAAAATAGGGCCTCAATAATTGATGGAGGGTTTTAGTTTTAGGGAGGGCAACAAGTCAGACATTGAATTGGATTAATTTTATTGTTTGTGAATTAGGGGTAGTTTAGTACGGCTTCTGGGATCGGGTTGAGTTAACTTTTGATTTGAGAAAAGTGAGTTTGGGATTGAAGAACCAAGTTATGTAATTAGCGGTCTAAGCAGAAGCCTACACCCACTATATCGGATGTCTTCTGCACGATTTGCGGCTTTGAATGCATCTCGAAGATCTTTTGGCAGACAATGGTTATAAAATATTTTTATATTAGTTATGAACTCTTTAGTGATTGGTATTTAGGCTTTGTCATGTAACCAAGTGTTTTTAGGGAGTTTAGGATAGGTTGTGTTGTATTTTATTGTCATTCTTAGACACTTGTTTTGTACCACCTGCAGAGAGTAAAAATTATGTTTTGTTCCTGTGTAATGAATTGGTGCTGAATATTTTAATATGGGTCTTAGGATTTGTAATGAGCTAGATTAGTGGAGTGGACTGTTGAGTTTGTCGTACACTAGTGCACCTAAGTAGATGTGTTGTTTGTTTTTCTTCGATAAGGTTGTGGAAAGAAGGACCAGTCGTAATTTTAAATAACGTTTAATAAAACACTTAATTACGACAACTTTAAACACGTAAATCACTTTACAACAAAATAGTAACAAGATAGAGCAACAAGAATGTCCACAGCGAGTTGATAGTTGGTTACAGTTTTCTTAAAGATAGATATGGATGTGGTAGATATGTATACTTTACCGCTAATTCTCGAACGAAGTCACAGAAATTTGCACGTTTTTATATTGCGTCGTAACGCGAGAGATATTTTAACACTTCAGGTTGATATAGATATAGTTTACGCACACTGTATGTATCGAACGCGAGGAATTGTCATACTTTTTTATGTCAACCGATCCAGAGTGGATTTAGTTCTGTACTGCCTGATGTTGAGAAACTGACTGTAAATTGGTTAATTTCTGTAGATATTCGCAAATTTTTTGGGGGTAGAGCTTTCTCTTTCAGACTATAACTCTGTCAGTTGAATGGTGATGTTTTTTGACAAAGTTAATTACCCACTTTACCGTGAAGCGATAAATAGTGTCCTGTTAGTTAATTTATGTCAATCCATAAAACATTCATTCCGAATACTTGATTCCCTATTCATTTGTGAAAGGGTTTGAAATATTATTCACAGTGCTAATTGAGGGATCGTAGATCACTCAAAGTTATTTGTAGTAACATTTTAATAGTTTTGGAAAGTTTCATAATTTCTATTTTATAAAAAGATCATAAGGTTTACTTGGATCATGTAAAATTCAATGCTTTGGTCTCTTGTTGAGCAGGCACTTAAAGCTAAACTTTCTTTTATTAATGAACGTTTACGACCATTAAAGTGAATAATAAGGGTTTAACGTTACAATAGACATTCAAACTTATCCGAGAATTCACAGTAATGTGAAATTTCTTACGATTGATTTGTCATCTCACAACAATTGGTCTAATAATTTGTCTGAATATAAGTAATTTGTCTTTGTTGTGAGTTGGTATAGTCTGCTCATTGCAATTTTAGCTTTTTTAGTTGGTTTCTAATAAGGGCATTAGCGTTGGTGTTTCCTTGCACTGTGTACCCTAAGCACCTTAGGCCCGATTTTTCCACCTCCTAATAAAGTCCCTACTAATTATTATTTATCGAATACCAAAAAATTCTTTTCCTCCTAATAAGTAAAACCTTCCAATAATTCGAGTTACTTGCCAAATAAGTTATTAGGCAGTCACAACTGTCAATTAAACGGTTTAGTAGGAGCATAACGTAAAAAAGTATACTTCGTTAATCTTTTATAATATATAAAAAATAATTGATAATTTAATATGAATGCTTTCGAATATTTGTTTGATGAGGAATTAATTCAAGATATACAGCAAATACGAGAAGAACGAACTTATTAGATTCGATATAAAACTGATCATTACAATGTTTGGTTCGACGATGGATTATATAAACCGTTCCGCTTACTCGTATTTTTCAAGAAACAGAACATAGTTTAGAAAACACAACAAGTGTTCCTGTTCTAATAATTCTTCCTATGTATGTGTTTTGTAATAGTTCAACTCCTCTATTTTTATTTTTTTAGCAATAGGTAATTTTTTTCGGCCTGAGTTGGGAAACTCATGTTCGAATGGGTCCTTCCCAGAACCCAAACAGTGTTGGACTCATCCCCAAGAGGAAGCCTATCAAACAAACCCACCTCTGTCTCGCCGCTACTCCCGCCTCGGAATCACTATCCTAGCCTACTTCAAAGCGGGCGGTGGTCCCTCACACACTCTCCTACATCTTCTCCCTTCTACTTCTGCCTCTCATGCCATATCCATCTCTCTCCCTAATCATGCTCTCCACTACATTACTTACCTCCATCCATTCTTCCTCCCCCCTCAGTATTAATTCCACCATGTATTCCCAATACACCGCCTCTCCTAGTTTCTTTGCCAACCTCTTCAGCACTTCCTCATTCTTCCAGCATTTATACACATGCCCCACATCATCCTCCACCTCCATCTCTCGCACAGTCCCGACTCCCTTTTTCCAATCTTGTGAAGGTACCTTACTCTCGACCCATGTCCAGTGAGTACCTATGCCAAGAAGTAGTTTACCTCCCCGAACTTCCGGTCCACCCAATCTCTCCCACTCCCAATAGCTCCTTTTAGAGCGCCCTCCCACCTTATATCCATTTCCTCCTCCATCG
The DNA here is from genome assembly GCA_963921935.1 of Galeruca laticollis. Taxonomy (NCBI): domain Eukaryota; kingdom Metazoa; phylum Arthropoda; class Insecta; order Coleoptera; family Chrysomelidae; genus Galeruca; species Galeruca laticollis. The sequence goes on from OY998181.1 coordinate 28,988,438, forward strand.
ATTCCTGTACTTTCTCTCGGGTCGCACCCCTCCAGTGTTTATTCCTGGCTTTAGCCATCACGTCCACTGGGTAGGACCTTGAAAGCATCACTGCTGCCAGTCCCCCCCTGACCTGTAACTCTGCATCACCGCAGGAGTGGTCTAACCCTCGCATTCACCCCCGCCCTTTCATCCCACACTTTGGTCCGACGATGAATTCTATAAACGGTTCCGCTTACGTGTATTTTTTAAGAAACAGAACATAATTTGGAAAACACAAGAAATCGGTATGTTCTTGTTCTAATAATTCTTTCTATGTATGTGTTTTGTAATTTGTAGTAGTTCAACTCCTCTATTTTTATTTTTTTAACAATAGGGTATATCAAGAGCTGTTTCACCAATGAATAAATTATTACTCACATTACCCACAGAGTTACTGCCCAGAGAAGAACGTTTTTATCCTTATTCTCTTTCCTTGTCCAATACATGGACGGTTGCTATATATGCATCTTTCTTAGTGCTACCAAAGTTAGAAACTGTGTTTATTACATAATAAAGTGGCAAATACTTATTTGTTAGTTCGGATTCAAACCAACCAGGGTGAAGAAACGGTAAACATTTATTCGTCGATTAAAGGTTCCCACTAAAATAATATGGCTAACACTTATTTGGTCCTTTATTAGAACATGAAAAAACCGAGCTTTACGAGTATTGCTAGGGGTGAGCCTTAGAGTATTGCTAGCGGTGACGGTTTGTCCGTTTCCGCAAAGCTGCGATTGCAATGAGGTCTTTTTCCTGGTTATTCTCCTGAGTAATAATTACTCTGTTTTGGAGGCATTTATATTTCAAAATAAGGTAAAATTTGTGTGTTGATATGTGTTTGTATGTTTTCAACTGCTTAGTCTGGTTTCTTTGTCAATCATACAAAACAAGTATCGTCGGCATACATAGCGCCCATGGCGGTTAATAGTTTTGGGGAAGTTGGGAGATCATGGATGAAAACTGAATAGAGTAAAGGTGATAATACTGACAGCAAGTATATCAAAAATAGAATGGTCGTTATCGCTTAATATTCAGTCCGGCCAGAAGCATGTCCAGAAAAAAGAGATAAATATAATGTTGAATAAGGTTAAACGATTTTGATTTCATTTCAATTCGACAGTCTACTCTTCCATAACAGGGGATAGTTAGTTACATCATTATATATATGTACGGACTATACCCTATACATTTTTTAATCCCTTATTCAATTCTAAATACACCAAATCTTTGATCAAGAACATAGTTTTCTGTTAAAAAATATGTCTTATGCCAGAAACCCTGTATAAAGTGGCAAAATACTTAATTTTCAAAGCTTTTAAATCACAATCGAGCCACCCCGAAATTACAGTGCATAATCGATTTGGTTGGGCACATTATTGGTGGAGTGTAAACGCGACCATTTTAATAACCAACAGTCACGCCAGTCCTTGATAAAAAACATTATTATACAAAAACTGGAATTTTGGAGCAATAAATATATAATTTTTCGGTTATTACAGTTGTCATTCTAAAGCTATTTCACCATGTCGTCTATAACACGATTTAAATTGTGGTTAATTAAAGGATTCATTAAACACATTATGGTTGAAATATAATGAAGTCATTTTGCATATTTATTTAATAAAGTCACTTAGATAACTATTAGTATTATTATTGAAGTAATTCACTAAGACATTACATGCAACTAATTTAGTGAATTCAAAAAGTTTCATTTTGTAACTAGATGTTCTTAGATTCTCCAACAATACCGAATCAATACAGCGAGATTTGGACGATCACTAGGACACCAAGATCAATTAGTAACAGAAGAAATATGTATGGACCTTTAACCTTCTGTCGGGCGCAATGCTTCTTTGACCTTCGTCGGGAGCAATATATCAATTTGATCAATCGAAACAAATTTGGAAATAAAAATCAATATTATTTCAAAGTAAATGAAGATAACTTATTTATCTCATTTATAAAACATTTTTCAAGAAGCTACACTAAAACAGAACAGGCTGCTTAACTTAAAAATCTCAAATAAAAAACAATAAACGAAACATATATTCAAAAAACAAATATTGCAAATTTAAATATAGTAATTTTAACTAGTTGAACGCTGTGATAACATAATGCTGCAGTCTCTACAAAAAAGAGTGGATACGCGATAAACAAATTAATTGTTGGCATGAGTTCCATGAGTATTTTGGTAATTTTTTCTTATTGGCTGGCCCAGAGCAGTCTTCACATTTTTTTCTCTTGATCACTTGAGTTGATTGTGTAATTTCTGGGTTGTTTTCTTCTTCATTATGTTCTCTGTAGCGTTGTAATTTGAAGTAAAATAAGTTCGTTCGATAACTACTTCAAAAATAATTTCCTGAGAATCGGTTTTTGATTATTTCCTAAATAGATTACTTGGGAATTCATCCCGCACATACTGAGAACTGCAAAAGATACCACCATGGGCCAGCGACGAACATTTCGTACGACGTTATAGCTGGCACATAATTTATCTGTAGTATCTACCCCTCCTTTGGTTTTATTATAGTATGTTATGATTTCTGGTTTTTGCCGGTCCCCTGTTCCCGGGTCTATTGCAGTGTCATAATGCAAAGAAGAGATGAGTAACACACATTTTCCTTTTTTGGGAACATATGAAACCAGGGTGCATTATTTTTTGAATTCGTCCCTGGCTTGATACAAATTCATGAGGGATTTTTCTATTGTTTTTTTTCAAGTTTCCCACAGAAGACACATTTTTCTTGTAGTTTTTCTATTAGAGGAATGCTACTAAACCAATTATCAGCAGTTACATTTCATCCACTATTGATAATTGGTTCAATTAATCTCATTACTACATCTTCCGGGTTATTACTCATATACACCATCTGGCTGCATGCCTGCATAGATTTCCAAATTATAGAGGTAAAACACTTGTGCATCTACCAGTGCGTATATCTTTATACCATATTTGTTGAATATGCACCTCCCTCTAAATCCCTCCAACTTTTCATCAATTGTTACACTTTCGCCCAAAGTGTAGCATTTTTGGCAGTTTTTGACAAATATAGTGTATATTTCACGTATCGCGGCAAATCTAACAGTCTTTTTGCGTTCCTCACGAGTGATCTTATTATCGAATCTTATACAACGCGTTATGAACTTGAAACGTTTTATACTAATTACCATTCGAAATTTTTCAACTCCATCATCATCAGTACCCCAAAGGTCCTCCAAACTTTGTCTGTTACTTGTCCAAACTCCGGCTAGATAAGTCCTAAGAACGCTTTGAATTCTATGAGATCTACAGATCTAGCGTTCCGTTCACGGGCATAGGGTGACTTTACAGTTTCAATATATTTATTTGTATGGATCAACATTATTTCCAAAATTTCATCGCAAGAGCAAAAGCAATGAGAGACGAGTTTATGAATTATTTTATGACAGAGCAGGGTCGAGTGGCATGGCAAGATAAATATTTAGCACAAAGAACTTGATATTACTGTACTATATAAAAATATCCACCGGACAAAAAATATATCAGCTCTGTTACATCCTATTTGTGTAGTACGTTTCGTTACAATATGTCTGTTTACGTTTTCAATAATTACGTTTATGAAAAGTCCATTTTAGACCAAAACATGACTACAGTTATCTTTTTATTTAAAAAGGAGCGAAATATATTTTGCTCCGAGGATACCCACGTTATCAGTCATTAATACAGTATTAAAGATACTCACCTGTTGCATTTTCACTGTCCATTCCGGTATTCGGGGTATCTTGAGTAAGAATAAACGATATCGCGTCGAAAGCAAACCATTTCACTACTTTACCGCCGGCACTACCGCTTTTAATCTTCTTTTTCTCCTCATTCTTTGCGTAAGTTCTCAAGCTTCTGAATTTTTTGTAAGCCTCATCACTGGTTATACCAAATGTTTCGGAAATAAAGGCCCATCAATTTTTTTAGCATTTCTATCTTTATATATTCCGGTTTCCACATTCCACAACTCAGGGTGTAAATGTACCTCATTGATAAAATCAATAATCTTTTCATTAGACCAAGTATTAGTCATTTTATTCTACCTAAAGTAGCCCAAAACAAAGTAATATTGCAAAGTATTTTCGTTCGCCAAGTGATCGTCCGGCAACTTCGCTGCAACAGGTATAAATACATGCGGCAATACCCAACATATGTAATTATATGGCCGGGCCATTCTAAAAATATTACGCAATATTGCATAGTCTGGCTGTTATTGTTGGCAATGTTGCCGGCCACTCTGTTGCATCCACAAATTGCAGTAAAAATATTACCCGTTTAGAAGTACCTTTATGGTGATTCTAAACGGGGAATATTTTTACTGCAATTCAGTAGCCGGCAACATTGCCAACAATAACAGCCAGACTTTGCAATATAGGGTAATATTTTTTTCTACAACTGCTATGAAAAGTAGCGTATTTCTTATAGCTTACTTAATTTCAAAACCATACATTGCTCACACCGTGAGAAATATTATTTCTCACGGCACTTTGCCCACACTACACACATTTATATGGAGAATCCAGTAGGGTATACTCAATGCCCAGCCATTTTCGGTGGGTGGTACTCGATACTTAGACTTTTTCTACAAAACTATTTACTTGTATTCTTTAAATTTGGGCAGTTGTAGAAAAAGTATAGTGTGTAACATGTGGGAAAAGTACTTTTCTCACTCGTGTGCTTGCGGCACTCGCCCTTGGCTCGTGAAATTTTCACACTCGTGAGAAAAGTTGAACTTTCCCCACTTGTTGCACAATATACTATAGTATGTCCCGGCCACTTTAGCCAAACATGATTGGTATCGCCGATGTAGTTTTATCTGTTGCAAACATGTTGCCGGAACATCGCTTGGCGATCGAAAATACAGTGCAATATTACATTGTTTTGCTTATTATTTGCTGTTTGTCTGTTTTTGTTTATTTAGTTTAATGAGAGGATTACTGACTTTATTAATGAAATACATTTGCGCCCTGAGTTGTGGAAACTGGAATATAGGTATTTGATAAAGATAGAAATGCTAAAAAAGATAGATTGGCTGTTATCGCTGAAAAATTTGATTTATCAAATGATGAAGCTTACAAAACATTCAGAGGCTTGAGAGCTTATGTAAAAAATGAGGAAAAAATAAGATTAAATGTGGTAGTGCTGGCGGCAAACCAGTGAAATGGTTGGCTTTTGATGTGATACCGTTTATTCTTACTCAAGATACCCGAAGTCACTCTTTGACATTCTTGAAAAGTTTTTAAATAGATTATTATCAAGACTTATTTTAGACTTAAATTATCTAAAGTTTCACGCCTATTGAAGTAAGGTCGAATCAACAATCTTGTTCTCTTTTCTTTAAACGCGTGTTATTTCGTCAGCCATTGTCGCCCGATTGTGCAACCCGTTTACGAATCAAACTTATGGGCCATACTGTTGCAGGCATTATTTCCGAGCCATATACTGCGTTAAAAGTTGTCGTATTGGCCGGTCTATTGTTGCCAGTATTCTAGCCAAATATTGCAGTAAAAATATTACCCGCTTAGAAGCACCATTATTGTAGCACCGTAATATATGAGCATTGTATCAATTTGATCAGTTGCGTCCGATGGAAGGTTAAAGCCGTTCATCTTGTAAGAAAAGGGTCGTTAGGGATACATTTCAAAACTTGAGTGTTCTAAAGTTGGGGAATGTGTTGGCTTATTTGTTGAAAAATACTCATTGACGTTTAGCCATTTTGGATACTCAGTTGTTATTTAATAATTATTTGAGTAAGTCGTTGAGGGTTTTCCCAAAAATGGAAAAAACTAAGTACCGAGCTATAATTGAACATTTGTTTTTGAAAGGCAACACACCCATGGAAATGAAATATGAGTTGGACGCTGTATATGTATAGAGACTATGTAACAGCATTTACGTGAAATTTTGGATAACTGAATTTAAACGTGGTCGTACAGCTTAATTAATGATGAGCATTCAGGAAGACCAAAAACTGCGACAACCAGCGATAACATCGAAATAATTTATCAAATGGTTCTGGATGACCGTCCAACTACGATTAGAGAGATGGCAGAGCCTATGAGCATATCTAAAGAACGCGTTCATCATATACTGACTAAATAATCTAAACTATCCGCGCCTTGCTCACTTTTTATTAAAAACGCATTCAAATGAACATGAAGTGCCGGTTTTAGAATTACCAGCGCCCTGAACAAGTTTTCAACTGCAACGCTCCCTAACAACATTTAAAATTCAATCCCATACGAAAAAAAGACAAAAGATATAATGCCATTTATTAAAAGAAGTAACTATTAAAAAAACCTTATTTCAATTTTCTAGCTTTTCTAGCGGCGAGTTCTTTTATTAGGCCATACAAGTAGATATTTTCAGAAATTTCATTTACGACTGACAGAATTACCAAGTTTGTCAGATATTGTTGATATTGTTCATTAGATTAAGCTTATAAAAACTCTCAACTGTTACAGGTATAGTCAATTATATCCGCAATGCTACACATACATTTGGATACAGTTCTGGTAAGTTGCAATCTTTGATATAATTTAAATCAAAAACAATACATTCTGGTCCTACAAAAAATATTTCAATCTTATGAATTTATCACACTACATACAACCATCTACATATATCTGACTTATAGTCTACAGCTAATTTCAACTAAATATCACCATAGACTGAGAAGGACAGGTTTTCCGTATTTTTTTTAAATTGTCCGAAAAAGACCAAGATTCTGAGTACTCATTTAACTGTTCAAATGTTTGATTAACTGAAATTAATGTAGTGTATAAAGTGAAGAATTCAACTTAAATTTTTTTTCTGGAGATGTTATAGGTTCATCTTGGGCAGTTTTACCAGTTTGACGCTCAACACTTTAATCGCCCAAATGGAACATATTTACACTGCGGTCCCAGTCGATGTTTATAGCGTTTGAGAATAAGTTCTGTATGTTCAAGTGATTTGATTTTGTTCTGTAAAAAATTGGGAGTTACGAAAAAGAGCAAAAACAGCTTATGGAATTGTATAACGAGATATTATCAGATGAGGATGAGCCTCTAAAGTACGCAGATAATAATTCATCTGACGACTTCCAGCCTAGTTCATCTTCAAATAGCGATAGTACGAGTTCTGATGATTCAATTTATGGAAATAATCCCAAGAAGAGATACAAAAGGTAAGTTAGTAGTAGAAAAAACTCTTCGTTCTATCAGACTTAGGAGTACAAGTTTCCACGTCTAAGAAGCCAGATATCCTATCTCAGAGTCCACCAGATAACGCAGAGGCACAACAATCTACATCCAGGCAATCGAACGAGACATCCAATGAGCATCTATCTATCGATCAAGCCATAGATGAGGTTATATCCAGGATTTGTGTACCCGAAAATGAAAGTAACGAAGAGCTTATTCCAGATGATATACTGTGGCTTCCTTCCAGTGGTCAGCATTTGAAAACTTTTGATTTGCCATCTGTGGGAATTACGAAATAAGATCTGTGAAAACTACATAACTAAATCACCATATGATTTTTTCAAAATCTTTTTCTGCGACGAGCTTCTAGAAGTAATAGTTCTAGAAACCAACAGATACGCCGAACAATCAAAAAATAAAGCACTGCCCACAAATTCTCGATTGAATCGCTGGAAAGCTAGAAATATGCAAGAAATTACCATTTTTCTGGGAATAGTGTTGTATATGGGTCTCAAAAAGCTATCAAGGATGACAGATTATTGGTAAAAAAACCCATTGTATAGCGACCAGGTACCATTCCGAATGTCAAGAAATCATTTTGAGCTGCTTCTCCGAATGCTCCATTTCAACAATAATGAAAATATTGTTGCCTACGACAGCCTAGGAAAACTTAGTACCCCTTTGAATATTTTGACCAGTAAATATAAAGAAATATACCTTAATGAAACTAACTGTCTCGACCCTTACTTCATGGAATCTACTCATATTAGTGTTTTAAATGAAGCTGACGGTTTCTAGTTAATACCACAATATAATAAAAATTGTTGAAAATTCTAAAAAATTGACAATTGTTTCGATGATATTGATTTATCGAAACAATTGTCAATTTTTTAGAATTTTCAACAATTTTTATTATATTGTGGTATTAACTAGAAACCGTGAGTTTCATTTAAAACACTGAAATATACCTTCCTGAAAAATCGGTCTGTCTAGATGAAACACTTGTCCATTTTAGGGGAAGACTATCCTTTCGGCAATATATCAAAAATAAGAGATTCAAGTTTGGGATCAAACTTTATAAATTGTGTTGCAAAGGTGGTAATACCTACGATATACTGGTTTATTGTGGAAAAACAAAGAAAGGCGATAAACCTGCCACAATTTCTACTGTAATGTTGCTTATGGCACCGCTGTTGGATCATGGAAGAATTTTGTTTACAGATAACCACTACACTAGCGTTGCCTTGGCACATGAGCTTCAGAACAGAAAGACTCACTTGGTGGGTACACTGAGAAAAAACAGAAAAAATAATCCCAAAGACGTAGAATCTCAAAAACTAAAAAAGGAGAAATTTGCGCAAAGGAAAGTAATACAGGGGTAACTATCTTGAAATGGCATGACAAGCGTGATGTTTTATGTCTTAGTACAGCTCATAGTACCCAAAAGACAAAGTACCCAAAAGGAGGAAAGGAAAAACCCACCCTAATATATGATTATAATGACAGTAAATCATTCATCGATCTTTCTGATCAACTAACATCCTATTCCTCACCTTTACGTAAGGGTATCAAATGGTACCGAAAATTGGCTTTCGAGATATTACTTGGTACTACTGTGGTGAACTCTTACATCCTTTATAAGACTGTGACAAAAGGTAAAATGTCCAAATAATCCATATGTTGTTTTAGTGTTTTTAAATGAAACTCAAGGTCTCTAGTTAATTCCACAATATAATACAAGTTATTGAAAATTCTAAAAAATTGACAATTGTTTCGATAAATCAATATCATCGTCAGAATGACAGAAGTTACATTTCATTTTATGCCTACCTGATGTTTAGTAGTTATATTTTTGGCTAGACCAAGAAGTAACCTAACTTGTGATTGGCTTAATATATGTTTATAGAAAAAAGAAGAAGATGTGATATTACAAATATTGAAGCTTAGATATTATTAGCCCTATGGTGATATCCTGGATATCATTTTTCCAATTAAGATCAGTATAACTGTGCAATGATATAGAAAACCAGGAAAACTATATCTGCTGATCTTTACAATTATCACTTAATAAGACAGTTTATTAGTGGAGAATTCCCTAGATTTAACTGTTCATTGACAACTTCATATTGTGGGTTTCTTAAATGTCTTCTAATTTCCAATTTCATATGTTGTTTATTTACACGGATAAAACAATCACAAAAGTTCATAATTAGTGTATATTTAAAAGTTAAATTGTTCACAACGCAAGAAGACACATATTAATTATGCTTCTATTATATGCTAGTAAAAGATTGATCGAATTTATAGATTTATCACTAAAAAATTATCGTCAACGTGACAACCCTGCTATTCTATGATCAACATAACGTACGCTATTTTATTGAATATTGACCGACCGTGTTGCCAATACAGTTTACAGGCACTTGCAAGTTATAGCGGAAGGTTTTTTGCTGATTTTCGTCAAAGTAAATGAGAAAGATCTATTCAATATTTTCAAATTTTTGGACTACCTTACTATATATTTGAACCTATCAATAAAAAATTGTAAAACTTTTATTTAAATATATGACCCGACGATCAATATATTTCTATATACCTTATATTCCAAATTCCTGATATTAATTCACCTTTTCATATTAATTACGGGCCGCTCATGGCAACCAAATATTCAAGACCGAGCAAGCGAGAAAATATTGAGTTGGAGCCTAGTGCAGCGTTGCCAAATAAATATAAAGCCCTTTCTACCCAAACCTAACGATTGATCGTCTTTACTATGCATTGATGAATAGCTTGGTTCGTCTATATTTTGTTGAAAGTTTTTGGGTTTTGGTTCTAAGCACAGGCTCAATATCTAATTTTCTTTCTTAAAGCATTAAAGCCTGTGTTTCTATATTCTTCTGAGCTACATTTTCTCAACATTTACCGAGATCCATGTCTATTTATTGGATATATTTACTAACGACAGCCCCTGTAGTTACTACATTCCCGGCTATCACCGTTTTTGTTTATATAGGGACAATTGATGCCATTTGCCATTCTTTCCAAATTTATTTTCCAGCACTTGTACATTTTTAGTAATAGTTCTTTTCCACTTTTACCCATGTTTTTGATAATTTCTCCAGTTTTCAGAAGCCTTAGGGTTCTCTCACAGTAGAAGCGTAAACATGCGAATTTTGGGACGCACGTCTTCGCGCGAACGATCCAAACTACTTGTTTTGAATGCAAGCGCTCACAGTGGCTGCAGATCGGTTCGTGCATATACGTGCGTACATTTGCAACTTGCGACCAGATCCCGTTTGGTTGGGATATTTGCGTTTGTTCGCGGTTTTCTTGCAGGCATTCTCTTGGGAAAGAATTGAAAAAAAATGAATACTGAAAAGCTAATTGATTTAGTACGAGAGCGGAAATATTTATGGGATCAGCGAGAACCAAATTATCACCATCGTAATTTACAAAAGTCCTTGTGGAAAGAAGTTTCCGAAGAAATTAATTTATCAGGTACGTACTTTGCTAATTCGTATTTATTTAAACTATATTCGTATTTGAACAAGAAGTATTTATAAATAACACAAAATATAAATAACTTAGAAATTAGGTAAAAAATATGTTTTTAAATAATCACGGATAGTTTAAGCCTCGGCTCTAGTTCTGTTTTCACCCAGAGTTCCAAATCTTCTATTATTTCTGTTATATTGTCCTGTTTCCATATTAATTGCATTGATATTAATACCTTCTTTTTCAATAACTATATTGTGCAGTAAACAAATACATTTAATAATGGCATCAGCTCGATCTGGCGTAACTTCAATAGTCTTTAATAATAATCTCCATTTACTGGCCATAATTCCAAATGCGCATTCCACCACTTGCCTTGCCCTTGATAAACGCATATTAAATATTTCCTCTTCCGGTCCTACAATTCTTTGCGGATAAGGACGCATTAAATAAGATTTTAGTGGGTATGCTTCATCGCCCAGTATAACATGAGGTATGTGCATATTTGTTCCAAGTAATGCTTTTTCTATGTTTACATTTAAAGCGCCATTCTCAAGTTGTCTCGATAGATTGGAATGAGAAAAAATTCCTCCATCGCTCTCCTTGCCGTATGCCCCTACGTCTATACAAATAAATTTGTAGTCCGGACCAGCTAATGCTTGTAAAACTATAGAAAAATACTGCTTATAATTACGGTACATACTGCCCGCATTAGCAGGGTTCTTAATCCTTATATGTTTTCCATCTATACATCCCACACAGTTTGGAAACTTCCATTTTCTCCAAAATTCGTTGGAAATATTAGTAACCTCTTCATTAGACGGGAAAGGCATATGAGTTTCCTGGAGACAATCCCAAAGTACTTTGTAAGTTTCATGAACAATTTTTCCTACGGTATTATCCGCAATTCTAAATGAAAATCCCAATTGCATGAACGATGAACCTGTCGCTAGATACCTAAAATAAAATAATTTATATATTTTTGTGTTACAGTTGACGAAGTAAAAAAACGATGGAGAAGTATACGAGATACGTTCCGTAAAGAATTTAAAAAGAGTACATAAGGTAGATCAGGTGATGGAGCAGATGCAGTATTCGTGTCTAAATGGCCCTATTTTACTATGTTGCTATTCTTAAAAGATATAATGACGGCAAGGGCGCTATCAGGCAATGTCGCCCGTGACATAACAGAAATCGATTCAGAAACGCAAGATGATGATGAACGTGATGAAACACAAAATTCCCTTCGTAATGTAGTTTCGCAGCAAGAAGAAAATAATCAACCACAGCAAGAAGAAAATAATCAAACGCAGCTAGAAGAAAATAATCAACCACAGCAAGAAGAAAATAATCGAACGCAGCAAGAAGGAAATAATCAATTTGTCCATAATTTACCAAAAAACAGTAATATCACATTAAAAAAATCTTTCAAAAAAAGTTAAGGCCACTAATATTGAAGAAAAATTTCTAGAATTGGAGGAAAAAAAATTAAAGTATTTTGAAAATAATGCAACTGATGATGATTGCCAATTTTTAATGAGCCTTTTACCTTATTTAAAATCTGTACCTAAGTCAAGAAAATTAATAGTGAGGTCGCAGTTGCAGCAAGTATTGATCAATGAACAAATGTACTCGTCCGGTCAGTCACTACCATCATTACATTGGCAACAAAGTACTTCTGCAGCAAACTCTTCAACTTCGGCCGATACTCATTATTCGATGTCAGCAGCAACCACCCCTGTTCGACAAGATTTACAAAGCCCTACAGAAAGTCAACATTCCTTGCCAGATTACTATCACTCATTTGATCCCACCTATTCCAGTTAGTTTGCTATGTCTACTTTTTATTTGTTTTATACTGTATGGGATATGTTTAAGTTTAGTTTAATAAAAAAATATTTTTAAAATCGATATTAGTGTCCTTTTGTTATCTCTTGTACCTGTGTGAATAAAAAAATTAAAATAAAAAAACGTACCTTATAGTTAAAGCCAGGCGTTCCCTAGAAGAAATGGGTTCTCGAAAATTGCAATGTTTCGTTAACCTGTCCTTGATTACATTTAATATGTAATTAAAAGTTTCTTCTTTCATCCGAAAATAAGTAAAAAACTTTTCTTCACTGTTCCTTAAATCATCCCAAATATGCTGAAATTCACCAAATTCCTTTCTTTTTCTTAGTATTTCAGTCACCCATACCTTCCGTCTTCTTTTGTGAATGATTATTCTTCTTAGAAAAGTATTTTCTAACAAATATAAATTACGACCGGACATTTTAACTATTCGGCATAAAGTTTTATCGCAGTCGATGTGCGAACTCAACGCATGTATACGCAAGATCACAAATTCGGACGCTTCCGCGCGTTTTTATTATTCGCGCGTATCCGCATCCACTGTGAGAGAAGCCTTAAGAAAAAACGCCTTGTTTATTTGTTAGGTCTGAACATTTTCAGAAAATCCTCGTAACTATAGGAAAAAAACCATGGGTTTAAAATAGTTTTTCAGAAAATATAATTTTAAGGTGCATTGTAATTTTATCAAATTCAATTCATTTCAATTCAAATGTTAACTAATTTAATATATAATAATTTGACTGACTTCATTAAACAAAAAAATAATTTAGCTTATAACTTGACTGCTCTACTTTACTAAAAATCAAATAAATGATTGCGTTTGCCATGTAAACACATTATCGTTAAAATTACAATTTGTTGGTAAAAGTTAATTAACCGTAAGAGAGAAAGCGCAAATAATTACCCGGTTTTTTTCCAGCGGTTGCTTGTAATGGTAGATTAGTGAAATCCTTACCTAAAACAAAAGAAATCGTGTTAAAATGTAATCGAATACAAGTAGGTTTTAGTGGGTGAAAACAAATTGCTTCAAAGGAAATAGAAAGTAATACCTAATCAAACATTTTCGTGTTTATAAAAATTTTGAAAAAAAAATTCATTTGAAACCACAACCGGTTTCACAAAGTTCATTTTATCAATAGATGTTAAATTAAAATTACTCGTAGATATAATAATCGTAAATTTCAATTTCTATATTGTCAACTGGAAGCAAGAATGACATCAAATAAAATTTAATGTGAATATATTTTTACATACACAGAGCCTTCTTAAAAATTCTAACAAACGGGCACTATTATATGGATATTCCTCTCTAACAACAGTTTCTTAACGTTTTATACAGCGTTGCCATTTCCAACATTTCTGGTCTTATCACCTGCAACTTGCTACATAAAAGCTTTGAAGACCATAAAGGGTATCTTACACCAACAGTATTACTGTCAGTATTTGAAAATATTGACAATAAATAATATTAAGGATCAACTGTGAATATAGATGGAATGAAGTCCGATATTGACGAATATCTAGATTTTTTGAAATACGAGTATCATATATGGTAAGTGGTAAGGGGATATTGACAGTGTTATTGATGTATAAGCGTTCTGCGCATAGATATATAATAACAAGTATTATACAATTATTGACACTGAAAAGCGGTCAAACATTACAAAAAAGGCGTAAAGCGTTGCAATTTCGTAAATTTATAAAATAAGAAACGACATGCCTTATGACTAGCTGTGATGTGCGTCTTTGTCACAGTTTATTGCTTTCAGAAGCAGTTAGATCACTCTAGCGATTTTACTGTTCCAATGTTGTCTCTCACTGATTGTCAAAAAATTACGTGATATCTATTTAGGAATTTTACATTCGGTTTTTAGTATTTTTTCTATGGTTTTTGAAATTTTTGAAATCAAAGATATTGGACGATAATTTCCAACCTCCAATTTAGATATTGACTTAATAAAAGTTTTATCATACCAGTTTTCAGGTACTTACAATAATAACTATTATGAAAGCACATATTTATTATAGTAGATAGAGGTTTACATATTAAGTCTGATAATTCTTTCAAAATTTCCGCTCGCAAACTATCTATACCTAGAGATTTTTTGTTTTTATCATTTTTTGTACTTCAATTTCATTTGTATTATATAGAAACATAGTACTATTTAGTTGTGAAATATTTTCGTTAAAATCATCAGGTGGGTTCAATCCTGTTAGCGTAAACTTCTCCTGCAGAACTAAATTTTTTATTAAATTCATTAACTAAGGTAACAATATTTTCGTTAAATGGCAACACTAAATCTTTTATATTTCGTTTCAATATTACTGATCACTGTTCTGTAACATTTCATATAATTGGAAAATCGGTTCGTCAGAAAAATAATACAAATATTCTCAAGAGAACAGATTTCAATCTACTCCAAACAGTATTTAAAAATTATTCCTAGAAAGAGTATTATGAATGGACTGGTGTAGAGTTAATGGAAGACATACGTCAACCATTCGTTGCTTAGTGAGCGCTCACTCAACGGTTAAGTTATAAGTGATGTTTTCTGAACTCACCCATTAACTTAAGCATATGTTATTATTATTATTGAGATAGCAGGAATCTATTGGAGTAGAGATTGTATTTCATTTAACAAATTGAATCAAAAATTGTGTTTTTACTTAACATAATGGAATAATTAATTTATAAATATGAAGTATAATATAGTGTAAAATTGAGGAATTGAGGCTCTAATGTTTGTTTACATTTTTTATAAATATGATATATGTTATAGCAGTTCCATGAAAGTATCCATGAGATAAAATATATTGTTTCAATACAGTGATTGTCTATTTAGACTACTGAATGACAAATGATTGTAAACGAAGAGGGCTCAGGGCAAACTAGTGGTGCATTGAAAGAAATAATTTACAAAATTGATATTCTAGCAAATACATATAATCTATTGTGTTTGGAAGGTCTCTCAACGGAGTTGTTTGTTTTTTTATGAAAGTAAATTATTATTGGATTTTTATCAGTAATTTAAATAATTACAATGGTTTCGATTAAAAACAGTTTCTTGAACAGGTATGGAAAGTTTAATGATTGTGCCAATCAGTAAAGTATCAGCTTTAACTCTTTTAAATGTTCAGAATAAATGGTTAACGAGTGACTTTAGTAATGATTGGTGTTTGAAAATATTATCCAACATTATATCAATGAAAAGAGCATGCAACGTAAGAGAACAACTTGTTGAACTGATGCAAAGAGTGGAAATGGAACTGGTTTCTCGAATGTCAGACACGATTAGTATAAGGAAAGTAATCACTGTTTCTTATTTTTATCATATTGCGTATTTATCTGAGGGTGGACATTATAAATCTGCAAAACATAATCACACAGCATCTATTCATCCAAATAGCTCATTATTTCAAGATGGTTACTCTATCATGAATTTGTTTTTACGGCTAAAAAATTTATGCGCAAAGTAAATTAAATTTTATTTAAAAATTGAAAAAATCGTTTTTATTTCAAATCGATTCTATTGTAAATTTATTGACATCAATTTATCATGAAACTAACATTCACGAAGAATCGATATACAGTAGCAAAAGAAGTTTATGCTTGTTAGAATATCGATAACTGAGTTTTAGCAGACGATGCAGATTGATGTGAATAAAAGAAAAAGAGCGCGTTGGGTTTTATTGGATGGCAGCCAATAATTTAGAGAAATAATTATCTTATATTAGCAAACTAGAAATCGCTTGTGAGGAATGGGGTGGCTTAGACAGGTGGAGGAGGCCACACTAAAATGTTCGTACAAAAATCTGAAAGACACACTTCAAATTTGCTAGAAAAAAAGACTGGCCACACTTTATCTAGTGGGCCTAAGCAATATTCGAACAAGTGAAGAGAATACTTTGTAGATAGTCTAATTCTTAGAACAAAATCTTTTCGATTAATGAGTATATTCTTGTCGCATGTAGAAAAAACGATTCACTTAATGAACCATAGAACGAATTAAACTACAAAAATAATTGAATTCCTACCAAAACTGCAATATGCGGATGTCAGTAAAACTTTGCGCCATGTACGCGTATCAAGTGACTCTAGATAGACTAACATTTCCATGTAATGAACAATTAAAATAATGAAATTTAAATCACAACCCTTTTTGAAATCACGTAAAATACCATGTCGTTTATTACATTTATCCAACTTTTTCTATTTTTAATTGATACTTACAAAGAAACATTCCTCCAAATAATTCTCAATTTATTGACTGAAATTTATTCAGATAAAATTTTTATCTATACATAGTTATTTTCCAACTAATTCTATACTGATCTAAAAAATCATTTGGCAAGAAAAAAAATGAACGATACACGCATTTTTTATAGGGACACTTCGTGGCAAAAATTTATAGAAACGGCAGAAAGTGACCTCCTTCAGATATTTAATTGGTTAAATTATAAAAGGTTATCAATAAATTACAATAAAACTGTTTTCTTGCCATTTGCTCCTAATTCTTTGGGACTCCCAGCATTTGACCAATAAAAAATATTAAGGATTCTCATATACAAATTATACCTTAATACTTAAAAAGATATTTTGATTCAAAACAATTAAAAATATTTTATAATGCATTGGTGAATAAAGAATTTTATCCACAACTATTAATTAATATATCTGTTAAATATGCAATTTTTATCAAGTAATGTCATGCATTACCATACAGAATTGAATAATAATGACAGTTCGATGGAATAATATTACTCAATCGTTGCGTCAAATTTGACAATTTGTAAATTTACTTGTCATTGTATTTGTAGATATACTCTCAGTCGGTTTGTGAGTTATTTGGTGTGAACATTCTTATCTCTGGGATCATTGGAGAAATGTCTAATAGTGAATCAGATTTAGAAGATATGTCTTGTACACCGCCAGACATTTATAAAAATAGCGGCTAGCGCTACAGAAAATCTCCTACCTAACAAGTCTAAAGGTAAATATGATGCGGTGTACAAAACTTTTATGGATTGGCAACTGGAACAAAAAACATCGTCTTTTTCTGAAAATGTTATCCTAGTGTGTTTTGTTGAACTTGCTAAAAAATACAAGTCATCATCATTGTGGGCATATTATTCTATGCTGAAAAGTACATTGAATATTTACCATAGTATCCACCTAGAGACTTACATGAAGTTACAGGAATTTTTAAAACGTCAGTCCGTGGGCCATTAACCCAAAAAATCTAAAACTTTTACGCCCGAAGAAGTCAGTACATTTATTAGAGGAGCGCCAGATCATACCTATCTAATGACAAAGGTATTCTAACAATTACGTAATTTTCAGCTTAGAACTTTCCAATTTAATCAAATTATTTTTAGGTAACCTTAATCGATGGAGCTCTTATAGTGAAAATACCTTTCACAAAAACAAAGATTCCTAGATCATTTACTGTATCAGGTGAATTTTACGATATTTGCAAAAAGTATATAAATGTTCACCCATCCTATGCTAAATGCACATCATTATTTTTAAATTATCAAAATGGCAACTGTACTATTCAAAGAGTAGGCATTAACAAATTATCTTCTATGGGATAGCACATTGCTATGTTTTTAAAATTATAAAATCCCGAATTGTACACAGGACATTCGTTCCGAAGATCATCTGCAACCATTTGCGTTAGCGCAGGAGGTGGCATTACAGCAGTAAAGCAGTTAGGGGGATGGAAATCTCAACCACAGTTGCCGAAGGTTATATAGATGACAACATAACCAATAAAATGAAAAGAGGAAATCATATTTCAAACGAAATTAACAAACATTATACTAGCTCTAATTACAATGAAAAACCTTGTACTAGCTCTAGTGCCAGTCTAAGTCCCATGATTTTCAATCAGACTCAGATGACTGACAAAGTTATCCCTGGCATGCATTTTAACAATTGTAATGTAACTATTAATAATTATTATGTAAGTAAATAAACATAAATTTAAATTTATTGTGTATTAATAACGTTACCATTAATAAAAAATAATGTTCATTTGAATATATATATATATATATATATATATATAT
Organism: Galeruca laticollis; assembly: GCA_963921935.1. NCBI lineage: Eukaryota > Metazoa > Arthropoda > Insecta > Coleoptera > Chrysomelidae > Galeruca > Galeruca laticollis. The sequence goes on from OY998181.1 coordinate 29,007,080, forward strand.
ATATATATATATATATATATATATGTATATATATATATATAGGTGTGGATAAAGTATAGTATTCAACAAGCGCATAATGGCTATTACCCACTCAGATGTTACAACAGTTGCAATTTCATCTTCGTGGGTAATAGCCATCATTATACGCTTGTTGAATAATATACTATTATACTGTCTTCTTAGATGGGGTGGAATTCTGGACTGTCATTTAAGGAAGTTGGAAATATTACAGAAGTATATTATTTGAATTATTTATGGAAATCCAAAGTTATATTCTATTGGACTATTAGGCCAGGCGGCAAGTAATGTAAACCGTAAAAAAATGTTGGCAAAACTTTTATTGTAGCAACGTAGCCCAGTCTTCCTGCAGCTACAAGCTGGTTGACACCCTTGCTTGCACTTGCAGGATATCGTGCTGAGAAACTCCTGCGGGGCAGCGTCTATTAACGTAGAAATAGGTGTCAGTCCATTCCTCGTGCTTTTCCAGCCCCAATCTTGCGGACTCTTCTTGTTTCCGTACCACTTTTGAACCTGATGGTAGGTTCTGAAGGAATGCTGTCGTGCTGCTGCTTCGGTTGGTGGTAAAGATGCAAGATTGCAAGCACTCTTAGAAATTGATTTCGTGAAGCACTGGAACCGGCAATCATTCAACGATGTGTCACCGCTCGCTCCATAGAGTGCTCTAATGACAGATTTTCCGGCTGCCTCAATCAGATCTGGAGAAGCATTTGGGTCTTTAAATATTCCAACGTTTCTTCGTACATTCATCTTTTTTTTGAAATAGCTTGACAAGTTTCTGTTTTCCATGCCTGAAGAATGCTGAGGTTGTGTCGCACCCACTGAAGGCGTGAAGGAAAAGTATGTACTCCGCAACTTCTTCTGAATGTTTGAGCGACTTCGTCGAGTAAATTCTGTTCGCAATTTTTCCTTTCCCGGGTTTCATGAGATAAACATTCGACAACGATGATGCGAGGCCTATTAGTAGTACGAGGAGGTCGACATCTTCACCCACTACCACTACGGAATCATTTTCGAGAATCCCAATGCCGGCGCTCGTGACGCACGGTCCCTAAAAGAGACCGGGTTTATACCTGAGATACCCTTCCCGTATTCTTAGAACCAAACAGCCGTTTGATTTACGAAATAAATTTTTGAACAGAAGCTTATAATATATTGCAGACGACACAACACATACCTATTATCAATGATGAATTTGAACTACTTATACATAGTCATAAAAGAAATAGAACAAATTGTCAACAGTCACCAGAACAAGAGAAGAGTGGAATTTGGTAAACAAAAATCGATATTTATTGTATTTGACAAAACTCGCACAACTTCGCGCGGCTACTACTCCGAAACTATAAGTCCCATGAAAAAATGATAGGGAACTATTTTGTACAGAATTTTGTCACCTTTAATTTCATATAGGACCATTTTGGCCGTACGATAAAGAGAAAACGAGATATTATCGAAAAACCAAAAATGTGTACCTTTGTAGCCTCTCGGAGATCGACGCGGGCCTTAAGGGTGTGGGGAAAACCTATATTCTTGATAATCACACCCTAAAAAACCATTTAAAACAATAAAAGCTTTGCCGACATTTTTTTTACGGTTTTGAACGATTTTATCGCCCCGCCGCCTGGCCTATATTGTTTGACAAATGTACGATTATGGATCCTTATTCTTTAATAAACGATCATCATATTTTCACAAAAATAGAAATAGATTGATTATAAATGAACATAACAGTATATAAATCTATACCTTTATTAATAAGAAATATAAATTCATATTTTTTCTATTGATGCTTCATATTACATATTTAAAACACGCCTCGTCGTGTTTAAATCGAACTTTCAAACACGCGCGTTATTTAAAGTCCCTATGGTAACAACAACAACTCGAGAAACGTAAGTATCAATGACAACTTTTCTTATTATTTTTAAAATGTAAATTTTCATTGTGAACCAATGTCTTATTTGGTTTTTTCTGCAACATTTATTTACATATTCATATATACATTGTATCCTTTTAAATATAAATACAGAAACTTTTTGATTATTGATCTGACAGCAGTACCTCGTAACGTCAAATAAAAATAAATACTATTTAGGATGGACTGTCACGAAACTTGGCTGGGCATCGAGGACGGACTTCAATTTTTTTGTAGTAATAATATACTAATAATATTTTATGATTTCAAAGTGCACCAATAATAAAAATAGCGTAAAGTATTCGTGGATAACTGGTCTTTCAAACACTTGCTCTATTTCGCTCGAAAATTCGCGCGTGTTTGAAAGACCTCTTTATCCACTTATACTTTAATATACTATTAAATTTACAAAAATAAATTGAAAAAGTATATCCATTCACTCAGTCAATAATACATATTAAAAACAATTAATACCCAAATGCTTGGAAATTGGTTCATTGGTTACTTCGACGAATCAATTTTTGTAATTGGTAGATTGTGTGTTTTTTTCGTTTTGCTTTGTTTGAGTATTACACGGCAGGGTAGGAAAAGGGACAAAAGTTTGATTTGCCACATAAAAGCTTGCCTTTGTGATCATTCCTCTGTTTGTTTATTCACCATGTTTGTATTACTTTTATTTACTTCTATTTCAAAGTCTTAAATATTAAATAATTTTGTATTACTTGTATACTTTAAGTGAATAAATATGATTATTAAAAATGCCATTATTGGTTCTTTATTCCTTGAAGAAAACTTGACTGATATTCTTGAATATACTATCGATCCTCATATTTTCCTCTCGTCCAATAGTGGTTAAACAAGAGATTGTCGGATAGATGGATTGGCAGCAGGGGAACAGTTGAATGACCTCCGCGATCAAAGGATTTAATTCAATTAAATTTCTTTCTTTGGGGGCATGTTAAGTCCGCTGTTTATAAAACGTAACCTGATATTAAGGGTGAGAGTTTTTCAAATTGACACCCGTATAACAATCAGCCTTTATCAATTGACAGAGACAAAAGTTATAGTAATAAAAGCACAGGTGATTTTACTAAGGAACAATAAGTCCCAACTTAATTTATTAATATATAAAACATAAAGTTGCAGGGGTTCCTTAAAAGTTGAATGACTCGACGGTGTATACGCAGAATTAACTTCTAGATATTTAATATCTCCCCAAAAAGTATTAAAAAAAATAAACAAGTTTCATAAATTTCTTCTAACAGCTCTTAAAGCCGTTTTTGTTTCCTTTGAGAAATAAAAGCGACGTGTCTGAGAGAATGTAACGTTCCTTTGTCCTTTAATTAGGTGAAGTTTTATTTCTCGGCGTCAGTCTTTGGCTCTCATCCAAAAATACTCTTTCGGATTACCGGAGTCTTCTTTTCGGAAGACGTAAAAAGAGAATTACATTTTTCTGGGACAGTAGGAAATTATTTGGAAAGGAAGGATGAATTATAGATATTGAATGACAACAACAAACGATCAATGTTTGTACAAACAAAAATCCCACCCATGTCTAGAAAATTTAGTAATATATTGCTCCTCCATTCAGATGAACGCATTCCGCTACTCGTCTGGACATGCTTTGAATGATATGATCAATTTCATCTTAAGGTATTTCATCCCAAGTTATTTGTTGTTTTTGGAATCTACCGATCATATCTTAAACATCTATAGGCGACAGATCTGTAGATTGGGTGGACCAAGTGAGAATATTGATTCGAAAATTAACTGTCTCGACCCTTACTTCGTGGAATCTACTCGTATTTTTTCTATTAACATATATTAAGTTAATCACAAGGTAGGTCACTTCTTGGTCTAGCCAAAAATAACTACTAAACATCAGGTAGGCATCAAATGAAATCTAACTTTTGTCATTCTGACGATGATATTCAGTTATCGAAACAATTGTCAATTTTTTAGAATTTTCAACATTTTTCATTATATTGTGGAATTAGCTAGAAACATTGAGTTTCATTAAAAAACACTAATTGATTCGGACTTAAGTACTGTAATGTTTTTTTCTTATTTATTTAAAACGTAAACGGGTGGGATAAATTTTAAACACACGGTATGGCTACTTACTAATTTATTTAAACACTAACTCACTAACACTTAATTTATATATACTTAACTAATCACTTAAATTTAATTTATATGCACACAAACTTGATTATTAATTTATATTAGCACTTTACTGTTCGGTGTATTTTTGTTTATTTCTCAAGATCACTTTATCAACTAAACTAAAAACTCTCGGGTCGTTTCCTTATTTATACTAGTGCATTTTTTACTAGAAAATTCCGGACTGCGGCTTACTCAAAAACAATTGATTTTCTGGCATTTTCTAGATAAGACTGGTCACAAAAACAATGTTTAGATAAGATAGTCGTAAACAGTTATAAAAAAAACCTGCGTATCCGCCATAATTTTAACTTTTATACCTGGCTTAGACAGAGTCGGATTTAGGGACTATACCAGTGTGCTGTTTCTTAATAGCACTGTAATGTAACATCTGCCACATGGGGACGAGAATTATTTCATGGCCGTATTAAGGTTGAGCAGTTAAGCTTCAAATAGTTAATACCTCCCGTAAAAATATTAGCGGACTTCTACTACCTACACCTGTAGCACCCCAAATCATTAGCACTCTGGTAAGAGCAAATCGCTCCAAATCATATTGTAAAAGCAGCCTTTCTCCACGGAGACGTCTGACTCATCTTCAGCCACCATGAGCCTATAAACTCGTCTGTAAAAATGACTATATTCCATTAGTTCTTCCAATTCGTTTATTGCACCATTCTAGTATGAGAGCACAGTGGTTATTTGTTAAAGGTAGAATCAATCTTGGACGCACATTATGGCAGACGGCATGGCACCGCATCGCATAACAAAAATATTCCTACATCACTTTCGTATATTTTATATGAACTATCACACACTACAGACGGGCCACACCTGGCCGCATTGCAACGTACTGGCGAAACACTAGCTAAGTGCATTGTTATGCATTGCAATTGAAGATGCTAATCCAGGTATCCAAAACCCAATCAATAAGTATCTAAATTTTAATAAATAATGTACCTAGTTCTATATGATTATAAATAAAAACATTTCACTTTTGTAATATAGGTTACATGGTTTACTTGCTATAGTAGTATGGAGTACTGAAAAATATGTTTGACTTGTCTTAAACAAACTGGTAACCACTCTTCTGGACTAATTGGTTCATGAAATGTGGTTGTTTGTTTAATTAAAGTTGGGTGCAATATTTCAAAAAGCTGACAATACTTTTCGTATGTCATTCTAAAATATTGAAAAAACCTTTTTCATCTTCTAATAAGCCTTTAAAAAGGGTGTGAAATTCACCAAACAACTTTCTTTTTTACAAATTTCGTGAACCCAAATACTACGTTTACTTTTTGTTTTTTGTTTTAACTCTTTGGCAAATAACAATACAGCTCTCAAACGTCGAGGGATTTCTCTTAAAGAAAAACTGCCGGACCTTCGGAAATAATTGAATCCCTCTCAATGTCGCTCAATTGACGATACTCAGTTGTCTTGGAGCTCTTGGCATGTTAGGTGGTTGTCAAACACTAACATCAAATAAAACTAATCGCAACTAAGAGAAATCCACAAAAATGAAGAACCTATTTTTCAGAATATCATTATAAAACGGTATTTAGCTTAACTGGTCTTACTTGTGAGGCCCAAACAGGTGAAATCATTAAAATTGTTTGAAATTAGTTCAAACATTCTTTAATATTTTTGACAATTATTCCTTTCAATTTTATTTTTATTAATCAAGCAGTAAATAAAAAAGTGAAGTATCTTTATGTGAGATTGTTGAAAGAGATGTCATTGTCCATTGTGTATTATGTGCGCCAATTAAGAAGATTACTATTCCAATTATTGTAATAATTTGTTATTTGTGGATTAAAAACCCACTGGTCTTTCGAAAAAGATTTTAGAATACAGTTGTCTCTAGAAATTACATTGGATTTTATTTTACGACCTATGGAAATTATTTCTGAGGAATAAATAAGCAAATATACCTCTCTGACTGAATCCTAATTCGAGCCGGATCTGAGAAGAAACCTAACAAAGGAAAGTAATAAAATTCCTATTTAAACCTTGGAAGAATTTCACTTGCGTTGACAAGTACATTTAAAAAAAAGGTTAGAGTTTGAAAGATTAGTTTTACTAGGTCCATTCCCTTCCAATCGTTTTGTTATTGTTCCAAAGTAACTACCTGTCAGAAATGAAGTTTCTGACTGATAATGAAAAAATAGCGTTGTTGTATATTTCGAAGAGAGTACAGTTCCGAAGAATAGATCAGCAATTTCGTTGTAAAAGAAGAGTTGCAGTTTAGTTTCACAAGAATAGTGTGTGTTAAAGAAGGGAAGTAAAGTAAAAATTGGTCAATAAATTCATAAAACATCCTATCCATTCTCAGGAAAATAATGTCAGATAAACATTTAATTTTAGTAAATAAATGCTAACTTCATATAAGTAATTGAAAGGCAGCTCCTAGTTTGAATGATCTCTTGTTTTCTTAAATTAAAATTAATACATGTAAATAAACTCTTGAGGTTTTAAATAGTATACAGAAGCAGATTAAATATTTCTTTTACTGTATCCTACTAAATCAGCCTTGTCAAACATGCGGCCCGCGGGCCGCATGCGGCCGACTGAACATTTTCCTGCGGCCCCGAATCCATTTTGAAAACAGCCATGTAATGCGGCCCGCCAGCCTGTTAAAAACCGAAAATAAAGTACTGTGATGATGAACTAAGATGCGCGCTCAACCTAAAAGCCTGGCTTGTTCCGGAAAGTTCTATCGCGCGAGAACACAGATGACGCTACCTGAACATTCTGGAAAGAACTGTCGAGAAATCACAATCCGTATATAAGCCAATACCTCTCGATTGAGTTCAGTTGTTCAGTCAGTTATGAGTCAGTTGCGATAGAATTGCGAGTTTAGTTGCGTACTTATTGTTACAACACGTAACAGTACTTATTGTTATTTATTTCGGATAAAGTTTTTAACATGTCTGTTTCAAAACCAAGTGGAAGTAAGAGGAAACTTGGAGATGAGCATCGTATCTTTCAAGAAAAGTGGGAATTAGAGTTTTTTTGCTATGAAGTGAAAGACAAAATTATTTGCTTGATTTGTAACAGTACAGTCGGTGTCCCGAAATTATATAATATAAAACGTCACTATGATAGTCATAAAACTAAGTTTGACAAGTATACAGGCATGATTAGAAACGAAAAGTTAAAAGAGTTAAAATCACGGTTAAAAGATCAACAGCTTATGTTTACACGTCCAAAGCAAGAAAATGAATCTGCCGTTCAAGCGAACTACGTACTGTCTGAGTTGATCGCAAAACACTCAAAACCATTTGTTGAAGGTGAATTTATAAAAGAGTGCCTTGTAAAGGCCGCGGAAATTGTTAGTCCCGGGAGCGTGAAGGCTTTTCAAAATATATCCTTGTCCCGGAATACTGTCGCTGAAAGAGTTACCGAGTTGGCTGCCAATATAAGCGAACAGATGAAAACCAAATCAGACTCTTTCATTGCATTTTCTATTGCCTGTGACGAAAGTACAGATGTGTGTGGTGTGGCGCAACTCGCTGTTTTTCTTCGTGCTGTTGATAGAGATATCAACGTTTATGAAGAATTACTGGAATTAGTACCATTGCATGATACAACAACTGGGGAGGATATTTTCAATGCTGTTTATGGACTTCTGCAAAAGTACAATTTAGATTTGTCAAAACTGTATTCCGTTGCAACAGACGGAGCTCCTTCAATGACTGCAGTAAATAATGGCTTCATTAAAATATTACAAACAAATATCAGAGAAACGGGCAGTGACCAACCAGATTGTCATCATGTTCATTGCATAATCCACCAAGAAGTTTTATGCTCAAAAGTGATCAAGTTGGAAAGCGTTTTAAAGTCAGTGAAAAAAATGATAAACTTCATAAGGTCACGTGGCTTGAATCAGCGACAGTTTTCTGCGTTTTTACGTGATTTAGAAAGTGAGTACACTGGTTTACCTTATTATGCAGAAGTGCGATGGCTTTCGTGTTCTATGGTTCTCGATCGGTTTTGGAAACTCAAAGAAGAAATACGCCTTTTCATGGAAGTGAAAGAACAAGATGTCAGCTTATTATCCGACGTACCTTTTTTACAAGATCTTTCATTTATGGTAGACATCACAAAATACTTGTCGGACTTAAATACGAAATTGCAAGGACCACGTCGAGTTATAACAGATATACATGATCATGTTAAAGCTTTCAAGTGTAAGATGATGCTGTGGAAAAACCAGTTAGCGGTGGATAATCTGTCACATTTTCCGACTTGCAAGGCGTATCAGGAAAATACAAGTGGCCCAATATCATACAAAATGTATACAGAGAAAATGGGAAGCCTTCTGTCAGAATTTGAAAAGCGTTTTCAGGATTTTAAGTCCCAAGAAAACAATTTTTCTTTATTTACTGGTCTTTTCACTATCGATATTGATAAAGTTCCCCCTCACTTGCAGATGGAAGTGATTGAGATTCAGTGTCAAACCCATTTAAAAGAAAAATTTGATAGTGTTGGTACATTCGAATTTTATAAGTACTTGCCTTTTCAATACCAAGAAATGAGAAAGCTTGCCTGTAAAATCCTGTCAATGTTTGGAAGTACCTATAAGTGTGAACAATTATTTTCTTTGATGAAAGGAAACAAATCTCCAGCAATATCGCGATTGACGGACGCACACTTGGACGCAGTTTTAAAAGTTATTTCCGCCGATAAATTCACGCCACAAATAGACAACTTAATTAAAGACAAAAGATGTCAAATATCTGGCAAAAGAAGTTGATGTTTGTAAGTTTTTGTAATGTCCTTTTTATTGGAAATTTAATAAATATACTTCTAACATAATAGTACTTTTTTTCGTTAAGATTTTCAGTAGTTTGTCTTCTTTAAGATTAGGTTTTGCGGCCCACCTAGTCTATGGTTTTCATGCTTTTGGCCAACCAGTGACTTTGAGTTTGACGGCTGTACTAAATAGTTAGTAATTTAGAATCCTACTGATTTAGATTGAATATTTCTAATATATACAACTATGGATGCCTTAATTAAACAGAGAGCCATTGAAAAAGGTAAAATTACTCGAACCGAGAATTGGTTTAATAAAAATTCTATGACAGAAAGTGAATTAACATTTTTTAAAACCAGATTAGATCTTTTAACTAAAGCATTCGATAGTTACAATTCAATACAAGATCAAATAGAATGGTTATATTAACATCAAAGTTCAGATAGAGAGGTAGTCGAAAATAAATATTGTTCAATTTTATCCTTATTGCCAAAAAAGATTAATTCTCTTTCTGCCAAAAAGGATTCAAGTAGTATAAAATCAGAATTTCAGATATCACATGTAAACAAACCTCAATTAAACATTCCAGACTTTTCGGGAGATATTACTAATTGGAATGTATTCATACAATTATTTGAAACTTTGATAGTAAGCGATTCATCGTTGGCAGATATTGAAAAGTTAATATACTTAAAGTCCTATGTAAAGGGTGAACCTTTGCACTTCATTTCGAATCTTCAATTATCTAGTGATAATTTTTCAAGGTAGCTCTAGATTCCTTAAAAAGTAGATATGATAATCAACTGAATATCATTTATGCTTATATTAAAAATTTGTTACACTTCTTACTTGAGCAAAACAATTTCCACAACCCTTAGAGAATTTGTCACCTCCATAAAGCAAAATATAGATGGTCTCAGAAATTTGCAAGTAAATGATGATGATTGGGATTTGTTACTAGTATTAATTTTCTCCTAAAAATTAGATAATTATACAAAAAAGGCTTTTGATTATGAAATTCCTCCAAATGCAAGACCAACGTTACCTCAATTTCTTCAATTTTTAGAATACAGGTGTTCAATTCTCGAAAGAATTTTTAGAATACAGGTGTTCAATTCTCGAAAGACAAGTAATTCCTGATTTAAATTCTACTCAGAAAAGAGGTAAAGGATAGAGAACCTCTCAATTTGTTCTTATTTCTCAAAAAACAAGACCAAATATTGAAGTTGCTAATGAAAACAGAGTGAATTCACAAATTGTAAGCGGTAAATGTCTATTTTGCAACCTAAATAATCATAGAATTTATAGTTGTTTGAAATTTAGTGCCATTTCTCATAATGACAAACTGCAATTCATAAAAAATAACAAGTTATGTATAAATTGTCTGGCCTACAATCATTATGTAAGTGATTGTTCCTCTACTAGGTGTTTAAAATGTCAAAACTATCATCATACTTTGTTATGTAAACAAACTTCTTCTAATAATAGAAATTTCAATTCCAGGTATTCACCCAACTCTGAAAGGCTTCATAGAAATTTGCAAAATACTAATAATAATAGTAAAAATAGACAGATAAAGTTTAATTCCCAAAATTCAAACAATTTTAATCGATATGGTTCCACCTTTGATAATAATAATCAGTCAAATAGTTTGATAAATTCTCCTAGAAATTTACAGAATACTTCAAATGTTTATAGATCACTTCAAAATAGTGATGATAACTAACTCATCCCCAATTCTAGTAGAAACCTTGAAGGAAATCTTTCAAATCCACAATTAGAAAATCATTCTTCAAGTAAAGATAATGGTATTACTCTCTCCACTTTATCCTCTAGTGAAAAAGCACTCCTAGCAACTGCACTTGTTACAGTATATAATTCAAAAAACAAGCCTATTCAAGTAAAAGCTGTTTTAGATCCTTGTAGTACAGTTTCATTAATTACAGAAACCTTAACAGATAGTCTCCAACTTACTCCACATTCAAAGGTTATTCACATACATGGTGTTGATGGCATAGTTACAAATTCTAATAAAATGGTAAATATTAATGTTCATTCCAATATTGTAAGAAATGTTAGTTTTAACATACATTGTTTGTTATTAATTGAAATTATTTCTGAGGTATAAATAAGCAAATATACCTCTCTGACTCTTGAAAATCAATCAAAAATAATTTTAAGAAATTGATAGATAAGTATTTTTAGTCGTTCAGTATTTATTGAAAAAATATTTTCTTCCACAAAGTAAACTAAATAGCTTATCACATATATCTTCAAATTGGTGAGACGATTTTTGCGTATTTTGTGATACATATAACCAAAATTAGTTTATAGTAAGAAACGAAAACATAATCAAATGTCAAGTAGATAGGTAAAAACCAACAGTTAGAACATGATTTTTTCTATGAAACGAATACTGAAACTTCCTTTATATCCGTTACTGTTTTTCTATTTTATTGACTATATTCCGTAGGATATCAAAGTGTTGTGAAACGGATATTGTAATTTTCCACTTTAGTAGAAAGCTTTTGATGATATATTCAGATGAGTGCACAATTGAAATTATAAGGAAAATCCAAACGGGAGATTCATTCCTGCAGGATGTTAACCCGTAACCAATCGATTTATTGCGGTAGACGGTAGGTAGTTTAACGAGTTTTTAAAATCGGTTAAAATCCATTAAGTAAAAATATTACTTTTCCGCCCAACCTATTTAATATGCGAGAAAAGTATTGGTTTCCCCACAAAAAAGTTGAAATTTAAAAAAAAAATCTGAGTTATTTTTACGTTTTTCATCAAGAACAACACGAAAATATGGTTTTTAGAAAAAAAATCCTGTGTGTATGTCGTCGTCGGCCACTTTTCGTTACATGTCTTGTTAGCACGATACAGCCTCCGGAGTGCAAGAAATCACCCATTTTATGATTGAATATTGTTCAGGACATCTCACAGATGAAACCTATTGATTTTCAGCTCACAATAGCCAGTACAACGGATGCTATGGTACTTGAAGTACGACATTTTTGTCATTTTTTGAGAAATTTGAGTTTGTTAGCACGATACAGCTTCCGGAGTGCAAAAACTCACCAATTTTATGATTGAATATTATTCAGAACATCTCACAGATGAACCCTATTTATTTTCAGCTCACCAAAGCCAGTACAACAGGTGCTATAGTACTTTAAGTACATCCAACGGTTCTCCATTAGATATGATAAATAAGCTAATTAATAAAAAAGAGGAAAAAGTGGCATTACAACTAATGTTTCCTAAACAAACTGATGAAATAAAAACTTAAAAAACCATCACATATGCAGGAAATATTTCTAATAATATTTCAAAGATAATATCTTCAGCAACGAATACAACAATTTCTTTTAAAACAGAAAGTAACGTTAGAACAAAATTGTTAAATGTAAAAACAAAAATACCACCATTAAAGAAGTCAGGCATATATAAACTCAAATGTCCAGAATGTAATGCTGTCTATTTGGGTCAGACCCTTAGGAATTTTCAAATCCGATACAGTGAACACTTACGAGAATACAGATTAAAATAACCAGATAAATCCCACTACGCAAAACATCTACTTGACACCAATCATTCATTGACACAAAACTAGAAGTGCTGCATATTTGTGAAAAGAAACAAGAACTGGATTTCCTTGAAGAATTGGATATTAGAAGACATTTAAGAAACCCACAATATGAAGTTGTCAATGAACAGTTAAATCTATGGAGTTCTCCACTAATAAACTGTCTTCTTAAGTGATAATTGTAAAGATCAGCAGATATAGATTTCCTGGTTTTCTATATCATTGCACAGTTATACTGATCTTAATTGGAAAAATGATATCCAGGATATCACCATAGGGCTAATAATATCTAAGCTTCAATATTTGTAACATCACATCTTCTTCTTTTTTCTATTAACATATATTAAGTCTATCACCAGTTAGGTCACTTTTTGGTCTAGCCAAAAATAACTACGAAACATCAAGTAGGCATCAAATGAAATGTAACTTCTGTCATTCTGACGATGATATTGATTTATCGAAACAATTGTCAATTTTTTAGAATTTTCAACAATTTTTATTATATTGTGGTATTAACTAGAAACCGTGAGTTTCATTTGAAACACGACATTTTTGTAATTTTTTGAGAAATTTCAGTTAGTTAGCACGATACAGCCTCCAGCGTGTATACAAGTGACCAATTTTATGATTGAATATTGTTCAGGGCATCTTATAGATGAACCTTATTGATCTTTAGCTTACCAGAGCTAGTACAACGGGTGCTATGGTACCTGAAATGCCACATGTTTGTCCTTTTTGGAGAAATCTCGGGATTAGTACGATACCGCCTCCGGAGTGTATACAAGTGGCCAATTTTATAATTGGATATTTTTCAAGGTGTCTCACAGATGTACCCTATTGATTTTCAGTTGACTATAGCGAGTACAGCGGGTCCTATAAATCCAGATATACTGCATTTTTGGTGACTTTTGGAGAAATTTCGGTTTGTTAACACGATACATCCCCCGAAGTGTATACAAGTGACAATTTTATGATAGAATATTAATCAGGGCATCTCACAGATGAGGAAAAGTTAGTTTTAATCTTTAAAACCGTTTATTTAAGATTGAATTACAACAAAGATAAAGATAAACACTTTTTACTTTTCCGCCCAACATATCTAATATCCGAGAAAAGTATTGGTTTACCCCAAAAAAAGTTGGAAATTATTTTTTGAGTTATTTTTACGTTTTCCATAAACAACCCCAAAAAACGGTTTTTAGAAAAAAAATCCTGTGTGTATGTAGTCATCGTTGTCGTCGGCCACTTTTCGTTACATGTCTTGTTAGCACGATACAGCCTACGGAGTGCAACAAGTCACCAATTTTATGATTGAATATTATTCAGGACACTTCACCGATAAACCCTATTGATTATGAGCTCACCAGAGCCAGTACAACAGGTGCTAGAGTACTTTAAGTACGATATTTTTGTCATTTTTGGAGGAATTTAAGTTTGTTAACACGATACAACCTCCGGAGTATATACAAGTGACCAATTTTATGATTGGATATTATTCAGAGCGTAACAAATATGAATCCTATTGATATCCAGCTCACTAAAGCCGGGTTCTATGGTACTTGAAGTAACACATTTTTGTCATTTTTGGAGAATTTTCAGTTTGTTAGCAAGATACAGCCTCCAGAGTGGATACAAGTGATCAATTTTATGATTGAATATTGTTCAAGGTGTCTCACAGATGTACCCTATTGATTTTCAGCTGACTAGAGCGAGTACAACGGGTTCTATAAATCCAGATATATTAAATTTTTGGTCATTTTTGGACAAATTTCGGTTTGTTAGCACGATACATCCCCTGAAGTGTATACAAGTGACACTTTTATGATAGAATATTCCACAGATGCGGAAAAGTTAGTTTTAATATTTAAACCCGTTTATTTTGTTTTTGGCATAGGCCCAACATATAAAAAGGATAACGATTACAAACCCTTCTCGCTTAGGGGTCCATCAAGCCATTTTCGATGTAAGACAAACAACAGTAGACCTCGGATAGGAATGAAAGATACAAATGAGGTAAAACAAAGGAGACTACTAATAAATCTAATCATAGACGTAGTTTTGAACTTTTAAAAATTTATTAATGCACCATAAAAATCGCTCTTTTTCAGCTGCCTCAGCACTGTAATTATGTTGAAGGGGCGAGATATATTTTCTCTGCCTTATATTTGTTGCACTCAAAAAATATAACCTCCAAAGTACCGTTATTTTCACATTGATCGCATAACTAGTTGTTTTGTATTTTTACCTTGAACAGGTGCACGGGATAGCAAGCATGTCCGATCTTATTCTGATTAGGATTGTTAAAACTCTAGAAGTAGAGTTAAAACTCTAGAAGTAGAGAGTTAAAAAACTACGGCTTCTTATGAATACACTATATGCCAAGCAATGGGTAAATTTATCGGCAAAAAAATACAGGACTTTTAATAATTAATAGATTGGCACCACTTTATGTCCCGAATAACATATTAGGTTTGCGACCTCGGCACGCCGCCCCCATATTGTAAAGATGGCGCCCAAAATAAGTTTTTTCAGAAAAAATCGCTCGTTGCATGAATAATTGAACAGATTCTAAAGTTTTTATTTTTACTCAGCTTTTTCTAATAATTAATTAAACATTTTCATAATAACAAAAACAGCGGAATAGTTAGTTGATAAAAGTGATCTCGTGAAATAAATACACCGAAATAGCAAACAGTAAATATAAATTAGTTAAGTGTACATATAAATTAGTTTAAGTGAATATACTGGGTATATATAAATTAAGTGTTAGTGATTAGTTTAGTGTTTTAAATAAATTAGTAAGTAGCCATACCGAGTGTTCGAAATTTATCCCACCCGTAATAAAAACTTTTAATAAATAAGAAAAACATTACAATATATAATAAATAGGTGCCTATAGTTTAAATTTACCTTCTGACAAAATGAATCGTGACATTGGTGCTGTTAGTAATATTACTATTGCATTAGCTTCTATCGCGGGCGCGTGGAGACTGAATCCAGAAATTCCGTAACGAAAATAACCTGATACTTATACGAGGACTGCCCAATAAATGTTGATACTTTTATGACTACAAGGACTGTCCAATAAATTTTGATTATTTTATGATGATACGAGGACTGTCTAATACACGTTGATTGTTTTATACTTATACGAGGACTGTCCAATAAATTTTAATTCTTTTATACTTATACGAGGACTGCCCAATAAATGTTGATACTTTTATGACTATACGAAGAATGTCCAATAAGACTTGATTATTTTATGATGATACGAAGACTGTCCAATAAATTTCGATTCTTTTATACTTATACGAGGACTGCCCAATAAATTTTAATACTTTTATGATTATACGAAGAATGTCCAATAAGACTTGATTATTTTATGATGATACGAGGACTGTCCAATAAATTTTGTTTCTTTTATACTTATACGAGGACTGCCCAATAAATTTTAATACATTTATGATTATTTTATGCTGATACGAGGACTGTCCAATAAGTTTTAATACCTATATACTTGTACGAGGACTGTCCAATTATTTTTGATTATTTTATGATGATACGAGGACTGTCAATAAATTTTAATTCTTTTATATTTATACGAGGACTGCCCAATAAATTTTGATACTTTTATGACTAGACGAGGACTGTCCAATAAGTTTTGATTATTTTATGCTTATACGAGGATTGCCGAATACGTTTTGATTGTTTTATACTTATACGAGGACTGCACAATAAATTTTGATACTTTTATGATTATACGAGTGCTGTCCAATAAGTTTTGATAATTTTATGCTGATACGAGGACTGCTCTAATAAATTTTAATACTGATATGATTAAACGAGGACTGTCCAATACATTTTGATTCTTTTATACTTACACGAGAAGTGTCCAATAAATTTCGATTATTTCATACTTATACGAGGACTGCCCAATAAATGTTGATACTTTTATGATTATACGAGGACTGTCCAATAAGTTTTGATTATTTTATGCTGATACGAGGACTGTCCAATAAATTTTGATTTTGTATACTTATACAAGGACTGCCCATTATGTTTTGATTATTTTATGCTGATACCAGGACTGTCCAATAAATTTTGATACTTGTATGATTATACGAGGACTGTCCAATAAGTTTCGATTATTTTATGCTGATACGAGGACTGTGAAAGTATAGAGAAGAAAAGCTTAGAGCTAAAAAAAGAGCTAAAAAGAAAAAGAAATTGTGAACGTCAAAGTGTAAAACTATGCAATAGCTTTACCGCGGCAGTCTCCGAGTGCCGCAAGTCTTTTTTATTACTGATGGTGTTGACTCTTGATCAAAATTGACTGCATTTAAAGTATGAGTATTTGATGATCTTTGTTGAATATTATTAAGAGTTCTTGTATTCATTTTGTTTGTCATAGAATCATCCACGTAGCCTTCTGCTACCGGCGTGCTCTTCCGGCCACCGTGTCACTTAAGAGCAGAAATATCTCAACATGCATTTATAATGCGAAATATCAGCAATTAATATGTGACGTTTTAATAAATTGTGACTTGTGTGAGTAGCGGTTGCTATGCAACGTGTGACTTTTGTTTGCAAGGTATTCTGATTCTGACGATCTGCTAGTAGAAGGCCCGTGGGTTCCGAAAATACGAAGGATGTGATTGGCCGGCAGGCCGTGGATTCCAGACTGGAAATCACGGGGTGTAGAATTTATATCATTCTTCAATTTAATATTTAACAGTAATGTATATATTATTACATAGTCGTGGAGAAAAAAAATTGTTTCTTAATATTGAGAAACCTCCAAGCACTGTTTGATTTCATCATTTTCCATCCAGAATTAAAGGCACATGAGGCATCTTATGGATTTGTCGCCTAATCAAATGCGGGTTTTTGTAACAGTCAGAGCAGCTCTGGAGAACTGTCTTTCAACAGGAACTGAAGATGCTGTCGTTGATAAAAAATCTTTATCCATTCTGGCCAAGTGTGGAAAAATGTTTTCGTGCTTCTTCCACCAATATAATGTATCTACAGAACTGTGGTTCAGACAGGAATTTGTCTATTTCAAAACGCCAAGCCATTTCATTTGCTCGATTCACAGAGGATTTCTTGAATAAACTTAGGAGATCGATGTCAAACTCACTGTATTCATTCTTTGTAGATGAAGATGATGCTGTTGTGCTCTGTAGACCTGGATGAAAATATTTTGTTTTAAAAATGTCTTCAAAGTGTTTGACTGCTTCTTTTTCCAAGTCTTTTCCCCAACTTGTAATGGAGAATGTTTCCACTTTATGCCGGGGTTCTAAGATTATGAATACAACACAGTACATCCAGTTGGTTCATGGGTAATGTTTGATGATTTTATTTTTAGCCGCTTGAATACTGTAAATGATTTTTTCATCAGTATCATTTCGACTTGGATTATTATCTAGTTCAATAGCCTATTGTTCTAGCTTATAGAAGCATATTTATACCAATTATCACCATCGGAAGTGAGAAATATGCTTCACCCTCTAATGTTTTGGAAATTGTCTGGAAACTGTTCAGATATTTACAAACTCGATCTAAGTATCATCGAACACTCCAGGTCTGTAGGCTTCAAAGTTTTCATATTTTCTGTGTTATCATATTGAGGCCACATCGCAGCATATCCAAAGTTGAGTTCCATCTTGTTATGACATCTACTATTGGCATAGCCATTGTTAAATTCAGAGTAGTGCAAAATTATTCGAAATTGTTGCGCAGATTTTCAGAATTTTTTAACTTCTTTCCAAGACAATGTGAAATTGCCGTTTGTATTATCGGTTGTAATTCCTTGCACAGAATTTGTTAAATCGTAGAATTCCAATGTATCAGCAAAAAGCTTTGCTATTCATCTGCCAGTCCATGCACCGAAACAAAATCCAAAAGGATGGCATGCAGTTTCCAATTATTATCAATGAAATGAGCAGTAATTCCATATTATCCTTTCATACTAAAAGAAGACCAACCATCTATTGTGAATGATATTTTTGATTTATATTTCTTTAGTAAACTTTTGAAGGTATTCTGTGCTCACCCGAACACTTCCATTGCAAAGAATTCATTTTATTCCTACCGGGCAAAATTGCGTTAGGATTCAATTCATTATTTCGTTTTCGAAAAAATTGAACGGTAGGTACTTTTTCACCATATACTCAACAAGTAGGTTTTGTAACTTATCTTGTTGGAAATCCTGAAAATGTAGGAAAAATCAAATTAATATATAAATATATTAAGGTATTTACGAATTATAATTTTTAATAAGTAGTTTTTGTTTTAGGAAGGCAATATTCTTTTTCTACGATCACATCACCCGAAAATAACAAAATTCGCACTCTTTGGTTGCTTATAAAATACTAAATTTCATACGGGCGCAGAAATACTTCCACACATGTGGGGAGAATGGGGAAAAACCATGTTCGCACATGTGTTGTGAATATTTTCCACACACGTGCAGAATATAAAGAGTAATAATTACAAAATTTAATACAAATCTCGAAGAAAATTTATTGTGTTCGTAGGAAAAATAGTGTACACGACTAGTAAGAAAGTGACTTTCCTTCACTCGTGAGATACTCTCACTCGGCTATCGCCACGTTCAACAACATTCTCACTCGTGTGTTCAACGATAACCTGGCTAAAGGCTGATTACTGAGGGATTTGCATTGTTTACTTGCAAATTCCGCTACACAGTGGCATATAAGCAGCAGCGCAGTGTATGCAATCCAAATATATTCAATATTTTCTATACCTGCTTTTGAAGATAATAGATAATAGAAAATAACTAACCCTTTAGTACTGCCACTGCCACTTAGCCAACTTAAAATCGTACTTTCCTTATTGGTATTGGTGCTTGCAGAGGAACTTGCACGGGAAGTCGAACGTACTAATTTTCCAAAAGTTTGTTCATAGATTTTATGTATATTAAGCTAGCGTAGCCATTTTAGCTTGATTTTGTTGATAATGCCGTTTCCAAGAAAACGCAAACTATGCTAGCGTAGCCACACGCTATAACTATACAAATAAGTAATATTGAAAAAAACTAAAAGCATATGAATTTGTTGCTAATTTGTTGCTAAAAGATGACACTAACCGATACTGGAAAAAATCATCCCTTAACCCGATTTTCCCACTCCTCACTATTATTTGATATTAAGCTAGCGTAAGCACACGCTATAACTATAAAAATAAGTAATATTGAAAGAAACTAAAAGCACATGAATTTGTTGCTAAAAGATGACACTAACCGATACTGGAAAAAATCATCCCTTACCCCGATTTTCCCACCCCTCACTATTATTTGATATTAAGCTAGGGAAGCCACACGCTATAACTATAAAAATAAGTAATGTTGAATAAAAATAAATGCACAGGAATTTGTTGCTAAAAGATGACACTAACTGATACTGCGAAAAAATCATCCCTTATCTAATATTAATTGAAATTCATCGTGTTTTAGTAGCCATAGCCTAGCAACAAATTTCCCTACTGATTTTAAAGCGATATAGTCGATATTTGGTCAGTAATCCACCAACAACAAATTCCTCGAGAATTTTTTTATCGAAAGTCATCGTGTTTTAGTAGCCATAGCCTAGCAACACATTGCCTTACTGATTTTAAAGCGATATAGTCGATATTTGGACAGTAATACACCTGCAACAAATTCCTCGAGTAATTTTTGATCGAAATTCATCGTGTTCTAGTAGCCATAGCCTAGCAAAAAATTACCCTACTGATTTTAAAGCGATATAGTTTATATTTGGATAGTAGTAGCCCAGCAACTAATTCCCTGACAGATTTTTTAGTTGAAATTTGTTGTGTTTTAGCCGCCATGACTTCGCAACACATTGCCCGACTGATTTTAAAGCGGTATAGTCCATATTTGGCCAGTAGAAGCCCAGCAACAAATTGAAATTCGACGTGTTTTAATAGCCATAGCCTAGCAACAAATTGCCGGAGTGTTTTTAAATTGAAATTCAACCGCCCACAATTTTATAGGCGCTGTTGGATTTAGAGGATCCACTGTAAATCTGAGAAGATCTGGCGGGATACGATTTTATCAGATTTAGATCTATTGCCGACGGGGCATTATGTGTCTTACTCATATCGGAGAGGAAATAGTAGTTAGATGGAAGCGGACGATTTAGTTGGAAGAACTATTAACCGATCCGACAACTATCAAATTACTCCCAGATTAATAGCATACACAAAGAGCAACACAACATGATGCCCAACTTTATCGACAATTGAACATTAATTACTATTTTCAAGTAGCTCCTAAAAGAAAGATACATAAAATACGTCAATAAAAGATGATATTAATAATTATAAATACAATATTATGTTATTTATATTAATGGGGTTATTATTATAAAATATAAATGCATTTATAAAATTAATCAAACCAGTCGTTAGAGACAATTTTCTGATATTCCGACCGGGTGGAAACCTGGTCGGTTCTTGATGGAGGTCAACGATACCGATAAAGACGTTTTACACCTTCAGAAAAAAATATAATTTGAAAAAATTGTTGCCGTATTACGCTTCGCATGAGAAATTAGCGAAATTGTGGGCAGTTGAATTTCAATTAAAAAACACGCCGGCAATTTGTTGCTAGGCTATGGCTACTAAAACACGTCGAATTTCAATTAAAAAACACTCGGGGAATTTGTTGCTGGGCTTCTACTGGCCAAATATGGACTATATCGCTTTAAAGTCAGTCGGGCAATGTGTTGCTAAGCCATGGCGGCTAAAACACAACGAATTTCAATTAAAAATCAGTGGGGGAATTAGTTGCTGGGCTACTACTATCCAAATCTGGACTATATCGCTTTAAAATAAGTAGGGCAATTTGTTGCTAGGCTATGGCTACTAAAAAACACGATGAATTTCGATCAAAAAATACTCGAGGAATTTGTTGCTGGTCTATTACTGACCAAGTATGGACTATATCTCTTTAAAATCAAGAGGGCAATTTGTTGCTAGGCTATGGCTATTAAAATACGATGAAATTCGATCAAAAATTACTCGAGGAATTTGTTGCTGGTGTATTACTGTCCAAATATCGACTATATCGCTTTAAAATCAGTAGGGCAATTTGTTGCTAGGCTATGGCTACTAAAACACGATAAATTTCAATTAATATGAGATAAGGGATGATTTTTTCGCAGTATCGGTTAGTGTCATCTTTTAGCAACAAATTAGTAACAAATCCATGTGCTTTTAGTTTTTTCAATATCACTTATTTTTATAGTTAGAGCGTGTGGCTACGCTAGCTTAATATTGCGCTAGCTTATTTTGCGTTTTCTTGGAAACGGCATTAGCAACAAAATCAAGTTCAGCGTTACAAATTAGCAACAAATTATTAGCCTGGTCCGAAGGGTGCCCTATAAAATGGCTACGCTAGCATAATATACATATAGATTTTAGTATGTTTGGATTGCAAATGCTTTTTTAATGCAGATGTTCCACAATTTTTTCATTTTTAGTACGGTAGGTTTCGTTGCTATCAGTCTCTTTCGTACTCTTCGGATCTTGTTCAACGGTGAAATAATCCGTGACTTTTTTCTTTCCATTAGTCTTAGTTTTTTTGTGTGCCGGCTCTTAGCACAAGTTCACGATCTTCGGTTTGAGAAGTATTTTCCTCTAACAAATATTCTGACTCGCTGGTCTCTGATTCCATTATTTCCGATGAATTACTCATTTTTTTTTGCAGAGCACAGGTTTATACACTTATGTAATTTTGTGAGGTAACAAGTCTCACACTTGGACAAAACTACCATTCACCTAGAGCGTGTATTGTATGTATGCGTAATAAGCAAGACTGCGCGATTGATTTAGTCAGCTCGGAACTCGGGGAACCCCCGTATTTTGTCTAAGCGCGAGCGAGCTTGCAGAAATATACGCCGTGCGTATCAAGATCAAGTATTACCATGTAGCTTGATTTCAAGTCAAGTATTACTTAAATATCTCAAATCAAGTCAAGTAGGGGAAATATGCCTGCGCACTAGACTTAAAATCTGCTATAGAAAAGGGAAACAAAATGTATCATATAAATAAATTTTTAATCTTGCAAAAAATAATCAAAACATAAAAACATTTATTTCAAGTTAAAGTAACAAAAAAATAAATAAATTATAACAAGCACATAAGTGGTGAAAGAATGCGCATGGTGCTAATCTAAAATTGCGCAGGTTATCT